>CAUJRU010000469.1:0-620877 GCA_963277665.1 Viscum album
TTAAAGCTAACTATCAAACTAATGTTTTGCTATATAGTTTCTGAAAACTAAAACAAGTTTGTTCTAAAAACAGAGATACACAAAAAAAGAAAACACGCAGTAGAATAAAAAACAAAAGGTTCAGTCTCAAGCTGAAACCTAATCCTCTTCACCGGATAATCATTCGTTGTCAAGCAATTTATTAACTAATAAACTTGATCCACAACCCAGAACGAGTTTTTTTACAAATAAAAACTGCACACGGGCAGTCCAAGCTACACACAGCATCTTCCACATTTATATGTGAGATGAAAAATATAAAAGAGAAAGGAAAGGAGTATCTAGCACTCTTCAATACAAAACAGGAGCATGTGCTAATGAATAAACAGAGTAATGCAAACATAGCTCCAAAAGTAAGCTAAAACGAAGAGAGCAAAGATAAGAAGAGTGGAAGTCTAAAGCAGCTCAATTTGATCAGCTTCGGTTGATCAATTGCCTTTAAATCGGTCCTTGAAAAGCTTTAACCTAGTGTTGCACTGAGAAGTTAGAAAACAGAGTGTCGTGGAAGCGTGGAATCATTCAGAGATGTAGTATGTGTTAGGAATGTAGGGTGTTGGGGCTGACTGTGTATGGAGGCAGAGCAGTTGTAACTGCCTAAGGGTAGTATGGGCTTTCTTTGTGTGGGTGTGAGCAGTTGTAACTGCCTGGGGCAATATGGTATTTTTGATTAGGGGTTTGTTATCTGGTTAGTGGGGAAATAAATAGGGGAGAGAGTAGGAAGAAGAGGGATACGAACAGTTTGGATTTCAGCAAGGCTGTTGGGGCCAAGACGTTGGGATGTTCCAGCAGTAACTCAGAGAAGTGGTCTTCTCCCAGGTTATTTCTTCCTCTTCTCCTATCTTCTCCTTCCTCCACTCCTATATTCTTCTCTCCCATGCCGCTTCTGTATTTCTTCTATACTTCTGCTGCATATATACTGTGGATTCAACAATATAATTCTGTTTCACTTCTAGTTCTCTCCCTCTCTCAATATTTTACGTAACAAATTGGCAACTCCGCTGGGGAAGTGTCGCGGTAGGAAAAAAAAAAGATCGCTGCTGGGGAGAGGCGGAGTTGGAGGTGTACGAGCATTTTGTTGGGCCGCGCACGCTGCTGGGGAACTCGCGGCAGAGGCGCAGTGCAGGGGTATCGTTTGCGCGCTGGAGTAACACCGTCATGGCTGGAGAGAGACGATTGCAGTTGTGTATCGTGATTGCGGAAAAAGAAAACGACTCTAACGCAGTGGAGCTGAGAGGCGCACCACTGCATCACTTCTCCGACTGAGACGTGTTGTGCTGGATTCTCTCCTGTCGCTGGTTCGCTTCGTATCTGAGGCGAGGCGAGAATCGTTCGCAGCAAAGAAACGAATGCAGCTGCTGAGTCGGCCGTGAAAGTGGAACACGTACGCTGGGGAAGACAATCATTGCTGGACCGAGTTGTTGGAACGAGTCGTTGGAACAGGTGCCGGTTTTTGCGGGGGCTACGTGAGGGGAGGACGATCGCGACCTGACGATCGAGTTGAGAAGCCTTGCACAGAGCTGCAAGGAGTGAGGAAGACGTACATGTTGTACGTAGCCTTGTGACGCACGTGCAGAGGAACAGGGCAGATACGAAGGAAGAGGGGCGCGCATACTGGGACTTTCGTAGGGATAATTTAGTCACTGAAGGCACGGCAGATCAAAAAAAAAATAGTTGCAGGAAAGAGTGAAGTCGATAGTTTTTGCGGTCCAACGACGCGCTGAGAATTAACAGAATTGACGATCGGCCAATTAAAACGTCAGGTGCTGGTGTTGTTGACGGACAAACCACATCACTACAGCAGAAAGTTTTTGTGAGCAAATTGGACAATGCAGGGACATTCTGCAGAGGCATAGAGGCAAACATCGTTTTTAGAGGAGTTTTTTAGGAGACAAGAGAGGATCGAGAAGTTGTTTAGTAAGCTTAAATTCGACCTGAAAGACCAAAAGGTGGTTCTAGATGTTTATGCTGGACGTGAATCAGGTTCTGGTAAGCATTTTGTAGCAGCCGCTGAGATTCAGGAAAGTTGTGTAGGAGAAGTTGAAAGAAAAAACTGTTGTTGCAGTGCAAGTTTATCATTGAAAATTGTGGCTCCAGCTGAAGTAAAACGGAATTTGTGGAAGAGAGCTGAGCTGCCAGATTTTTCGATCGGAGATCCCTTGGGCTGGATCACAAAAGCAGAGACATACTTTCAAGAAAATCAGACGACAGAAGAAATGAAGCTACATTACACACAACTTTGCATGGTAGGTACTACTCTGTACTAGTTTTTGTCGTGGCACAGAGCTACCCCGGACTCGTCATGGGAGATGTTAAAATCAGCTCTGATGGATAGGTTTGGGAAGCTGACAGGGAACCTTTATGGAACCAGCCAAGGAAACGCTTGTTGTGCACCTAAACCAAAAGGAGATGCATTGTGTCCACTGTCATTGGCATACCCTGAGTTGAATCTTTGGGATGCTCAATCCTATAGTGATGACAAGGTGACAGGGAATGCAACACAGACAAGTGTTCAGGTAGTGGCCAACTTGAGGAATGCAAGAGTAATGGCTGCTGCAGATGTAGGTGAGGTGTTTTCGGTACTTCCTTTGGGAGGGGCCACATTTGATCTCTACGGTTCTCAGCCAATTGGAGATGTCGCTGGAGGGAAAAGAAACTTTTTGAAAGCTTTAGAAAACGGCTCTCAAGATTTAAGAATTCTTCTACCTTCACCCAAGAAGCAGTGCACACACTTGGCTATTGTTTCCAAAGGACGGGGAACTGCCTTGGTTTTGGTCTATGATTCTGGTTTCACGCCTCCGTATGCAGCTACTTTGTTAAAGGCAATGGCTGCGAAAAGGTAGACTGAAAATGCCCGGAGTCATTATTTTATTCCTGGACTCCACACCGATTTTTCTGGAATATTTTCACAACAGGCTGCTGTTGAGGGCTGGTTCGTTGGGACAAACAGGAGGCTCGGGAGTGGTCTTCCACAGGATTCATGGCTGCTGGAAAATGGAGCATGTTTGGGCAAGGTTAGGATCGACTATACTTGCTGGAAGCTTGAAGGAGGCGATTTAAGCACTGAAAAAGTAGATAGAGAGAGGAACAAGGAACTTAATTTTGTTGTGGAGAGAAAATTAGTCCGAGCTGTGGAAAAGTTGTTGGACCTTCAAGATGAGCACAGGAGAGCAGCCTTTCAGACTGTTGTAGAGTATTTGGAGCAATGCTACTTCTTGGTTGCTTTTTCAGCTTATCTTGAAAGTGAATCTTTTGATAGGTTTTGTGGGCAACTAGGGTCCAAGCTAACATTTAAGAATTGGATACATCAAGGCCGAAATCTCAAGCAATGGAATGGAGCATCGGATTAAGGCCTGGCCGACTCTTTATGGTACCCCAAGAATTGAGAGAAGGTACTTTGGAAGATTTTTCCAGTAGCTGCAGTGAAGCCTTAAATGCGAGGCAGTCCATAGATGTTTACAGCTCAGTTGTTGGTGATCATCTAAAGGAGAAGAATTCGGTCCCTAAAGAGGTGGTTTCTGGAACTGGCTGGATTTCCTCAGGCAGGATGCTGGAGCTGATTCAACAACCAGCCTGTTGTTCCGGAATTTAAGCTGCTCATCCAAGATTTGAAGTTGTTGGTGACGATACATGGGCTGATGGAGACCGGAAAGGGAAGCACGAACCACCACACTGGAAAGCGCTTCATCATCACAAAGGGTCCAGTTGTATAATAGAGATCCACCTTGGGGATAAGATGGTTTTTTAGGTGGGAGGGAATTGTTAGGAATGTAGGGTGTTGGGGCTGACTGTGTATGGAGGCAGAGCAGTTGTAACTGCCTAAGGGTAGTATGGGCTTTCTTTGTGTGGGTGTGAGCAGTTGTAACTGCCTGGGGTAGTATGGTATTTTTGATTAAGGGTTTGTTAGCTGGTTAGTGGGGAAATAAATAGGGGAGAGAGTAAGAGGAAGAGGGATACGAACAGTTTGGATTTCAGCAAGGCTGCTGGGGCCAAGACGTTGGGACGTTCCGGCTGTAACTCAGAGAAGTGGTCTTCTCCCGGGTTATTTTTTCCTCTTCTCCTATCTTCTCCTTCCTTCACTCCTATATTCTTCTCTCCCATGCCGCTTCTGTATTTCTTCTATATTTCTGCTGCATATATATTGTGGATTCAACAATATAATTCTGTTTCACTTCTAGTTCTCTCCCTCTCTCAATATTTTACATAACAGTATGTCAATTTAAGTTCCCAATATCTTTGTGTAACTATGTCTCTCACGTGCATGTATTCTTGCTCATCATCTTTTGTCCACGAGTGGCTCTTCTTCTTAAAGAGAGCACCTTCACTAATTAGCCGTTGGAGGATATTCATAAATTAATCATCCTACTCTTTAGTCTGATCTGGCAACCTTAAATGCACTAACTGCAATAAATGCTCCAAAATATAGTCGTTGGAGATTTAAATAATCTTCGTTGCCTAAGTTAGACATGGTCCCTTAGTTTTCACTTAAGCACGATCACTTTGGCTTGCGGTCACTTTGCACGGTTAATTGTCACGGTCGATTGGCACGGTCACTTGACTTCTTTATGCAATCACTTATTTTCTTCATGCGGTCACTTCATTTCTTTATGCGGTCACTTCATTTCTTCATGCGATGGGTTGAATCCTTCGTGCGGTCACTTGAACTCTTTACGCAGTCAGTTCAAGACGTAGAAAAATTAGCTCATCTAGCGCACGGTCACTTGATTGTTCATGCAGTCACTTGGATTTCAACATGCGGTCACTTGGACACGGTTACTTGACCTTCACGGTCAGTCGAACTTCTTCATATTGTAAGTTGACACGGTCACTTCAAGACTTAGCCATTTTTATAATTTTGACCAGAAAAACAGTTAACTATCATAAAACATAAATTTCATTAGTAACATAAGAAACATGATTAGTGGGCATTAAAATGAGGAGTTGTTGGACCAAGCCAATAGAATCTCATCTCATTAGGTGTCTTGGATTAGAAAGGTTACACCTTTAAATCTGATTCCGATTGTCTAAGAATCTCCAAGGGAGCTCGCATGTTTATGAAAGGCTCCTTGATAAATGGGTTATATGTTTTGGATGGAAGAACACATATAAAACAATTGGGCAACACCTATGTCACTAATAATGACAACACTATGCTTTGGCATAGACGGTTGGGACATGTGAGTGCTAAAGGGCTAGAGGAATTGAGCGAGCAAGGGTTGTTCACTCAAGTTACACCTAGTAACTTACCCTTTTGTGAGGACTGTGTTCTGAATAAGTCCAAAAGAGTCTATTTTCATAAATCCGGCTTTAAAGCTAGTTGCCCACTTGAGTATCTTCACTCTGATTTGTGGGGACCGGCTAAGACCACACCTCCCGTGGTGGAAGCTCCTACTTTGTCCCTTTTATAGATGATTTTTCAAGGAAAGTTTAGGTTTATATTTTGCGAAATAAATATGATGTCTTTGAGGTGTTTAAAACTTGGAAAGACTCAGTAAAAAATCAATCTGGGAAGAAATTAAAAACCTTAAGGACTGATAATGGCCATGAATTTTGAGGCACCGAACTGTGAGTCATCCTCCTCAGTAGAATGGTCTAGCTGAACATATGAACCGTACCATTCTTGAGCGGGTTCGTAGCATGCTTACATGCTCGGGTTTGGCCAAGTCTTTCTGGGCAAAGGTCGTCACCAAGGCAGTCTACTTAATAAATAGGTGTCTCTCATCTATCAATGGCTTTAAGACTCCTTTAGAATTATAGAGCAACCAGCCCCCATCCTATGGACATCTTAGGGTGTTTGAATACACTGTTTATGCTTATGTCAAGAATGATAAGCTTAAGCTTAGGGTTGTCAAATGCATTTTCATAGGGTATCATGAGGGGATGAAGAGGTATAAGCTTTGGATAGATAAACCTGGCTTTCAGAAGTGTATTCTTAGCCGGGATGTGGAGTTTCAAGAGTCTTTTCCTCCTAGAGTTCAGCCTCCCACTGATAGCAGTGGTGATCCTTCTCAGAAGATGGATTTTGAGGCTGACCCTCCCAGCGTTAGTGAGTCTCTTGTTGAGACTCCCCCATTTACCTCTCAGTTGCCCCTTTCTTAGCCTGAGCCAGAATCTGGGTCTGATTTTGATGATGCTCCTCATGATGGAGCTCCTAATGACCTTAGAGGTTATCAGCTCACTAGGGATAGGTAGAGGAGAGTCAATAGACCTCCTTCTAGGTACAACCATGTTGATATGGATGTCTTTGCCTTACATGTGGCAAAGGATCTCGGTGGAGAGGACCCCCAAAGCTACAATCAAGTTGTCAATGACAACAACTCTTAAGCATTGGATTTCAACCATGGAAGATGAGATGGCATCCCTAAGAAAGAACCATACTCGTTCCATAGTCAATAAACCACCTACTGTCAAGGTGATTGGCTGTAAATGGATCTATAAAACAAAAGAAGACAACACTGTAGGGAATAAAGTTAAGATTAAAGTGAGGCTTGTAGCCAAAGGCTTCCTTCAAAGAGAGGGAATCGATTACTCTGAAATTTTTTCAACAGTGGTTAAGAATTCTTCAATAAGAATTCTTCTTGCTTTTGATGCCCATTTAGATTTGCATATAGAACAGCTAGATGTTAAAACTGCTTTCTTAAATGGTGATTTAAATGAAAAATTATACATGAAGCCTCTTGCTAGTTGTTAGCATAAATTCAAAGCTAACCAAGTTTGTTTGCTTAATAAATCATTATATGGATTAAAAAAAGCTTCAAGACAATGGTATAAGAAGTTTGACTCATTTATGTTACAAAATGGTTTCAACATCAATCAGTTTGATGCATGTTTATATTTTAAATCTGTTAAAAAACGCATGCTTTATTTACTGTTTTATGTTGATGACATGTTACTCATGTGTAGTGATATGAAATCAACCGTTCATGTTAAAATGCAATTGAATTCGGTTTTTGAAATGAAAGACCTAGACTATACTAAGCAAGTTTTGGACGTGGAAATTATTAGGGATAGGAAGCGTGGACTTCTTTATCTATCTCACCGTTCTTATATCTTCAAAGTGCTTAAGAGGTATTTGTTTAATGCTTTGAAACCTGTTAGTGTTCCTTTTGGTCAACATTTTAAATTGTCATTGTCTCAGTCACCTACCACAGCTACTAATATTAAATATATGAGTAGAATCTCATATGCTCGCGTAGTGTGAAGTATTATGTATGCTATGATTTGTACCAAACCAGATGTTGTCTTTTTTGTCTATACTTGGAGCAAGTTTATGGCAAATCCGGGCATGCCAGTTTGGCATGCTCTTAAATGGTTATTAAGGTACATTTTTTTTACTTTATCTCTTTCAATATGCTATGGTAATAATGTTAATTCTTGTGAATTAGTGATTGGTCATGTAGATTCTGACAATGTTGGAAATGTTGACACTAGGAAATCTCTAACCGGTTATGTCTTCACTACATGTGGAGGACTTATATCATGGAAGTGCAATATGCAATCAATGGAAGTCCTCTCTGTAGGTTCCGGGCGCAGCAGAAGCGCAGGATGGACGTGTACCCAACTTTGCAAATTCTCATAATCGATAATTAATCTGAGATCAATACGACGATGAACGCCAGTATCCACAGAATTGAATCAAAGATAAAAGACAAAGGAGAGAACCCGAAACTGAGAAGAGAGGATCAATATATTTTGTTTATAATTAATTAAATTAAATTAAAGAATTACCTCCAAGGTGATTCTTTCTTCGTTGATGCGTCCAACCACGGGTCCGAGGTGCGGCTTCGTTGCGATGTAGAATCCAAGGATATGAATCCTCTAGTAGTGATCCACACGTGCTCCATGTATCTCCAGACGTCGCCGAAGGAGTCTCCGGGTACTAGCGCGGAAGATCCTTGCGCTTGCGATGTCCGCTTTCGATCGCCTTGAGAATCGCTTCAAAAGTGTTCTCCTTGATCCGGTAGAGGAGAATCTCTCTCATTCTTGAGAGCGTTCTTGGAAAGGGAGGAATTCTCTAAGCTTGAGAGCTTTTCTCTAAGGATGTTGTGCACACAACGATTTGATTAGCCGGTGGAATGACCCCTTGACTTATATAGAGAATAATAACATAACGGGCAATTTAATTCACTAGGTAATAATAAATAATTAGCACAGGTGTCGTTACTTAATTTATTATTCCATGTGAAAAAAACTCATGTCAAATGATAATAGCAATGTTATTATTTCCATGACATATGCTTAACGAATTTAATTCACCAAGTAATAATAAATAATTAGCACAGGTGTCGTTAATTTATTATTTCATATGAAAATTCCATGTCAAATAATAATAGCAATGCTATTATTTTAATGAAATGTGTTTAACTTACGCGTTATATTTAAATATTATTTAACCAAATAATATTTAATATTATTTCTCATCGGACCAATAACTTGGTCCGCCAATCCTCCTCAATATTTATCGGGCCTTTAATGATGACTATTTATTTATTAAATAAATATAACTGCATTATTTGTCAATAAATAAATATTTTGTTCGTAATATATTCTCTCGAATAACTAGTAACGAAATAAATGTTATCAGGCATACTTGAATAATTATTAAACCACAACTGGGAATAATATTTATTCAACTTGTTAAATAAATAAATTATTTAACTGAGATACTGGCTACACTTAGTGTGTGACCCTTTAGGCCTCTTTCTCGTTGGCATTAGGCGGACTTGCATAAAGTACAAGATTACTGTCTAGCAACGGGTCAAAGCACCCAAGAGAAAAAAGTTGATGTCGCAACGACATGTCACCTCATACAAACGTTTACCGTGTAATATAATCTTTTTGTCCCAATATCTCCAATAAAGCGGGTTGCATGCAAGTGTCATCAACCCATGTGCTCGATTTCTCATTCTTTGACTTCCCAGAATTGAACTTGCCTAGAAAACATCATGGTCATGGATTTAGTTAGATTGTATCATTTCCATCAAAGGGCCTGAGATATCTACTTCCGTAGAAGTGACAAATCCTTTCTCGCATTATTCATTAATGCAATATTACTCGTGACGCACTCAACATATCCTACCTCGCCGCGAACATCTGTCGTCACGGTTTTCGTCAATACATTTAAGTACGTGAGTCATAATACCCATTAATAATAATCTTAAAGTCTAAGAATTACACAAGTCCGCAGATAGGAATATCCAATGACACTTATGAATGTGGATTTCCTACAGGCAGGTCTTATTGTCATAATATCCTCCTAGATATTTCCAAGGACGCACACCATGAGAAGGTGCCTCAATGTTTCATGAGTTTTCACCCCTAATAGTCTGTATCATTTGTGTCCCTTCAAATAATATTATTCGTCCATAGAACATATATTCAAGAATAGTGTAATGGCACTTCCGAGTTCTCATCATAGCAAGGATCCGCTATGACCTTTTAGTACGACAGTTATTCTTAGGACATTGTCACATATTATGTCACGCAGAAGAACAGTCATGATGTGATAAGGAGTTTGTAGAATGGGAAAATAGGAGACCCGAACCCCCAAGGTGTACTCTCTAAAGGAGCCCTTGGGGTGCTTTTATAATGAATAATTAAAACCACACCGGACCTCAAGTCCGATATGGGATGTAGACTCCAACACTCCCCCTCAAGCTAGGTGTACCTAGCTTGGATACATAAAGAAAAATAAAGCAAGCAATAGACGCTGCAAACACTCCCCCTCAAGCTGGACATGCCCAGCTTGATTACAAAACAAGAAATAAACGAAACAGTACAAAAGATAAAGCCTCAAGGCTGCTGCTCCCCCTCACGATCGAAGCTCCCCCGCAGGATGATGGATGGATGATGTCGCGGACGCAGCAGATGAACCACTCAGACCGGGCCGAATGACGGAGCGCCAGGAAATGCCGCACTAGTGGGGTCGGTCAATGAGACGCCGGGAAATCCACACTAGCACCGAGAAAACCGCACTTGCGGGGCCGACAATGGGAGGCGGGGATTCCGCAGAATTGTTGCGGGATCTGGCGGCGCCATAGGGCCCAAATCCGAGATGGTCGAGCAGCTGCGCCACGGTAGAGGAATTGCGAAGGCGTGCCGGCGAACAAGGAGGCGGCTGCTGGGAAGATGCCGACGACAGGAGGCGAGGGATGCCTTGCAGAGCATCGCACTGGAGGGGGGGATCCGAGCAGAACCGGAGGTTGGCTGCTGTAGGGGCCGACAGGGGTGGAGACCGGCTGTTGGAGGAGCCGGCAGGGGTAGAGATCGGCTGCTGGAGGAGCCGGCAGGGGGAGAGATCCGCCGGGAGGGAGGGCTGCCTTGCAAGAGGAGGCCGGCAAGGAGGGAGCAGCGGATGGGGAACCTGAAGCCAGAGTCGGGCAGTAGCCGGAAGCCGCTGGGCGGGACGCCGGCGGGAAGAGAGGTCGCGTGAAGGGCGGAAGGAGCCGCCGCCTGGAGATGGAGGTTCCACCGGGAGGAACAGGGGGCGCCGAATAGTAGGCGCGGTCTGGAGGAGCACCGCGGGAGGAACTGGATCGCGGCAGAGCTGGGAGCCTTCAGGAGGGAAGGCCGGGACGAAAGGGGTCGATCCGTCGGGAGCCGCCAAGGAGGCGGAACGGGAGTCGCGCAGGTTGACGGGGCTGGCGCGCGCAGCCGGGAGGTGACGCCAGGGCGAGGGCACCGGGAGTCGCGCGCAGAGAGGGGCCAGGATCGGGACGCCGGAGGAGCCGCGGGCGGAAGTGTTACGCGGGGGAGATGCCAGTGAAGGAGCCGCCGATCACAGGAGGGATCCGCCGGGAAGGAGCCGTCGGCTGGAGGGCCGCCGTGAGATCCGCCGAACAGGGGGAGATCCTCCGGAGATGGAGGGAGGTGGGGCCTGTTTGAGCCGGGAAACTGGGGCCGGCCAGGGAGGGATCCGCCGCCTGGATAAGAGCACGGAGGGGCGGCGGCAGACAATAAACACAGCCCTACATGGGGGACCGCCGCCCCCCACAGAGGAGAAAAATATTGAGAAACCCTAGAGCGGAATAGAAAAAAATAGATGGGAGGGGGGTCGGGATTAGGTTCCCTCTGATACCATGTAGAATGGGAAAATAGGAGACCCGAACCCCCAAGGTGTACTCTCTAAAGGAGCCATTGGGGTGCTTTTATAATGAATAATTAAGACCACACCGGACCTCAAGTCCGATGTGGGATGCAGACTCCAACTGAGTATAAATATTCATTCAATGAATACAGATTTATCATAAAGTACAAAGAAGTTGGTTTCTAAGGCACCAACTCCAGCACTCTCAACCACTGAGGCCGAATACATAGCACTGACAGAAACTGTTAAAGAAGCCATATGGCTCAAGGGTTTGATTTCCGAGCTCAATATAAGTAATTTTGTTATTATTGTACATTGTGATTCTCAATCTACCCTTTATCTTTCTAAAAATTTAGTATGTCATGGTAGGTCTAAGCACATATATATTAGACTTCACTTTATTAGAGAGGTTATAGAGATTGGAACAATGTGTGTCACTAAGATACACTCAGATGAACTTGGTTCCACTTGAATAACCCTTACGTGCAAGACCATCATCCTTTTGTTTTAGTTTCTTTTGAAAATGGTGGAGATTTGTTGAATTTAGCATGCTAGATTTCCAAATGTATGGTTGCATTTACCCTTAAATGAGGTTTTGGTGACCCTTACGGAGGCTTTGTATCAAGCAGGCTACCCTTACGTGAGGGCAACTTGCCCTTAAGTAGGTTTTGTTTACCCTTATGTAAATGGATTGGTTCCCTTACATAAGTTCATGTTACCTTTATGTGAAGTGTGTTGTGGCAGCGTTACCCTTAGGCAAGTTTGGGTATGGGTTACCCTTACGCAAGAAGGGCGTTGGAAGTCTCACCCTTACGCAACGGGTCTAAACCTTACGCAGTGGGGTGTTGACCCTTATGCAGCGAGGTGCTAACCCTTACACAGCGGGGCGCTACCCTTACGCGGGACCTTTTATTGACATTTACGCAGCCAGTTTTATTTAACCTTTACAAGGGTTTGATTTCTGTTTTATGAGATTATCGGGTTGTTAGGGTTCAATTCATTCTTAGCCATTCATTCTCAAATGATGTTGGGTCGTTGCAACCGCGTGGGATCTTCAAGGGTATTTCTTCCGAGCCATCAACAAGTTGAGAGAAGACCAATTCGTGCGAAGGCTTTTGAGATATTGTTGTACTGCCCTTAGAGAGAGAGAGAGCTTCAGCCATTGGAAGTCGATTGGAGCTTGAGGCATCATACCCTGCCAACAACTATCCGTTATTTGCAATACTGCCTCGCCTGGCAGCAACTAACCCAAACCAGCCGCAGCAGCACCCCAACTAACACGGAATGGCCCTCAGCAGGACCCACCCATACGCAGCTGGCCAAGTCCCTTTTCCTTAAGCATAGTAACTCCCAGCTTCCAAGACCCTTACGCAAGGTTTGCTGTAAGACCCTTACGCAAATTCCTATCAATTTCTTACACAATACATCTTCCTTCTTACCAATTAAATCTTCCTTGATTACAAAAAAAAAAGACCAAAAAGTTTCATTTAAATTGTAAAGACATCAAAAACAATATAAATTGCAAAAATCCAATCCCCACATCAAATCCTTCTTAATTTCATAATAGATATTATCAACGGTCCTAGGATTACTCAACTATCGACCCACAAAAACATAAATGATTAAAATAAAACTAGACAGCTACATTAAATTAGTCTAGATATCTTATCCAGTTTTCTGATTCAGTGATTAAATTAGCAAGATGCCAAGAGATCATTAAATTAAATTTATAGAAATCAATAAATGAATGAATGATTAAGCTTAACCTGGCTACAATGGGATCCAGAATTTGTGATTTCTAAGATGCCATCATGATATTTCTTCGCCTTTTGAGTGGTATGTGTAGTGTACAGGACCTGCCACGCTAATACAGGCTAAATAATAATCAGGAGAAAAAGACAGGAACATTGAAACGAAAAACAGTGATTATATATAGTCACTGGTTCGTAAATCTGCTTTTATAGCATCTAAGAAATAAAAAATCACTATGCACAGATGAGAATAAAATTCTTACAGATAAGGGCTCATTAAATGTGCTACATCCAATACAGGTGCTAAAAATTTCAAACTACCGCAGCAATGTGATTTATAAAAACAAAATTCGATATAGCAATTGTTTACTGTGATCTCAAGAACTTCATCCAAAGCTTTGTCATCATGCATCCGTGGCATTTTTAAGTATCTAAAGAAACTAAATTAACTTTCAAATGGACAATTCAAAATTTTATGGCCTTCGCATTTAGGACTTCCTAAGACTTCGGACAAATGAGAGAGATAAATAGTAAAAGCACGTGATGAAACATCTAAAATGATCTTAAAAATATTTCAAATGCATGATTTTAAATGTAACATTTTTTTGTTAATAAATAAATAATCCCTGAAGATGAAAAAGCCCTGCTTATGACACTTTAACCAAAAGACATCAGTTCCAAAGGAATGTCTGACGTACTACTATTCCATGTCATCACATGCAGATTTTAAAATTATCCACTACGATTCTCCAACTCTTGCAATGTTGGGAGCTTTCTTTCAAGCATATAAGAAGAAACTGCATTTCTTTTTGAGCCTTGTAATTTTTAAACTCCTGGATACTGGAAGACAACGACAGGCAACCCATAAAAACATCGCAGGTCACATGTGTAGCAAGTTTAGTCAACCTCAAATAAAGTCTAACCTCGTATACAATATTTTGTCGAGTCTGGACTACTCTGCGATGCATTCTGGTTCTGCAAAGCACTCTTCTTGAACTCTGAAAAGCATACTCTATTAGATAATGTGCTATAAGATCATAGGCAAGTCATGCCTGGTCAAAAAAATAGTTACACATGCAATTTCAAGCATTGACAGGAATGACCACTGGGCATGCCTTCAGTGGGAAAAAAAACAAGAACTATAGCATAAATAGAGTTCACTATTGGTTGATGAAGAATACATTCAAGAAAACAAAAATGCAAACCACCGGGAAGGAAAGTATCATTGATGCAAAAAACATTCATCCAGGATAAAAGGTAGCAGATAAAGTTCATACATGATTTTCATTTACTCATTCGGGTGAGTAAAACTCAGATGTTACTACTAATCATTGTTTTATCATTTCCATACCCACTGTTGCATTGAAACGGCTGGCAAAATATATGCATAATTGAAGAGCTTTCACTAATCATTTCATCTTTTATTTTATTTTTTTGATAAGTAATCAATTCAACTTTTAAACCGATAAAATAGTAGAGGAACTCACCTCTAATAATTTTATGAGAAAATTTTGGATGACTCAATGGTGCTTTATTCTCTTTTGCATCATCCTTCCAATCTTTCATGGAAAATAAAGCTAACAATGTTAAGAATAGCTGTAGAATTTCTCAAGGAAATATCCCAAAATCATTTTACAAGCATCATACCAGTCTTGACTGAAGTTTTCTTATCACTTCCTCCAACATTTAAATTTGGCACAGGCAACTTGGTTCCTTGGGGATCTCCAATGTCAATGAGAAAAGCATTGAATGCCAATGTTTCACCGGATTTCACAAAATCATCTTTCTGGATAAGTCTGGTATCCAGCAGTTTCCCACGATCATCATAAAGCATCAGCTGCTCACAAGCGCAACAACTAAGAATGAGAGCAATGGAATGCATTTCCAAATTCATATTTCTTCAAAATTCTGCTATCGGAAAGTTTTCCTCAATCATCAAAAGGAATCAACTGAAGATAAATCCAAGAAGTCAAAACTAAACTCAAAAACAAATTATAAGTTGCCAGCTGTAAAATCATTCAGACATCTGGATATTTTTAATAAACACTACATTTCGACGGTGGGGATGATAGAGGAGCTCCAATAAGAATAAGCATAAATTCTTCAGCAATGTCATTTCGATTAGCTAAACGAGGCTGGTTTTGTATACTTCTTATTCAAATTTCAACACACTTCCATGCACAGGTTACGTGCAGCGATCATATAGCAATTTCAGTTCTCTATGGAAATACATGTGATTTTGGGTGCGAGGGAGGAAGAGAGCGAGACCTTGTTGGTTAACGAGCAGACCTCTAATAACCCATCGTGATGCACTTTCCTCTTTCTGTTAACATGCTTTGTGTAGGTAACGGTCCATGATTTCACATCCTCCATGACTACAAACAAATGCGCTCCATGAATTCAAAACCGCTGCAAAAATATATCAAACAGTATGATGATTAGATTGGAGCAGCGAACAGCAGGAGAAGGAAACGTGACATTTAGGAAGAACGCCAGAATCTGAGCTAACTGATTAAGAGTTTGTATGCAAGACAAAGCTGGAGATGATCAAACAACACGCAGCAATTTAAATTGAAGAGGGTGAGGACTGGCTTGGACGAATATTGGGATCAAGCTCTTCGATTCGCCAGGGACTGGAAAGATCGGCGTTCGCCGGTTGATTTGAAAATTGACGTCAGGAACGCGCGGAGTGTACTGAAATCTGAAACGACGTCGTTTAATTTGGCGGGACTGTAAATGGCAGTGTGATCATCGTGTTTTCACACATGAAATGAAGCGCAAATTCGGTACCCGTACGTGATGAAAATGAACTGAAACTTGTTGTTTTTTCCCACCCCACTGATAATTAGTACTCACTACACATGTGTGGACTTACTAGGAATGGGATCTTGAATGGTCAACAATGAAATTGAATGAAAATAAGGCATTATAATATTTAAATATATATATATTTGTGTGTGTGATAGATTAAATAAAAAATAATGGTAATTCTGAAAAATATAAATAACAAATTAGCATGTGTTGTTAATTTTATAAAAAATAGAAGAGCACCCGATAATTGAATTAACAAATGAGGGCTTGTTATAACTAATACATTGAGATGATGATTTGAGGGCTTTGAAGTCGCTTTCTTATTGTATTTATTGTCAGTATGCTCGGGAATTGATTAAAGATCAGTTGGAGATGAAGAGGCTACAATGATGGGAAGAAGTTTCAGAGAAACCATGAACTTCATTGAGTTGTTTAAGAAAACACGTCATGATTTATGTCTCAAAAAAAGTACTTATGAAGAGTTTGAAGGAAAATGACCATAATGTTGGTCATGGTTTCTTAAGATTTTTAGATGCCACGAGGAAGGAAACCATGGTGTGGTTCGATCTATTGCATTGTATCCATGAAGAAAAAATGACCATGGTCCATGTCATGTTTCCTGGAGTTGAAGAGTGAAATTACCTGTCTACTACGAGAAAAGGAAAATGACATAGTTTCCAACACCATGTCGTGGTTTCAAGGAAAAACATGTGTTATGGTTATCGTGGGATGAGATGTTTGTTGGAGTATTTTGCTGAATTCATCGGCTGCCACGCTCAACAAAACCATGTCATGGTTTAAGCTACCATAGCGTGGTCATACGAAAAAACGAGTGTGGTTTAGTAATCATAAAAGGTTGAGGAGATAATAAAAGAACACCATGTCATGGTGTGATCAAACCATGTCATGGTTTCAGTCAAAGATATAAAAGTTTGCATAGAAACAATATATGGATTTCAAGGGAGCTCAGGATACTCACAGTGGTTTTCATATTTGTTGTTGACTAAACAAATTCATGTCATGGTTCAAGGCTTCGTGTCATGGTTTGGAAAGCTTTATAAAAATGTAGAGTTTTTCTTAGGGAAGTGTAATGAAACTTTGAGATAGTCGTCCATACATTCTTAGGAGCATTTTGAATGTGTTTTCACGATTCATCGAATTAATTATGTTTCTAGAGACGATTTAGCATATAAAAGACCTTAGGTCATCTCTCAAGGATCTTTAAAGGTTTCAGAGTGTGAATTTTTAGTAAGTTCTAGAAAACTAAACTAAAGGTGGTTTTTTTTTAAATAGTTTGAAGCAAAACAAAGGATAAAAACAACTTGCAAAATTGGTTAAATGAAGTGGGTTTTGGGAGAAATAGAAGAAGGCGATCATTACAAGTTTACTACACAACATGTCAAGTTCATTTCTTTTAGAAGTTCATTTAGGTTTGGAGTAATTCTCTAGTTGAGGTTGACCAGGATCTCAGTTACCATCTAGCCCCTTAAATCAATGCACCTAGACATGGTCCTTGGTGTAACCATCATTTAACCAAGTTCCACATACTACACGTGGTATGAGACTACCAAAACACATAATAGTTGAATGAGTATTGGATAGAAATGGAATCCTATGTTTTCCAATCAGAACAACATAAGTTTTCCGTGTGTAATATTAGTGTTGATCGATTAAGAGAACACATGCATTTCGTGAAATAAATTAAATATAAAATTCTGATTGTAAAATACATTAATAGACACCACATGAAATAATTACAACCCAAAAACTGCAACAAATCAGTATAGAATTTATGTGTTGTAACTCCCTCGATAAGTGTGTAACTCCCTCACAACGATCGTCCACCGTTTAACTCGCCGTTGAGAGGAGGTGGAGACTCAAGTGTTTCTCCTTCTTCATTTTAGCTATCCCTATGAGGATCGGGAGCCCTAGAATATACAAGGTGATAAGAAGAACTCTTTGAGATGCTATGGCATTCCCCCTGACTGAATTTACAAATGAGGTTCCCAAGGTGCCAATTTATAAACAATGGGAGGCGATGTTTTTTCACGTAGATTTCACAATTCCATTTGTAGCTCAGTTTTGGGACAGTAAATGGCCTTATCTCAACTTTGAAAAAACTTAAGAGCCATTGGTAAGCCTCTTGAATATATCCCCATAAAGTTTGGTTGCCAATAGAGTTCTTTAATGGGAGATATTCTCAAAATACCCAACTATACTCCTAACCTCAAGCAGTTTTGGTTTTCTGAACATATCACTTCATTTGGGATAACATATGGATGAACTGGGCATTGGTTTCTTTTAAATAGTTGTATTCCACACAGTTATGGATACACCCAACAAATTTTATCCCAATCAGATGGAAAAAAAATTGGAAGGTAAAAATTAGTGCACATGTATGTTTGTGATTTTATGCAGTTTGGCTCATTTTACTTCAACTCCATCTTGGGCTCTATAAACCACCTCCAACTATGATGAAAACGTCAAAACAAATGAAATTTCACCTTTTAATATAATTTAAAATCAATTAATTGAATCAAATGATAAGTGAAATTAATTATTATATTTGTAATTTACAATACAAATATAGTTTAGAACAGTGGTATTATGGTGGAATAAAATAGTGAATCGCGATGTGATCACACCCCCACACATAAACATATTCACTTCGGGGAAAAGTAACATTTCAAAAAATGATTCATGAAGATACTCTCTGGTTCAAAAAGTTTTAACATTCATAGGAAATTCAATTCATGGTAGTAATGTGAGCAACGCAAGAACCACATCGAGTAGTCAATATCAGTAAGCATAGAAAGAAGTGTCTCATAAATTGCATCAGAACAAAATTCAAGGAGATATATGATACTAATCTAATAAAGAAAATTCTTGTGTCATCCATGACAATAAATCCTCATGTGTGTGTGTGAAAACCATTTCATGCTTATCTTTCCACTTTCTATTTGGTAAATACATACCATTTTAAAATTATTCACCTTACCTATTTTTTCTCACCAAACCAACCCTATGTCCTTTGTAATTAAATTTAAAAACTCACTCACTTAAGAATTATCATAATTCAAACCTTTTTGGTTTCATTCCATATGTCATGTTGTGTTATTATTATTATTATTATTTATTTTTGTTTTTTGCTATTTTTTTGTTATTTTTTTTTTCAACAACAACATTAAGTATCAATTATAGGCCAATCCAATGCAGTAATAAAACTAATTAGATAAGAATTGAACATATGAAAAAACCATTTTTTGTACTTGACTAATATTAACCTAACTTATATATACCTTCACTTAATTAGAAAAGATTCAAATTTAGTAGTTTTTTGCAATGATGTGTAGAGATATTAAATAACACAATTTTCCATAAAAAATCACATAGATGATATCAAAATATCCAATGGAATGTAAATATACAACCATTAATACCATTGAAAAATAACCAATTATACCAAAATCACCTATTGTTGTTAAACTCTTTCTCAAACTCAAATGCCAACAATGAAATAAATTCTCTTTAAATGTTAAAATAACTCAAAATAGGAAAATCCAAAATGCATTTTTAATAAATTCCATGATATGATGAGCATTTAATATAAGTATTTTAGTACAAAATTGATAAGAATAAGAGGAGTAGGAGGAAGAGGAGGAGTAAAAATATAAAAATACCATGTAACAAGTAAAAAAGGAGAAAAAGAAGAAAGATGGCGAAAGTCCTAACTAACCCAGGGAAGTATCCACTGTCTACATTTAGATTTTACAATGTTCTAATTGTAACGCCCCGACTCCAGTTACCCAGAGTCGGTGCATTATTGCGTAACATTGGCATGATCACAAAAGATCAAGTTTCGAAAGACCGATTAGTTTAGTAGCCTTGGAAACACTAGATACATTCATATGTCTTACATTACATCATAAAATAAAACAAAACTACAACAACATCTTGTCTTCATATCCCCTCATATTATCCCTACAGGTCATTCAAAATATACTTCTTCACATCCTGGAAAAATTAAAACATTGGAAGGGGTGAGCTCAGATGCTCAGTAAGGATAACAATATAGCGGAAGCTTTCATAAATAAACATAAACATTTAAGGCAATGTATAACTAAAACAAAAGCCTTTTAAACTTGAACTTCAGCATAATATGGCAAAAATAAAATGAAATAATGTCATTTACTTATTCACATGGATATTCTACTAGTCGAATAATCACATGCAATATCAATAACCACTTTCATAATGATGGAATGCATAATGCCAGACTATCATAACCACGTAGCCAAGGCCTCGTGCCAAGACTACAAATAAGATTTTGTCAAGCCCTCGTGCCAAGACACTAGTTTGTCTCATGAGACCTGCCGATGCATCGAGGAGCTATAGCAGGCTCCACCCATCACTTATTAAGTCCAATGCATTCCTCATATGAATAGGTTTAAACATATCATAAACCATAACATAATCGTATCACATAAAACATGCATAAAGGAAACATAACATTTCCACATTTCAATCACAAGATATCAATACAACACATTGATATAATAAAAACACTTTCAAAATCATTTTCAATACCAAAATAAAAGAAAATTAAAACTTGGTATTTATTTTTCATTTAAAAAAAGTTATGGCTTGTAGAGGAAGCCGAAACTCAAAGAATGGTCACAGCGGCAGAGAAGTCGTTGTCGCCGCATACGCAAGGCAAAACATTCCTTTTGTTGTTTAGTAAAAACGCTTCGTATAAAAAGATTGATTTTGAATAAAATTAAAAGTCAAAGGGGTTTATACACCGTATAAATGAAAGTTGTGTATAAAACAAAATATGCCTCAATGAAAGGAGATTGAGACGAAGTCCCTTACAAATATAATTTTTTTTAAATAAAATAGATCTATTATGTGTATTCACTATAAGTACACATAAATAATGTATAAATAAAATATATGACATAATAATATCATGACATAATTTGAAAGTAGAAGATTAACCCAAAGAACGGAAATTGGGTTAAGAAGTTCCCTTACACTACAACAAAAACCGTGTTTAGCGGTGGTTTTGTGGCGGCGGTTCACAAAACCGCCGCTAAACGTTTTTGCCGAAAGGTTTCGCGGCGGTTTTTAATAAACCACCGCTAAAACTGAAAATCATTTCACAATCCCGACCCTTCTTCCCCCACCCCGATTGTTCCCCAAACCCTCGTGTCCTCCCTTCTTCCTCTAACCCCTCGGCGACCCGCACACCTCCGGCGACCCTCGACCTCCGGCGACCCGCGACCTACGGCGACCCGCGACCCGCGACCTCCGACGACCCGCGACCTCCTACTCGATCAAGCAGCACAACTCTCCCCAGTAAACCCATTTTCATTCTTCTTTTTTTTCCTTCAATTAGTTTGTTTTTTTATTGTTAATGATAATTTTTGGTAGGATAGGGGAATTATAACCCTTACGGTGTGATCTACGGGTTTTATTTTTTATCACGCCCTAGATTTATGGTAGGATTCCCATGAAATTGACATTTTTAATTTGAAAATCATTAAATATGTGTTTTTATCACCATCTTTTATTTATATAATCTAATTTCAATCTTTTTATATAATTAATTTCATTCGAAAACGTTGGTCTAATCTTGTTTTATGATATTTGAATTTGTTTTGTGAAATATCGCACACATAATGTCAGTCCTATTGTGCTTGGATTTATAATATTACTTTTATCTATTTCTTGTTGTTATACTTTTTTCTAGGTGTTAATTATTATTGTGCACCATTTGGTTAATTCATTGGGTTTGAAAAATCGGTGGTTTAGGCCTTGTTTTATGAAAATGGTATTATCCGATTATAGTTGTACATGCTGGTTTTTTAGTTAAATGTTTCATTTGTTTCTCACCAGATTTGCGATTTTTAGAACCATATTTAGCATTTTTAATAAGTTCCTGGAATGTAAATTGGTGTTTTTTAACATTTTGAGATTCAACTGAAACTGTTTGCTAAGAATTTCTTCCCTAGTCTTTAAAATGGTTCCCAATTGGATTTTATAGGAAAATTATATAGGTATACCTATTATCATATTCCTTTTTAATTATTTATACGACTGAAATTTATTGGATTCCAAATTTCATAAACTAGGGAGGTAGAATTTAATGGTTTAAAGGAATTTTTTAATATCCTTGAGTATCACATCTCTTATTCAATGGTGATATGTTCATATTTTCATTTAATATAAAATATATATTGAATATTTCAAAAAATTATATTATAATTATATTTCAGATACAGGAAAAGGGATAATGAATTTTAAATCAACATCATAGATTCCATGAATGTTTCTCAAAGTCATGTTACTCCTATTGAAGGAATAATTGATTTAAAGATAATATATTATCCACTCACATATCTCAGTATACCTCTTATTTATGAATATTTTCGAATTAATAATTTCAATTAAATAACTGATGAAATTTTATTAATAATACCAAAATAAGAAACTCTATAACATTCATATGAGGGAAATAGTAGCTTGAATCTCAATGTGTTAACTATAGTTTCCATTAATCTTCATTGACGAACTATGATCTAAATAGAGAACAAAATTGTATTCAAAATATTTTATCTAAATTCTTTTTGGACTTAAATGAAAATAATATTCCTTATTTGAAATGGTCAAGGAAAATTTCATTGCATACTGTTTAAGGAATATTATATATCAAGGGTCTTTATAAAGCCGTATAATCCCATAGAACAAAATTATAATTGAAATATTTATATATCCAAGACTACTAGGATTATTTTTGGATGTAAAATCATATTCAAACAAATGATATATGGCTTGATTGAAATTATTGTTTTGGGTATGATTGGTGGATATCACTCACAAGATTCTCAACTGACACCCTCTTCCCTTTCACATGAATATGTGGAATATACTCTGTCCTATAAGAAAATGGTGAAGTAGTATGTACCATCTTTGAGATACAATCTAGTAGGTTGTGGACTATCATCTCATGCAACATTATCCCCACCAGATAGTCCACTACCACAATGGTATACAGAACCATTTTTTCAAGTTCCTGAGCCACCCAAAGTATAAGAATGTGGAAATGAAGAGTTAAACTGCACTTCTGAGTGGAGAATATGATATGAAACTATAACCACTGATCAGTTTTCTGATATATTAAGGATGATCACTACTTCCAACATCATAATTCTGGGGTCACTCAATCATGATAGGGTTTTTTTTCAAACCATTTGGGAGACACATTTCTGCCTCTTGAACCTTATTTTGAATTATATAATATCCAAGAGCATTGGGATGACATTTTCCATTAACGTTACATGGTTTATTTAGCAGGGCTTCTCGTGTCGTATCCACCCACATCAACAAGATACCACCAGTACCATCTACAATGATATCTTCAGAACATTTTTCTAATCCATATAATTATTAAGGAAGTGTCCCCACCAGTACAGATTTGCATCGTAGGGAATTATGTTTCTCTCCACTTCAATCCCATACTATGATAGCCAAATCTACCCAATGACGTCAATAATGCGCCTTTGTGCATAGTCACCTTGAATAGAGATGAGATTTTTACAGTTAGGGAGTGATAAACTAAATTAAATTCTAAGTAAGAGGACCCACCCTTTGCGGTAGCACAACATCTACTGGACACCCCAAGTGTTGACACCCACCATCAAAGAAAGACGCATGGCCTTTCAAATTCCTCTAAGTAATTACCCTTACACCAAGACCCCAACCAGGGTAAAGGACCGACCAAGACTGCTAATCCCTATGACTCGTCTAGTTCAATGTAGAATATAGTTGATCCTGGTATGACTTCTATGTTTCAACATCTTTCCGAATAGAAGATTCCCATTAATGAGCTCCATGATAATTAGTTTCTACAATATGGAGATATATGATATAATCTTGTCCTATATCCACTAGAAAATTAGGGGAATCCAAAATTCATTAAGAAAATAATTCCCTTTAATCTGGAAAATCAATTTCCTCTCAATTCGGTAAATTTAGGAGCCTATGACAAGTGATCACACTATTTATTGCATAATCCACCAAAATTGAATGAGAATCTTCCTTGATTGTTATGGATTGATATTCTTATGTGTATTGTTTTGAGTATGGTTGCGATATGGTGTGTGTGTGTGTGTGTGGAAATGGATAAATAAGCATGTTCACATGGCTTGGTGGTGGGATAAAGGACTGAGGCTCCTTCCATAGGTCGGTTTGGACTGATGCTCTAACCCCACCCAAGAATGCATGGGTTATGGAGTCGAACTGATTCTCTATACCCCTAATGGTTGAATTTTATGGAACTACCTAGACTGAGGCTCCAAGGTAAGTGTGATGTATTGTTAGGAATGTTTATACCTTGTGAGATAGGGAACTTGAATTATACTCTTATGCATGATAACTAACCCATATTTATGTTAACGTAGACTAGAATATTGTATGTGAAAGACTTTTGAATCATGAATTGTATCTAGTAATAGTTACACAATGTGTAACTTAGTTATACAGTGTGAAAGAATTTTGAATTATATAGAAAAAGCTGGTTAAAGATGAAAGTACAACAAATATTTGACTTCACCGTTTTAGGTATCTTACTAAATAAATGGTTAATAGATGAAAAAACATTGAAATTAAGTGGGGGAATTATCATAATGTGTTATCAATGTGTTGGATCTAGTGAGAAGAATATTCATTGGCTTATAAACAAGTATCAACAACATTGTTTAAATTATGAAACTAAATATGGTAAAAAAATATTCCATATTATTTTTATTGATCTATAATATTGATAAGTGAAGGTAATGATTATTAAACATAATCCAATGAGGGGAAACTCTAGAAATGGGAACCCATGCATTGGTATTCTATACTAGTGATTTTGGATGGATGTTATAAATACCGACTGGTATCCCATTTCTAGATATGGAAAATAAAATAAAACATTTAATTGAGATGACCAAGCATGTGAGTACATGAGATGTTCAGGAAAGTTGTAGTATTTTTTGTGAGGGTGTGGAAGTAATCTGAGTGGACCAATATATCTCATTAATGTAGTGGGGATAGAAATTGTTTGAGCAACATAAATGTGTAATTGACAGTGTTATGATAATTGTGTATCCCAATATTCTTACTGCTCCTCAATGGGGTGTTCACACTGTCTCCTAAGGACCAGACTTGTTTGGTTTGTCTGGGCATGCTAAGTAAGTGGTAAATGTGATCAATGAATCGTCTTTATTATATTATGCATACTTTATGATCAATTTGTCATCTTTATTATATTATGATTCTGCAATCTTACACTATCGTATATTTTGTGTAGGCACATTGTGATATACATGGATAAAAGCTGGATCACATTACCGAGGAACACACCTCAGTATGTTAAGGGTTTGAATGAGTTTTTAGATTTTGTGATTTCTAATCGATCCGTTGAAGGGAGAATAAGATTTCCATGTCCTAAATGTAAATTTAGAACATGGTTGAAGAGAGATGAAGTTTATGAACATTTAATACTGAAGCAATTCCCTGGTCAATATTTGTGTTGGAATTGGCATGGAGAATCGAACAATACAGAAAGATTGAGCACTGATGTTAATCCACAGAATGAGGTCCCAAGTTCATCGACAATGGAAAATGAAATGAAAAACCTCATAAATGATGCATTTGGCACTTCAAGACACCACTATCAGCATCAAAACATATAAGAACAACTAGAATAGGGTGCTACAAATTGCAACGTGATGAGTGATGTTTTTGAGACTGTAACACAAGTAGATCAAGATTGGAACATATCATTGGATCCTCCTCTTGATTCTGTAGATCCAAATGTAACGGAAAACTTCACTGATAAAAATGTGTTTCATGATTTAGTTGACGATGGAAATCAAGAGTTGTATAGTGGGTGTTTGAAATATTCAAAGCTTTAATTTCTTCTGAAGTTGTACCATATAAAATGTCTATGTGGAATTACAAATAAGGCAATGTCCATGATATTGGAATTGATTCATGATGCATTTCCTGAAGCAAAAATCCCAGAATCTTTTTATGATATGAAAAAAGTTGTTAACAAGCTTGGTCTGAATTATATAAAAATACATGCGTGTCCCAATGATTGTATGCTTTATTGGGGAGAGGATTCAAGTAGACAGAATTGCAAGAAATGTTCTTCTTCTAGATGGCAGTCAAAGGGTGATGTTGGAAGTCTGACTGAACATAATTTCATGAAGAAGAAGAAAATGAACACACCTGCAAAGGTTTTGCGTTACTTTCCTTTGAAGTCGCGATTGCAAAGATTATTCATGTCATCAAAAATCGTCGAACACATGAAGTGACATTCTGTAGATAATAAAAATGATGGGTTAATGAGACATCCACGAGATTCCCAATCATGGAAGAAATTTGATTCATTACATCCAGATTTCTCAGTTGATCCTAGGAATGTTCGATTGGGATTGGCTGCCGATGGATTCAACCCATTTGGGACTTTGAGTACAAGTTATAGCATTTGGCCAGTTGTTTTGATCCCTTATAATCTGCCTCCGTGGATGTGTATGAAACAATCATCTTTTATCATTTCAATGATTATTCCTGGAAAACAAATGCCTGGAAATGATATTGATGTATACTTGCAGCCTTTGATTAAAGAATTGCAGGAGTTATGGAGTAACGGTGTTAAGACATTTGATGTTTGTTCTAAAACAATGTTCAAAATGCATGCTGCTTTACCGTGGACCATTAGTGACTTCCCTGGGCTTGGGAATTTATCTGGTTGGAACACTTATACGGGTTTGGCTTGTCCCGTTTGTAACTTTGATTTTGAGCCCAAACGGCTACCTCACAGTAGAAAATGGTGCTTCTTATGCCATCGAAGATTTCTCGATGCATCTCATAGATTTTGGCTGTACAAATCAAAATTTAATGGTTTCATTGATCATAGACCACCTCCAAAGTTGTTAACCGGTTCTGAAATATTGACACAGCTTGAAAATGTTGAAACAGAATTTGGGAAGGTTCATCATTTGAATGATAGTGGAAAACGGGTCTGAAGTGCATCGTCAAGTGAAATCAGAACGCAACAATGGAAGAAAAAAAGTATATTCTTTAAACTTTCGTATTGGGAATTTAATTTGTTGCGCCACAATCTTGATGTGATGCATATTGAGAAGAATGTCTTTGATAATTTGATTTTCACATTACTTAATGAGCATGGAAAGTCGAAGGATCATCTTAATGCTCACAAAGACTTACGAGTAATGAACATAAAACGCGATCTCTGGCCAGATGAGAATGAAAAGTATGCTCAGGCCATTTTCGCAATGAAAAATAGGGATAAAGATACGTTCCTTCGAATTTTAAAGAATGTGAAGGTATCTGATGGGTATTCGAGTAACATCTTGAGGTGTGTTGACTTGAATAATCGTAAGTTATATGGATTGAAAAGTCATGATTCACATATTTTGTTACAGCAGTTACTACCATTGGCATTGCGTACATTATTACCTGAAAAAGTTATTGTTGTTGTACTCCAATTCTGCACATTTTTCAGGCAATTATGTGAGAAAGTTGTACATCTATTTCAGATTGACAACCTCCAGGAGAGGTTTGTATTGACTCTTTGTGCAATGGAGATGATCTTTCCTCCATCGTTTTTTACTATCATGATGCATTTAACTGTGCATTTGGTTGAAGAAGCTAAATTAAGAGGCCCCGTTCATTATCGATGGATGTATCCAATTGAGAGGTATTTTATTTATATGTTTTCCAGTTAAGTAAACAATTTTTGACATTTAAATAAATGCATAATATTATTATTTTATTTCACATATATCTTGGGCATTTGAAATCATACGTGAGAAATAAAGCTCAACCAGAAGGCTCTATTGTTGAAGTCTATTTGGCCAAGGAATGTCTTACCTTTTTTTCCAGGTATTTAGATGATATTGAGACAAGATTTAATCAAGTTGTACATGTTGAAGACACATCAAATCAATCTCAAATGCATCATAAATCAAAAATATTTCCTGCTATTGGCCGATCAGTTGGGAGGACCTCAAATGTGACACTGACAGAATTAGAATTATTACAGGCACATAGATATGTGCTGCTGAATAGTGAAATTGCAAATCCATTTATTGAAGAGTTGAGGATACAAACAAAGATACGAATGAGAGGCCGAACATGAAATGAGAAAGATATAATGAAAGCTGTGAATAAAGAGCTTGTAGAATGGTTTGCACGACGTGTAAGTTCATAAATATTGCAATAAATAAGAATATTAGTTTGACACATACAATTTGTAAATATATTAAATTATATTTCTTTTTTCAGATCATGAATACTGATACTCGAGCATACTTGTCATAAGATTTGAAGTTTCTTGCTAGAGGTCCTATAAAGCACGTTATAAAGTTCGACGCTTATAATGTGAATGACTTTAGATTTCGTACAGTTGATTGAGAAGTGGGTTTGAAAACACAAAATAGTGGTATATTTACATTTGCTGAAGTGGGATACTATGGAAAGCTGCATGATATTATTGAATTAAACTACCATGGAAATTTTTCTGTTGTTTTATTCAAATGCAAATGGGTCGATATTATCAGAGGTGTTAAAAGAGATTCATTGCAATTTACTTCTGTGAACTTCTCTCGCTTGATGGATGTTGGTGATCGTGAAATGCATGATCCATATATCTTAGCATCGCAAGAAAAACTGGTATATTATGTGAATGATGTTTTGGATGAAGGGTGGAGTGTAGTTACTCACGTAATACAAAGAGATTTGTATGATATGGGTGATGAAGTGGAAGATTTGACCTCTGAAGTTGAATGTCATCAACAACAGGAAGCAGAATTATTTTTCCATCATGATATTGAAAATATTATCCATGCAAGGATGAATGAATTGGATGAAGCAATGGAGCAGGAAACTGACATTATTGAAGGGGAAAATGATTGTATGTACAATTATTCATTCATGTAGCAACCACTTGTTTCATTTCTGCAGTCATTCATTATCATTGTTATATATATTTGGTTTGTTAGTACTGGGCATCTATTATCATTTTTAATTTTTTTTTATGCATATTTTTTTTTAAATATATATTCTGAACTTAATTTTATTTGATTAAATGACAGGAATGCCAAGGAGGAAGCGGTATACTATTTCTTCTAGTTCTGCGACGGATGCCGATCCATCTGGGTCACTCCCCATGACATCTGAGGCACCAGCTGCCTACACCCCCGCACCATCTCCCCCTGCACCATCTCTCACACCATCAGAGAGCCTCCCATTAGAGGCTGAGTCGTCGACTCCCCCTACAGGTGCCTCATCAGTTGGGCGGCGATAGACCCCTTCCAGTTCATCCCGGACACACTAGAGGGTCACAGTCATAGGTATAAATTTTAATTAAATAAATTTATTGCATTTTGTTTATACTAATTCTTTGCTCATTGAAGATGACAAAAATAAAAACGTGGAGAAATACTTAAAAAGCTCAGATGTTTGGAACTTGAATGGCGAAAAGATAGTCGTGCCATTTGATTCTTATGGGGTCCCTACGGATGATGCTGCGGGGTTACTTGGACAGATTATAGGTCAGTTGGCAGCGGAGCCCATTTCCCTTTCCATTTCATATGATGATTGGAGACATATGCCTCCAAACTGGAAAAATGAAGTTTTCGATTCTCAAATAAAGGTAATTTTATTACATTATGGTTTAATTGAATGTCATGTTACTAATATGTTCAAAATGAATTTCTGTATACAGATGTTCTTCCACTTCACAGTTGCTGATGTGATAGCACGGAAGTGGACTTTGAAAAATCTCGGTAAAAAATGGAAAGATTTCAAATGGAGATTGTGGTGTGATGTCAACGATACTTTGTTGACCTTGGAACAAATGTATGACAAGCTACCCAGTGGGGTACCGAAAGAGTAGTGGAAAGTTTTTGTTGGCAGACATCGTGATGAGAAGCGGATGGTATTGAAATATATATTATTATATTATCCTCATTTTACATTAATACATTTATATGAAGAGGATATGACATTGGATACATTACTGTTAAATTTCATTTTATTTATTTCAGGATCTTTCACGATAGAATGCATCAAACAGGGCGAAGCAAGTCATCCCCCACACGGTGGGCTCAAAAAGCTTTTCTAGAAGCCGAATGTCATTGGTAATATTTTAAATAGTTTAAATATTTATAATACAATATTATCTATTTAATCTATTTAATTTTTTATTTATCTTTGCTTAATGCAGTCACAGAATTTAGGGCACGAAGCCTCCCGGACTGAACTGTGGTTGGATGTTCACAGAAAATCAGATGACTCTTTTGTTATTGAGCCTACCAAAGAAGTTGGGGTATGAAGTCAAATTTTTAACTTATTATCAGTTTTTACTATGTTAATATGTATTGATATTTGATTTATAGGTAAAAATTAAAGAACTATGGGATGCCAGTCCTGGGCAGTCCTACTCAGTCTCCCAGGATGACCCGGTTGCTCAAGTCCTTGGGAAGGAGAATCCTGGTAGAGTGCGCGAGATGGGTTTGGGACCTGTACCATCTGAGGTCTTTAGCAAGCCATCAGAGATTCCAGCCGCATCTACTCCTGGTTATGGTCAGCCCATACCTGAAGATGCTCAGAGGGAGATTTCTTCTCTACAAGCCACAGTTCAAGACCAAGGGGCTCAGATATCCACTATGCAGAAAGCGTTGACTGATTTATATCAGCAGATGAGCAGATATGCCCCCAGTGGTAGTGCACCGAGTGGTGGTGAGCAGGTAAATCACAAAAAATCACAATCATTTAGTTTGCAAACTTTTATTGGTTTTAAGTTTAATTATAAATATGCAACAATATTTAATTTTCAATATAATGTTCTTACAGGTGGCAGCAGGAGATGGAGGTGGAGAGGGTGACGATGCATCATCGGACCATGAGTAGTATTGTTGATGTGATCAAAAGATGTTTTATGGGTTATGTGATTTTCGTGACCTAGAATGGATCATGTGGTCCACGTAATGTTTTCCATGTTATGCACTTATTTTGTTTGATTAGCACAACTGATTCTCTCTTAATGGTTACATATCTTCTAATATATTCTCTATTCTCTTTAAATATGTCCTCTATTTCTCAAATGTCTTCTTATGGTGGATGTGTGGTGTTGTGGTGATAGTTTTGTGAGTTGAATTAGTTGTAGCATGGAGTGGATATGTCAGTTTCTCGGTTATCCATAAGATGAACTATGTTGATAATGTAAATGATCTAGGTTAGTAAATAAAAAATATTTATTGGAAATAGATATGTTATAAATTAATCAAATGAAAATGTAAAGTGTTATGTGAATTGTAATGGATAAAAAAAAGGTGGTGAAACATGTATGTGTAAAGTGGAATGTTGCGTTGATAGTGTTGTGATTGTCTTGGGTGATTCAAATAGTGATTTAATTGGTTGTGATTATTGATTTGTGTTATGGTGTGGTGATCTAATAAGCTCAAGTGTAGTTTATGTGGACACATAGGTTTGGTATTGTGGGATATCTATATACCATGAATGTTTCTATTATTTTATACACCAAGCATAATTTATATAAAATTACCACTACTCAAAGGTTTAGAGTTTTAGGTATTTTCACCAATAAATATGATGGTGGTGAAATTTAGGCATGGGTTCACACACATCCTCTCACTTCATTCAGAATTAGTGACACATGTTGGTGTTGGAGAATTCATAGAAACGATGTCATGCCCATGGTGCCTTCTGGTGGGAATTGATCTATTAGACCCAATTTCTTTGAGTGATAAGTTATGTGTTTCTATGTGATATATTGTGGGGTAATTGATGGTAGGAGGAGGGGACAATGATTATGTCCATCACATTCATAATACCTTAAGACTCTTGTTCTAGTTTGGATGCCATTTGACAGAATATGTGTCCGTGGGTGGGAAGAGATGTTAGGTGGTAGTGTATTTGTCTACAAGTATGATTTATTGTGAAGTGATGGACTATGTGTCTACTGGTGGTATGTGATGTGATGTGATGGCCTAGGTGACTGCTGTTGGGATGTGGTGTGATGTGATAACCCATTTGTATACGGGAAGGATTTGATGTGATGTGACGTGGTTTGTTTGGATGGGATGGGAGCATTGATAATTAGATATAAGGTTGTGAGAGTGGAAAAGTAACGTTTAATCTATAGTGGGGTTACATTAATTTTTTGTTGAACATAGTTCCATATGATAATATTGGATCAATTATTTGATGAGTAATCCATGGTGTACAAAGGATTATTTAGATGAAATGTATGGGGTTATATGGTTTATTCTATTTGAAGGCCAGCACATTAACACGCCATTTTCACCTAAAATTGAAGACTTCATTAAGACCTAGATGATTATATCTTTTTTTTCTCACACTACATATATATTATAGTTTTCAGGATACAATAATAACTTTGGAGACTAAACTGGACATTACCAATTCAAATAGTATTCATGTTACTTAACTGGATTTCAATTATCATTTGAAACATTGGGATACTTTTATGGAATCAAATATTTTCAATTTTGATCATCTGTAAACTGTAAGTATAAATCCATGTGACCCCCAATCTCTTGTTTCATTTGATGTTATCTTGTGTTTCATTCTAAATCCATAATTTTAGGTATTTTGTATGCTTTAGGTATTCTTATTGAATTTGGATCAACTTTTTCATCAACATTAAATGAAAGGGTGTTTATGAATATTGCATAGGTGGTGCATAAATTTTGTCCTTATTATATATATGTTGTATGTGTTGTTTGGTTTGTTTTCCAGGGCAGTGGTGGAGTATAAACATAAATTCTATTTTTTTTTCGGGTCAGCATTTCGCGGCGGTTTTAACCGCCGCTAATGTTTTACCACTTATACATTTGGCGGAAGTTTAAACCGCCGCTAAATGCATTCGTAAGACTGTTTAGCGGCGGTTAAAACTGCCACGAAATCACGTCGGAATTCACTGCGGTTTTAACCGCCGCTAAGAAGGTGCCTGGCACGCCTGAATTTCACGGCGATTATAGCCGCCGCTAATTAAATAGCCCTTAAAACCGCCACTAAATTTACCAAAAACCGCCGTGAAATGAGGTACTATGACACTTTTCTTTGACCGCCGTGAAAAGCATAAAACCGCCGCTAATATATTACCGACGCCAAGTTTAGCGGCGGTTTCTGTAAACCGCCGCTATATGAAAAAAAACCGCCGCTAATAGGCGGTTTTCCTGTAGTGTTACCTCGTGTCCGACTTGACTCGATCGTTCTTTAATCTCCTGAATAATAAACTAGAGTTAATTTCTACTTGATTAAGAACCTTTTTCAAGTTCATTATCCCTTTTATATCACTTATTACCATGTTATGGACATTATGTAATTATTTATGTTAATAACGGTCGTTTTGTCGATCTTTGGTACTTGAGTCAAAAATAAACTTCTTATAATTACAAGTTGTTTATGTGGTAAAATATCCATTATCTCAAGAATTATATTAATAATTTAGATATCATATATATCATATATATCTAGTATATTCATGAATTTATAATATTACATAACATTTAGAGGTAATAAATGAAATGCACCGTTTATAGAGACGGTAAGTCGTACGTACGCATGAACGCTACTTTCATTTATATTTCATATTTAATGGAATGAAATCATAATTATATAAATAAATATTATAATTCCAGTATAATATAATATATAATATCATTTACTCCATATTTTATACATCCCACATATGGCATTAATGATTCAAATCACTTTGAGGGGGCGGTAGTCCACACTTCCTAAAATGAAATTATCACGTTTACCCATAATAGAAATCATAAAGGTATGCCATAAATAAAAAATACAAAAGAATAAGGATAAAATAATAATAATATATATCATATATAAAAATAGTGTCATCATAATTTCCACCATGAGAGGTGTTAAAAGAAGATTGAACAATCATCATTTCGTGAGGCAGTAATTCACCACCCATAGAAACAGTATGTTCTTTAACCATTAGACGAATGTGTGTGTAAGTGTAAATCTAATAATTCTCATAAAAACATATTATTATATTGAATATACTGGTTTTGTTACAAAAGAAATAAATAAAAAGGGTTTATGTGGTTGGAGAAGCAAAATAAAACAAAATAACCCAAGTGAAGACATTACCTTTAAAATCAGGTAACTCTTTTAGATTTGATCCAAAGGATTACTTGAGAAGACTTATGCCCAAAGTGAGGCTTCTAGGAGTAAGAGAGGGAAGTTGGGAGAGTATTTGGGCAGAGGTTGGCCGAGCCAAATGGCTTGGAGGTGTGAATAAGGTGGTAGAGGTGGGGGCTTTTTATAAGAGGGGAGGAGGGGAACTCTTGGAAAGTCATGAAATATTACATTATTATGAAGTGATTTTCGGATTTCAAAGGTCCCACAATTATATATTTCTAGGATAAGGTGATAAAGGTTATAAATATACTCATAAAATAGGTTTTTGACAAGTGTAAGTCTTATATTTTACATTATCTTTTCATTTTATTTAAATCGTTAATTAATGAGGTAATCACTGCATCATCATGGTGTCATAAAAAATTTAATTTATTTAATGTATAAAAATTATAAAACAATTACCATGATGTAGGAAATCGTTTTATATTTCCAATGAATATTTATAGTAAAAAAGTTAACTTATATAACCCCATGTAATAATTGTTTTAGTAAAACAACACATGTTTGTGACAATTTTATTTTTAATTTAAATAAAAAGTTCTTAATGTCATTTTCTTACCCAAGTGGCTCCATGGGGTCCCCAAGTTGACCCATGGATTTTCTTGGTCAAACATGACTCATCCAATAAGTGTAGGACAAGTGTCAAGATATATTTATATTTTTATAATATCATTTTTACCTTAAATTTCATTAATTACCTTTAATCGCGATTAATAAAACTTAAAAGTTACTATTCACCAAAAAATTATTTCAATTCCATTGAACCACATTTTACATCATAATTACAACCATGTATGTCAGATTTTTGAAATTCAATTCATAGAAGCGGTAAAGTTTCATTTAAACAAAAATCAGTTTTTAAACTACCACTTAGTGGTTTCACTATTTATCAAAAATTGAAGATTTTCAGAACAATGCCAAAAATTCACCCTAAGCTATAATTGATATTCCAAATTCAAAAATGATTTCTATTTTACAAAATTACAAACATATAATTTGCATTAATTAATTTTATAATTAATTCCCACTGTCACAACAAATAGCGTGTTTTTAAGAAACAATATATATCAAAAGATTGACAATTGTTTATGTCCAATTTGAAAGTGAAATTAATTCTAATGAACACCATTGGATAAAATGGTAAAAATATATTCTAATTATACTTTAAAACCACTAAATAATATAATTTATCACTATAATTTATTCTGATTAAAAAGGTTGTTTTTAAGTATTTTTCACTATTCATACAAATTTAGAAGTTCTCAAAAAATTACAAAAAATTCAATTTAGGATAATTTTGATATTCCGAATACAAAAATGAAGTCCATTTTGAAATATAAAATTTATATAATTTCAAAAAGTAGGTATTACTATTCATAACAGCTACTTTGATTGGGTTTGGTGTGTGTTAAAACTCAAACTTGTGTACAATGCAAGCTATTGCATTATTGAAGGAGAAGCGTATCGTGGAAACTTGGGGTGTTACATTCTCCCCTCCTTCAATAAATTGCGTCCTCACAATTTGAAATTTTTCTTCAAAAACAAAAGGTTGAAAATAGAAAATACCTTTGTGGAAAACCCACATCGAAAATAAAGTTAATAAAAATATAACTTTAAAATAAAGAAAGAGATGTACAAAGGTCACCCGAGATAGCCCATAGTCGGATTCTATAAAAATATGGATATGGAAGAAAAACAAACCATCAAGGTATGATGGAGAGTTGTAGAAAACAGGATTAGGAGAAAGTTAACCACAAGAAAATCACTAACTTGTGATTGGTTAAACGGTCATTGAATCCCCAGTTGGAAAAGTTAACCGGCAATGTTTTTGTTTTAAGTTACCCTCCATAAAGTTGAGGAATTTATTTAATAGATTTACTAAGAACGTAAGGAAATATACTTACTTGTCATGTAGACTTTCATTCTTTAATAAATTTTTACCACAAACCCATCTTTCACTCCAAAAGGTAATAGAACTCAAAAATATTCTATTTATCCTAATTGTATAAGGTTCTAAATATTAACGAATACCATTTAGATTAGGAAAACTATTTTGTAATAACCAGGGACTTCTTGTAGGCTAGTGGTAGGTAATAAAGTCTTGTCGCACTATAGTTGTGTGTTCGATTCCTACAACTTCATCCGACACGACGAGCTATCCCCCGACCTGTGGGTCATCCTTTTCCTAAAACTATAGTATTATAATATTCCAAAAATAATCTTCAGAATGTTTTAACCTTAAACAATACTATCCAAAGTTAAACTTAGTTCATTCCAACCTTTATAGTTATCCAAAATACCTCTGTCTAGACTTTCTCTAAAAGGTCTCTAAATTCTAAAATCAATTCATCAGATTCCCCAAACAAATTAATGATTCTTATTATCATATACTAAAAATATGATTACCTTCAACATATCAAAACCTTAATGAAAACAACAAGTACTGCAGTACAATCCTTAGATATCACATTATTCTTATAACCAAAATATAATCCTTGATTCCAAAAACACAAATATATTAATTATTCAACTTCATTTGTAGCAACAACATAATCTTGGCCTTGATCCCTTGGCCTTTTCTGAGGAAAGTTTCCTTGGAGCTTAGGAAATTCATTTGCATAATGTCCCATTTCTCTACAATTTTAGCATTCAACATTGATAACCTCTTTCTTTCCCTTACAATCATGAGCCTGGTGACCTTTTTCTCCACATTTATAACAAACTCCCATTGCTTTTAGGCAAGTACTGGGGTGATTCTTCCCACAATTATCACATAATGGAAAATCCTTCTTTCCCTTTTTCCCTTTATCTGTCTCATGTTCCATCGTTCTCTTCTTCTCTTGCTTTACTTTGTTGTCATAAGACTTAGATAATTCATTTTCTGTCTTGATAGCACATGAGACAATGTCTTCATACGATGATAAGGATTATGGCACTAATGCTTGACGAATAAATGGTTTTAACCCATCAAAGAAACGATCAATCTCACTTCTTGGGTTACGTATATAATCTGCAACATGCCTCGCAAACCTTGTAAAGTTAGCCTCATACTTTGCGACATTCTCATCCTCCTTTTGTCTCAAACTCAGAAATTGTCTTTCCATATCTACTCGATGGTCACGAGGAAAGTATTTTTCTAAGAAAATCTCTTTGAACTACCTCCATTCCATATTTGATACTTCATCATCTTCCTTTGTGTTTTGAATCAATGACCACCATTGATCAGCATCTCCAGTGAGGCGATAAACTACTGTGACAACTTTTTCCCTTTCACTACTCCCCAAGGCATGAAATATTTTCTCTAAGGAATTTATCCATTTCTCAGCTACTATGGGATTTGTACTCTCATTGAATGTCGGTGATTGTTTCCTCATGAAGCGATCTAAAATTGATCCTCCACGCTGTGGATCTGGGTGTTCATGCGAGTAAGGTTATTATTCATAACATGAGTGAGTTGTCTCAGTATGGTGATAAGTTGATCAGCACCAGTTGTATCACCAGCTCCACTATAATTATCTTGAGCAGGAGTGAAATCCATACATAGAGTGCGTGCATTAATAAAGTTTCCATTCCTTCAACTAGGTGCAATTTCTAAACAATGGCATAAACTAGATCAGTTTATGAATCAAAATACATAATTCCCTACTTGTAAAACACTTAACATAAATTGAACAGTTTATGGATATAATCCATAATCATAAAAATGTTTTCTTTTAGGATGTATATACTCATAAACCCTTCATAATGGTTTGTAAAGAAAATGATAATTATCCTAAGCATATCCCCCAGGAGTGTCGTAACCAAGAGTGCAGCAAGGCCCGTTGTCGTGCACCAGTTCCCGTTCGAGTCTAGATCAAAGCGGTGTTTTTGGGTTTTACCCCTAGTTACATCTGTGCCAAAGACACCTCTACCTGCTTGTATCCATACAGGGATGTATTGCTTGGAAAACTCAAAAAATCTCTATAATAGAAAAATTCTAGGAAGTTCTTCTATACCAATCCTCAAAGTCTATCTTAGGGCTATGTGATCTAATCAGATTTTATCTAAATCAAGCATCCAAGGTTAGTACTAAACTGCCTCTGATACCAACTGTAACGCCCCAACTCCAGTTACCCAGAGTCGGTGCATTATTGCATAACATTGGCATGATCACAAAAGATCAAGTCTCGAAAGACCGATTAGTTTAGTAGCCTTGGAAACACTAGATACATTCATATGTCTTACATTACATCATAAAGTAAAACAAAACTACAACAACATCTTGTCTTCATATCCCCTCATACTATCCCTTCAGGTCATTCATAATATACTTCTTCACATCCTGGAAAAATTAAAACATTGGAAGGGGTGAGCTCAGATGCTCAGTAAGGATAACAATATAGCGGAAGCTTTCATAAATAAACATAAACATTTAAGGCAATGTATAACTAAAACAAAAGCCTTTTAAACTTCAGCTTCAGCATAATATGGCAAAAGTAAAATGAAATAATGCCATTTACTTATTCACATGGATATTCTATTAGTCAAATAATCACATGAAATATCAATAACCACTTTCATAATGATGGAATGCATAATGTCATACTATCATAACCACATAGCCAAGGCCTCATGCTAAGACTACAAATAAGATTTTGTCAAGGCCTCGTGCCAAGACACCAGTTTGTCTCATGATACCCGCCAAGGCATCGAGGAGCTATAGCGGGCTCCATCCTTCACTTATTAAGTCCAATGCATTCCTCATATGAATAGGTTTAAACATATCATAAGCCATAACATAATAGTATCACATAAAACATGCATAAAGGAAACATAACATTTCCACATTTCAATCACAAGATATCAATACAACACATTGATATAATAAAAACACTTTCAAAACCATTTTCAATACCAAAATAAAAGAAAATTAAAACTTGGTATTTATTTTTCATTTAAAAAAATTTATGGCTTGTAGAGGAAGCAGAAACTCAAATAATGGTCACGGCAGCAGAGAAGTCGTTGTCACTGCATATGCAAGACAAAACATTCCTTTTTTCGTTTAGTAAAAACACTTCGTATAAAAATATTGATTTTGAATAAAAGTAAAAGTTAAAGGGGTTTATACACCGTATAAATGAAAGTTTTGTATAAAACAAAATATGCCTCAATGAAAGGAGATTTAGACGAAGTCCCTTACAAATATAATTTTTTTAAATAAAATAGATCTATTATATGTATTCACTATAAGTACACATAAATAATGTATAAATAAAAAACATGACATAATAATATCATGACATAATTTGAAAGTAGAAGATTAACCCAAAGAACAGAAATTGGGTTAAGAAGTTCCCTTACCTTGTGTCCGACTTGACTTGATCATTCTTTAATCTCCTAAATAATAAACTAGAGTTAATTTATACTTGATTAAGAACCTTTTTCAAGTTCATTATCCCTTTTATATCACTTATTACCATGTTATGGACATTATCTAATTATTTATGTTAATAATGGTCGTTTTTTCGATCTTTGGTACTTGAGTCAAAAATAAACTTCTTATAATTACAAGTTGTTTATGTGGTAAAATATCCATTATCTCAAGAATTATATTAATGATTTAGATATCATGTATATCATATATATCCAGTATATTCATGCATTTATAATATTACATAACATTTAGAGGTAATAAATGAAATGCACCGTTCATGGAGACGGTAAGCCGTACGTACGCATGAATGCTACTTTCATTTATATTTCATATTTAATGGAATGAAATCATAATGATATAAAGGAATATTATAATTCCAGTATAATATCATATATAATATCATTTACTACATCCTTTATACATCCCACATATGGCATTAACGATTCAAATCACTTTGAGGGGGTGGTAGTCCGCACTTCCTAAAATGAAATTATCGCGTTTACCCATAATGAAAATCATAAAGGTATGACATAAATTAAAAATACAGAAGAATAAGGATAAAATAATCATAATATATATCATATATAAAAATAGTGTCATCGTAATGACTACCATGAGAGGTGTTAAAAGAAGATTGAACAATCATCATTTCGTGAGGCAGTAATTCGCCACCCATAGAAACAGTATGTTCTTTAACCATTAGACGAACTTGTGTTTAAGTTTAAATCAAATAATTCTCATAAAAACATCCTAGTATATTGAATATACTGGTTTTGTTACAAAAGAAAGGAATAAAAAGGGTTTAGGTGGTTGGAGAAGCAAAATAAAACAAAAGAACCCAAGTGAAGACATTACCTTTAAAATCAGGTAACTCTTTTAGATTTGAGCCAAAGGCTTCCTTGGGAAGACTTATGCCCAAAGTTAGCCTTTTAGGAGTAAGAGAGGGAAGTTGGGAGAGTATTTGGGTAGAGTTTGTCTGAGCCAAACGGCTTGGAGGTGTGAATAAGGTGGTAGAGGTGTGGGCCTTTTATAAGAGGAGAGGACGAGCACTCTTGGAAAGTCATGAAATGTTACATTATTATGAAGTGCTTTTCGGATTTCAAAGGTCCCAAAATTATATTTTTCAAGTATAAGGTGATAAGGGTTAGAAATATACTCATCCAATAGGTTTTTGACAAGTGTAAGTCTTATATTTTACATTATCTTTTCATTTTATTTAAATCGTTAATTAATGAGGTAATTGCTGCATCATCATGGTGTCATAAAAAATTTAATTTATTTAATGTCTAAAAATTATAAAAAAATTACCATGATATAGGAAAGCTTTTTAGATTTTAAATTAATATTTATAGTCAAAATGTTAACTTATATAACCCCATGTAATAATTATTTTAGTAAAACAACACATGTTTGTGACAATTTTATTTTTAATTTAAATAAAAAGTTCTTAATGTCATTTTCTTACCCAAGTGGCTCCATTGGGTCCCCAAGTTGACCCATGTATTTTCTTGGTCGTCCATGAGTCATCCAATAAGTTTAGGACAAGTTTCAAGATATATTTATATTTTTATAATATCATTTTTACCTTAAATTTCACTAATTACCTTTAATCGAGATTAATAAAACTTAAAAGTTACTATTCACCAAAAAATTATTTTAATTCCATTAAACCACATTTTACATCCTAATGAAAAACATGTATGTCAGATTTTTTAAATTCAATTCATATAAGTGGAAAAGTTTCATTTAAACGAAAAATCAGTTTTTAAACTACCACATAGTGGTTTCACTATTCATCAAAAATTGAAGTTTTTCATAACAATGCCAAAAAATCACCCAAAGATATAATTGACATTCTGAATTCAAAAATGATTTCTATTTTACAAAATTACAAACATATAATTTGCATTAATTAATTTTATAATTAATTCCTGCTGTCACAACAAATAGCGTGTTTTTAAGAAACAATATATATCAAAAGATTGATAATTTTTTATGTCCAATTTCAAAGTGAAATTAGTTCTAATGACCACCATTGGGTAAAATGGTAAAAATATATTCTAATTATACTTTAAAACAACTCAATATTATAATTTATCACTATAATTTATTTCGATTAAAAAGGTTGTTTTTAAGTATTTTTCACTATTTATAAAAAATTGGAAGTTCTCAGAAAATTACAAAAAAATCAACTTAGGATAATTTCGATATTACGAATACAAAAATGAAGTCCATTTTTAAATATAAAATTTATATAATTTCAAAAAGTAGGTATTACTATTCATAACGACTACTTTGATTGGGTTTGGTGTGTGTTAGAACTCGAACTTGCGTACAATGCAAGCTATTGCATTATTGAAGGAGAAGCGTATCGTGGAAGCTTGGGGTGTTACATTCTCCCCTCCTTTAATAAATTGCATTCTCGTAATTTGAAATTGTTCTTCAAAAACAAAAGGTTGGAAATAGAAAATACCTTTGTGGAAAACCCACATCGGAAATAAGGTTAATAAAAATATAACTTTAAAAGAAAGAAAGAGAAGTACAAAGGTCACCTGAGATAGCCCATACTAGGATTCTATAAAAATATGGATATGGAAGAAAAACAAACCATCAAGGTCTGATAAAGAGTTGTAAAAAACAGGATTAGGATAAAGTTAACCACAAGAAAATCACAAACTTGTGATTGGTTAAACGGTCATTGAATCCCCAGTTAGAAAAGTTAACTGGAAATGTTTTTGTTTTAAGTTACCCTTCATAAAGTTGAGGAATTTATTTAAGAGATTTACTAAGAATGTAAGGAAATATACTTACTTGTCATGTAGACTTTCATTCTTTAATAAATTTTTACCACAAACCCATCTTTCACTCTAAAAGGTAATAGAACCCAAAAATATTCTATTTATCCTAATTGTATAAGGTTATAAATATTAACACATACCATTTAGATTAGGAAAACTATTTTGTAATAACCAGAGACTTCCTGTAGGCTAGTGGTAGGTAATAAAGGCCTGTCGCACTATAGTTGTGGGTTCGATTCCTGCAGCTTTGTCCGACGGGACGGGCTCTCCCCCGACCTGCGGGTTGTCCTTTTCCTAAAACTATAGTATTATAATATTCCAAAAATAATCGTCAGAATGTTTTAACCTTAAACAATACTATCCAAAGTTAAAATTAGTTCATTCCAACCTTTATAGTTATCCAAAATACCTCTGTCCAGACTTTCTCTAAAAGGTCTCTAAATTCCAAAGTCAATTTATCAGATTCCCAAAACAAAGTAATGATTCTTATTGTTACATACTAAAAATATGATTACCTTCAACATATGAAAATCTTAATGAAAACAACAAGTACTGCAGTACAATCCTTAGATATCACATTATTCTTATAACCAGAATATAATCCTTGATTCCAAAAACACAAATATATTAATTATTCAACTTCATCTGTAGCAACAACATAATCTTGGCCTTGATCCCTTGTCCTTTTATGAGGTAAGTTTCCTTGGCGCTTAGGACATTCATTTTCATAATGCCCCATTTCTTTACAATTTTAGCATTCAACATTGATAGCCTCTTTCTTTCCTTTGCAATCACGAGCCTGGTGACCTTTTTCTCCACATTTATAACAAACTCCCATTACTTTTAGGCAAGTACCGGGGTGATTATTCCCACAATTATCGCATAATGGAAAATCCTTATTTCCCTTTTTCCGTTTATCTGTCTCTTGTTCCATCGTTCTCTTCTTCTCTTGCTTTACTTTGTTGTCATAAGACTTAGATAATTCCTTTTCTGTCTTGATAGCACATGAGACAATGTCTTCATACAATGAGAAGGATTGTGACACTAATGCTCGACGAAGAAATTATTTTAACCCATCAAAGAAACGATCAATCTTACTTCTTGGGTTACGTATATAATTTGCAGCATGCCTCGCTAACCTTGTAAAGTTAGCCTCATAATTTGCGACATTCTCATCCTCCTTTTGTCTCAGACTCAGAAATTGTCTTTCCATATCTGCTCGATGGTCAAGAGGAAAGTATTTTTCTAATAAAAGCTCTTTGAACTCCCTCCATTCCATATTTGATACTTCATCATCTTACTTTGTGTTTTGAATCAATGACCGCCATTGATCAACATCTCCAGTGAGGCGATAAACTATCGTGACAACTTTTTCCCTTTCAGTACTCCCCAAGGCATGGAATATTTTCTCTAAGGAATTTATCTATTGCTCAGCTACTATGGGATTTTTACTCCCATTGAATGTCGGTGGTTGTTGCCTCATGAAGCAATCTAACTTTGATCCTCCACGTTTTGGATCTGAGTGTTCCATATGAGTAAGGTTATTATTCATAACCTGAGTGAGTTGTCTCAGTATGGTGATAAGTTGATCAGCACCAGTTGTATCACCAGCTCCACTATAATTATCTTGAGTAGGAGTGAAATCCCTACATGGAGTGCGTGCATTGATAAAGTTTCCATTCATTCAACTAGGTGCAATTTATAAACAATGGCATAAACTAGATCAGTTTATGAATCAAAATACATAATTCCCTACTTGTAAAACACTTAACATAAATTGAACATTTTATGGATATAATCCATAATCATAAAAATGTTTTCTTTGAGGAAGTATATACTCATAAACCCTTCATAATGGTTTGTAAAGAAAATTATAATTATCCTAAGCATATCCCCCAGGAGTGTCGTAACCAAGAGTGCAGCAAAGGCCGTTGTCGTGCACCAGTTCCCGTTCGAGTATAGCTCAAAGCGGTGTTTTCGGGTTTTACCCCTAGGTACATCTGTGCCAGAGCCGCCTCTACCTATTCGTATCCAGATAGGGATGTATTGCTCGGAAAACTCACAAAATTTCTATAATAGAAAAATTCTAGGAAGTTCTTCTATACTAATCCTCAAAGTTAATCTTAGGGCTATGTGATCTAATCAGATTTTATCTAAATCTAGCATCTAAGGTTAGTACTAAACTGCCTCTGATACCAACTGTAATGCCCCAACTCTAGTTATCCATAGTCAGTGCATTATTGAGCAACATTGGCATGATCACAAAAGATCAAGTCTCGAAAGACCGATTAGTTTAATAGCCTTGGAAACACTAGATACATTCATATGTCTTACATTACATCATAAAGTAAAACAAAACTGCAACAATATCTTGTCTTCATATACCCTCATACTATCCCTGGAGTTCATTCATAATATACTTCTTTATATCCTGGAAAAATTAAAACATTGGAAGGGGTGATCTCAGATGCTCAGTAAGGATAACAATATAGCGGAAGCTTTCATAAATAAACATAAACATTTAAGGCAATGTATAACTAAAACAAAATCCTTTTAAACATGAACTTCAGCATAATATGGAAAAAGTAAAATGAAATAATGTCATTTACTTATTCACATGGATATTATACTAGTCGAATAATCACATGCAATATCAATAACCACTTTCATAATGATGGAATGCATAATGTCAGACTATCATAACCACGTAGCCAAGGCCCCGTGCCAAGACAACAAATAAGATTTTGTCAAGGCCTCCTGCCAAGACACGAGTTTGTCTCATGAGACATGCCAATACATCGAGGAGCTATAGCGGGCTCCACCCATCACTTATTAAGTCCAATGCATTCCTCATATGAATATGTTTAAACATATCATAAACCATAACATAATCGTATCACATAAAACATGTATAAAGGAAACATAACATTTCCACATTTCAATCACAAGATATCAATACAACACATTGATATAATAAAAACACTTTCAAAACCATTTTCATTACCAAAATAAAAGAAAATTACAACTTGGTATTTATTTTTCATTTAAAAAAAGTTATGGCTTGTAGAGGAAGCAGAAACTCAAATAATGGTCACCGCGGCAGAGAAGTCGTTGTCGCCGCATACGCAAGACAAAACATTCCTTTTGTTGTTTAGTAAAAATTATTTGTATAAAAACATTGATTTTGAATAAAAGTAAAAGTCAAAGGGGTTTATACACTGTATAAATGAAAGTTGTGTATAAAACAATATATTCCTCAATGAAAGGAGATTGAGACAAAGTCCCTTACAAATATAATTTTTTTAAATAAAATAGATCTATTATGTGTATTCACTATAAGTACACATAAATAATGTATAAATAAAATATATGACATAATAATATCATGAAATAATTTGAAATTAGAAGATTAACCCAAAGAACGGAAATTGGGTTAAGAAGTTCCCTTACCTCGTGTCCGACTTGACTCGATCGTTCTTTAATCTCCTGAATAATAAACTAGAGTTAATTTCTAATTTCTTAAGAACCTTTTTCAAGTTCATTATCTCTTTTATATCAATTATTACCATTTTATGGACATTATGTAATTATTTATGTTAATAACGGTCATTTTGTTGATCTTTGGTACTTGAGTCAAAAATAAACTTCTTATAATTACAAGTTGTTTATGTGGTAAAATATCCATTATATCAAGAATTATATTAATTATATAGATATCATATATATCATATATATCCAGTATATGCATGCATTTATAATATTACATAACATTTAGATGTAGTAAATGAAATGCACCGTTCATGGAGACGGTAAGCCGTACGTACGCATGAACGCTAATTTCATTTATATTTCATATTTAATGGAATTAAATCATAATGATATAAAGGAATATTATAATTTCAGTATAATATCATATATAATATCATTTACTTCATCCTTTATACATCCCACATATGGCATTAACGATTCAAATCACTTTGAGGGGGCGGTAGTCCGTACTTTCTAAAATGAAATTATCGCGTTTACCCATAATGGAAATCATAAAGGCATGATATAAATGAAAAATAAAGAAGCATAAGGATAACATAATCATAATATATATAATATATAAAAATAGTGTCATCATAATGGCCACCATTAGAGGAGTTAAAAGAAGATTTAACAATCATCGTTTCGTGAGGCAGTAATTCACCACCCATTGAAACATTATGTTCTTTAACCATTAGACGAACGTGTGTGTAAGTGTAAATCAAATACTTCTCATAAAAAAATCCTAGTATATTTAAGATACTAGTTTTGTTACAAAATAATGGAATAAAAAGGGTTTAGGTGGTTGGAGAATCAAAATAAATCAAAAGAACCCAAGTGAAGACATTACCTTTAAAATCGGGTAACTCTTTTAGATTTGAGCCAAAGGCTTCCTTGGGAAGACTTATTCCCAAAGTGAGGCTTCTAGGAGTAATATAGGGAAGTTGGGAGAGTATTTGGGCAGAGGTTGGCTGAGCCAAATGGTTTGGAGGTGTGAATAAGGTGGTAGAGGTGGGGGCCTTTTATAAGAGGAGAGGAAGGACACTCTTGGAAAGTCATGAAATGTTACATTATTATGAAGTGCTTTTCGGATTTAAAAGGTCCCAAAATTATATATTTAAAGGATAAGGTGATAAGGGTTCTAAATTAACTCATCCAATAGGTTTTTGACAAGTTTAAGTTTTATATTTTACATTATCTTTTCATTTTATTTAAATCGTTAATTAATGAGGTAATCGTTGCATCATCATGGTGTCATAAAAAAATTAATTTATTTAATGTCTAAAAATTATAAAAAAATTACCATGATGTAGGAAATTTTTTTATATTTACAATGAATATTTATAGTAAAAAAGTTAACTTATATAACCCCATGTAATAATTGTTTTAGTAAAACAACACATGTTTGTGACAATTTTATTTTTACTTTAAATAAAAAGTTCTTAATGCCATTTTCTTACCCAAGTGGCTCCATGAGGTCCCCAAGTTGAACCATGGATTGTATTGGTCGGCCATGACTCATAAAATAAGTGTAGGATATGTTTCAAGATATATTTATATTTTTATAATATCATTTTTACCTTAAATTTCACTAATTACCTTTAATCGCGATTAATAAAACTTAAAAGTTACTATTCACCAAAAAAATTATTTTAATTCCATTGAACCAAATTTTACATCCTAATGACAACCATGTATGTCAGATTTTTTAAATTCAATTCATAGAAGTGGTAAAGTTTCATTTAAACGAAAAATCAGTTTTTAAACTACCACTTAGTGGTTTCACTATTCATCAAAAATTGAAGTTTTTCAGAACAATGCCAAAAATTAACCCTAAGCTATAATTGATATTCCGAATTCAAAAATTATTTCTATTTTACAAAATTAAAAACATATAAGTTGCATTAATTAATTTTATAATTAATTCCCGCTGTCACAACAAATAGCGTGTTTTTAAGAAATAATATATAACAAAAGATTGACAATTGTTTATATCCAATTTCAAAGTGAAATTAATTCTAATAACCACCATTGGATAAAATGGTAAAAATATATTCTAATTATACTTTAAAACCACTCAATAGTATAATTTATCACTATAATTTATTTTGATTAAAAAGGTTGTTTTTAAGTATTTTTCAATATTCATAAAAAATTGGAAGTTCTCAGAAAATTACAAAAAATTCAACTTAGGATAATTTTGATATTCTGAATACAAAAATGAAGTCCATTTTGAAATATAAAATTTATATAATTTCAAAAATTAGGTATTACTATTCATAACGGCTACTTTTATTGGGTTTGGTGTGTGTTAGAACTCGAACTGGCGTACAATGCAAGCTATTGCATTATTGAAGGAGAAACGTATCGTGGAAGCTTGGGGTGTTACATTCTCCTCTCCTACAATAAATTGTGTCCTCGCAATTTGAAATTGTTTTTCGAAAACAAAAGGTTGAAAAAAGAAAATACCTTTGTGGAAAACCCACATCAGAAATATAGTTAATAAAAATATAACTTTAAAAGAAAGAAAGAGAAGTACAAAGGTCACCCGAGATAACCCATACTAGGATTCTATGAAAATATGGATATGGAAGAAAAAAAACCATCAAGGTCTGATGGAGAGTTGTAGAAAATAGGATTTGGAGAAAGTTAACCACAAGAAAATCACAAACTTGTGATTGGTTAAACGGTCATTGAATCCCCAGTTGGAAAAGTTAACAGGCAACGTTTTTGTTTTAAGTTACCCTTCATAAAGTTGATGAATTTATTTAAGAGATTTACTAAGAACGTAAGGAAATATACTTACTTGTCATGTAAACTTTCATTCTTTAATAAATTTTTACCACAAACCCATCTTTCACTCCAAAAGGTAATAGAACTCAAAAATATTCTATTTATCCTAATTGTATAAGGTTCTAAATATTAACACATACCATTTAGATTAGGAAAACTATTTTTTAATAATCAGGGACTTCCTGTAGGCTAGTGGTAGGTAATAAAGGCCTGTCGCATTATAGTTGTGGGTTCGATTCCTGCAGTTTTGTCTGACGCGACGGGCTATCCCCCGACCTGCGGGTTGTCCTTTTCCTAAAACTATAGTATTATAATATTCCAAAAATAATATTCAGAATATTTTAAACTTAAAAAATACTATCCAAAGTTAAACTTAGTTCATTCCAACCTTTATAGTTATCCAAAATACCTCTATCCAGACTTTCTCTAAAAGGTCTCTAAATTCCAAAATCAATTCATCAGATTCCCCAAAAAAAGTAATGATTCTTATTGTCACATACTAAAAATATGATTACCTTCAACATATCAAAACCTTAATGAAAACAACAAGTACTGTGATACAATCCTTAGATATCACATTATTCTTATAACCAGAATATAATCCTTGATTCCAAAAACAAAAATATATTAATTATTCAACGTCATCTGTAGCAACAACATAATCTTGGCCTTGATCCCTTTTCCTTTTCTGACATAAGTTTCCTTGGATATTAGGACATTCATTTCCATAATTCCCCATTTCTCTATAATTTTAGCATTCAACATTGATAACCTCTTTCTTTCCCTTGCAATCACGAGCCTGGTGACCTTTTTATCCATATTTATAACAAACTCCCATTCCTTTTAGGCACGTACCGGGGTGATTCTTCCCACAATTATCGCATAATGGAAAATCCTTCTTTCCCTTTTCCCTTTATCTATCTCTTGTTCCATCGTTCTCTTCTTCTCTTGCTTTACTTTGTTGTCATAAGACTTAGAGAATTCATTTTCTGTCTTGATAGCACATGAGACAATGTCTTCATACGACGAGAAGGATTGCGACACTAATGCTCGATGAAGAAATGGTTTTAACCCATAAAAGAAAAGATCAATCTTACTTCTTGGGTTACGTATATAATTTGTAGCATGCCTCACTAACCTTTTAAAGTTAGCCTCATACTTTGCGACATTATCATCCTCCTTTTGTCTCAGACTCAGAAATTGTCTTTCCATATCTGTTCGATGGTCACGATGAAAGTATTTTTCTAATAAAATCTCTTTGAACTCCCTCCATTCCATATTTGATACTTCATCATCTTCCTTTGTGTTTTGAATCAATGACCACCATTGATCAGCATCTCTAGTGAGGCGATAAACTGTCGTGAATTTTTTTTTCCATTTTAATACTCCCCAAGGCATGGAATATTTTCTATAATGAATTTATCCATTACTCAGCTACTATGGGATTTGTACTCCCATTGAATGTCGGTGGTTGTTACCTCATGAAGCGATCTAGAATTGATCTTCCACGCTGTGGATCTGGGTGTTCCATACGAGTAAGGTTATTATTCATAACCTGAGTGATTTGTCTCAGTATGGTGATAAGTTGATCAACACTAGTTGTATCACCTGCACCACTATAATTATCTTGAGCAGGAGGGAAATCCCTACATGGAGTGCATGCATTGATACGGTTTCCATTCCTTCTACTAGGTTCCATTTCTAAACAATGGCGTAAACTAGATCAGTTTATGAATCAAAATACATAATTCCCTACTTGTAAAACACTTAACATAAATTGAACAGTTTATGGATATAATCCATAATCATAAAAAAAAATTCTTTGAGGAAGTGTATACTCATAAACCCTTCATAATGGTTTGTAAAGAAAATGAGAATTATCCTAAGCATATCCCCCAGGAGTGTTGTAACCAAGAGTGCAGTAAGGCCCATTCTCGTGCACCAGTTCCCGTTAGAGTCTAGCTCAAAGCAGTGTTTTCAGGTTTTACCCCTAGGTACATCTGTGCCAGAGCCGCCTCTACCTGCTCGTATCCAGACATGGATGTATTGCTTGAAAAACTCACAAAATCTCTATAATAGAAAAATTCTAGGAAGTTCTTCTATACTAATCCTCAAATTCTATCTTAGGGCTATGTGATCTAATCAGAGTTTATCTAAATCTATCATCCAAGGTTAGTACTAAACTGCCTCTGATACCAACTGTAACACCTCGACTCCAGTTACCCAGAGTGGGTGCATTATTGTGTAACATTGGCATGATCACAAAAGATCAAGTCTCGAAAGAACGATTAGTTTAGTAGCCTTGGAAACACCAGATACATTCATGTCTTACATTACATCATAAAGTAAAACAAAACTACTACAACATCTTGTATTAATATCCCCTCATACTATCCCTGCAGGTCATTCATAATATACTTCTTCACATCCTGGAAAAATAAAACATTGGAAGGGGTGAGCTCAGATCCTCAGTAAGGATAACAATATAACGGAAGCTTTCATAAATAAACATAAACATTTAAGACAATGTATAACTAAAAAAAATCCTTTTAAACTTTAACTTCAGCATAATGTGGCAAAAGTAAAATGAAATAATGCCATTTACTTATTCACATTTATATTCTACTAGTCTAATAATCACATGCAATATCAATAACCACTTTCATAATGATGAAATGCATAATGCCAGACTATCATAACCACGTAGCCAAGGCCTTGTGCCAAGACTACAAATAAGATTTTGTCAAGACCTCGTGCCGAGACACTAGTTTGTCTCATGAGACCTGCCGATGCATCGAGGAGCTATAGCGGGCTCCACCCGTCACTTATTAAGTCCAATGCATTCCTCATATGAATAGGTTTAAACATATCATAAATGATACCATAATCGTATCACATAAAACATGCATAAAGAAAACATAACATTTCCACATTTCAATCTCAAGATATCAATACAACACATTGATATAATAAAAACACTTTCAAAACCATTTTCAATACCAAAATAAAATAAAATTAAAACTTGGTATTTATTTTTCATTTAAAAAAAGTTATGGCTTGTAGAGGAAGCTGAAACTCAAATAATGGTCACGGCGGTAGAGAAGTCGTTGTCGCCGCATACACAAGACAAAACATTCCTTTTGTCGTTTTGTAAAAACGCTTCGTATAAAAAGATTGATTTTGAATAAAAGTAAAAGTCAAAGGGGTTTATACACCATATAAATGAAAGTTGTGTATAAAACAAAATCTGCCTCAATGAAAGGATATTGAGACGAAGTCCCTTACAAATATAATTTTTTTAAATAAAATAGATCTATTATGTGTATTGACTATAATTACACATAAATAATGTATAAATAAAATATATGACATAATAATATCATGACATAATTTGAAAGTAGAAGATTAACCCAAAGAACGGAAATTGGGTTAAGAAGTTCCCTTACCTCGTGTCCTACTTGACTCGATCGTTCTTTAATCTCCTGAATAATAAACTAGAGTTAATTTCTACTTGATTAAGAACCTTTTTCAAGTTCATTATCCCTTTTATATCACTTATTACCATGTTATGGACATTATGTAATTATTTATGTTAATAACGGTCATTTTGTTGATCTTTGGTACTTGAGTCAAAAATAAACTTCTTATAATTACAAGTTGTTTTTGTGGTAAAATATACATTATCTCCAGAATTATATTAATGATGTATATATCATATATATCATATATATCCAGTATATTCATGCATTTATAATATTACATAACATTTAGAGGTAATAAATGAAATGCACCTTTCATGGAGACGGTAATCCGTACGTATGCATGAACGCTACTTTCATTTATATTTCATATTTAATGGAATGAAATAATAATGATATAAAGGAATATTATAATTCCAATATAATATCATATATAATATCATTTAATCCATCCTTTATACATCCCACATATGGCATTAATGATTCAAATCACTTTGAGGGGGCGGTAGTCTGCACTTCCTAAAATAAAATTATCGCGTTTACCCATAATGGAAATCATAAAGGTATGCCATAAATGAAAAATAAAAAAGAATAAGGATAACATAATCATAATATATATCATATATAAAAATAGTGTCATAATATTGGCCACCATGAGAGGTGTTAAAAGAAGATTGAACAATCATCGTTTCGTGAGGCAGTAATTTGCCACCCACAGAAACAGTATGTTCTTTAACCATTAGAAGAACGTGTGTGTAAGTGTAAATAAAATACTTCTTATAAGAATATCCTAGTATATTTAATATACTGGTTTTGTTACAAAATAAAGGAATAAAAATGGTTTAGTTGGTTAGAGAAGCAAAATAAAACAAAAGAACCCAAGTGAAGACATTACCTTTAAAATCGGGTAACTCTTTTAGATTTGAGCCGAAGGATTCCTTGGGAAGACTTATGCCCAAAGTGTGGCTTCTAGGAGTAAGAGAGGAAAGTTGGGAGAGTATTTGGGTAGATTTTGGCTGAGCCAAATGGCTTGGAGGTGTGAATAAGGTGGTAGATGTGGGGGCCTTTTATAAGAGGAGAGGAGGGGCACTCTTGGAAAGTCATGAAATGTTACATTATTGTGAAGTGATTTTCAGATTTCAAAGGTCCCAAAATTATATATTTCGAGGATGAGGTGATAAGGGTTAGAAATATACTCATAAAATAGGTTTTTGAAAAATGTAAGTCTTAGATTTTACATTATCTTTTCATTTTATTTAAATCGTTAATTAATGAGGTAATCGCTGCAGCATCATGGTGTCATAAAAAAATTAATTTATTTAATGTATAAAAATCATAAAAAAATTACCATGATTTAAGAAATATTTTTAGCTTTCCAATTAATATTTATAGTAAAAAAGTTAACTTATATAACCCCATGTAATAATTGTTTTAGTAAAACAACACATGTTTGTGACATTTTTATTTTTACTTTAAATAAAAAGTTATTAATGTCATTTTCTTACCCAAGTGGCTCCATGGGGTCCCCAAGTTGACCCATGGATTTTCTTGGTCATCCATGAATCATCCAATAAGTTTAGTACAAGTTTCAAGATATTTTTATATTTTTATAATATCATTTTTACCTGAAATTTCACTAATTACCTTTAATCGCGATTAATAAAACATAAAAGTTACTATTCACCAAAAAATTATTTTAATTCCATTGAACCACATTTTACATCCAAATTAAAACCATGTATGTCGGATTTTTTAAATTTAATTAATAGAAGCGGTAAAGTTTCATTGAAACGAAAAATCAGTTTTTAAACTACTACTTAGTGGTTTCACTATTCATCAAAAATTGAAGTTTTTCAGAACAATGCCAAAAATTCACCCTAAGATATAATTGATATTCTGAATTAAAAAATGATTTCTATTTTACAAAATTACAAACATATAAGTTGCATTAATTAATTTTATAATTAATTCCCACTGTCACAACAAATAGCCTGTTTTTAAGAAACAATATATATCAAAAGATTGACAATTGTTTATGTCCAATTTCAAAGTGAAATTAATTTTAATGACCACCATTGGATAAAATGGTAAAAATATATTCTAATTATACTTTAAAACCACTCAATATTATAATTTATCACTATAATTTATTTTGATTAAAAATGTTGTTTTTAAGTATTTTTCACTATTCATAAAAAAATGGAAGTTCTCAGAAAATTACAAAAAATTCAACTTAGGATAATTTCGATATTATGAATACAAAAATGAAGTCCATTTTGAAATATAAAATTTATATAATTTCAAAAAGTAGGAATTACTGTTCATAACGACTACTTTTATTGGGTTTGGTGTGTGTTAGAACTCGAACTTGTGTACAATGCAAGCTATTGCATTATTAAAGGAAAAGCGTATCATGGAAACTTGGGGTGTTATATTCTCCCCTACTTTAATAAATTGAATCCTCACAATTTGAAATTGTTCTTTGAAAACAAAAGGTTAAAAATAGAAAATACCTTTATGGAAAACCCACATCGGAAATAAGGTTAATAAAAATATAAATTTAAAAGAAAGAAAGAGAAGTACAAAGGTCACCCGAGATAGCCCATACTAGGATTCTATGAAAATATGGATATGGAAGGAAAAAAACCATCAAGGTATGATGGAGAGTTGTAGAAAACAGGATTAGGAGAAAGTTAACCATCAGAAAATCACAAAATTGAGATTGGTTAAACAGTCATTGAATCCCCAGTTGGAAAAGTTAACCGGAAACGTTTTTGTTTTAAGTTACCCTTCATAAAGTTGAGGTATTTATTTAAGAGATTTACTAAAAATGTAAGGAAATATACTTACCTGTCATGTAGACTTTCATTCTTTAATAATTTTTTACCACAAACCCATCTTTCACTCCAAAAGGTAATAGAACTCAAAAATATTCTATTTATCCTAATTGTATAAGGTTCTAAATATTAACACATACCATTTAGATTAGGAAAACTATTTTGTAATAACCAGGGACTTCTTGTAGGCTAGTGGTAGGTAATAAAGGCATGTCGCACTATAGTTGTGGGTTCGATTCCTGCAGCTTTGTTCGACGCGACGGGCTATCCCCCGACCTGCGGGTTGTCCTTTTCCTAAAACCATAGTATTATAATATTCCAAAAATAATCTTTAGAATGTTTTAACCTTAAACAATACTATCCAAAGTTAAACTTAGTTTATTCCAACCTTTATAGTTATTCAAAATACCTCTGTCCAGACTTTCTCTAAAAGGTCTCTAAATTCCAAAATCAATTCATCAGATTCCCCAAACAAAGTAATGATTCTTATTGTCACATACTAAAAATATGTTGGGAGGATTTGGAAGGATAGATGAGATACAGAATTGCTACAAGTTACCCATCGCTCCACATTAGTGACAGGATTTGGGAGGATATGTACACACAGGTCATTTGTGCCCTACCTTCCCACACTGGTGGCACACAATGGATCCTGCATCAAAATCCACAAACGAATACTGTCAGGAAGGATGGCCTAAACTTCCACCTCCCTTTTCCCCTGCTCATCCTGCTTCCTCTTTTTCTCTAATAGGATGCCACTGCCCACAACTGACACAGATTTAGAGAACCCAGATTTTCCCTTTTGATCAATCTCAACCATGCAAGCATGATCAACCACCTCAGCATAGGTCTTTAGCTTAAAAAAAACTTGAAAATAAATATCTGGCCACAACCCCATATCGAACTTCTAAGCTTTCATATGCTCATTGGAAATGATCTCAAGCATGTACCAGACCAGCTTTTCTAAACAATTGGCATACTCCATCACTATATGGTCTCCCTAAACAAGATCCATAAACTCCTGGGATATGGTGTAGGCCGATACCTCTATAGAATACTGTTTGTCAAAGATGATCTTGAAATCTCTCCAACTCATCTGCTTGGTCTTCCTAGTTTGAACCATTGAGTCCCACCACCTCTGACTGGGACCTTGTAGCAAGAGCGAGGCACATTTTATGTAATACCCCCAAATAAAAAGGGTTAAATGACTAAATGATATGACTCATGTCAACAATTTGCACCTTCCTTTTCAGGAGCCTGCCTGATTATAACTCCACAGTTAAGTGTGCTTGACCTGGAGTAGTGATCAGGATGGGTGACCTTCTAGAAAGTTTCTTAGGGTGTGTGTGAGTGAGGACAAAGCACACTAGAAAGGACATGTGTTGGCCTGTAGAGACTGTCATTTGTCATATGACCCATTTGGGCACGTGGGTGGGTGGACCCCAGGGTGGGGACCACATGTCTGTGGGGAGATTGGTGGTACCTGGTGGGCCAGGACTTGATGAACATGTTAAAGGCGGGGTGTCTGTTCTATCAACGGGACCCAGTTTTCACATTTGGTATCAGAGGTGGTACCCAGCCTTAAGTGCGGTGCACTACCTGGGTTGAGATTTGGGGCCCCCAACGAAGATGTTGTGCTCTGGGGGGGGGTGATTGTAACACCCCCAAATGATAAAGGGTTAAATGACTAAATGATATGACTTCATGTCAACAAGGTGAACCTTACTTTTCGGGATCCTGCCTAATTAGAACTCCACAGTTAAGCGTGCTTGGCCTGGAGTAGTGATTAGGATGGGTGGCCTTCTGGTAAGTTTTCCAGGCTGTGTGTGAATGAGGTAAAAGCACACTAGAAAGGACATGTGTTGGCCTATGGGGACTTCCATTTGTCACATGACCCATTCAGGCACGTGGGTGGGCCCCAGGGTAGGGACCACATGTTTGCGGGGCAACTGGTGGTACCTAGCGGGCCAGGACCTGATGGCCATGTTAAAGGCGCGGTGTTTGTGCTATCACCAGGACCTAGTTTTCACATTTTACCCTGACTTCCTTAGGAGTATCAAGAAATTCAAACATGCACTCTATATTCTCAATCCACTCCTCTACTTCCTGAGGTTTCATGCTACCTGAGAAGGAAAAAGGATTGTTCTTAAGGAACTCATAAGCTTTGTCTTTCTTAGGAATATGTTTCACTTCTCTAACTAGAGTAAGACCCTGATCCACTCCCTATCCCAAAGATTGAACAGCTTGGACCACAACTTACACTAGTCTCTGATCAATTGGTGAGAGATAACTCTCTCTGGCCTCTCCTCACGGTGTCATAAGAAGTCTCTAGGGAAGCATTTTTCTACAAAAGCATTAATCATAAGAAAAACCATCAATATGAACTTTCTGAAAATTTACAACAATAACAAGAAATACCAACATTACATAAATACAAATGAATCAAAATCATCACAACAATATGACAACCAAACCACTTCACCTTTACTTAGTGTCCATGTATAGTTTGAAGCCTGCACGTCTCACCTGGAGGAGAATTCAAACAAGAATCCCAACATCCCATGGTGACTTAAGATCTATCACGAGGTGTGCTGTATAGACACCCTACTCATAACCACAACCTTAAGCCCCAACCATCCTAAATCTAGTCTATCCAGACTCATCCTAAATATATTGACTCAAAAATAGAGAACCTGGATTTGATACCATTTTTTCACAAACCAATCTGAGTCACTATCTGACTTGATGCCCGAACTGATCTGTGGCATGGCCTGAAGGGTGTTCTTGATCCCCACAGGTTGGAAAATAGTGCTTGGGTATCAACAAAACTACATGGGAATTATTTCAATCGATTACACAAACATAAACAACCAACAATAATAATTAATCCAAAATTGAATATACACAACCAAAAATGTAATAACCAATTTCCAGATTTAATTTTACAACATTTAAACAAAGACCAAAATGATATAGAAAAAAAAGGGAACAAGAGTTATCCAAAAAATAACCAAATGATAAGAGCAACATCATCCTCAAGACACCACCACAACACCTACATGGGAAGACCTTTAGAATACCAAACAACCATCTACAGACATATTGACTTTACCTGCATTAAACATAACCAAGTCTACTTACACCCAAAGGTGTAAGTAGGGTGTGAGCCAAAGCCCATTAGGATGCAACCCATTAAAAGGTTCCATGATATAAACATTATAAGACAAAATAAAATTAAAGTTTTATAAAAAGGCTAGAAATAATTTTTATAGAAAACATTTTAAAAGGAAAACATGCTTTCTTTTTAAATAACCAACAAGGTGTACCATATGCCAATGGTGCGTAAGATTTCACAAGAGAGCACTAAGTCACAGGAGATTCCTATAGGCACTAGCTAAGAGTGGGACCCTAGAGACATCGTATCTTGGTTAAAGTGGTATAATAACCACGAATATCCATATCCTCATGAACAAACCACTAGAGACGAGAAACATCCAAAGTTCTAGTGGTCCCCAATAATCATAATTATTTAGTTAGTGTTGTCATCATCAATCCTTCTAGGTGAATCTGGGGCAAATCTACTAATGAATCCTTAGCATACTAGTCCTATTCCTCACACAAAATCATTTTATAACATGATTCACACCATTCACACATTTTATCAAACACCTTGAGGGCATCAAATAAGGAAGCATATATGAAATACACATGGAACATAACACATTTCCTTTGAAAAAAACCATTTTGATCACCAAAGTACCTTGAATCATTTCAAAAGCATATTTCACACATAAAACACAATGCATTTAACATACTTGAACACTCAAGAAATAATATTAAAATCATAAAATAATGTTTAATCATAGAACCACCTACCTCAAGAGAAGAGAATTCCAGAATCTGGTGCAAAACCTCAACTGCACCTCAACCACACCCTAAGGAGGCAAGATCGAAACATAGACACCAAGATTAAACCTTAAAAATCATGATCTAACCCTAAATAGAGAACCCAACCCATTGTAAAATATAACCCCTAAATAAGGATAAGGAAAACCATAAAATAGAGGGAGAAAACACGAAAGAAACCACTTAATTGAAGGTTACTTGGAAAATCCAAGCCAAACCACCCACAAAAATGGATCCCAAGGCAGAGGAGAAGAAGGGGAAGGTGATACTAAGTCTAAAATACCTATTGGGGGAAGATTTTGGGTGATTTGGGGTCAAATATGAAGAGGAAAAAAGGATAAAATCTACATTTTTTAATGACCTGAATAGGCCACATGGTTAGCTTGCACAATTTTCCAAACCATGCGGTCTCCACTATCCATGAGGGACATTTCACATGGTTTAAAAACCATGTGCTAACCATGTGATAAGACTCTACCCAAAAGTGACACCTTGTCACATGATTTCATAGGCAAGACACGCGGTTTCCCGTAATCATGTGCAAGCCCTGCTCCACCCCCTACCAAAGCCAAATTTTCCATTTTCTCCCAAAACTCAAGAAAAATCAAAGGAAAATTAAAAGACCAGAATAAAAAGAAAAAAAACTCAAAAAGAGATCATGAGTGTGACATGATCATACCATCAAAGGATGATTATTCTATACCAAGATCCTATAAGTGGTTTGAGAGGGGTCACATGTTTAATTTATAATTATTTATCATTCGATGATTGGTTTCATGTGTTTGTGTTTTCTTTTACTTATAATGGTTTGTTTTAATATCGAACATCATTACCTCTTCTTTTTATTAATTATCACTAACATAAATAGTAAATGGTTATGGTTTAAAAATAAATAATCATTCAAAGAATACCATCTGGAGGCACCAAAGGCTCTGCCTGGATAAAACCATAGTACACGACATGTACTACCTGCATACACGCTGTGTATTTTTGTTTTCACATCTGGATATCATGAGAAATATAGAAAAAATCGAGGTAAATGGATGTAATATATAATAAAAACTGATCAGTGTGTAGATCTAGATAGACTATAACATGGATTTAAGAACTACATGTCGTGTAATCACTGAACACAACAAACAGTCCTTGTTTTCTCATGACTAAGAACACGAGGTTTCCCAGCATGTCATGTATCAGATACACAACATGGAGATTCATGATCTATGTAATTTCAAGTAAAAATTCCATGTATCTCAATTACATTCCATGTACCTTGAAATCATCCATGGTAGGAAACATGCCTAGTCCCAAGGTATGTGTCGCGAACATGGGAAAAGAACAGTACACACGGTGTCTTATTGCACAAGCCATGTAGTTTGCTACAGATAGTGTGCCTAGTTTTTCACAAAGATAAATTAAATATATAATTAAACCTATTAACATGTGTTCCTTGTGTAATTTATTTTACAAAGTACATTCCATGTAATTGCATTGATAATTATATATTAAATAAATTTTGTGTTAAAATTTTGGATAAGGACACGAAGTTGACTCCAAGTACACTTGTGTACTTCATTAATTTTAAATGAAATTAATTTTGTTTAAAATTGAAGACGATGATGCGTTAAGGATGCTTGAATGGAATTATGATAAATTGAATTAATTTTATTAATACATAGTACATTATCTTAATTAAAGAACAAATCAAAGTACTTGACAACAAGATTGAAAATATATGCTTGTTTCTTGATGTGTGGATGATCATGAGATCATACCATCCATTTTCATGTGACTGGTTACTTTTAATTTATTATGATTAAATTAAAATCAATGGCCCACACGTCATCCCCTACTTTATATCATGTAATGGCCTACATTCCCACAATTTCTTTTATATAAACCCCCTTTCATCAAATCCATTGGATCCCCTCACCTACACGTGAGTAAAAGATTATGTAAGGATGGATGTCCCAGGTGAGAGGAGGTGGTCTGAGACCATGTGAAGTGGAAAAACCAATCAAGGTAATAAATAGGATCTAGGGTGGAATACTACAACATGAACCAAGCTATGGTTCAAGGTGTTTTCCCATAGGATTGATGGTTAGTTTATCATCCTCTAGATAAAATAACTATTAGAGAATATCATTATCATGCCACTTATATTTTATTTCTATTAGTTTTATGGTTAGTTATTTATGTTTTTGAATATCGTGTAATCACCTAATAAATGAATTAACAAGCATACAATAGGTAATAAAATATAACTAGATTATGTATATATGCTTTATTAGACATGGTTAATCACTTTGGTAAAATCCAATTAATATTAAAAAGTCATGTGAAAAGATAAAATGAGCTTTATCCATAAGGATAAAAACCCATCAACTAAAATATTAAGTTAGTATAGACTTCCACTACTTAACTTTGAAATGAACTCATAGTTCAAAGTGCTTGACAAACCCAAGTTGGCGTGCTTTAAATTATCATGGAACTGTTAGCTTGAAGTTTTGGGTTGTATTAACTTGGTTTACATAAAGGGTTGATTTTCCAAGTAGGAATTAGTATAAATGAGAGGTAAGTGTTGATGAAATATTTAAAATAGGATTTCAGGATTGGGTAAGTCCACTCAACAAATCAAGTAACTTTGAGTTAATATAGTTATCAAGTTATGCCTACCAATCCCTTTGAATAGATTGTCAGGCCCAAGTATGGGTTTTGAGAAGGGGAATATGGATCCTTAACACTAGAATATCTAAGCAACAAGATATTCTGAAACTGATGGTGAGTGATCCTAGGTTTTGAAAAATATCAGGAGATTAATGGAATTTCATTTATTTTAAATTTATTAATATTTTTTATAATCAAAACAAGTATCAATTATCAGATCTTAATTTGTAGAAATGGAAAATAAAATGACTTTGAAAATATCACTATGATCCACAATAGATAAGGATAACCTTATCACTGGCACAAATTTAGAGGAATGGTATAGGCACGTACCCATTATACTACACCACGAACAAAAAAAATACATACCGAAAACCCCACTTTTCGAGTCACTTTCCAAAGAGGCTAGTGAGGAAGAGGTATCTATCTATATGAGGCATGTGGATGATGCAATGAATGTCTAATGTTTCATGTTATACTCTATGTCCAATGATATTCTAAAGTAATATGAGGATATGGATGTGTATATCATTATTTATCACCTTTAGGATCTATTTCAAGAGAAGGCAATATTAGATAGATATGAGATCTATAATGAATTATTCATGTGCAAGCTTGAAGATTAAGTGCCATCTAGGACACATATAGTCAAGATGATTGGATATATTGAACACTTGAACATCTTGGGTTTTAAGACCCCTGATGAGTAGCGCATTAATCTCATTCTATCCTCACTACCCAAAAACTTCTCCTAGTTTATTGTAAATTATAATATGTTCAATAACAAGAATACACTTTCATAACTTATTATACTTATTTTAAAATTTGATAAATACATGGGTTATGAAAAACCCACTATCCTTATGGAAAATAAGAAGATAAATAATAAGGAAAAGGGGTTTGAGACCATTCCATGTCTAAGGCTCCAGATCACCATCCTTCCAAGAAGAAGAAGATCCAGAGGCAAGTAAAGAAACAAGATGTAGTATGTTTTTAATGTGACAAGTAGAGATAATGGAAGAGGCACTGCACCCAACCAAATAAAAAAGTGGTAGATTTAGGTGCATTCATTATTCACTACAAAAAACTATAATTTAATGATGTTTTCTCAGAAGCATCGCTAAATTAGCGACGTTTGCTCAGAAGCATCACTAAATTAGCGACATTTTCTTAGAAGCGTCGCCAAATTAGTGATGTTTCCTCAAAATTGTCCCTAAATTAGTGATGTTTCCTCATAAACGTCTCAAAATTAGAAAAGTTTTCCCATAAGTGTTGCTAAATTAGCAACGTTTTCCCAAAAGCATCGCTAAATTAGCAACGTTTGCTCAAAAGCATCACTTATTTAGAGACGTTTTCTCAGAAGCGTCACTAAAATAGCAACATTTTCTCAGAATCATCGCTAGTTTATCGACGTTTTCTCAGAAGCATTTCTAAATTAATGATGTTTCCTCAGAACCGTCATTAAATTAGTGACTTTTTCAGGAAACGTCACTAAATATATATATATATATATTTGTATAGCTCATTTCCCCACATCAAAATGTCGCTAAAAATATATATATTTATATAGATCATTTCCCTGCATAGATTTAAATATATATTTAGATATATATATATATATATATTAATATGTATAAACACAGACACACACACACACATATATATAAACATATATATAAACATATATATAAAGATATATATATTTATATATAGCTCATTTCCCTACATAGATGTATATATATATATATATTAATATGTATAAACACAAACACACACACACACACACATATAAACACACACTAATATATATAAATATATATACACATATATTTATATATAAAAACACATATGTATTTTAAATTTAGTCACATTTTTAAGAAAACGTGTCTATTTTAATGACATTTTTACGAGTGTTTTATAAAACGTGGCTAATTATATATGTGCATGTGTGTGAATTTATAATTATAATTATATATATGTACACATATATATTTACACACACACACATAATATAAATATATAAATAAACATAAAATATAAACATATATATATATATATTTAATATAAAACATAAACACACATATATACATATATAATATAAAAAAAACACACACACACATAAACATAAAATATAAACATATGAAATATATATATATATATATATAATAAATGTAAACATATATGTATATATCTGTGTGTGTTCATGTTTAAATTTATAATTATAATTATATATGTATACTATAACAACCCTACTCTTTACTTCACACTTAAACATAATTTATTACATAAAATTTTCACTTGATACAACATAGAATATTAGGAGGTCTAGTGTCTTTAGGGATTAGGAATATTATATAACAACTTAAAACATGAAACACATTTTTATCAAAAACTTCTTTTACATGACCCCAACATTCCTTCGTACTTAGCATTTCATGGGATAACCTAAGGACATGCATAAGAAAAGGGTGAGATACAAAGCACACTAAGGGAGTAAACAAGGCATAACATGAAGAATGTAGTACACGTTAGGTAATAGGTATATCAATGGAACATAAGAGAAACATGAACATAAAGGCATGATATATCACAATTATCATAACATGGAAATGTGGCAACAACATTTAACATGATTTTAGCATGATCCAAGGCTCATTGCACATGGAGCATGAGTAAACCCTCATTGCACTTGAATTAGCATGAGTAAACAATAATTTAACTTGAATTATCATAAGTAAACCCTAACTACACATGGCATATCACGATACTATTCTTTAACCAATGCATTGGAGCGCTATCAGGACACACCCTTTATAAACATTTCATTTCATGCATAAGTGTGCCACATAGATCATACAACATGGATTCATTAAAAATCATATTTATTACACAAATAAGAGATGTGGAATAAATAAATTTAAGTCCTCAATAAATAAGTACATGTGTGTAAAGGTGAATACCCTTGATAGAGATATGGGTATGGTGTTCACTTACACGATGATTTTGGCATGGAAATTTTGGTGTAACTTCGACACCATAACGACATCAAATAGAAATTGTAAAATTGGTTGATGAGAAAGAAATGGGTATATCATTATTTATACATGAAATGGAAATTAATGGGGTCGTGGAACATAATATCCCAACATATTTAATGGAATTTAGATGCATAATATAAAATAATTTCTTGAATGTAAATGAGGAGAGATAAATTCCTTACAGAATTTCAGCACGGTAACAGGTGTACATGGGAGGAATTAATGAGAGATAAATTGGTCTCTAATAATTAAAAAATAATTAGGGAAGTATAGGGGAGGTGATAAATCACACCCCAACATTTATAATTTATAATACAAGGGAATAACAATATAAAGAATCTTGGTCAAAAAGAAGAAAGGAAGAAATCCCTTACTTGGAAGTGTGATGCCAAAGGCTTGGGAGAGGCTTGAGAGAGGCTTATAGGGAGATTGGGGTGACTTGGGAGGATTATAAAGAGACTAGGGCATAGTTTTTTCGAGATCCAAAGATTTTGAGTGAAGTGGAATGGGAGATTTAGTGGGTTTATTTAGGAAAGGAGAGAGAATTCTTTATTATTTAGGTTTTGGACACTACAAATTAAACTAATCAAAACCACAAACCATACCTTGGTTTTTTCCCATGGATTTTTCCGAAGGAGAGTGGAAAATATTACTTTAAAAGTATGATGACTGCACTTATTAAATATTAGGCTTGCTTATGTGGAGGTGAGTCACACTCTCAAGGAAATCATTTTAAAAAGTTAAAATGTTTTATAAGTATTGGAGGGTCCAATAAGGAACCATAAAAGTAATAAAACATATCTAAAATCACATTATTTTAAAGTTAAAACATATATTGGACGAAAATAACTTTTATAGTATTTTATTACATCACTATTGGGTCATTGTGATGTCATAAAACACATTATATTTTAAATGGTATTTATTTTTTATCCAAAAATTCAACTGTCTCAGAAAATTATGAAAAATTTACCATTAGATAATTTTGACATCCTGAATCCAAAAATGATATTCATTTTATATAAATAATTTTCTAAATATGTGAATTTTTACTTTTAAAATAAAAACTAATATTTATCGAAAATTCATGGGTTTTGATAAAAACGGTTTTCAAACCTTAATAAAAATTTCAATTGTATTCATAAAAAATTATACATTAATTTATATTTAATAAAAATTAATTTATTAATAATATTTTATTAAAATATTATTTAATTCAAAAATCCATTAATTCATCAAAATTGATTTCTTAATTGAATATTAACTAAAAATACTATTTGTTCTTTAAAACCCATTTACAAAGAAACAATAATAAAATGAATGTATATTATTTATTATATACAAACACAATGCATATAATCATAGTTCCAGGGTCTTGTTACATAACCCCTTATAAAAACCACATAAGACCTAAGGGTAAGGTGTGCGATGGTGACAAACTTTTGGGGCAGCTCGGATAACATCGCTTAGGTGGTAATCTATATTAACTTCCACTTCTCCTATAGGTGGTTCCTTTCAAGATTAACATGTTGAATCTCAGCTTGGACTTGGTCAAGAGAGAATCCTAGTGATTATACCTTCTTTCCAAGCTCTGAAAAATGGGATTCTTATGGAGAAATTCTACTGGATGAGGCCATCACTTCCTTTGTTTGAGTAAATTAAATTTTTCAAAGCCCTATATTTATACTAATCATGTTATCACTGTTCAACATCTATATTAACAATGATAACAATTCATAACGGTATTTTAAAATCCAAAAACATAAAACTAAGGAAGTGCATATGTCTTATATAACCATTTTAATTAGATCAAGAGGAATTTTCATTAATAAGTTTGGGTCGTTACAATCTTCCCCCCTTAATAAATTTTACCCTTGAAATTTCTTTTTCCCACACTAAAACAGATGAGGGTAACTATGCTTCATCACTTCCTCCGATTCTCACATTGCTTCTTCAAACTTGTTGTTTCACCACAACATCTTAACGAGGGGAATTATATTATTTCATAGAACTTTTTATCTATGATCTAAGATCTTCACCAGATTATATTCATAGGAGAGGTCATTATCCAATGGTACCACCTCTGGATTGAGTACATGCAATGAGTCTGGTATGTACTTTCTCAAGAGTGATACATGGAATACATCATGTACTTGAGATAGGTTCGGTGGGAGTTCTAGTCGATAAGCCACTTCTCTAATGTGATCAAGGATCTCAAAAAGGCCAATATACCTTGGACTAAGATTTACCTTCTTCCCAAATCTCATAAATATATTCCATGGTGATATGTGGAGGAATACCATGTCCCCAACATCAAACTCTAGGTCTCGTTGAAGATTATCAGCATAGCTCTTTTGTTGACTTTGAGCAGCTTTAATGTGCTGTTGGATAGTCTTAACCTTCTCCACCATTTCTTCGACCATTTTTGGACCTAAGAGTTTTCACTCCCCAACTTCTTCCTAACATGTCAGTGTTCTTCACCTTTTCCCATAAAGGGCTTCATAAGGAACCATTTGGATTCTTGAGTGTAAACTATTATTGTAAGAGAATTCAACCAGAGGAAGATGTTAATACCATCCTCCTTTAAAGTCTATTGAGTATGCTCTCAACATGTCCTCAAGTGTTTGGATTGTCCACTCAGATTGACCATAATTTTTAGGATGATAACTGACTGACTGAATGGCCCAAAGGCCAAATTTTTTATTAATTTTGGATAAACCACCTTTTAAGGAAAAAATGGGGAAACCTCACAAGACTTCAAGGACATAAAACATCAATAAAAATTGAAGGTCATTACCCAGAATAGACTACATAGACATACCCCTCCCCAGCATAATCATCAATAAAACAAACCTCCACCATGCATGACTATTTAGCAAGATGTCCCATGCATGAATACATGTGATTGGTACTGATGGTGGAGCTATACCCTCTCAAACATCCAAATCTGAATAGCCATGCACTATAAAAGCACCTGCTCTAATCCTCTTCTGGGTAAAATCCTTGTAGAAAGTCTGGAAGGAGCCTTCCAAAAACTAAATTTAGAACCATTGCAGAAACACCAAAATTCCACTAAAAAGACCACCATAATCAAAATAATAACACTTACACTAATCAAAATCCCATCATCAAACATCCTCAAGCTGAACAAATCACTTACCTCCTTCCATCCAAAATTAGACAAGATCACAAAGCAAGATCAAACCAAAACCAAACAAAAAGAAAGATGCCAACTAATAATCAAATGGATATTTCAGCATAAAATCTGTGATTGTGTCGACAAAATAAAGATGAGTGAAACATGATCGTGGAAGCCAAAGAACCAAAAATTTAACACCAAATCATGGACTCAACAAAAATATAAGCCACCATCATCGCACAGACTCAGCACCACGAACCAGTGTATCCAAAACCAAAATGACTGTAAAAAAATGAAGGCATAAGAAATCACCAGAACACTAAAAGGAAGACTCACTGCCTAGATCCTGTTGCTACCAACCATAACGCACTCGAATACCACGATGAAGCACTGACCGCACACACTGGAGACAAGGTGAAGACCTCAGGCCACTGTATGTGGAAGGTTGGTCGCAGACCGACACTGCGCCGCCATGTGATACCCCATCCAGCGATGAAGTAATCGGGTGGGAAGGGGCCGACAACGGTGCTGAGATGACCCAAGTCCAAGAAGCGCCACCACAACCAAGGAATCACCACCTCATCTCTCCGAGCAGTAAAAGTGTCACCGCGTCAACCCGAGTCGAAGAAGGTGGCGATGAGGGTAAAACTCTAACGCGCCTTTCCCCTTATGGGCTCATTCCCTCCTTGAGGATGATAAGATGTACTGAAGTTTAGCTCAGTATTCAGAGCATGTTGGAGACTCTTACAGAACTTAGAGGTGAATCTTAGATCTCGATCCGATACAATAGATAGTGGTACTCCATGCAGCCTTACCACTTTTTTGATGTATATATGTGCCAGTTGATCCAATGATAAATACTCCTGAATTGAAAAGAAGTGGGCAGTCATTGTAAGACGATCCACAATAACCCAGATAACATTGTTTCTTTTGGATGTCTTCAGAAGTCCGGTGACAAATTCCATGGTGATGTTCTCCTATTTCAATGTTGGTATGGGTAATGGTTACATCATCCTCTTAGACTTCTACCTCTCATCCTTCATTTGCTGACATACCATGCACTTTGATGTATACTCATCTATCTTCTTCTTTATGTTATACTACCAATAATTATCTCGGATATCTCGATACATCCTTGTGTTTCCTGGGTGAATGGAGAAATTTTAACTATGTGCATCATCCAAAAGTTCTTTCTTTAACTCTGGATTTTATGAAACACATAGTCTTGACCCAAATCTCACAATTCCTTCTTCATTAACATTTAACTCTAAGGATTTCCCTTTTATGATAGTTTCCACTTTCTTTTGTATTCTCACATCATTATTTTGATCATTCTTTAACCTTTCCAAAAGAGACGGTTGAGAAATCATTTGTGAAAGGATTGATGATGTTCCCTTTTTTATGATTCCCATGTCCATCTTCATCAGATATAAGAAGATTGGATCCTTTTCAATTCTCATAAAAGATAGAATTGCTGGGTCATTTCTACTTAGAGCATCTTCCACCTTGTTCACTTTACTAGGGTGGTAATGGATTGAACAACCATAGTCTTTGATCAGATCTAACCATATTTTTTGGTGCATATTCAACTCTTTCTGTGTGAATATATACTTGAGGCTTTTGTGATCCATATATATTTCACTCTTCTCTCCAAATAAGTAATGTATCCAAATTTTCAAAGCGAAGATTACTGCATCCAACTCCATATCATGTGTTGGATAGTTTTTCACATGAACTTTAAATTTACTTGAATCATAATCAATGATTTTGTCATTTCTCATCAACACACAGCCCAAGACCTTCTTCGAAGCATCACTAAATACCACAAAAAGTTCTCCACTTGTGGTTAGTGTGAGAATGGGTTTAGTGATAAGCCTGCTTTTCAACTCCATGAAGTTATCTTTACATTAATCACTCCAAGAAAACTTTACTCCCTTCCAAGTTTGCATGGTAAGAGGATTGGATAATCACGAGAAATTTCTCACAAATCAACGATAATATCCAGCTAACCCCAGGAAGCTACGGATATCCGTCACCGATGTTGGCCTCATCCATCCCTCAATTATAGCTTTCTTGGAGAGATCCATAGTTTTCCCATTTCTTGTGATGATATGACCCAAGAATGATACCTCCTTCAATCATAAGTCACACTTGATACAATTTTTATAGAGATTCTCCTTTCGAAAGGTCTCTAGTACAGTGCTTAGATGCTCCTCATACTCCTACTTAGTTTTGGAGTATATTAGAGCATCATCTATAATGAATACCACAAAATCGTCGAGGTAATATCTAAATGCGATATTCATCAATTCCATGAAGATTATTGGAGCATTAGTGAGTCCTAAAGGCGTTACTATGAATTCATAGTGCCTGTATCTTGTATGAAAAGTAGTCTTGGGGATATCCTCCTTCTTCACCCTTACTTGGTAATATCCCGACCATAGATCCAACTTGGAGAAGTATTGTGCTCCATGTATCTGATCAAACAAGTAATCAATTCATGGTATATGATACTTATTCTTTATCATTATTTTTTTGAGCTCATGATAATCAATGCAAAGGTGTATTGACCTATCCTTCTTGACGAAGAGGACTGGTGCACCCCATGATAAAGCACTTGGGTGTATAAAACCTTTCTCTAGATTATCCTGTAGTTGTTTTTTCAGATCCTCAAGGTCCACAACAACCATTCTATATGGAGTCTTGGATATTGGCAATGACCTAGGTATAAGATCAATCTAGAATTCAACATCTCTTATAGGAGGAAGACTAGACAATTTCGTGGGTAACACTTCATCAAATTCCCTCACAATAGGCATGTCTTCAGGGATGGTTGCTTCCTTAGACTCAATAATCTAAGAAAGATATGTGTGCTCATAGGGAATTAATATCCACACTTAAGATGATGTTTCTAAATAAGATTCATCCTCCTCCTTGAACTTGTACAGAATCAGGGGTTGATTCTCCAGATGGAGATTGATTTCCCTCTCACAAAAATTTATATTGGATCTATATAGGGAAATCTAATCCATGCTAATAATTTCATAAAATTACACCAAAGGGGGTATTAAGAGGTTCACCGAGAAGTTAAAACCACAAATTTTGACATGAGAGGAGTTATATTCATAGGATGCAATGATTTCCCCATTTTTCGTTCTCACCGATATCTCTACTTTCATGATTTGTGGTGGTGTTGGGATTATTCTAATAAACATTTAGGATATAAAAGAATGCATAGAACCAAAATCAAAAAGTACATTCTCTATTATTGAATGAATAACTAGCTTACCTGTCACCACTTTTTTTTAGGGTTTGCTTTGGCAGTAGTGATAAAAAAAGCTTTCCCTTTTTACCTTGGAGGTTGTTGGTTGCCTCTGAAAACCCTTGGCTTAGGTAACTGGTTTGAAAAGTGCCCTGGTTATCTGTAGTTTAAGTAATGAATGATGCATTGAGGGTCAAATAGATCATTCCTTTCCTCTGTCACAGTAGCATATTTTTCTTATCAGAAATTACTGGCCAGGTGCCCTTCTCTTTCACACCTAAAGCATTTCCTCATCCTCTTCATACAATTTTTAGGGTGCTTATTTCAACACCTTTTGAAATTGGGGTGTTGTAATTTCTTAGAATCATTTGATTTATCCATCGGACCACCATAATTAAAGTCCACATTACACTTCTTATCCCCACGATACCCCTGAGATTTACCGATCTTCATTTCAACTTTGAGGGCACATGAGACAATTTCCTCACATCTCTCAAAGTCACGTATTGCTAGGGATTTCCATAGGCTAGGTTTTATCCCACCAAAGAAGTAGTAAACCTTGCATTCAGGGGTAATGACAAATCCAGAGGCATATCATGCAAGTATTGTGAAGTTTTCTTCGTACGCTCTTATGGATTTGTCATATTTTTTCTTGAGGAAAAGGAATTACCTTTCCATCTTAAGTCGGAGGGTGTGAGGAAAATATTTATCAAAAAACATTTTTTGGAAATCCTTCCATTGCAACGCCTCAATATCCTCCTCAGGTTTCATATTTTTGATCAATGTCCACCATTTATCAGCTTCACCCTCCATACAATAAGCATCCAGAAGTACCTTCTCTTATTCAGAACATTGAAGTATGGATAAGATCTTCTCAATGGAGTGGATCCATTATTCAGCAATTGAGGGGTCAGATGATCCATTAAAAGTAGAAGGTCTTAGTCTCATGAATCTCTTGATTATGGGTTGTTCTTTCTTATGGTGGGTTGAATGTTCTTCTTTACCCATGTTTCTATTAAAAACTTGAGTTAACTGAAAGAGTATCATGACAATGTTTTCAATTCCCTCTCCCATAGGATTGGTAATCTCATTAGAACAATCATCACATTGATCTTAGTATCGATTCTTAGCCTGAGTACTCCTATTACCGGCCATTGGCTGGAATAAAATGAAATTTAAGTGTAATACATAAAGGGTAATCCAAAGACAAGAACGAATAACTTATAAATTACTTTTATTTCCTTAAATTAGGAATTTATAGCCATCAATCTATGTTATCCATGATCTACTTCCCAACATATATTCTTAGGGTATTTTCTTTATTCCATTAATAATGGTTCATAATAAGATTATGAATTTACCAAATAATATCCCCCAGGAGTGTTGTAACCAAGAGTGCAACAAGTCTTATTGTCGTGCACTAATTCCCATTCAAGTCTAGCTCAAAGAGGTGTTTTCGGGTTTTACCCCTTGATACATCTGTTCCAGAGCCGCCTCTACTTGTTATTATCCAAACATGGATGTATTTTCTTGATAAAACACTTACTCTATACTCACCAAAATTTAAGGATGTTTTTATTATACTTAGTCTTATCCCTAAGGCATTCGCTAGGGTTTTCTAATCCTAATCCCAAAAATAACTAAACCTATCCTTTGATACCAACTATTACAACCCTGCTCTTTAATTCACACTTAAACATAATTTATTACATAAAATTTTCACTAGATACAATATAGAAGATCGATATGCCTAGTGTATTTGGGGATTAGAAACATTATATAACAACTTAAAACATTAAACACATCTTTATTGAAAAATTCTTTTACATGACCACAACATTCCTTCGTACTTAGCATTTCATGGGATAACCCGAGGACATGCATAAGAAAAGGATGAGCTATAAATCCCGGTAAGGGAGTAAAGAAGGCATAACATGAAGAATATAGTACATGTTAGGAAATAGGAATATTAATGGAGCATAATAGAAACATGAACATAAAGGCATGATATATCATTATTATCATAACATGGAAATGTGGCAACAACATTTAACATGATATTAGCATGAGCCAATCCTCATTTCACATGGAGTATGAGTAAACCCTCATTGCACTTGAATTAGAATAATTAAAACCTCATTGAACTTTAATTATCATGAGTAAACCCTTATTGAACATGTAGTATCGTGATACTATTCTTTACCCAATGCATTAAAGCGCTATCATGACACACCCTTTATAAACATTTCATTTCATGCATAAGTGTGCCACATAGATCATACAACATGGATTCATTAAACATTATAATTTATTACAATAATAAGAGATGTGGAATACATAAATGTAAGACCTAAATCAATAAGTACATGTTCATAAAGTTAAATACCCTTGATAGAGATATGGGTATGGTATTCACTTACACGATGATTTTGGCATGAAAATTTTGGTGTAACTTCGCCAGCATAACGACATCAAATAGAAATCGTAAAATGGGTTGATGATAGATAAAGGGGTATATCATCATTTATAAATGAAATGGACAGTAATGGGGTCATGTAACATAATATACCAACATATTTAATGGAATTTAGATGCATAATATAAAATATTTTTTTGAATGTAAATGAGGAGAGAGAAATTCCTTATCAAATTTCTGCATGGTAACAGGTGTACATGAGAGGAATTAATGAGAGAGAAAGAGTTATATCATCATTAAAACATAAGTATATCAGTATGGTGTAGGTACCAAATCATACCACAATGTTTATAATTGAAAATACAAAGGGATAACAATATAAAGAAACTTGGACAAAAATGAGAAAGAAAGAAATCTCTTACTTGGAAGTGTGATCCCAAAGGATTGGGAGAGGCTTGAGAGAGACTTCTAGGGAGCTTGAAGCACCTTGGGAGGATTATAGATAGATTAATTCATATGTTTATCTAGATATAAAGGTTTTTAGTGAAGAATAATGTGAGATTGAGTGAGTTTTTATAGGAAAGGAGAGAGAATTTTTTATTATTTAGGTTTTGGACACTACATATTAAACTAATCAAAACCAAACACCATACCATAGTTTTTTCCCATGGTTTTTTCCAAAGGGGAGTGGAAAAAATTATTTTATAAGGCCAATGGACTAACTTAGTAAAATATTATTCTTTATTATGTGGAGGTGAATTACACTCTCAAGGAAATCGTTTTAAAAAGTTAAAATGTTTTATAAGTCTTGGAGGGTCCACTAAGGCACCATAAAATTAATTAAAAAAATATAAAATAACATTATTTTAAATTTAAAAAATATATTGGACGAAAGTACCTTTTATATTATTTTATTTCATCACTATTGAGTCATTATGATGTCATAAAACACATTATATATTAAATAGTATTTAATTTTTACCCAAAAATTTGACTGTCTCAGAATATTATGAAAAAATTCACCGTTAGATAAATTCAACATCATGAATAAAAAAATAATATTCATTTTATCTAAATAATTTCCTAAATATGTGAATTTTTACTTTTAAAATAAAAACTGACATTTATAGAAAATTTATTGGTTTTGACAAAAATAGTTTTCAAACCTTAATAAAAATTTCAATTGTATTCATAAAAAATTATATGGTCATTTATATTTAATAAAAATTAATTTAGTAATAATATTTTATTAAAATATTATTTAATTCAAAAATCTAATAATTCATCAAAATAGATTTCTTAATTGAATATTAATTAAAAATACTATTTGTGCTTTAAAATCCATTTACAAAGTAACAATAATAAAATAAATGTATATTATTTATTATATACAAACATAATTCACATAATAATAGTGCTAGGGTCTTGTTACATAACCCCTTATAACACTTGTATAAGACCTAAGGGTACGGTGTGCGATGATGACAGACTCTTGGGGCAGCTCGGATAACATCGCTCAGGTGGTAATCTCTATTAACTTCCACTTCTCCCGTAGGCAGTTCTGTTCGAGCTTAACATGTTGAATCTCGTCTTGGGATTGGTCAAGAGCGAATCCCAATGACACTAAATCCTTTCCGAGCTCTGGAAAAATGGGCTTCGTATGGTGCAATTCTACTGGATGAGGCTATCGCTTCCTTTGTCTGAGTAAATTTGTTTTTTTAAATCCCTATATTTATACTAATCACGTGATCACTGTTCAACGGCTATATTAGCAATAGTAACAATTCATAATGGTATTTTAAAATCCAAAAACATAAAACCAAGGAAGTGAATGTCTTATATAACCATTTTAATATATCAAGAGGAATTTTCATTAATAAAAGTTTGGGTCATTACATGTAAACATATATTTACACATATGCACATATACATAATATAAACATAAAATATAAACATATATATATATATAAACACACATATATATAAACATAAACTATAAACATATAAACATATATATATATAAAATAGAAAATATAAATATATATAGGTATTTAAATATAAAATATACACATATACATATATACATATATATATTTATATATTAATATGTGTATATTAAATTATATATATAATATATTAATTTTTTAAATACTGATATATATATATATATACATACTATAATACAGTTACCTAACACAAAAAACCATTTGGATGGTTGGTCCAGGTTTCTTGGTGGGGGGAGTGAGGTTTGTGGTTCAATTCTACTTGGGGATAAATTTTTAAGAGTTTACTGGATGCAGGAGTGGGAGTGGGGTGGGGGATTGGAGTAGAAATGAGACAAGGAGTGGGGAAGAAGTGGGGTGTGGTGAACTAGAATGGGAGGGGGGTGGTGTATTGGAGTGAGAAAGGGAGGGGGGCGGGGTACTGGAGCGGGGAGGTGGGGAGCAGGAAGGTGGGGAGGTAGGGTGTACTGGAGTAGAAAAATAAAGGGGAGTGGGAGCGGGGAAAGGGAGGGGTGTAGGAATGGGAGGGGGTGTGGATAGGGGAGGATAAACAAAAATACCATTAAAAATTTCAAAAAAAAATATTTACCAATGCTTTTTTAAAACACATCATTTATTGAAATTTGAAATGAAATTTGGCATGTCATTTATCGACATTTGGAAAAATCATCGGTAAATAAAGTGTCGCTAAATTACTGAAGTTTCTAAATGTTGGTAAAGGTCACCAAATTAGCGAAGTTTCTTTACTAACATTTCATAAAAACGTCAGTAAATGAGGTACCGCTAAATAGCAATGCTTATAAATGTAGATAATTGGGGATGTTTATGTACATCGCTAAATTAGAAATGTTTATAAATGTCTCTAAATTAGAGACACCTCATTTAGTGATGTTTTTACGAAACTTCGGTAAATTAATCATTGACGTTTTAAAAAATCGCTAATGCAAAAAAAGAATCGTTAAATGCGGTTATTTTTGTAGTGATTGAGTGAAATATTTCCATATTTATAAGTTGGGTATTAGATACAACCTATGGTGCTCACATTTGTATCCAACATACAAGAACCAAGTAGATTTTGGAAGATTACCAGAGATGAGGTGGATCTATCGGCTTCCAATGGAGCGAGGTTGGCTTCTCTATCCATTGGATACTACCATGTCAATTTTTTTGACATGATTGATTTTGGTTTTAAAGAATTATTATTATGTTCCTAGTGTTACCAAGAACATAATTTCTGTTTCTTATTTAGACATGGATGGATTTATTTTCATCTTTGAAAATAAGAGTTTCTACTTTTGTAAAGATAACATATATTATGGTATGAAATAATTGAATAATGATATTTATGTATTAAATCACAAAAGTCAAAATATTGGAAAATAATAATGAAACAAATATGAGTGACTCATATAACACCTAGTTATGGAATCAATATTTTGGTCACATAAACGAGAAGCATTTGATAAAGATCTATCAATATATTTACTTAGAATATTTTGAAATTAATCCACTTGAAATTTGTCACACTTATTTACAAGGTAAGATGACCAAATCACAATTCTATAGTCAAGGTGATAGAGCCATAGAGATTCTAGATTTGGTACACACTGATGTGTGTAGACCTTTTCAAGTAGTGTCTCGAGGTGAATTCTCACACTTTATTACTTTTATTGATGACATGATCATGTATGGTTATATCTACTTAATGAGGTATAAGTTTGAATCCTTTTATAAGTTCAAAGAGTTCAAGAATGAGGTTGAGAATTAGATTAGTAAGAATATAAAGAAACTTCAATCAGATCAAGTTGGTGAATGTCTTAACCAATACTTTTATCAAATTTCAATGAGAGTATGTGATTTTATCCCAACTCACTCAACCTTATACACCATAGTGTAATGGTTTTAGTGAAAGGAGGAACCATATACTACCGGATATGGTAAGGTCTATGATGAGTTACACAATTCTTCTAATATCTATTTGGGGATATTTATTTCAAACCAAATCATACTTTCTAAACCAAGTACCAACTAAAGTGTAAAATGGTATTCCCTTCGAGTTATGGAGTGGAAAGAAATCCATTTTTTCACATGCTCATACATGGGGTTGTGAGGATTTTTTTGGGGCTATATCAAGTAACAAACTAGAACTCAGAGGCATGAAGTGCATCTTTATAGGGTATCCCATAGAAAAAAGGGGATATTATCTATAAACCTTTTAGATAACAAAGTAAATGTTGTAAGATAATCCATTTTTCTCAAGAGGAATGACATAGTCAAGGAGTATATTGGGAGAAATATTGTCTTTGATGAAATTAATTCTCAAGATACACATGAGTTGGTATAAGAATAAATTATATAGGTCCCTATGGAAGAAGTTGTTCTTAAAACATAAGTACTGTGTTAGAGTGCTAGAAAGGTAAAAGAACTAGATAGATATGGTTTTTTAGTCATTAATGATGGATACTCATTATTAGTTTAAAATAATGATCTTCTCACCTACAAGGAAGTAGTAGAGAGATTAGAAGCTTCAAGGTGTAAAAAATTCATGAATCCTGAGATGGATTTCATGTATCAAAACTAAGTTAGGGTTCTGATTGATCTGTCAATTGATGTAAAGTCTGTTAAGTGTAAATGGGTATTCAAGAGAAATCTGAACATGAAAGGTAAATTAAATATCTATAAAGCATGGATAGTGGATAAAGGTTTTAGAAAACATCAAGTCATTGACTAAGAAAAAATCTTTTCTCCTATTTCCATGTTTAAATCCATAAAAAATTTTCTTACCACAACATCTTACCATGACTATGATATTTGGAAAATAGATGTCAAAACTGCTTTTCTTAGTGGGAACCTTTAATAGAATGTGTATATGACACAATGAGAAGGGGTTGTGACTCTAGAAATTCCAAAAAGGTATAATAGTTTTATAGATCCAATTATGTTTTAAATCAAGCACCTGGGTCATGGAAAATTTGGTTTTATGAATCCATAAATGAATTTGTTTTCATTAAGAATGAATATGATCCATGTGTTTACAAGTGGTTTAGTGGGAGTATAATTGTTTTCACAGTAGTATATGTTGATGACATATTACTAATTGTAAATGATATACCAAACTTATAAGAGGTTAAGGAATGGTTGAGTAAGTGATTATCTGTGAAGGACTTAGGTAAAGAAGCCTACATTCTAGGGATCAATATAATGCATGATAGATCCAAGAGGTTGCTCAGACTAAGTCATGATATATACATTGACTAGATACTGAAGAGTTTTAGTATGGAACAATCCAAGATAGGATTAGTTTCAGTGTCACATGGTATACATCTTTACAATAAATGTGTCCTCAGACACAAGATTAAAGAGAGAGAATGTGTAAGACCCCATATTATTTTTTGATAGGATAAATCATTAATTCCATGTTATGTATGAGGCTTGACGTTGCCTATGCTTTGATCATGGTAGGAAGATATCAATAATATCTAGGTGAACAACATTGGACTACTGACATGACTATCCTTAAGTATTTGAGGCGAACTAAGGATATATTCCTAGTGTATGGAGGAGATGAAGAGCTATTAATCAGAGGTTATATATATAATAACTTTTAGAAAAATAATAATGATATGAAGTCATAGTCTAAATATATATTTTGTCTCAATGGAGGAGCTGTGAGTTGGAAGAGTTCAAAGTATCTAGTTTTCACCGATTCTCTAGAATAGTCTGAGTATATTGCGACTTTCAATGCAGCTAAGGAAGAAGTTTGGATTCAAAAATTTGTCTAAGATCTTGATGTGGTGCCTGAAAGTAAATACCCTATCAAAATTTACTATGATAACACTGTAGTGGTGTCTCTCCAAATATTTGTGGTCACACAAAAAGACAAAACATATATTTCTTAAGTTTCATATATTGAGTGATTTTTTTCAACAAGGAAAATTTATTGTGAGAAAAGTATCCATAGAGGAAAACGTGGTAGATCCCTTGACCAAGGAATTATCTCAGTAGAGGCATGCGTATCATGTGAGATCTAGTGGACTAAAAGTTATTGCTAGTTGGTTATAGTGCAAGTGGGAGTTTGTTGGATTTGGTGCCTTAGAACTGACTTTCTTAGTACCTGATTAGATGTTTTCATTATTAATGAAGTTATTTTATCACATTATTGTTGTTACTCTATATGAAATTTATATGTGATTATGTTCTAAGAATATATGTCACACTAAAAAGGTTATAGTAGTTCCCCACTATGATGAGACCCTAGAGGTACCACATCATTATTATTGAACCATGTTCTATGTACAGATGATATTGTCTAATGAGACATAGAATATATAGGATATAAGGTTTAGGAGGCTCATAAAACATTAAGATACATTCTCATGGTGTTCTTCCTTGGTAATCTATAAGATATGAGGTTATGAGAACATACCCGTTAATAAGAAATCTACATTTCCACGTGTCATTAGATGTTATGGATGTGTGTATTGATCCTTAAAATTTAATATTATCATTAATGGATATCATGAATTATGCACTTTGATGTATTGAAAAAAACCATGATGACATATGCTCATGGAGAGGTAGGATGTATTGGGTGCATCATGAGTGATATTGCATTAATGAATAATGAGAGAAAGGATTAATCCTCTTTTTCCTTGATGAAGGTTAATATCTCAAGCCTATTGATGGGAATGAAGTCACCTAAATAAATCTGTATCCATGGTGTCCAGTAGGTGAGTTCATTTCTAGGAATTAAAAGAAAGATACATCGAGCATATAGGTTTATTGTACCGACATACGACTTTCTTGATTTGAGATATAGCGACAAAGGGATTATATTACATGGTAAGCATTCATTGGAGGTTGAATATTGTTGAGACATTAACTTCTTTCTCTATGGGAGCCTTGAAATGTTGTTATACACTAACCTTTTACTTTAGGTGGTTATGCCTAATTCCACTAAGAAATAGGCCTAGAGGGCCCCGCACTAAGTGTATCTGCAATCTCAATTAAATTCAACTATTGAATTTAACAAGTTAGAATAAATAATATTTATTCAGTTTAGTTGATCACCATAATTTAAACACAAGTTATTCAAAATAATAAGTGAGTTAAATAATAATAATAATAAATATTTATTTTCAAGTTTGGGGAATATAATATTTATTATATTTATCATAGAATAATGTAGTGACATTTATTTATTAATTAGTCATTATTTTAAGATCGATAAATTTCAATGAAGGAACGTGGACTAAGCTTAATGGTTTGATTAAATATGGTATAAATGATATTTATTTACATTATTAACATGTTTCACATATCAATAGATTAATAATAATAATAATAATAATAATAATAATAATATTGGATATGGGGTCAACTAAGAATTGTTAAGTAGGTAAAGGAGTTGTGTGCAATTAACCAACCCTAAAAATGCATAATAAATATCTAATTATATCATTTTCCATAATTGAATTTTGTCGTAAAAAACAGATATAAAAAGACTTTCTCAAGCCCTATAGTGAGCTCTCTCTTCCTCCTCTCTCAATCCTTCAAGAGAACACTAAGATTTCTTCCTCCTTTAAGAAGGATACTTTTGCGATCAACTGTGAACAATGTAAGTGATTAGGACTGACCGTGCTAGCACCTGATGATTATACGATGTCATTCAAAGATTGTGGTGCATGTGTGGATCACCTCTAGAGGGATTATTCACTTGGAACTTATATTTTAATGATGGTACACAAGATCTTGTTAACCAGATCATTAACAAAAGCAAAATTATAAGTTGAGGTAATTATATATCTTCTTATAAATTAATTGTAAATTACATGTAAAGATCCTCCTCTTCTAGTTATGGCATTTTAATCTAGTCAAGTAATATATGATTTTCATTGGACATTCACTACTGGAAATAAGCTCATTTGTGACGGGGGTCCGTCGCAAATAACCCGTTGCGGTAAATGGCGTCGCAACTAACACTATTTGTGACGGGTCAGTCCCTAAAAATATTATTAGCGACGGGAATACTTCCCGTCACAAATACTAATTGATATATTTTAAAAAAACTTTAAATAAGGCTGTTATGACGGGCCCGTCGTAAATAACATTTGCGACGGGCCACTAATCTCGTCACAAAAAATTTAATTTAAAAAAAAATAATAATAAACAAATAGGGAATTGTGACGGGCCCATCGCAAATATGTATAAAAAAATAAAAAAAATTAAAATATTAATAATTTTTTTTAATTAATATTATAATAGTAATAATACAATCATAATTCATTCAGACATTAAAACAAAAAATCATTCAAATATTTAAAAAATTATAATTAAATTAAAATATTTAAAAATTTAAATATATATATAAAATATTAATATTATAAAATATGAATAATATTATTAATCATATTAATATTGTAATATAAATAATATAATATTATATAATAATAATAATAATAATAATATACTAAATTCATATTATTATAAATAATTAAAAAATTATAATTTTAATTAAAATTTTTGAAACTTTTTATGTATTAAAAATACTGAATATAATATTATTAAAATAATTATAAAATAAAAATATGAAAATTATCAACATTTGCAAAAAGAAATATAAACAAATAATAAAATACTAAGAGTAATATTATTAGTAATAAAATAAACAAAAATTAAAATAAATACCAATAATAAATAATAAAGTATTAAAAATAAATAGAAATTAAATAATATAATATTGACACCAGTATAAGAGAGATAGAAACTCTGATTTACAGGCAAAAACATTTCCTTCGGGTAACAGTGTTTTAACCAAAGAAAATATTTGATCAAAACACATGTTTGGCATTCCATTATCTGATTTGATAGCCATAAATTTTGCAACTGCTTCTAATTTTCTTTTCTTGCAACCAGGATATAACGCATCCTCAGCAGACCTCAACAACTCATAAAATTCAGAGTGTGCCAACTCAGGAGTTGAATCAATATCATTCTGAGTTTCTGTATGTTGAACAGATGGACCTGCAACATCATGTACTAAATTTTAAAACTGGGATGGATCCAGAATCAAGTTAGTATCACCTTCTGTAGAACTGCGTTCACCATGTTGATACCAAAAAACATAATATGGTTGAAAACCAAAACGCAAGAGATGTCCCCCAACTTTGTCAAACATGTCAAATGTTCTCAGTACACATTTTTTACAAGGATATTTTATTGTGCCTTCTGAAACAAATTCTGGATTTGATGTCACAAATGCTAAGATAGTCTCCACACCCTCAATATATACTGGATTTAAACCAGAACCATTTGGATTTCTACATTGATTTATCCATATGCGGTCATCTAATAATGATTGTTGTTGACCTCGTTGTTCTATATTTTTCTATAAAATATAAAAGCATTACTGGTTTTGAATAATTTGTTAGAAAAGACACTCTCAAAAAGAGAGGATATCTAATTACAACTACTTCTTAATAATTACCGATATTTACCGATAGTTATTTGTAATTATTATTATATGATTAATATTTATAAAAAAATAATATTAATATGATCAACCAAGCAAGGAAAATTATAGATTTTACATCAGACACGACTGATGCAAACTTTTTATTGGGATAGACCTAAAAATTAACCCTTTAAGAATTGAACATGTTAAGAATAGAGCAAAACCTATTACGAATAATGATAATTTTAATATTTTATAATTTTTTTATTATTTTAATAATATTAATATTATTTTTTCATAAATATTAATTATATAATAATAAAATTATTACATTATTAGTATTTTTTTATTATTAATATTAAAATAATATAATTTTCTATATTATGTTACAATTCTCTTTTCATCTGTGTGTTTAACATTCTGTCTCCACATGTAATATTTACATTCACTTTCACCTCTCTATTGGTGAGTAGGTTGATAATTTTGAAAATGAATGCAAATATTACATGTGGAGACAGAAGTTTTCTTAAAACCAATACAAAGATGAAAAGATAATTGAGAAAGATACTGATCACGCTAGTTTTTTCCAATTAGCTAATTATTACTAATTATTACTAATTATTACTAATTATTCCTAATTATTACTAATTATTACAAATTATTGGTAATTATTACTAATTATTTAAAATTATTACTAATTATTGGTAATTATTACTAATTAGTGGTAATTATTCCTAATTATTCCTAATTATTTCTAATTATTGGTAATTATTCCTAATTATTGGTAATTATTCCTAATTATTGCTAATTATTGCTAATTATTGCTAATTATTGCTAATTATTGCTAATTATTGTTAATTATTGCTAATTATTGCTAATTATTGCTAATTATTGCTAATTATTTCTAATTATGGCTAATTATTTCTAATTATTGTTAATTATTCCTAATTATTGGTAATTATTGGAATTATTACTAATTATTGGTAATTATTACTAATTATTGGTAATTATTACTAATTATTGCCAATTATTGCTAATTATTGGCAATTATTCCTAATTAATAATAATTATTGGTAATTATTGGTAATTATTGGAAATTATTACTAATTATTACTAATTATTGGTAATTATTACTAATTATTACTAATTATTTATAGTTATTGCAAGTTATTGCTAGTTATTGCTAATTATTGCTAATTATTGGTAATTATTACTAATTATTGGTAATTATTACTAATTATTGGTAATTATTACTAATTATTCCTAATTATTGGTAATTATTACTAATTATTGGTAATTATTACTAATTATTGGTAATTATTACTAATTATTGCTAATTATTGGTAATTATTGCTAATTAATACTAATTATTGGTAATTATTGGTAATTATTGGTAATTATTACTAATTATTGGTAATTATTACTAATTATTACTAATTATTGCTAGTTATTGCTAGTTATTGCTATTTATTGCTAGTTATTGCTAATTATTGCTAATTATTGGTAATTATTACTAATTATTGGTAATTATTACTAATTATTGGTAATTATTACTAATTATTGGTAATTATTACTAATTATTCCTAATTATTGGTAATTATTACTAATTATTGGTAATTATTACTAATTTTTGGTAATTATTGGTAATTATTGGTAATTATTGGTAATTATTGGTAATTATTGGTAATTATTGGTAATTATTGGTAATTATTGGTAATTATTGGTAATTATTGGTAATTATTACTAATTATTGGTAATTATTGGTAATTGTTACTAATTATTACTAATTATTACTAATTATTGGTAATTATTGGTAATTATTGGTAATTATTTCTAATTATTACTAATTATTGATAATTATTACTAATTATTACTAATTATTACTAATTATTACTAATTATTGGTAATTATTGTTACTTATTACTAATTATTGTTAATTTTTTCTAATTATTACTAATTATTGTTATTTTTTCTAGTTATTACTATTTTTTTTGAATTATTCCTATTTTTTGTTAATTATTGCTAATTATTACAAATTATTACTAATTATTACTAATTATTGGAAAATTTTACTAATTATTACTAATTATTACAAATTAGATTCATTAATTACTAATTACATTCATTAATTACTAATTACATTCATTAACTACTAATTACATTCATTAATTACTAATTACTATCTTTAATTAAAATTACAGTTATTAATTACTAATTTCAGTCACTTAATTATTAAATATTGTTAATTACTAATAATTAAATCTAACAAATTAAATTTAATACAACCTTACTACAACATAATTATATCTAATTAGAAATAGTAAAAACTAATGTAAAAATATAAAACAAAAACATTAAATAAATATTAAATTAAAATTCAGATAAAAACCTTAAACTGGCTTTCGAGCTTTCGATTTGTTGTACTTGTAGGATGATCCCCCGCAACCACCTTGAAACCGGCTTGCAAAACAGAATTCACTCACCTCTTATTAAATAGTAAGAAGTAGTTCAAAATCAGAAAATATGTCAAGGCTGGCTGTATTTATAGGTTAGATTATTTGCGACGGGGTTTATTGCGACGGGAATCCCGTCACAATTGTTATTATTTACGACGGGTCCCGTCACAAATAACACCGGCCGCATTTATTATGGGCGGCTATAAAAGGGATTATTTGCGACGAGTCCCGTCGCAAATAACCCCCGCCGCCAGGTTATTTGCGACGGGAAGGGGATTCTGTCGCAAATAACTCATTATTTGCGAAGGGATTATTTCACGTCGCAAATAACCCTATCACGGGGGCTATTTACGACGGGATTATTTCCCTTCACAAATATCCCGTCGCTAATACCACTTTTTCCCGTAGTGGGGGGTTTGCAAAGGGGTTGGCTTTGTGAAAAAGGGTGGACCTGCTTCAGAGTGAAATCTTGGTTCCCATGGTGTGGGTATCACGAAAGGTAGGTGCCTCACAAAGGGTCATTTCCTTGTGATGTCCCAAGGGACATAGGGTGAATTCTTATTTCATGAATGAAATTAGCCTTCATGAAAATAATATCCAATTTGGGTGGAGGATTTCAAGAACACAAGGGAGGTGGTTTCATGAAGATTGGATACCTTGGTGGATCCATTTTCTCTTTCACTTGTAAAGCTCAGGGGGTTTGCGAATAGGGAGTGATTTTTAGAATTTGAAAGTTTGTGCATCCCATTAAATATCAAACATAAGGGGTTATTTAAAGGAATGTGGGTTTTGTGATGATTGGAGGATTTCTCAAAATCTCTATGCTCTTCATTAGTGGGTGCATGTATGTGAGTATGAATTTCAATTTCACATATATTACCGTCAAGCCTTCATGCATTCGTGAAGCGCTCCACAACTTGGCCGTGATATTGTGAGGAGGTTACCATTAGGAATTCACACGTTCATAAAGAATCTTCATGGATAAGTATCTTTGTGAGCGTTTTCTATTCACAAAGGAGGGGAGATTCATGGAACAAAACCCCTATAGGTATTTTTGGTCTGTTTTGGCCCAGATCCATTCCGAACTGATCGTTCCTTCCTCGAATCCTCCTATAGAATGTGTATTTCGATGCCAAAAAAATCCCCACTCAGAATTGGATCCTATGGGGAAAAGGAGGGTTGGATTCTGAGGGAATTCACTGAAAATTGATAATTTTTTCATGTTCCCGAAGAGCCTTTTCAAAGCCCATTCGCGAATCCCGATCGCAATGATCGGGAGGCGAAGCCCGGGAGTGAAGGTTGTTTCTGAACCATTGGGTCGTACACCTATAAATAACATAGGGTAAACCTTAGAGGGACCATGAAACCTTCACGAAAGTAAAATACCTGATTTATTTTCTCAAATCTCACCATCTTCATGAGTGTTCTATGATCTCAATCCTTACCACTTGCGAATATCTACATCTCTACAAACCTAGATCTATGAACAGTGGTCCGCAAAATATGCTCCATGAACCCAAACTCTGAGAACCAAATTCTGAAAAATAAGTTATGTGAATCGGATCTCTACAAATAGGGATTCACAAACAAGACCTAAAAAACTCCTAAGTCTCAGATGAAATGACCGCTGAAGGATCCAATGTTGTTGTCACTCTTCATGAAGAAATAGATGGAAAAATAATGATCGAGGAGAAGTTTTGGAGTGCCTCAGACCACAATTCACTCATTTAACTACAAATGGAAGCCCAAAGGGAGTATTCGATGTGAAAGAGGCTACTACTTATGGATTTAGGCTAAAGGATGATGTATTCATCCCTATAGTGAGAAGATACGAGCCCGCCTATTGGTTCAGAAGCATGCATGGTCTGTACAAGTGAAATATGGATGTCAAGGGCCATATCCAGAAGTACCATGAATCACTCACAAAACATACTCTCTAGAATCACATCAACAACATTGAAATGGAGAATCTAGAGGATAAGACACCCCCCACCACAGTATGAGATGATTCTGAAGGTGTGTTTGGGGGATCCGCTCAAGGGATGGACAGAAAACTAAGACCTACCAAGGACAACAAATTTACTGATGAATGGGCCTGGTATTATTGGTAATGCACATCATGTCATGAATTTTAGGATGAACTAAAGTAAGTGGGGCTCTACAAGGTGACATGGTCCTCACAATTTCACGTCTACCACCACCTGGACATTATAACAGAGATGATGAGCTGATAGTCGCTAGGGAAAAAACATTCCATATGCATCAAGGGGAGGTTGGAATCAACCTATGGGATATTCACCATATTTTTGGTATCCCAATCCAAGTGGTGATGTATGATGAGTTCCTCCCTACAGAGAGCATGCGGGGGGACTAGGAGTATATGTTGACTCTTGCGAGGGTGTTGATGAATTTGGTGCAAGGGACTAGTGAAAAGAATTCAGGGATGAAGGAAATCCCATTCAAGTAATGGTTCAGCTACTTCTTTAATGAGTCGGTGGAAAATATAACTGGAAGGCCACATACATTCCCTGGGTTATTCCAGTAAGGAATGGAGCACTCCTTCTCATGGATGATGGAGGCTAGTCAGTGTCATTTGTGGGGCTACAACATAAAGCCCGAAGCTCCCGCGGTCATAATGAAAAGTTTCATTGTCACACTGGTTTTTGGCTAGATTCTCTTGGTGATGGATTCACACTTGGGGTGTGTGGATGATCACCTTCATCATGTAAGATATGCTAGCGATAGGGCAAAGCATCAATTTGGTTGTTCCAGTATTGGCGAAGCTGTATAAGGTGCTCTACCACATCAGTTAAGGGAACTCTATTTCGTATGCATGGGACCCTCTATTTCTTTTAAATTTGGTTATCTTCACACATGGGGGGATATGAATACCCAAATACTATCTCTCCACCCCAGTAGGAATTTTTGACTAGCGATCCTGACCATTTTCAGGAGTCACCGACTCAAGTTGGGCATGGTGGATGTACTAGAAAGGGTTGGGTTGGTAGAGTACTTCATGTTTCATCTAATCTCCTTCTCAATGGGGATGGTGACCAATGATGGTATAGGGACTACCGAGCAGTGATCGTACCTCCTGAATTTCTAAGGTGGGGTACTATTGAAGAGGTTTGACTGTGGGCCGATCTCTAAGTCGTAAAACCCGCATCGGTTTGTGAGGTAGTTCAAATGCCTGTAGTGGATGACACCAAAAGTGTACACAGAGGTTCTCTATGAATTCCAACCTTCTTCCCTAAGGCATATCTATATCATGTTCATGCATGATTATATAAAGGGGTATAATGAGTTTCCATCACCTACTGCTTCCTATGGGATCATCCATGAATATGTGCTAAGCTAGGAGAGCACATACCCCAGGGAGATGCTAAGGCATCAAACCACATGAGATGATGAAGTATAGTACCTACAACTATGGGAATGAGGGAGATTGGTGGTCAGAGCACCCCATGGAGGTAGGATCAGTCTGGTGGGTTGAGATGTTACAACTGCAGAGCTGGAAGTCTCTAACCCAGCATAGGAAGAGGCTGGAGGGAGAGGGGAAGCATTAGGCATAGCTCTCCTGGGAAAGTAGTTGTGGGTGGAAGGTGAACCCTTCATGGTGGTTTTGAGGGTGTTTTTACAAGATTATATAAATTTCTTGTGCCATACAGACATTCCTAGAGATGTGATCTTCCCATATTCTTGGCAGAGATGGGGGATCTCTAGATAGCTCAACACTCTCTATGGGACGTGGTGAGATCTCAACGAAGACAATATATTCCTCATAGGGATTTCTCATGACAAGTATTTCCTCCACATGACCTGGGATGAGGTCATTCTACACATCAGATAATTTGAGGATTTTTTCCACTCTCAGGGCACGAAATGTCCTTTGAGCACCCAGATGAAAATGTTATTGGAGATGACCTCCTCTTTAGAGATCTCGACCAGTGGTCTAGATGGTTGCGTTCCTTTGCAAGAATATTCGAATGATTCTTGGGGGAGCGATGACTATTGGGACTCTCTCAATGAAATAGGTCCAATCTTTGACCAGGTAAATACTTTGATCTCATGATTTTGAAGTTACCAAACCCCTAAGGCTATTATCTAACTCTTTTTTCTACTTGTGCAAGGATCAAAGATCACAAAGGAGGGGGAGGTTTTTGATGAACCTCGGGCAGAGGGTGAGGGCACCTAAACCCTTGAAGGGGAGAGTGTTGGGGCCCTCCCTGATGTTGTGTCTATGAGAGACCAACCATCAGCTGAAGAGGCACCTGTGACTAGGGTGGTAGCCTCAGGGGGAATTCCCTTACTTGGGGGATTACTTATGAACATGTCTAAGCCCCTCACCAGATTGTAATATTCACATAACACCTTTCCCTTTTTTAAATTTTCTTTCCTTCTTTTCCTTTTTTTATTTGACTAAATCATATTGAAATAGAAGTTCAAACTATGTTAAGGGCTTATATTCCGATATCCATGTATGATTAGGCAGTGCTTGAGGCTGAAGTGCCGAAAATTGGTGCTATTCTCCAGGCATGAATGGTCAGGGAGACCGTGGAGGGCAGACCAACCATGGAGGTTCCACTAGAAAGGACTATTGAGACCATTACCTCAAGGGAGAGGGTTGAAACAGTTCCCATGATGGGGTTGTCTAAGGTTATGGTAGTTGTTTTGCCTATTATAATAGTCCCACTGGAGGTAGTTATTGGATTCTAAGCCACAATAGAGGAAGTGGAAATTTCACCAGTAGCTGGAGAGGTTAGGGAGGATGTGTTGGAAGTTCCTACCATATAATTTCCATTGGTAGTGTCTATGGGATATGAGACCAAGGTTATGCTACTAGTAGGGGTGGATAAATAATCTTGGATAGTTTCATCCACCTTAGAGGTACCACATGGGGTTGTAGAGGATTCTCCTGCAGGTGAAGGGGCTGGAAAGGATCCATTATTGGGAATATATTTCCACCTACTCACACCCAAGGACATGTCTTCAAAATATTTGACCATAAATGTTTTGATGGTCTTCCCACCATATGAGCCTACACCACCTAAAGATTTCAAGTATTTTGGTTCGGATGTTACCGAGAAGAACTAGGTCATCCATCGCAAGACATGGAGGTATGTGTGGAACTTTATCACCCATACCCAAATAACTAATCTGACACATTAGGTGGAATATCTCCACCACTAGCTAGTCAAATTGGGAACCAGTGGGGTGGACTCCGTCACTCTTCATGCATTGGATCGAGACCTCCCTATCAAGCGGGCATGTATTGAATAGAAATGCTCAATATTTCCTAGAAGAAGTATAAGGATTAGGGATCCAAGGCATTGGAGGCAGCTGAAGGGGATATTTCCCTCCTGGAAGGGCTGGTGCAGGAGCATGTGGTTGTGGCTACTTCTCAGGATGAGATCATCAATCATTTGAAGGCCCAATTAGTGGCGGCCTAGGACAAGGTGGCAGAGGTGAAATCCTTGGTAGTTGAGTGTCGGGCCAAACAGAATTGGTTATGGATCAGGGCTGAAGAATTTCACCCCAAAGCTAACATAGAGAAAGAAGACCTGGTGGAGCAGCATAGACATTGGAGGCCACTCATCAATGGCTGGATGATATTTAATTCTTGATCATAGAGGTTGGACTTTAGGGGGGGGGGGGTTAAAGGAGAGACTTCAATATGTGTATGACCCTCTGAAACTTTTATTGGTTGTTTTAAACTCATGCATGCTTGAACATGTTTATTTCATGTTATTATTGTACTTTGATCATATTCATTAGATAACCAATGATCAATCCCTAATATAATGTGATTCATGATCAATGTGAAAAGTAAGGGATGACCATGTGATTTATCATTCATATGGAAGTATCATAAAATCATTGATCAATTGGGGTTTTCACATATTGACTGACCACTGGGAGTGTTTGGGATGATAGGGGATATGGATGGAGAATGGATATCTCTGAGCAACTAACTTGCTTTTCCAATGTGCCTAATACATGAATGGGGTAACGCTAAGGGAGTTTAATTATACTCTAATAAAGGGGAATGGAGATCATGAATCAAAACAACCAAAATATGGAACACAAAGAGAGTGGTGTGGTGATATAGGATAACTTCTGGCCATGTTCAAAACACAACATCTATACTGTTAGTTCGGAATGGGGACAAACAAATGAGGGTTGACCACTGACCATGTTCAAAACACATGACCTATCTTATAATGTCATCCAAAGTCTTTCGTGGAATTGGCCCAAGATGGTAGGTTATCCATTTTGGTCAGGAACCATTACCATTAGTGGGCCTATTCGGATGTGGATGAGGGTGAGGATCCAAATAAATGGATAGAAAGATCATGGAAATGAAGTGATGGAATGTTTTAATGGATTCCAACACTCCTATAATTATTCCATCATGAATTGGAGCACATTGGGTGGGAGTATAAGTCTGAAAAAAGGTCAAGCTCATCTTTTAGGGGAGAATCGCCTCAGATGTCGAGTGAAGGTTGAAAAACATGAACAACATGGTAGATTACCAGCATAGAAGGAGAGGGGATATTGGGAAAGGTCCTAAGATACTCCACATTTTTACATTATGCAATGGGGATGATAGACACATATTTTAACATCATACGGTGAGGACATTGGACATGAATTTTAATGTCATACGATGAGGATGATGGTGTTTGGGGCTTATGCACTAAGCCACCCATCCTTTCTTCCTCATTTAAAGTCATAAGGGAATCCCATTTCCATTGAATGGGGTAAGATTAAAGTTTAAATTCATGTGAAAGTACATAAATTACACCCATCTAGCCATAAGAGCAGAGGGCATAGGAGGGCAGCACGACATATTTTCTCCTTATAAAGGACCATAAAGCAAGGGAATCTTGGAAGACCCTACTTGAAGAAATAGAATCTAGTTTGATTTGCACATAGTTTAAGGTCATGATTCTTGGACCATGAATCTTAGTTTAAGGCTATAGATCTTGGACCTTAGGTTGATCATCCCAAAAGGGGTATGTGTAGCATGACAAAATGACAACCCAATGTAAACTAAGCTAAGGAGGCCCGAACATCACCCAACACATTCCTAGAGAGAACTTCACAAAGTTTAAAGTTATGGTTATTTGAATTGGACTCCCATTTTAAGTTCATAGAGTTATAACCATGGAAATTTAGTTTAAATTCATGATTCTTAGACTTGGACTTGGCTCTTATTTTAAATTCATAGAGTTTGTACCATGTGCACCCTAAAGTGTTTGGACTAGCATGAAAGAGTAACATCCCAATGTGAATGGGGGCCAAGAGATTCAATGTGCCACACAAAACATGAGGGGATAGTTGTACATAGTTTAAGGTCATGCATCTTGGATCTTATTTTGAATACCCAAGAAGGACTTGCTTCCCCGTTAGAGGAGAGATGGGGTCCTGTGGGGTAGTTCCGTAATTTGGGCACTGATCAACAATGAGCAATGAGCCTCTTATTCTCTTCAATATTTTGGAGTAAAGAGGCTTCTTTAGGCTCCGTATCTACTTTTGGCATAACCTAGAATGGATCAGAGGGATCGGTATGTCCCTTTTCGTTGTCGAGATGCTGATGGGTAGGCAGTAATTCTTTTTTAAGGGGATCTCTAAGGCCAAGTTCATGTCTCTGCTGGTGATTGAGGACATCTATCAGAGGGACCACCTAGTATTGTCATATCCCTTGGGACATATCTTCTTTTCCAAGCCATGCATTGATGCCCATATCCTTGTGATCCTATAGCAGGTTGGGGATGACCATATTTACCATAATAGTAGTTAAAGGGGAGACATTTACATCGGTGGATACACCAGACTTCCACAAGATAAGGATAAAATGGAGAATGCCATACTAGACCCATCCTCTAATTTTTACATGTGGAGACGCTTCTTCCATAACCCAATGGAGTATTATGAGTCTCTTGACATAGGTATGTTGAAGGGTATGGAAAAAACACACTGCCTATTCCTTTGTGAGGGAATCTGAGATTTCAAAGGATATAAAAATACTAGGTGGGCCCTCCGATAGGGGCATCAAAGCAGAGCTTACTGGGGGAGGGTCAATTTCATGATAGGGGAATCACTGATGTGGACTGTTTCTTCTATTGGTTTACTGGGGGAGGATCAATTTCATGATCCAAACATCTGCTTCATGTTGGTATGTCTCTCAAGGGTGGTGTAAATATCATCATCACATCCTTGTAGGATGGGGTGTTCACCACTGCCTCATGTGTGAGGGCAGTGGCAACCATCTACAGATCATCAAAATACTCACCATCTAAAGGCACCAACCCTGATCCTAACATCTCTCCAACTTTTAATGTGGAGGTAGAGAGGAGGGAAACTGGTGGAGACTAAGATATATGCACTAAGATCACTTTGAAGGGAGCCAAAACATCCTCCACCTACAAGTACCTATGGAGGGATATGGGGATCTTGTGGATCTCAGCTTCCAAGACCACAAATCTCAATTTTCATGCCCCTAATCTAGTCTCTAGTATCTGATGTGGAGGATCCATCATTGATTCATATGTCATTCAGAATCTAAGAGTTTGACGAGGTCAATAGTGATGTGGTGCTTTCCAAGGTTCCTCCTTTGATAGTGAGTGCTCACCCTTATACCCCGAGACAGTTCTTCAGGGCAAGGTAGATCTTCAACACGGGGAGTACCATAGAATCGATATACGTTAAAGTGGGGAGGAACCATGCTTTGATCAATAAAAACATGGGAATAACCTCTATGTTGATTGGTGATAGTGCAGGGAAGACCCCCACACTGATTGAAAATGAAATAGAAAGAACCTATGTGTTGGATAGTTGTGTTACGGGGAAGAACTCTGCTCCAATTATCTTCCTTACATGATGGACATAGGATACATATAATATTATCATTTTTAGGAACTGTCTCGGGCCTCCCCCTACATTGGTATTGATTACGTTGGACCGAGGTTAGCAGAGCAGGGGTGAAGTTCGCCTCCTCTTCGGCCTGGGGGCCAGTCACTACTGGCACTGATGACGCCTAGTGGGGGCCCTCTTGGGTGGTTATCGAGAAGTATTAGCTATATTCATGACTTTTTCATCCCCTAACTTCTCAATTTGTGGGATATAATCATCATAGCACTCCGTGGAGAGACTCCCAAAGTGATTCATATCAGAACGGGGGGTGGTTTCCCCCTGCATGGCCCTCAAGGGAAGCCATGTCAGTGAGCCACTGATGAATCCAGGTCCTAGAGGGCCATGTATATGGTTGAAATGACCCCTTAATGCTCTTATCTAGGTATGAGGGAGTAAATAAACCTACTATGTATGATCTCATAGGGTGAGATGGGGCATGGTAACCCAGTATCCAAATATGTGGGGAAAGTCATGGTGGAGGCATGGTCTTGAGGGCCTACTACATCAATGTTCCTCCTACCTCGGTGCCTATGAGAATTGGGTTTCTGGTTTTCTGAGGCTTGAGACCTATAAGGAACGTGGATTCATCCATTAGTACAGGTACAAAGAAGGCTATTCCCAATTCCCCAATGTCATCCAATATTCTGAAGATAGATAAGGATCCACACATTACAACGTTGCAGACTGAGGATTACCAATGCTAACTTCCAAAATTCATAAGTGAGTTTCATGATAGGCCCACCATTTTCTTGGTGGTACCTATCCTTGAATGTTTTAATCTGATGACATGAAAATCCACTGATGCCTCAGATTCTACTAGTCCCCATGGTTGATGAGAAGAGTTTCACATCAGTTTCACCATTTATTTTTCCGACACTTATCGGGGGTGCATGTGGGGATCATTTTAATTTCCCCACATTCCCACTTTCTAAAGTTGGGTGTCTTTAATCACTTTCATTAGATATGTCTACTCCTTGATTGAAATGGGATGATGGGATGTCAGTTCTTCTTTACATGGATTCCTCATTAGATCTTGTTTCCTAGTTCGGGTCTCCCTCAAAGATTTAATTAATGCTCATGGAACTAATTATTGATTCCATATCTATGTAGACTCTGATTAATTACACTACTTATATCATGATAGGGAAACAACTTTCGGTCCATAGACTAGTCACATTGGCCATTGCTGGACATGTATGGACATTGGGCACATTGGTCACTTCTGAATCTTCCTCTTAGGTGGGCATACCATATGAGGCATCTTATGTGTGGAACCCAATGCATCCCATGTCGATCATGAGGTAATTTATTCCATAGTTGTAATTCTTCCAAGTATTTTTACCTCATTAATCCTATGTTTACTGTACAGGGTAGGGATTATGGGTTAGGTCACAAGTTCTATGTCCAATGGAGATGGATTTGAACGTCCTATTAAGATGGATCGAGGCGTGATTTTAATGTCTTTTAAATATGTTCATAGGTTTAATGTCTTTTTTGGATATGATATATGGATCAAAACTCCCCGTAGAGGTGGATCTGGGAGGTGTGTCCCTAGGAGGGAAAATATCACACTTGAGTTTAATAATGATGGATTATAACGCCCCTTGAGGTGAATCTGAGAGGTGAATCCCTAGGAGGAAATATTTCACACCTATGTTTAATGATAGATGGATCAAAACTCCCCGTGGAGGTGAATCTAGAGTTTATGGATCAAAACTCCCCTTAAGGATGATTCAGGAGGCGCATCCCTAAGAGGGAAGATCTTACACCTAGTTTTACCATTGGATGGATCAAAACACCCCATGGAGGAGGATCCAGAGTTGATAGATTAGAACTCCCCTTGAGGCAGATTTGGGAGGTGCGTCCCTAGGAGGGAATATGTCACACCAAGGTTTACTGATGGATAGATCAAAATGCCCATTTAGAAGGATCTATAATGGATGGATCAGAATTCCCCATGAGGTGCATCTTGGAGGTGTGCCCCTATGAGAGAAGATGTCACACCTGAGTTTACTGATGGGTGGATCAAAATTTCCCTTGAGGTAGATTCAGAGTGGGTGGATCATAACACCCCTTGAGGTAGATTTGTAATGGATGTATCATAACACCCCTTGAGGCGGATCTAGGAGGTTCATTCCTAGGGGGGAAGATGTCTTGTCTGGGTTTACCATTGTCAGGATTGAACCTTGGGAAGGCATCCTATGTACCCTTCTTAAGAGACAGAGATCAAAACCCATGTAGTTCTATTTCATAGTTTAAGGTTGTATGATATTACTGATCCATGCAATTTAACATCGTGCGGTAAGGATGATCATGTTGAAAAAGGAGAATCTATGAGGGATTATGTGGGGATTATGCATGTAATCCACCTTATATGGGTGGATCATATCCCATGGTGGTAGATATGGCAAAATCCCATGATGATTGTACATGGGGAATCCTGTGATCATCACATAGGGTAAGTCTATAGTTTTACGTCATGTGCTGAGGACATTTTTCTAGGACCTCAGAACACCCTAAGAGGGGAGGGGTGAATCAAGGTGTCAACTTTTTCTTTTAATGTGGAAGATATTGTCCCCATGTTGGTATGAACTCTTTAAACCTATATGGTAGATTCAATCAATAATCAAAAATTCACATGCAGAAAGGAAACACAACATTTTTACTTGGTTCACCACTAAGGGCTAATCTAAGGAGCATACACTGATAGTGTGTCAGTCGTACCAAAATCCATTAATCTTCACTAGTTGTAGAATACAATAGTTTTTACATAGTCACTCTATACCAGACACACTTCCTTTACAAGATTTTAGGGATAACTCACTGTGTCCCTTAGAAAACTTCTATCAAATACCCCTAGATCACTACTTTAAGAGAAGTCTAACTCAATTTATTGACTTGAATTTAACTTCAATGTATTGGAATTAAAGTCTTTATCCCTATCTATAATGACACTCTACATTCAACATAGACCTATGTTGATGTACTATGAAATCACTATTCATTAAAGACTGATTTTCAAAACTGCCTTTTGCAAAGCTCCTTCTTACAGTTCGCTACCTTCACAAAGCTAACTGCCTTCACAAAAAACCTACCTTCATTAAGCTCACTGATTAAATGCGGAATACCCACATCATCATGAAGCACTCATTAATCAAAATCATTGGAATCATTTAAGACTCAACAAGTATTTTCACGATGCTCAAGCTCGCATGGAATTTCAGTTTCACAGAGCTCCTCTAGCTTCACGACATTAGAGAGATTCTGGATTTTCCTTGGAAATATTCATGTGAAATGAAAAGGGGACTATTCCAAGGTGGGAGTAAGATTATTCATAAGGAATCCTCACCGATACAGGTGCACATATCCCTAAAATATGTCACTACTAGGGCTTATGTAACCACGATCATGTGCCTATGGGTGGGACATGGCATTGGAACTTCTGTGGAGGAGTTTTCAATTAGGAGGTCGATGTTAGGGTCCTTATGCTTAGTACCAAAGGGGGTTAGGGTACCTATACCTAGAATAAATGTGTAGGATGGAGGCCCATGCCGCATCTAGAGTGAAATGGTCATACACAGGGGTGGGTGGAACTAGTCACGTGGTGCCTCAAGGTGTAGCTGAACTGGTCCTAGATTAGTGTGGGGACCTTAGGGACTCGACCTTTATGAAGGGGTCCCAGCAGAAGGGAAGCACCATAGAGAGACCCAATATAGGTGTTTCACGAATCTTGGGGTCTCACAGAGGGGTGTCACGTGAAACTTATATTCCTCTCATAGGTTAGGGGTTTTGCGGAGGGGTAGGCTTCGCGAAACATAGTGTCCTTGTCTGCACTACCACAAAACAGGGCAAGAGAAGCACTGCCCTTTATCAACGCTAAACAGAAAGCGCTGATAACGGGGTATGCCTTTATCAGTGCTATATAAAAGCGCTGATAAAAGGTAACATTTATCAGCGCGTTTTTTAGCGCTGATAAAGGTAGCTCTTTATCAGTGCTAAAAACGCGCTGATAAATGAATGTTTTATCAGCGCTTTTATTTTAGCACTGATAAAACATACCTTTATCGGAACTTTTAACGAGCGCTGAAAAAGGTTCTATCAGTTTTTATTTAATAACCCTAACAGGCCATCCTCACTTGCACACGGTCAAGCTCTCGCGGAAGCTGAACCAGGCCCCTCGCCACGTGACCTCATCCTCCTCGTCCTCCTCCTTCCTCCTCCTTCCTCCTCCTCGTCCTCCTCGTCCTCCTCATCCTCCTACTTCTCTGTTGTCACCGCCGCCTCCGCCTCCGGCCCCGTTCCTGCTACCGCGACTGCCTCTGCCTCTGCCGCCTCCACCCTCAATGCCGCGACTGCCGCCACCTCTGCCGTCGCCGCTGCCTCCACCTCTGCCACCACCGCCACCTCCACCCTCGCTGCCACGACCACCGCTGCCTCGTCCTCCTCCTCCTTGTGCTCTCAAGGTGGGAGGTGAGTTCCATGGATGGTATTCCCTTGGTATATTATTTATATATTGTGTGTGTGAGGACCAAATAGTGAATATAGATGTGAGATAGGAATGATACCATATCTTGAGCCTAATTCCAGTAAGGATTTACATAATAGATAGTGTGGTCTTAATGTGATTATGATTATGTCTAGGGATGTGATTCATAATTAGTGATGAGTGTTGAAATAAGAGATGTTATTGATATTTAGCAACACAAGTGGGTTGTTTGTGAATGATGTGGAATTGGATACCCTACAGGTTCCATAGGGATATCTTGACTCTAAGATGAAGTATATGGTAATTGGTTAGTTATGATGGTTCACATGTGTGAGAGGTCTACCAAGGTTATGTGTGATGACTTCTGTGGATAACCAACCCTTGTTTTCATTTTTTTTTTATTTTGAGTTACCATGGGCGGTAAGTTCTACCCCTTCGAGTTGAATATTTATGTATGAGATACAAAGGAAATAGTTTTTAATCTTATGGTTATATGGATTCCCAAAGATTATCCCAATGGAAATGATGATAAATCCATATTAATTTTCATCACATAGCATAATCTCATAGTTATATGATTAGAAAAAGATGAACCCATAATACAAAACATATCACCTAGTATGTCTGTCACATATACGAATAAATAAATTAGAAAAAAAACATGCTACAAAGCATAAAGGTACCATTAAATACTTACATTGGTTAACTTGTTTTAGAAATTGTTTATCTTCATCCGTGCCTTGTACTTGCACCCATGAATTTGAAGGTGAGTATGCGTACACGATAGTTGACCTTCTTAGAGAAGAGTTTCTGGAAGAGTATAAGAGACATGAAGCAATGAAGATCATTAGAGTGTTGGAGAAAATGTGTTTGCTACGAACAATGTGGAAATCAGCTTGTGCAACGCGGCCTAAGTTACAACTTGTAGGTATTGTAACTTAGGCCACGTTGCACAAGCCGATTGCCACAATGAATAGCAAGATCTTCATTGCTTCATGTCTCTTATACTCTTCCAGAAACTATCATGTACGCATACTCACCTTCAAATTCATGGGTGCAAGTACAAGGTACAGATGAAGATAAAAAATTTCTAAAACAAGTTGACCAATGTAAGTATTTAATGGTACCTTTATGCTTTGTAGCATTTTTTTTTCTAATTTATTTATTTGTATATGTGACAGACATACTAGGTGATATGTTTTGTATTATGGGTTTATCAGGAGTCTGTATGATTTCTTGTTTCCACATTTCATTTTAAATAGCATGTTATAATTATATATTTATTGTACCCTAATGGCTCAAATAGTCAGGCATATTGTAAATGTTGCTAGAATGTTATAGGATTATTTTTCACCAATGGTAGTACATTTTTAGGATGCTTTCACTGATGAGGTATAAAATTTACTTCTTAATAAAGAGATAAACTTTATAATCTAGTTATTTTTGGGATAAAATTCAGTTTCTATCACAATTTCTAAAATAGCACCAAAAGAGCATCCGTTTTTTGAATTACAATTTGATGATATAGAATATAATGGTTTCATATGGCATACTTTACCATGGGGTTTTATAGTTCTCTAAAATAGATGGTTGATTGGTATTTATTATTTTGTTGGACTATTGGAGATTGAACCTGATGAGAGTCATGAATATGTATCCTCATCCATGCATTGATAGTCACATTGATCATCTATGAGGTTCTATGATCTTCTCTAAGATAGATTTTACATTAGGATACCATTAGATGAGTTGGACATCGATGGACCTACCATGGACTACTTTTAGGAGTAGTTATGGCCTGTATGATTTTTTAGCGATGATTTTTGTTTAACTAATGCATTGGTTGTATTAAGGGACTTGATGAATAGGATATTTCATCCATTTTTGGATCAGTTTTTAGTAGTTTTTTTCAATTAAATATTAGTGTACTCCCAACCCATAGTTGATCTTGACCAACATCTTATCATCACCTTGAGTACATTGAGATAACATCATATTTATCACTGTTTTCTCCTGTTACTCATTGTTTTCCTCTTGTTCGCATGTCATGTATTTTCTAAGGCATCATTTAGTCTTTGTAAGACTAACTTGGAATAAATTTGATATATGTTAGATTAAATCAGGTATCTTATACATACACGATGTTCACCCTACTGGACACACCATGTATAGGGATTTTACATGTGTTTAAAGGCATTTGTACCATGATTTGTTTTTATAAAACCCAAACAATGCTACCTGATTAATTAAAACATAATATTAGGAAAGTTCTCGAGATCGAACCCATAAAGATGATGAATATGAATAAAGAATGGATGAATGCTAATCGGTTGACAAAAGAGTATGAAGATGGCATGAAAGAGTTTATCAAGTTTGCAGAAGATCATGCATGTGACCCTTCTCAAATTCTTTGTCCGTGTTTACGCTATTGTTATTCAAGACAAATTAGTCCAGAGGAGTTGGAGGAACACCTAATCTGTCACGGAATAGATCGAAGTTATACATGTTGGAATAAACACGGGGAAAAAACCAATGTAGGTAGTGACTCAGAGAACACGACATTTTATAGATCATCTGATATGATTAGAAGCGTGAACAGTGAAGACAATTGTATGGAGGGTGTGATTACAGATGTGAACGATGATGAAGATCGTATTGAGAAAATGACAAGGACAGTTGAATATGAACTTCATGATTGCCCAAAATTGTTTGAGAAGTTAAAGAGTTGTGCAAAAATGTAATTGTATGCTGGTTACACTAAATATACAGTATTGTCAGCCATATTGAAGCTGTATAATTTGAAAGCAGGAAATGGGTGGAGTGACGCCAGTTTTACAGAACTACTTGCTCTACTGAATGACATGCTCCCAGAAGATAATGAACTCCCAAGCCGAACATATGATGCCAAACAAATGCTACGATCGATGGGTATGATCTCTAAAAGAATGCATGCTTGCCCGAATGACTGTATATTGTTTTTCAAGGACCACAAATCACTTAAAGAATGCCCAAAGTGTGGTGTTTCCCGATACAAGAAATATGATTCTAGTCCTACGAAAGTTGTATGGTACTTTCCAATCATTCCTAGGTTTAGACGCCTATATGGAAGTGAGGAGACTACAAGACAATTGACATGACATGCAGATACAAGAATTAAAGATAGGAAACTACGTCACCCTGAAGACTCTCCTCAGTGGAAGAGAATTGATCACGAGTATCCTGAATTTTGGAACGAGCCGAGAAACCTTCGTCTGGCGTTATCTACAGATGGGGTGAATCCTTTTGGTTTTCAAAGTAGCAGTCACAGTACATGGCCAGTTATGTTGGTAAATTATAATTTACCACCGTGGTTATGCATGAAATGAAAATACATCATGTTATCTATGATTATATCAGGACCAAAACAACCAGGTAATGATATTGATGTTTATTTGGCCCCATTGATCGAGGATTTGAAAATATTGTGGGATTCAGGTGTTACGATGTATGATGCTTACAAAAATGAACAGTTCACTTTGAAAGCCATGTTGTATGGAATGATAAATGAATTTCCTACTTATGGAAATTTTTCAGGATATAGAATTAAAGGAACTCAAGGGTGTCCCGTTTGCGAACAAGGTACACAGTCAATTAGGTTGAAACATTCATCGAAAACCGTGTTTCTAGGACATCACAGATTTCTACCCCGACAACATAAGTACCGATCTTAGACGACATCATTCGACGGAAGTTCAGAGGAACGTACAACACCATCTACACTAATAGGTGATCAATTGTTTGATAAAGTGAAAGATTTGGACACTACTTTTGGTAAACCGTTTTCGAAAAACCTTACGAAAACTGGTTGGAAAAAGAGATCAGTTTTTTTTGAATTACCATACTAGAATTTTCTGTATGTCAGACATTTTCTTGATGTTATGCATGTTGAAAAAAATGTATGTGATAGTGTCATCGGCACGTTGCTAAATGCACCCAGCAAAACAAAGGATGGAATTAAGGCTAGATTGGACATGGTTGATATGAGAATATAAGAAGAGTTGGCACCAGTGAAGGGTGAAAAACAAACATTTCTTCCTCCTACTGCTTACACTCTTTCCAGGCAGGAGAGATATCAGTTTTGAAACTTCTTGAATGACGTAAAGGTTCCAGAGGGGTATTCATCAAATATCAACAACATCGTGTCAATGAGAGATTTAAAATTAAAGGGTCTGAAATCACATGACTGTCATGTTTTGATGCAAGATCTAATTCCTATAACTTTATGTTTCATTTTGCCCAAGAATGTCTGCCATACATTAACGAAGCTCTATTTCTTATTCAAATCTATATGCAGAAAAGTTATAGACCCGACAAAATTGCCAACTATGGAAAGAGAAATTGCCATCATATTATGTGAATTGGAAATGTTCTTCCCACTGACATTTTTCGATATGATGGTTCATTTGATGGATCATTTGGTGAGAGAGATTCGACTATGTGGTCCTATACATTATAGATGTATGTAACCAATTGAATGGTATATGAAGATTTTGAAAGGGTATGTCAAAAACTGAAGTCGGCCAGAGGGTTGTATTGCAGAGTAATATATTGTTGAGGAAGCTATTGAATTTTGTACCGAATACCTGTCTGGTGTGGAAATCGTTGGCCTACCGAAATCTCGTCACACTGAGTGGCTTGAGGGTGAAGGAATTTCTGGAAGAGAGGTTGTCACAATCAATATTACAAATCGGGAGCAGGCCCACCTTTGCGTTTTTCATAATAGTTTCGACGTTGACCCATATGTTCAAACCCACAAAGAAATTCTTAGGCGTTTGAATCCTTCTAGGGATGAAAACTGGATATCAGATACACATAATCGACAGTTTATAGGATGGTTTCAAGACCATATTTTTAAGTAGTTAGATGAAAATCCAAACTCAATTTCAGAACGACTTTGATGGATGGCCGGAGGAGCAAGTGTGTATGTATTATCTTACAATGATTATGCAGTTAACGGTTATACATTCTATACTAATGAACATGATGAAGATAGTACCATGAAGTATAGTGGGGTTACACTTGTGGCTGAGGTGATGCATGTTTCCGGTGCTAAGGAAAAAAATCCAATTTATGCGAATATGTCATACTTTGGCATCATCAAACGAATATGGGAGTTGGATTATACGAAATTCAAAGTGCCGATTTCAATGCAAGTGGGTTGATAAAATGACTGATATTAAAATAGATGAATTAGGATTCGTGAAAGTTGATTTCAGTAAGGAAGGAGAGAAAGATGAACCATTTATAATGGCATCACATGCAGTACAAGTATTTTATGTTCCAGACCCCGCAAACCAAAATTGGTCAATTGTTCTGTTATCGACCAAAACAACTGAAGGGTCAGATGAAAGTTCAACAGAGGTTGACCCTTTTATAGGGACTTCACAATCATTTCGCAGCGGTCCAAATGTAGACGGTGTTTTGTATGTCATAGGAGACCACAATGAAAGAATTTACATAGTCGATAGAGGAGTCAAATCACTTCAGCCTTTAAAGAAAAAAAAGAGAGTACAATAATCAGGTTATTTTTTTTATTATAACATACATTGTGTTACATTATGTTATTATATGTTCGCTACTGTTTTTATGTAATCTAAATTAAATATTAAACCACTTCTGTAGATAATGACTTCTGAACCTGCTGATGCGCCCAATCCTGAGACACAAAAGGTCTCTCAACCAGCAGCTGGTGGTCCCACTACAAAGCAACAACAGGTTTCTCAACCAAATGCTGGTGGTCCCAGTGCAGACCAACAACACGTTTCTCAACCTGTTGTTGTTGGTCCCAGTGCTGAGGTACAACAGGTTTCTCAACCTGTTGCTGTTGGTCCCATTGCCAATGTTAGTGCTTCGGGGGAAGATATTGATGCTACTTCTGAGGAAATGGTAGGAAATGAAACCCTAAAAGCGCAAAACAAACAAGAGCGTCGTAGTTTGACAGTGTTGGCCAAAATACTTAAGGCAAAAGAAAAAGGCATCAAATTTGAGGTGGGATGGAATAAGAAAGGCCAACATGTTAACCCCAACAAAGCCATCTTTAGTAGCTACATTGGAATCGTCACTCAGAAACACGTGCCAATTGATGTACAGTCGTGGCACCATGTTTTCACCGGGCCGAAGACACTAACGTGGGAAGAGATTACGGTAACATTATGATATCATTTTTTTAATTTATTAAAATAAAATAAAATACCAAAACATTGACTTACCCTTCATAATCCATTGCAGAGTACATTTATAGTAGATGTCTCGCACAAGGAATATGTATTAAGAGTTTCAGGAAGGATTCATAGAGGTTTCCACACAATTTTAACGAAATATCATCTTAAAGACGCAGAAGGGAAAATCAAGCCGCACCCACCTCCTCTTTACGCACACTTGATATCCCAAGGAGTGTGGGATGCGTTTAGCAACCGTCGTGCGGTTCATACATTTCAGGTACATTGTGTGGGGTAATACGTTGTTTAACATTTTCTTGTATTCATCACTCTGATTAACAGTTTTTTATTTATGAAACAACTACTGAGTGCTGAAAATAAAAAACACGCAACAAAACCAGCGTACCCTTACCGTAAATCAAGGATGGGGTACACTGAACTTGAGAAAAAATTTGTATGTCTTTTAAATCTACCCTACTACTAGTATGCGACATAAAACAACAGCATAACCATGTTTCTCTGTTTATATGTAGATTGATGAATCGAAATTGAAAGCCATATCCATCCCACGCCATGTGCTATGGAAGGAGGCTCGTGTAAATAAAGAGGGGACATTGATAGATGAAAACACACAAAAAGTGTGGGAAACATGTGTAAGTATGACATAATATAAATTTGAGTTGCTTTAAATCGCTATTACATTACATTAACTACTTATTTTTCTATATTTTCTATCTGAAATAGTCACAAGAATCAACAAAAACCGCACCAGATGCAGACATACTTTCAGCAGCCTTGAAGTAGCCAGAAAAGTATGGCCGCATCAGAGGTGCGGGTTTTGGGGTGACACCCCAAACATATTTTCAAAAACAAAAACAAGAAGAGGATCAAAATGAAAAAATGGAAAAGCTGCAAGAAAAATTATCTATTTTTCAAGAATAATTACAATACCAGAGAGAGATGATAGCAAAATTGATGGGGGAGATGCAAAGAGAAGAAACAACTCAACAAAAACCCGTGTGTGACGATCTCACCCCACCCCCACCAGCTTTGAGGTGAGCCATTCCCCTAAAAAACCTGACTTAGATGAGGTAATCAATGTTTTAATAATTGTTTCTGTGAAATGTGATTTACATAGACACTGATACCTTTCCTGTACTAATATTCCATAGGGTGAAAATGACTGTGATTTATATTTATCATCTACCACCTATCGCCTTGTAGTGAGGGCTACGGTGTTCAATATGAAAAATGACATGCTACACAACAGACAACTTCCAAAAGATCATCTTAGAGTGTCAATTAACGTAGCTAATGAGCCGAGTGATGAGCTACCTATTCCAAATGACGATGACGACATTCATACGGTTGAACAAGCTGTTGGAACATTCATCGCATGGCCGACAGTTCTTGTAAAAAAACATGTCGACAAAAATGTATTCATTTCTTATTTATTTTTCAAGCTGGACCTTTAACATTTAATGAAAAAAGGTCTGAACTGATGACTGTTATTACAGAATGACAAAGACTGTGGGGTGAAATGAAATATCAGCTCAAAACTATCTCAAGGATCAACCAACTGATTGAAACGGTCTACTGAGAGCACCTTCACCCTGCCCGTTCTATATCCACAGTTAATATCATTGCAGGCTCTTGTGGATACAAAGTTAAAAGACGAAAGTACTCACATAGTTGCTTTCAAAAAATATATGTATGGAGAGGAGATATCAGATTTCATTAGTGCTGAAAATGTAAATGAACTCCTCAAGTATGAATGGCTAGGCACCTCAGTTGCAAATGTATACACGAGGTAAGTTTTCATGATTTGATTTTACAAAAACTAATATACTCTGATAATTTTGACTAAATACATTATATATTTGTCACAGACGTATATATGAAAAACAATTTAAGGGATTTCCCCATGAACAAAAATTTGGACTCGTTAGTCCTCACACCACATCTTCAAAAGACGAAATAGATTCTATTAAAGATGCTGCAATAATGTCATCCCTGCTCAAATCGTTTGAAAACAAAATTACGGATGACAGAATCTTTAATACCAACGATGTAGGGGTAAAACTCTACAATTTAATCATATCAACTATATTTTCATTTCTTTCTTTACTTATTACTTTTTGTATTTTTAGGGAGCATTGGATGCTGATTGCAGTGAATTTGGATACTCCAAAGATTTATTTTCTGGATTCAACGCATGGATATCCAATAAACCGACCATGCATGATGGCATTTGTTAATTTGTAATACACTAGATCCAACATTTTAAAAATAAAAATCTAGTTATATAATTTATGTTATCTTTTAATGAGGATTCTGTTATGATAGGGCGGTGCATCAATATCGTCTAATGCATGGAATGAATCCAGGGAATAAGGATGAGCACACCTACAATATCTATAACTGGAAAAGTATCCAGGTATATATAATAACATTTCACTATCCAAACACATATCAAAAAAAATTACTTATTGTTGTCGATATTTCTGTAGTGTCCAAAACAAACAAACGGAAAGGACTGTGGTTATTATGTTTGTAAATTTATGAAAGATATCGTATTTCATCAACAAACTAGTATCCCTGATGAGGTATTTTCAAAAATAATTATGAGTTCATTTAAAATATTTATTAATCCTTTGTGTATTTTTTTTTCAGTACTACCATGAATGTCGCAAAAACTCATATTCAGAAGATGATATACATGTGTTTAGAAATGAATGAGCAACATAACTGATGGAAGATTGTACAAAAATAGGATGAAGGTGAATTCCTACCACTTATGTTATCTATATATGATCATTGATTATCCTCCAACCTTCTTTGGTGAATTGAGAATGCTCCGATGTATTGAAATCTTAATTTATTACTCAATGTTTTCTATCCCCAGATTCATATTATTGATCTTTGAACAAATCAATATTGAAGTAAGGCATGATGGTGTGCAATGCGTATGGGGTGAACGACGAAACCACCGAGGATCAACAAAATCCATTTTCTGTATCTCATTTTATTGAACTTGTATTTGAGCACATGTGTTGTTGTTTGACTTGCACAATTATTTCTAGGTAGATTCATGAGATAATCAGTATCATTGAGGTATTTTTTGGAACCAAAATATGTGTCCCAGGATAATTCAAGTAAGGGAAAGGCTGGTTGAGATGAAATCCAAGATCAAACGACCAGTACATCATCAAAAGAATCAACCCTGTGATGCACCATCATGTAGAATCTGGTCCTCATGATGTTTTGAGATGTTTATGGAAGGTATGGGGAGTCTGATAAGCCCCATGGACACCATAAATAATGTTTAAAGATAGATCCACATGTTTTTTTGCCTCGTGCCTCTTTACAAGGATCACTCCATTCACATGGTCCATTTTAGCACGTATGTCCCATTCATCCCATTGCTACTCTTGGAAGAACCTAAGAATCTGACAATGCATAATCCCCACAAGACCCATACTCATCCAACCAAGAGTATTCCTAGTGTGAAGGGAAGCTAACCATGGGTAATACCCACAACATACCTCTTTTAAATATATGGGTTTTGATCCTTGTATTCTAAATAGGGTACGTAGGAAGCCTCCATGAGGTTAAATCCCAACCAATGGTAAACCATGGTGACCCCCTCACTATGGTACACCTTCGCTTATTTTCCCTCTTGTATTTCCCTTAGTGGCATCTGAATAATTCTTCAAAATGAGAAACCTTACCTTTATGGGATGAACCACACTTGGGTCAGACCTCATTGGGAGTTTTGATCCATCTATCAGGTAAACATTCCAGGTGCTCCCTCCTAGAGATGTACCTACCTGATCCACCTTTATAAGTGTTTTGATCCACCCAGGTCTTACATCTCTGTAAGACATTAAATCATGACCCTCTATCCTTTTGGGATGTTAAACTCATGGAATACCACAAGTTAAACATGGTTTTCTATTAATATATTCAATATTAATGTTTAATCAGTCCTTATTAATGTATTGTGGAGGTGTGGTTTTATGTTTTCCAACAGATTTCGGAAGATTCCACGCTTTATGTAGGTTATTCCATGCTTTTACATTATATGATGATTTTATTATCCTGTATTTGCTTGCTAAGTGTACTATATGAAATGTTTGTGTGGTTAAAAATGTGTTATCAAAGGAATTTGGGGTGTGTATAGACTTGAAAGTTATTTTTAAAATGAATGCATTTGTATTTCTTGTGGATTTTCATGCTTAAGTCCTTTAAATGTGTTTGAAGAAATGATAAAGTTGTGTGATGGGTGTTTTCAAATGGATTTAATGTGTTTGTGAAGTTTAAAGAGGGTTTTCTTATGAGATATAGAGATTCTATATATGTGTATTTACATTGAATGAAAGTACATGAGAATGTGTTGATATATATGATGTGTATAATGTAAATTGAGCACAATTTCCATACAAGGTATTTTCTTTATGATGTGCAGGGGACAAGGTGAGAGGGAAGGGGTGGTTTTCTGGGGGAGGGGGAAGGGGGTAAAGTGGTAGGGGGAAGGGGTAGGGGGTGTGCTGGGTTCTTTTGAAATATGTAAGGGGTGTGAAGGGGGGTGTGCAATGGGCAGGGGGGAAGTGCAGTGGGCAGGGGTGTGCTGGGGAAGGGGGCAGGGGGTGTTCAGGGGGCAGGGAGTGTGCAGGGGTAGGGGGTGTGCTCGAGGGTGGGTAGTGTGTAGGGGGTGTGTTGGGGAAGGGGGCAGGGGTGCTTCTTTTTTATGGAATGGGGGGACATAATATTTGTTTTATGTTTTGTGCCTCACTAGTATAATTGGTTATTTTATGTTTTGTGCCTCACTAGTATAATTCCATTTAGCAACCCCATTCTTTATTTCATTATTGTATTACTAACATAATATTTGTTTTATTATGTAGGTGAAATCTTTTTCCTCAGTTCGAATGCTTTGTTCAGAAACCGCCACCATGGACGACAATTTTTTAGAGCGGATGGATGTAAAAAGGATGGAACATCATTGTTTTTTAACTGTTTGTTGGATAAATGTAATTGTAACCAAATTAAACATTGTTTGAAATGTATATAGAAGTGTGTTGTTTTGTATTCATGATTTCAAGTAAATGTATTTATCATTTTTTGTTCTTCTGTGCTTTGTGTGTGGGTGTTGTGTGTGCTGTGTGCAGGTTTTGTTTGGACTATGTGTAGGTGTTGTAATGTGTGCAGGTGCTGGGCAGGTTCTGTGCAGGTTCTAGTTTTGGATAGGATCTTTGGCCTTTATCAGCGCTAGTTAAGCGCTGATAAATGGATAATATATCAGCACTATTTTGAGCACTGATAAAGGTAGTTTTTATTAGCACTCACAATAGCGCTGATATATTATACATTTATCAGCACTGAAAATAGCGCTGATAAATATTACCTTTATCAGTGCTTACTTAGAGCTGATAAAGGGAACCCCCCTTTATCTTCGCCGAGATTAACAGCGCTTTTTTGGTGCTGTTAAAGGCCGTTTTTAGTGCTATTATAAGCCATATTTGTAGTAGTGCTGAGAGTGAAGTCCCAGTTCCCATGGTGTGGGCTTTGGGAAGGGTATATTTCTCATGAAGGATCAATGCCTTGCAAAGGATCAAGTTCCACAGGGGGAATTATACTTTAATGAAGGGAATTACCCTTCACAAAAGGCATCTCTACTTTGGGTGGAGTCTCTCAAGAACACAAGGTATGTGGTTTCATGAATCTTGGATACCTTGGGGGAACCATTTTCTCTTTCACTCGTGAATCTCAGTGGGTTAGTGAACTGGGAGTGATTTTCGGAAGTCGAAAGGTCATGTATCCCCTTAAATGTCATACACAAGGGGGTATTTCTAGGAATGTGGATTTTTCAATTATTGGAGGATTTTTTGAATCTCTATGATCTTCATGAGTGGTCATGACTCCATGAGTCCGAATGTTACTTTCTTAGAGATTACCATCAAGACTTTGCACATTTGTGAAGCACTCTGCGACTTGGCTGTGATATTGCATGAAGGTTGGCATTAGGCCTTCTTGAATTCACAAAGAAGATTCATGGACTAAGATATTTGTGAGATTTTTACATTCACAAAGGAGTATATCTTCATGAAACAGACCCCTTAGAGGTATTTTTTTGGCCATTTTGGCCCAAATTCATTCTGAACTGGTCACATCTTCCTCAGCTCCTCCCATGGCATGCATATTTTGGTGATAACAATTATACATTCCTTATTGTGGTGAAATATCCTTTTTATTTCTTACTTTGTAACGCCCCGACCCCAGCTACCCAGAGTCGGTGCATTACTTTGTAACATTGGCATGATCACAAAAGATCAAGTCTCGAAAGACCGATTAGTTTAGTATCCTTGGAAACACTAGATACATTCATAAATGTTACATTACATCATAAAGTGAAAAACTAATAACAAAGTCTTCATAGTCCACACTCATATTCTCTTCTGACTATCCCTGCAGGTCATTCATAAAATACTTCTTCACATCCTGGAAAATATTAAAACATTGAAAGGGGTGAGCTCAGATGCTCAGTAAGGTTAACAATATAGCAGAAGCTTTCATAAATAAACATTAACATTTAAGGCAATTTATAACTAAAACAAAAGCCTTTTAAACTTGAACTTCAACATAATATGGCAAAAGTAAAATGAGATAATTCCATTCACTTCTTCACATGGATATTCTACTGGTCGAATAATCACATTCAACACCAATAACCACTTTCATAATGAGGGAATGTATAATTCCAAACATTCTCAAACATTTTGTCAAGGCCTCGGCCAAGACGTCTAAAATGATTAAGGCCTCGGCCAAAACCATAAATCAAATTGGGAAAGGGCCTCGGACAATTCCACGTCTAGTTGTCTCATGAGACCTACCGATGCATCGAGGAGCTATAGCGGGCTCCACCCGTCACTTATTAAGTCCAATACATTCCTCATATGAATAGGTTTAAACATATCATAAACCATAACATAATCGTATCACATAAAACATGCATAAAGGAAACATAACATTTCCACATTTCAATCACAAGATATCAATACAACACATTGATATAATAAAAACGCTTTCAAAACCATTTTCAATACCAAAATAAAAGAAAGTTAAAACTTTGTATTTATTTTTCATTAAAAAAAATTATGGCTTGTAGAGGAAGCCGAAACTCAAATAATGGTCACAGCGGCGGAGAAGTCGTTGTCGCCGCATAAGTACGGAAAGAAAAACATTCCCTTTTTGTCGTTTATTAAAATGCTCCGTATAAAAAAGATTCCTTTTGAATAAACGTAAAAGTCAAAGGGGTTTATACAGCGTATAAAAGAAAGTTGTGTATAAAACCAAATATGCCTCAATGAAAGGAGATTGAGACGAAGTCCTTAAAAAGATAATTTTTAAAATAAAATAGATCTATTATGTGTATTCACTATAGGTACACACAAAGAAAGTAAAAATAAAAAATAAGATATAATAATATCATGACATAATTTGAAAGTAGGAGATTAACCCAAAGAATAGAAATTGGGTTAAGAAATTCCCTTACCTTGCGTCTTGTCCTGACTCGACCGTTCTTTAACCTCCTGAATAATAAACTAGAGTTAATTTATATTTACTTAAGAACCTTTTTTTATGTTCATTATTCCTTTTATATCACTTATTACCATGTTATGAACATTATGTAATTATTTAAGTTAATAACGGTCGTTTTGTCGATCTTTGGTACTTGAGTCAACAATAAACTTCTTATAATTACAAGTTGTTTATGTGGTAGAATATCCATTATATCCAGAATTATATTCATGATTGAGATGTCATATATATCATATATATCTATTATATACATTCATTCATAATATTACGTAACATTTAGAGGTAAGAAATGAAATGCACCGTTCATGGAGACGGTAAGCCGTACGTACGCATGAACGCTACTTTCATTTCTATTTCGTATTTAATGGAATGAAATAATAATTATATAAAGGTATAATATAGTTCCAGTATAATATCATATATAATATCATTTACTCCATCCTTTATACATCCCACATATGGCATTAACGATTCACATCACTTTGAGGGGGCGGTAGTCCGCACTTCCTAAAATGAAATTATCGCGTTTACCCATAATGGAAATCATAAAGTATGCCATAAATGAGAAATACAGAAGCATAAGGAAAACATAAACATAATATATATATATCATATATGAAAATAGTGTCATCAAAATGGCCACCATTATAGGTGTTAAAATAATTTGAACAATCATCGTTTCGTGAGGCAGTATTTCGCCACCCACAGAAAAAGTATGTTCTTTAACCATTAGACGAAGGTGTGTGTAAGTGTAACCCAAATCCTTATCATAACAACATCTTAGTATATTTTAGATACTGGTGTTGTTACAAAATAAAGGAATGAAAAGAGTTTAAGGGGTTGGAGAAGCAAAATAAAACAAAACAACATTAGAGAAGACATTACCTAAAAAATCGGGTAACTCTTTTTGATTTGAGACAAAGGCTTCCTTGGGAAGAATTATTCCCAAAGTGAGGCTTCTAGGAGTGAGTGAGGGATGTTGGGAGAGTATTTTGGTAGAGTTTGGCCGAGACAAATGGCTTGAAGGTGTGAATAAGGTGGGAGTGGTGTGGGCCTTTTATAAGTGGAGAGGAGGGGCTCTTTTGGAAATATTGAAATGTTACATTATTATACAATGCTTTTCGGATTATAAAGGTCCCACACTTATATAATTCATGGATAAGGTGATAAGGGTTCTAAATATCCTCATCCAATAGGATTTGGACAAGTGTAAGCCTTGGATTTTGCATTATCTTCTCATTTTATTTAAATCGTTAAATAATGAGGTCATCGCTGAATCATCATGATGTCATAAATAATTTAATTTATTTAATGTCTAAAAATGATAAAAAAAATACTATGATGTAGGAAATATTTTTAGATTTCCAATGACTATTTATAGTCAAAAATATTACTTGTATAACCCCATGTAAAAATTGTTTTAGTAAAACATTTCATGTTTGTGTCATTTTTTACTTTAACATTAAATAAAAGGTATTTATGTCATTTTCCAACTAAAGTGGCTCCATGGGGTCCCCAAGTTGACCCATGGATTGTCTTGGTCGTCCATGGAACATCCAATGAGGGTAGGACATGTGTCAAGCTCATCCCATATTATTAAAACATTATTTTTACCTTAAACTACACTAATTACCTCTAATCGCGATTAAGAACTTAAAAGTAACTATTAATCAAAAAAATTATTTTAATCTCATTGAACCACATTTTACATCTTAATGAAAAACATGTATGTCGGATTTTTTAAAATCAAATCACAGAAGTGGTAATATTTCATTTAAACGAAAAATCAGTTATTTAACTACCACTTAGTGGTTTCACTATTCATCAAAAATTGAAGTTTTTCAGAACAATGCCAAAATTTCACCCTAAGCTACAATTGATATTCCGAATTCAAAAATGATGTCTATTTTTATGAAATTCCAGACATATAATTTGCATTAATTAATTTTATAATTAATTTCCGCTGTCACAACAAATAGCGTGTTTTTAAGAAACAATTTATATCAAAAGATTGACAATTGTTTATGTCCAATTTCAAAGTGAAATTAATTCTAATGACCACCATTGGATAAAATGGTAAAAATATATTATAATTATACTTTAAAACCACTCAATAGTATAACTTATCACTATAAATTATTTTGATTAAAAAAGTTGTTTTAAGTATTTTTCATTATTCATAAAAATTTTGAAGTTCTCGGAAAATTACAAAAAATTCAACATAGGCTAATTTCAATATTAGGAATACAAAAATGAAGTCCATTTTGAAATATAAAATTTCTATAAATTTAAAAAGTGGTTATTACTATTCATAACGACTACTTTGATTAGTTGCAGTGTATTAGAACTCGATGTTGCGTACAATGCAAGCTATTACATTATTGAATGAGAAGCGTATCATGGAAGCTCGAGGTGTTACATTCTCCCCTCCTTTAAATAATTGCGTCCTCTCAATTTCTAGGGTATTACTGCATAAAAAGACTCAGGTGATTCTTTATCATAAGTTCCTCAGGTTCCCACGTTGCCTCTTCCATTTTATGATTTCTCCACAAAACCTTTACCAGACGAGTCGTCCGGTTTCTCAGCACCTGCTCCCTCACATCAAGAATTCTGATGGGCTCTTCGCAATAAGATAGATCGGGTTCCAGTTCTAATTCCTCATAAGTAAGTACATGTGTTGGGTCGGGCATGTATTTTATCAATAGCGATATGTGGAAAACATCGTGAACTTTGGAGAGATTTGGCGGCATCGCCAAACGATAAGCTACAGCCCCAATACGATCTAGAATTTCGAAAGGTCCGATGTACCTGAGACTCAACTTACCCTTCTTACCAAAACGTATAACTCCCTTCCATGGAGATACATTTAGGAAAACATTATCTCCCACCTGAAATTCCAAAACCTTTCTTCTGTTATCGGCATAGCTCTTCTGCCTACTTTGAGCTGCTTTGATGTGGTTTTAGATTACCTTCACCTTTTCCATTGTTTCTTCCACCAGTTCTGGTCCCACAAGCTTTCTTTCACCAACGTCATCCCAACAGGTTGGTGTACGACATCTCTTTCCATATAACGCTTCATAAGGTGCCATCTGAATGCTTTAATGGAAGCTATTGTTATAGGAAAATTCTACCAGTGGTAAATATTGATCCCACATACCCTGAAAGTCAAGAGAGCATGATCTCAACATGTCTTCTAAGGTTTGAATAGTCTGTTCTGATTGTCCATCTGTTTGAGGGTGATAGGCAGTACTCAAACGAAGTTCTGTATCCAAGGACTTTTGAATACTTTTCCAGAATCTTGAAGTAAAACGAGGATCACGATCAGAAACAATCGATAGGGGTACTCCATGAAGTCTTACAACTTCATTAATATATAGTCTTGCTAGACGTTCAAGTGGTAGATCCTCCCGTATAGCCAGAAAATGTGCTGACTTAGTAAGACGATCAATAATGACCCATATTGCATCATTCCTTCTAGGAGTCTTTGGTAGTCCCATGACAAAGTCCATCGTAATATTATCCCATTTCCACTCTGGTATGGGAAGAGGTTGCAATACTCCACTAGGATGTTGCCTTCCAGCTTTCACTTGTTGACAAACCATACACCTCGACACAAAATCAGCAATCTCCCTCTTCATATTGTCCCACCAAAAATGTTCCTTCAAATATCTATACATTTTGGTGCTCCCAGGGTGTATAGAGAAATTGGAACTATGAGCATCATCCAACAATTCCCTTTTTAGATCAGGTATATCGGGAACACAAAGTCTCTTCCTGAATTTCAAAATTCCATCCTTATACACAAAGTCCCTCAATCTTCCATCATTCGCATCTTTAATCTTCTTTTGAAATTCTTCATCATCGGTCTAAGAACTATTAATCCTTTCTAGTAATGATGGTTTGGCAACCATTTGAAAAATCATTGATGTTTCACCTTCCCTAGTTATTCCCATGTCCATCTTCACTAGATCCATGAAAATTGGATCCCTTTCAATTCTCATCACATTCAAAACTCCATGGTCTTTTCTGCTCAAAGCATCTGCCACCTTGTTTGCCTTCCCCAGGTGGTAATGTATCGTGCAATCATAATCCTTGAGTAGTTCAAGCCATCGCCTTTGCCTCATGTTGAGTTCTTTTTGTGAGAAAATATACTTCAAACTCTTGTGATCAGTATAAATATCACATTTTTCACCATAGAGGTAATGTCTCCATATCTTTAAAGCAAAGATCATAGCTGCTAACTCAAGATCATGAGTAGGATAGTTTTGCTCATGAATTTTTAGCTGTCGTGATGCATAGGCAATAACCTTATCATTCTGCATAAGGACACAACCAAGTCCTTTCTTCGATGCATCACTATAAATAACAAACCCATCAAAGAAACAATCAGTCTTACTTCTTGGGTTATGTATGTAATCTGCAGCATACCTCACTAACCTTGTAAAGTTAGCCTCATACTTTGTGACATTCTCATCCTCCTTCTGCCTCAGACTCAGAAATTGCCTTTCCATATCCGCTCGATGGTCTCGAGGAAAGTATTTTTCTAAGAACAACTCTTTGAACTCCTGCCATTCCATGTTTGTTAATTCATCATCTTCTATTGTGTTTTGAATTAGTGACCACCATTGATCGACATCTCCAGTGAGGCGGTAAACTGCCATGACAACTTTCTCCCTTTCACTACCCCCCAAGGCATGGAATATTTTCTCTAAGGAATTTATCCATTGCTCAGCTACTATCGGATTTGTACTCCCATTGAAGGTTGGTGGTTGTTGCCTCATGAAACGGTCTAGCATTGATCCTCCACGTTGCGGATCAGGGTGCTCCATACGAGTAAGGTTATTATTCATAACCTGCGTGAGTTTTCCCAGTACAGTGAGAAGCTGATCAGCACCAGTTGTATCACTAGCTCCACCATAATTATCTTGAGCAGGAGGGCAATCCCTACACGGAGTGCGTGCATTGATACGGTTTCCATTCCTTCCACTAGGCGCCATTTCTAAACAATGGCATAAACTAGATTAGTTTATGAAATAAAATACATAATTCCATATTTGTAAAATACTTTACATAAATTGAACTATTTATGGATATAATCCATAATAATAAAAAGAAATGTTTCCTTTGAGGAAGTATATACTCATAACCCTTCATAGTGGTTTGTAAAGAAAATGAGAATTATCCTAAGCAGATCCCCCGGGAGTGTCGTAACCAAGAGTGCAGCAAGGCCCGTTTTCGTGCACCAGTTCCCGTTCGAGTCTAGCTCAAAGCGGTGTTTTCGGGTTTTACCCCTAGGTACATCTGTGCCAGAGCCGGCTCTACCTGCTCGTATCCAGACAGGGATTTATTGCTTAGAAAACTCACAAAATCTCTATAATACCAAAATTCTAGGAAGTTTTTCTATACTAATCCTCAAAGTCTATCTTCGGGCTATGTGCTCTAATCAGAGTTTATCTAAATCTAGCTTCCAAGGTTAGTACTAAACTGCCTATGATACCAACTGTAACGCCCCGACCCCAGCTACCCAGAGTCCGTGCATTACTTCGTAACATTGGCATGATCACAAAAGATCAAGTCTCGAAAAACCGATTAGTTTAGTAGCCTTGGAAACACTAGATACATTCATAAATGTTACATTACATCATAAAGTGAAAAACTAATAACAAAGTCTTCATAGTCCACACTCATATCCTCTTCTGACTATCCCTGCAGGTCATTCATAAAATACTTCTTCACATCCTGGAAAATATTAAAACATTGAAAGGGGTGATCTCAGATGCTCAGTAAGGTTAACAATATAGCAGAAGCTTTCATAAATAAACATTAACATTTAAGTCAATGTATAACTAAAACAAAAGCCTTTTAAACTTGAACTTCAACATAATATGGCAAAAGTAAAATGAGATAATGCCATTCACTTCTTCACATGGATATTCTACTGGTCGAATAATCATATGCAACATCAATAACCACTTTCATAATGAGGGAATGTATAATGCCAAACATTCTCAAACATTTTGTCAAGGCCTCGACCAAGACGTCTAAAATGATTAAGGCCTCGGCCAAAACCATAAATCAAATTGGGAAGGGGCCTCGGCCAATTCCACGTCTAGTTGTCTCGTGAGACCTACCGATGCATCGAGGAGCTATAGCGGGCTCCACCCGTCACTTATTAAGTCCAATACATTCCTCATATGAATAGGTTTAAACATATCATAAACCATAACATAATCGTATCACATAAAACATGCATAAAGGAAACATAACATTTCCACATTTCAATCACAAGATATCAATACAGCACATTGATATAATAAAAATGCTTTCAAAACCATTTTCAATACCAAAATAAAAGAAAGTTAAAACTTTGTATTTATTTTTCATTAAAAAAAATGATGGCTTGTAGAGGAAGCCAAAACTAAAATAATGGTCACGGCGGCGGAGAAGTCGTTGTCGCCGCATAAGTACGGAAAGAAAAACATTCCCTTTTTGTCGTTTAGTAAAATGCTTCATATAAAAAAGATTTCTTTTGAATAAACGTAAAAGTCAAAGGGGTTTATACACCGTATAAAAGAAAGTTGTGTATAAAACCAAATATGCCTCAATGAAAGGAGATTGAGACGAAGCCCTTAAAAAGATCATTTTTAAAATAAAATAGATCTATTATGTGTATTCACTATAGGTACACACAAAGAAAGTAAAAATACAAAATAAGACATAATAATATCATGACATAATTTGAAAGTAGGAGATTAACCCAAAGAATAGAAATTGGGTTAAGAAATTCCCTTACCTTGCATCTTGTCCTGACTCGACCGTTCTTTAACCTCCTGAATAATAAACTAGAGTTAATTTCTATTTACTTAAGAACCTTTTTTTATTTTCATTATTCCTTTTATATCACTTATTACCATGTTATGAACATTATGTAATTATTTAAGTTAATAACGGTCGTTTTGTCGATCTTTGGTACTTGAGTCAACAATAAACTTCTTATAATTACAAGTTGTTTATGTGGTAGAATATCCATTATCTACAGAATTATATTCATGATTCAGATGTCATATATATCATATATATCCAGTATATACATTCATTCATAATATTACGTAACATTTAGAGGTAAGAAATGAAATGCACCGTTCATGGAGACGGTAAGTCGTACGTACGCATGAACGCTACTTTCATTTCTATTTCGTATTTAATGGAATGAAATAATAATTATATAAAGTTATAATATAGTTCCAGTATAATATCATATATAATATCATTTACTCCATCCTTTATACATCCCACATATGGCATTAACGATTCACATCACTTTGAGGGGGCGGTAGTCCGCACTTCCTAAAATGAAATTATCGCGTTTACCCATAATGGAAATCATAAAGTATGCCATAAATGAGAAATACAGAAGCATAAGGAAAACATAAACATAATATATATATCATATATGAAAATAGTGTCATCAAAATGGCCACCATTATAGGTGTTAAAAGAATTTGAACAATCATCGTTTTGTGAGGCAGTATTTCGCCACCCACAGAAAAAGTATGTTCTTTAACCATTAGACGAAGGTGTGTGTAAGTGTAAACCAAATCCTTATCATAACAACATTGTAGTATATTTTAGATACTGGTGTTGTTACAAAATAAAGGAATGAAAAGAGTTTAAGGGGTTGGAGAAGCAAAATAAAACAAAACAACATTAGAGAAGACATTACCTAAAAAATTGGGTAACTCTTTTTGATTTGAGACAAAGTCTTCCTTGGGAAGAATTCTGCCCAAAGTGAGGCTTCTAGGAGTGAGTGAGGGATGTTGGAAGAGTATTTGGGCAGAGGTTGACCGATACAAATGGCTTGAAGGTGTGAATAAGGTGGGAGTGGTGGGGGCCTTTTATAAGTGGAGAGGAGGGGCTCTTTTGGAAAGATTGAAATGTTACATTATTATACAATGCTTTTCGGATTATAAAGGTCCCACACTTATATAATTCATGGATAAGGTGATAAGGGTTCTAAATATCCTCATCCAATAGGATTTGGACAAGTGTAAGCCTTGGATTTTGCATTATCTTCTCATTTTATTTAAATCGTTAAATAATGAGGTCATCGCTGAATCATCATGATGTCATAAATAATTTAATTTATTTAATGTCTAAAAATGATAAAAAAAATACTATGATGTAGGAAATATTTTTAGATTTCCAATGACTATTTATAGTCAAAAATATTACTTGTATAACCCCATGTAAAAATTGTTTTAGTAAAACATTTCATGTTTGTGTCATTTTTTACTTTAACATTAAATAAAAGGTATTTATGTCATTTTCCAACTAAAGTGGCTCCATGGGGTCCCCAAGTTGACCCATGGATTGTCTTGGTCGTCCATGGAACATCCAATGAGGGTAGGACATGTGTCAAGCTCATCCCATATTATTAAAACATTATTTTTACCTTAAACTACACTAATTACCTCTAATCGCGATTAAGAACTTAAAAGTTACTATTCACCAAAAAAATTATTTTAATCTCATTGAACCACATTTTACATCTTAATGACAAACATGTATGTCGGATTTTTGAAAATCAAATCACAGAAGTGGTAATATTTCATTTAAATGAAAAACTAGTTATTTAACTACCACTTAGTGGTTTCACTATTCATCAAAAATTGAAGTTTTTCAGAACAATGCCAAAATTTCACCCTAAGCTATAATTGATATTCCGAATTCAAAAATGATGTCTATTTTATGAAATTAAAGACATATAATTTTCATTAATTAATTTTATAATTAATTCCCGCTGTCACAACAAATAGCGTGTTTTTAAGAAACAATTTATATCAAAAGATTGACAATTGTTTATGTCCAATTTCAAAGTGAAATTAATTCTAATGACCACCATTGGATAAAATGGTAAAAATATATTCTAATTATACTTTAAAACCACTCAATAGTATAACTTATCACTATAAATTATTTTGATTAAAAAAGTTGTTTTAAGTATTTTTCACTATTCATAAAATTTTTGAAGTTCTCAGAAAATTACAAAAAAATCAACATAGGCTAATTTCAATATTAGGAATACAAAAATTAAGTCCATTTTGAAATATAAAATTTCTATAAATTTAAAAAGTGGTTATTACAATTCATAACGGCTACTTTGATTAGTTGCAGTGTGTTAGAACTCGATGTTGCGTACAATGCAAGCTATTACATTATTGAATGAGAAGCGTATCATGGAAGCTCGGGGTGTTACATTCTTAGGATCTTGAAATACCACTTTTATCTTACTTACTTCATTACCACTCCTTCCATACTAACTTCATCATGAGAACCTATCATGATATTTTATCATTAAGAGAACATCTTTAGCATTGATGGAATTATTATAGTTTACACTCTGCCTACATTACATACTTATCTCCCCCCTTTTCACCATAATCCAAAGAACCATAGGGATGAGGGTTCTCAATGCAATATAACTTTAAGTGATGGGGTTATTCTAAACATGCAGTTTCAGCCTTAATTCCAAGAATCTATTATGAGACATAGCTTTGGTTAAGTTGTTTGTAAGCTTCTCTTTGGTGAAAATATTGAAAAGTTTTATTTCACATGAATTTACTTTATCCTATATGAGATGATAATGAATTTCAATGTGTTTATACTGAGAGTGTTGAACTAAAATTTTTGAGAGATGAATAACACTTTGATTGTCATAAATAATCTTCAATGATATATGAATATCAACCCTCAAATATGTTAGTTGTACTTGAATCCAAAAGTCCTATTTAACTGCATGTTTGGATACCACATACTCTGATTTAGCTATACTCAGTGTCTCTAAACTCTTATTCTTATTGTACCAGCTAACACAACCACCACCAATAAAGAAGATACCACCTGATATGAATCAATGATTTGTAAAATCACCTACCCAATATACATTAATGTAAGTAAGAAAATATAGATCCCTACTATATGTTTATATTATCCAATAATTTATTTTTCCTTTTACATATCTCATTTTTTTTAATTTTAAGCATGTGTGAATCCTTTGGTGCACTTTTTTCATCCTTACTCGATTTCATGCTAATGGATATAGGTGTAGAAACTATTTTTTAATCTTCCATTCCAAACTTTATTAGAATCTATTTGGAATATTTTTCTTTATAAACAAATTCATACTTTAAATTATGCTCAATTTGAAACCCTATAAATTATTTTTGTTTCCCTAGAATGGAAATCTAAAACTTCCTCTACATTTATGTAGAAAATTCATCACACAAGAAACTATCATTACTAGAAAAAAATTATCATCCATATAAATTATCACAACCAATGTATCTGATAAATCATCTTTCAAGTACAAGTTTTCATCAACAATACCTTTTTCAAAGCCCACTTTCTCAAGCAATTATAAAGTTTAGAATACTAGGCCCTTGGAGTATTTTATAAACCATACAATGTATTATTCAATATGAAAACCATTATTCCATAGTTTTCAATAATAAAATCTTCTGATTGTTTGATAAATACTTCTTCTCTAAGATCACCATTTAAAAGGTATACTTTAAATCCATTTGATACACTTTTTAATGTTTATGAGTTTCCACTGCCAAGAAAATCCTTATTGTCTCAAGTTTGGAAACTAGAGAGAAAGTCTCTTAAAAATATATGCCTTACATTTGGGAATATCCTTTACAAAAAAGTATGTCCTTGTTCTGTATCATTACACCTTTCTCAATAATTTTGTTCCTGAAAACCTATTTTGTGTCGATCAAATTCATAGCTTTCATTCTGGGAACAAGTTTCCATGTAAAGTTATTCTCAATTTGATTGAGTTCTTCATTCATAGATTTTTTCCATTCAACATGATCAATAGCCTATGCCATAGTTCTCAGCTCAACCTATGATACAAGAGCTGTTTGATTTTCTAATCTCAATCTTATTTTGGTTTAAATTAGGAAATTATGATTCCCAATAATATTTTCAATATCAACATGTCTATTTAATATATAGAACTTATTTCTATTACCATTGGCGCCTTCTTCATCATCACTAGAGTGTTTTGAGTTTGCATCAATTATTTTTGGTCTTATTTTAGAAAAGTTTTTCATCCATTTATCCAAAAATATTCTTGTTGTTTTCAGAAGAATACTCAAAATATTCTTGAATATTCTAACTCATTTTCCCATATTTTCATAAATATTCACATATGAACACTATACAATTTTATACAATATTTTATTCTAGAACCTGTGGCAATTTCCATTGGATAAGTAGCCCATAAATACTCCATCATCGTCCTTCTCTTACAACTTTCCCAATCTACTTACTTGGATTTTAATGTAACAAGTACTACTAAAGACCTTGAAGTACTTCACTATAGGCTTCTTTTGGTACCACATTTAATAGGGTGCAGTGTGTCTTTAAGGTATCAGAAGACATCTATTTTGAATGTGCACTGCGGTATACACTTCTTCTCTCCAAAATTGTTTAGAAATGTCATTTTCAACTAGCATTGTTATTCCCATTTTCACAATGCTCGTGATATTTCTCTCTACCACACCATTCTATTATGGAGTATAAGGAGTTCTATACTGATGTTTGATTCTATGTTTTCTAAGATAAATTTCAAATGCATCACTTTTTTATTCTTTCCCATTGTCCGATCTCAGTTTTTTAATCCACATACCAAGATATTTTTCTTCCTGTCTTCTGTATATCTTGAGAATCCTCACCACCTCAAATATGTCCTTGATGAAAAGAACATTAGTCATCCGAGTGAAGTCATCTATATATGTAATAAAGTAAAGATCACCTTGGGTATAATTTTATCTCATGGGTCTACAGAGATCTGTGTAGACTAATTCTAATGGTCTTGTGGATTAAATATCCACCTTCTTATGAGCCATATGAGTTATCTTTCCATTTTAAAATGTTCCAAAAACTCTATCTTAATCCCTATTCAACTTATGTAAATCTATTACAACTTAATGTTTTACAATCTTTCTTAGGCTTATTTTCCCAAGATTCCCAAGTCTTCTATGCCATAATAAGTTCTCATCTTTCATGCTTAAGTAGCATGCATTAGATGGATTACCAATCTATAACAGGTTTCAATTTTTTCTAATACCTTCATAAATAGTTATTCCATCACTTGTGCTTTTATTGATGCATGTATTTTTCTTGAATGTTACCTCATGACCATTATCACGGAGTTGGTTGATGCTTATAAAATTGTGTTTCATCCCTTCAACATAAATAACATCATCTGATCTCAATTTATCATTGTCTGTTTTATTTTTACTGATACATTTGATTTTTATGGAGTCATTACCAAACTTTACTTCCCCTTATTCATTATTCTCAATATTCTTAATAATTTTTTCATTGTCGGTCTTGTGGGAGGAATGTCCACTATTAAGTATCCATGCTCTTGTCTTTTTTGCTTGCATAAAAAGAAACTTAAGCCAATCATGAATTCTCTTCATTACAAATTTGAATATATTTCCCTTTATCCTTTAGTGGGAACTGATCAGGTAAACTAGTCATACATTTCTCTACTCTATGACCCTTTTTATCACACCTATCACATGTATCTTCATGGAAATAATTTTTTTTTCCTGTTGTCATCATGTGACCAGTTTTTACCTGTATTCTTATAGAATATTCTTTCTTCTCATTGTAATTTCTACCCATGAGCTCATGTATTATCCCTAGTAAATACATGTTATACCAGCATGTATAAGCTCTATGTCTTAGCATTCCACATCACTAGAAATAACCTTGAATTTGGTATTTTTTTAGAGAAACTAAGGTAATATACAAAAATATTTTGTCTAGAATCTGGTATACATTGAGCTGCTTGGGTCTAATTAACTTCTAATTTTGAAAAGTGGATTCACTTAATCTTCTTCTACCATAAAGTACTTTTATAGGTAATTTTTCTTCATTCTTGTTGGTCCATATTTGACCAGATTTAGGATTAAGAACTGCAATGTTAGTATAAATAGTTTTGGTAACAAATATTTTAGATGGTGATTTTAATATAATCTTTCTAGAATCTTTAGAGGAATCTCCCTTTACATCAATATAGTTCTTGAATTCCTTGATCGTTTCAAGATCATTCTCAACATCAAGAAATTATTGTTATTTCATTGATAATTTCTTATCCTTAAAATAGATATTTTCTTTGATATCTTTGATTGTTTTCTCATTTTCTAAAGCCTTAATATGATTTTTTTTAATTTTATTCTGTAAGAGTTGTATCCCTTTTGTCTTGATCACCGTTTCCATCAACCAATTTTCTATTCTCTCTTATGAGAATATTCTTCTCTTTACTGATTGTGGTATTTTTTTCAAGACATGCCTCAAGTTAATCTTTGAGAATATATTCATAATCCATTGGTCTTGAATCTTCCTCATCACTACTAGATAAATCAATAGTCTTCTGAACATGAGCCATAAAATTTGTAATTTTTTCTTGTGTCTCTTCATTAATGTCATTGCAATATGCAATATCATCTTTCTCTTCTTTTCTCATCATATTTCTCTTTTTGGTTCTTATAAGTCTATTCATTATTTCAATAGCTCTTGAATCTTCTTTGGAATTTTTTCTCCACTTCTTTTCTTAAGTTTTCTAATCATATTTGAATTTGTAGTCTTCTCCTTTCTTCATAGGGAAACTAATTACAAAATTTCCAACACCATTGCATTTGAATCATCTACCAAAAAAAGATCCTTTGTTCTTGATTTTTACTCTTTGAAACCATTTATAAATAAATGAAAGAACCATTTGATATTATTCTTCATTTTTAAAATCACTAGTGTCAACAATATTTTCATCATTACTAATTTTCATTTTTCTCATGGATTAAAAATACTTATCTTCTTTCATCTTATTTTTGAATGCTGGTAGTTTTCACATTTCATAATTAATGAGAATATTATGTAGCTTATCAAGAGTTGGATCTTCTCTATATTCAGGTGCTAAAATTTTGGGATCAAATATATCTGAAAATTTTATCATCAATTTGTTACCTAGTTTGGTATCATCAAGCTTCTCACCAAGGCCTCAAATATTAATCACAATTTCATTTACTTGATTAAAAAAGTCATCAATGCATTCATCGTCTGTCATTTTAATGTCTTTGAATTTACTTCTATAGATCTATAACTTTGCCTCTTTTATTTTGACATTGCCTTCATAGCTACTTTCTATATTATCAAATACCTCCTTCATCGTTTGTAGGCCCATAGATTTTGTGTACACCTTTTTTTAATAAAAACATAAGAATATAATTTTGATCTTTTCCATACACTTCCATATTCCTCTTATCAGTAAACATAATCATACCATCATTTATGAATAGTGTAAAACCCACTGTCACTACATCCCAAACTTCCAGACCCATAGATAAAAGATATGGAAACATTCGATTATTCCAACCATGATAATTTTTTCCTTAAAATATAGATACACCCTATTGTTAACTGATTCGATATTATCCATGGTTCAATGGATAGTTTTTTATATATTATAGAGGTAACCTTTATCTGACACTAATTAAAGTGCCTATTAGAAATAGTTTCCTCCACTAAGTAGGGGGTTGAATAAGTGGATATCATTTTTTACCATTCACTTTTCAAAAAAATAAACCTTTGTGACTTGTTAGAGTATGAACGACTCAAAATATAAATAAAACAACCTCACACAATCAAGTAGAAATTAAAGAGATGGGACATGCTGATTTTTATAGGGTTTATATCCAACATGGAATCCTACTCCTTATCATGGTTGGTTACTCCCTTCAACCATAAATTCTTTTCACTATATCCCCAAGTGAAATTCACTTACAAGAAATCATGTGGCATCCCACCAAACATGTCATGAATCACACCCAACAACACAAAATCCCACTAAAAGACATAAGATGTTTAAAAAACCAAAGAACACTAGAAAACAAGGTTACTTCAGCAGAAAAAGATGTATATCCTCTTTCATGAGCCACTAGAATATGAAATAAGTAATTTCTCATAGTGAAATCTTGAATGCACTACATGACTATTCTTCAAAAACAAAAACTCAATCTACAGAAGACACAATATTTATTATATGTATATTTATAAAAAATATAAACCTCAGCTTTGGACCCTCATTACTTTATATGTATCTCATATCCAACTCTCAATGATCATATATTTTTTTTATCACTATATACCCTACATCATGTTTCAATTGTATCTCCCATTTTTCTGTAAAAAAACACACCATCATTAAAGCCTCATGGTATCAATAACTACATTAAACTACCATGTCTCCATCATGGAATATGAATCTGATGTATAATATAGCAGAGGCATGTAGAACCATCCACATGAATTAAATTTCTCAGAAAACATTAATTCTGAAACTCCACTAAAAATATTCTAAAAATAGTGTAGAATCAGAATCGGCTATGTGGAACAAATGGCTACATATAAAATAGACTACATGAACTTTTCTAAAAATGCCTACATAGAAATATGGTATGTGGATCATTTTTATACATAAATTAAAAGGACTATATACATCATGTTTTCAGATACATCGCTAATCGGTTACATCATTCTCAAGAAATCAGCTACATGATCGAAATTGGCTAAGTGATTTCCAAATTTGGACGCGTCGATCATTAAGCTACATGAATTTCCTATGTAGAATAAATGGAGACATGAATTTACTACATAGAAAAAAAGGCCACATGAATTACCTATGTAGCAGAAAAATCTATGTGAATAACCTATATAGTAGAAATGACTACATGAATCAAACCCTTTACAAAAATAGCTACGTAGTTCTAAAAACCACACAAACTAAATCAAAACTACTTCAGCTGATCTCCATACCTTCCCAAAACACTTTCTAGTATCATGGAACTTCCTTCCATGATATTTAGATCCATACAAGCTAGATAAATCATTATAAGACTTATAACTTCCTCAATTATAGTTGTCAACAAATAAAACAACCCAAACTCACAAACCATGGAATTATTCAACTCACCTAATTTGATGTATTGATGACAACCATGATTTCATATGCTTGTGGAGAGGTAAAATGAATTGGGTATATCATGAGTTATGTTATATTAATGGATAATATGAGAAATTATTCATCCCTTACACCCCTTGATGGAAGTTGATATCTCAGGCCATTTAATGGAATGGAACTACCTAGTTGAACCATGGCCATGGTGTTCAGTGGGTGAGTTCAATTCTGAAAAGTCAAAGAAAAAGATATAGATCACATAGGTTGATAGAACCAAAATGCAACCCACTTTATTTTAGATATCATGATAAATGGATCATAATACATGGTAAGTGTTCATAAGAGGTTGGATGTTGTTGTGACATTAACTTCTTTCTGTATGGGTTCCTTGGCACATTGTTAGATACTAACATTGGAATTTAGGCATTTATGACTAATTCCACTGACAAGGAGACCTAGATAATCATACAAAAAATTTATCTGCAATCTTAGTTAAATTTAGAAATTGAATTTAACAAGTTACAATAAATCATATTTATTCAGTTTTGGTTGGTCCCCATGATTTAATCATAGGTTATTCAAAATAATATGTAGGTTAAATAATAATAAATATCAATTTGAAAGGTTTGTAAAATATAATACTTATTATATTTATTGATGAATAATACAGTGAAATTTATTTATTAAATAAATATTCAATATTCAAGGATCAGTTAATATCGACGAGGGAAAGCGGACCGAGATTAATGGTCTAATTGGAAATGGTATGAATGGTATTTATTTATATTCTTAAATTGTTGTGCATGTCAAGAGATTAATAATAATATTATTATTATTGTACATTGGGTCAACTAATAATTATAAATTTGGAAAGGGTCTTGAGAGTAATTTTCCAACCCTAAACCCTCCATAATAAATATCTAATTATATCACTTTCCATAATCACTCTTGTTGTATACAAAAGATAAAGAGAGACTCTCTCAAGTACTAGAGAGAGAGATATAGATCTTAAACGTGAACTCTCTTCCTCCTCTCTCAATCCATCAAGAGAACATCAAGTGTTCTTCCTCCATCAATAATAATTATGGTGTGATCAACCACAAACAACACAGGCGATCAGGATCATCCGTGATAACATCCGATAATTCTAGGATGATGTTCAAAGATTTTGGTGCACATTTGGATCACTGTTAGAGGGATTTTACACTTGGATCCTACAATAAAATTATGTATGAGGAGATCTAGTCAACCATATCATCAACAAAAGAGGGAATTACAAGTTGAGTTAATTTCATATCTACTCATAAATTAATTATAAATTACATATAATGATCCTCTTCTTCTAGTTATGGAATTATTATCTAGTAAAATAATCTATGGTTTTATGCAGGCATGAAATTTTTTCATGTGAAGAAATGATTATTCATAAATTAAGACTAAAAGGTCATGATGGTCATTCCATCATAGGCACTTTCTCTATGCTCAAAACATACATGTGGTGTCAAAGGCATCACATGTTTAATTAATAATTATTTATTATTATTTGATTTTTTCATGAATTTGTGATATATTTTACTTTAGATCGATTTGTTTTAATATCTAAACATCATCGTCTCTTCCTTTATTCATTCCTGCTAACATAACTAGTAAATAGGTTCAGATTAGAAATGAATAAACATCTGAAAAACACCATCTGGAGGTGCTAAAGTTTTTTCCTGAACAAAACTAGAGTACATGGTGTGTACTAACTAAATACAAATTTTAATTAGTGTTTATCACCTGAATATCACTATATCCAATAAAATATGATAAAATCAGATCTAAGATCTGATAAAATAAGATCAACATGTAAATCCAGAGAAACTGACACATGGTTTGAAGAACTACATGTTTTGTGACCACTGTACATGATGTGTAGTCCTCTCTTTCTAATAGTTGAGAACATGAGGTTTCCTAGTGTGACGTATATCAGATACATGACATAGGGACTGACATGTCATGAAATTTCGAGGACACATGCCATGTATGAAGGACAACATTTTGTGTACCACTATTTCATCCACGATAAGAAACACACCCAATCCCTATGTATGTGTTGTGGACACATGCAGAAGATAGTACCTTCCATGTAACCAAGTACACATTGTACAGTCTGTGATAGATAGTGTACAAAATTTAACATGGAGAGAAAAATTAAATATATGATTAAACCTATTTACATGTGTTCTGGTCTCGCTTGTTGTTGGTTGAAGTTTTTATGTGTCCCAAATTGATTACCCATTCTTAGAACTTTAGTATAGCTTAAGTTCGGGGTCGATCCATAGGGAACTGTGGCATGCGTGAATTCAATTGGGTTAATACTTAACTAGGTGAAGTATGCAGAATATAGAATCGATTGGGTTGATTTTTGGTTTTGATTGAAACTAAATTGATTTACTTTAAAGAAATGGATACAGTTTGAAAGGAAACAACGAGTAAATTTAAAGATATTTTTAAAATGGTAAGAAAGGACATGTCAGGGCTGTGGTGATTAAGGAGGTCTTATCCAGATTGTTTAAATGGTTGTGTTGTTCATAATAATTCAATCATTCTGGATTTCGTTTTGTTGCAATATTTCCTTGGTTCGGTTCCTCTTGTTTGGAATTAGAGCAGTTGACTCCTTGGTCCGGTAGTTAGTGTTCTTAATTATTTATTAAGTTTAGTCCATTATTTGAATTGGTAAAATCCTTCCAATGGTCATGGATGTTTTCACCGTTACTTTTCCTTTGTATCGCTGAGAATTCTTCCCTTGGTCCGGGTCAGAATTCTCAGTAATATTTAACAGTAGATTAAGAAGAGTAAGATGAATTACAATGATAAAACACAACTATATAAAACAACATACAAATTACGATCCCTTCTTCCACAGCCCCAATACGAGGGGTTTAGTTACACATAGAAAGTGGAGGAGAAACGACACACATGATACCTGACGGATTCATCGTGTAAGCGTTGAGGTAGGGTGTCAGAAGGTGGTGAAGTGGAACTACGACACCACGGTGGCTCGGAGATGGTAGCAATAGAGCTTTTTATCTCTTCCAAAGGTTTTTAACTCCCAAATCCGTAGGCCAATGCCTCTTTTTATAGAAAAATAAAGTACACGGCGTGTATAGAAAGTACACACCGTGTACTTTTCATCAACACGTTTTGGCGCCAATTTCTCCACGGGTAGGTGGCCTAGCACGCCATTTTTGACTTTAGAACATGGTTCCGCCTGCAAGTTGAGTGTACACGGCGTGTAGAGCCTCCATACACGACGTGCAGTATCAAAAGTTTGGCCGCCAGCTCCTTCTCAAATAGCAGACACGACGTGTAGAAATTTAAACACGTCATGTCTCTTTCAACAGCCACATGGGTGTGTAGACTTTTCTCAGTAACCACCACTTCTAGAAAGTGGTACACGACGTTTAATACCGCCCCACACGGCGTGCATCTCTGCCTGGAGACATGGGCATGTACTCCCTTCTTTGGTCCATGTCCTTGTCTGGATGTACACGGCGTGTAAAAAAGTACATGCCGTGTAGTTTCAAAATTTTCACAAACTTCCCTTGATCCGTGTATTAAGCCAAAAATCTCCTACAAGTAAACAGATTCACCAAAATCAAAGAATATGTTCATGAAACAACAGATATTTGCTTAAAACATGCTTTTATCTTTAATTATATATATGGAAATGTATACACAAATTGGGTGCATCAAATTCCCCCACACTTAGTCGTTTGCTTGCCCTCAAGCAAAATCTCAACATCTAATTAAGAGAGCCTATACTTTAAAAAGGAAGGCATTTAATTAATCAAACGTATAACTGATAAAGTTACTGAGGAAAAATTATAAAAGGTACAAACAAATTCAATTCATAAGATATTGAAATCATGCCTCATGTATAATGCAATTAACTACTCTCATCCTCTTCAACACATTTTTCAACCTTTCAAAAATAAGCATTCCATTTGATGATTTACCTTACCAGTCAAAATCACACTCCACTCTCAAGATATTTTTATTGAGAGTTATGCTCAATCTAAGTTATATACACTCTATCCATAGGTTTGCAAGATATCTTGTTCTCTACTTCAAAAAAATTGAATTACAAAAATCTTGAGGGATTTATTAATAAGGTTCAGATGTTTTTGTGGATAAGGGTTGGTAGGTTCAGATGTGAAAATAAATTCTGAGGCTTGAAAAAGGAAGGATAATTCCTTTAAACAACATTTCATGATATTCACAGTAAATCTCACTAAAAATACATCCTTCAAAAGCTCAGTTGAATGCTTTTGTAATCATCACCATCTTCCTTAGGAAAGTAGGGTTCATGGGAAAATAAGCATAAGGTCCCCTTGTTGTTTGTTTGTTTGTTTTGTTTTTTTTGTTTCAATGGTAAAACACAAGGGAAACACTTATGAATACAATGAGTAGATGTTTGGAACCCATTCTGCCCCAAATAATCAAAAATCACTCCCCCGCACTTCATTTCATGGCTGTACAAAAATATGCCATGTATTTTCAACTCCCTCTTCAAAGCTTAAATGAATAATCATGCAAAGTTTAAAAAGAAATAGGGTAGGAAGGTAAATAGGCTTGTAATGTGGCTTCCTATAAAGGATATTCATGGCTTCTATGGGTTTAACGAAGATTAAATGTTGGGTAGGTCTCAAGATAAAGGGGTTGAAACAATCTAATGCCTCAATCATGTTAAAGTAATTCAAAAATCTCTTCATGTTTTGAAAAGAAAAACTTTCAAATTCTAGTAGTGATGTATATCCTAAGAATCTCTCAAGAAAGAGGGTATTAGAAAAAAAATAAGGAAAAGGGTTTAGAATACCTCTCAGGAGTGGAAAAATAATAAAGGGACAATCAGGTCATGACATGCATATAAATGATTAGCCTAATTAATGTAATTTAATAAAGGATGAAAGGTTTCAATTGAAACTATATCAGCAATCATTTTAAAATACTTTAAAAACTATAATAAGTATGTAACATTTCCAAAAGTTTTTACTGATAAAGCATTTATAAGATTGATTAACCAAAATTGCTTTAAGTTTTCAAATATAGAACCTAATAATGATGTCTCCTAGATTAGTGTAAGGGAAAAGACTAAGGTGAAAGAGATAGATGCTCCCCCACACTGAAGAAGGCACATGGACCACAAAGTGTAAGACCAAGGTAAAGGGTGGGCAACGGGGAGAAATGGGGGACAAAATGAGGGAAAGCAGTGGAAGAAGTAAATCCAAAAAGAAAGAAAATAGAAATGGAAAAATACTCCCCTCGTGAAAAGTGATGCCCAAGGCGCTCCATGCCCGTACCTGTGACTGTCGAGAAAAAAAAAAGAAAACCACAAACATGTATAACATCACAGCACAGAAAATGAAAAAAGAGATATATAAGAAAAAGAAAAATGTCACTATCATGGGGTCGCCTCAGGGGAGGCATCATCCTGTACAGAATCGGCCGGCAGAGACGGCACAGGAGGCGTGGAAGGGGGAGGCTCTGACTCGGCATCGGGAAGGGTAGCTGAAGAAGTAGGAGCCGCAGGTGCTAGACTCGGGAGCAGAAGCTTAGCAGCAGGCCCTTGCCCGACAGAAGTAGCAGCAGCATAGCTCACCGTAGTCATCATAACGGAATCTATGGCCGGCGCAGGAGATGGCGGTGGAGCAGCAGGAGAAGGGCCAGGAACAGAGGCAGAAGCTTGTGACTGAGGCAGTGGAACACCAAGATGCTGAGCAATATGCACCAACAGATGCTACATTCGGTCCTGGCGGCCGTCCAGATGAATCAAATGGTGTGCAATGGTGTCCTGTCGGCTGATGATACGGGATAACTTCCGCTCCATCATGGTAAGGTGGAAGGATAAGGCCGGATCGACCGAGGGTGTGGGGTTAGGTGGGATAAGGGATGGGGCAGAGGAAGGAAGGTCAGAAGAAGCAGGGTCAGTAGGAGGTGGGTGAGGTGGAGAAGCTGGAGGGGGTGGGGAAGGAGGAGCGGGGTCAGTAGCTGGGGAAGGGGGGTCAGCAGGTGGTGGGGCTCTAGCCTGAGCAAGGATGTAGGCACCCCCTGCTTCCAGACCAAGCCCATGCGAATGATCATGAGGAAGTCCATCCGCTGGGGTGAACCTATCAAATCATGAGGCAATGAGGGCTCGAATACCCCTAAGTGGTGGGCAAGACGAGTGGTGTAAAACCCGCCATTCAGGTTGCCCTAACGGCCGGTAAACATGTAGTGGAAATAGGAGGCGGCAAGATAGGGGAGGTCCGGGTAGGCTTGCCGGATGACACAGGTAAGAAGCTCCATGTCACGGCCGGTCATGACCCCCATATCCTCATGGCGGGGGAATAGGATGGTGCTGAAGCACCAGTGGGTGAAGCGAAGGACAGGGTCGGCTATAAGAGTGCTCTTCTGAGAAGTGGGGGAGTACCGGTGGTCAGGCCCAGTGATCTCCCTCCACATGGCAATGAGGTCAGAGCGCTCGGGCCGGGTCAAGTTAGAAACGGGTGGTGGGGTGAAAGGATGGGGGTAGAAGCTGCACCCTCGGCCAAACTTTGTCATCGTCAGAGAAAAACGTCGTCCGCCTAGCCGGAATCGAACTACGGGTACCGCATCGCCAGGCGTATCTTGGTACTCCTCCCCATAGAACTCAAAGGAGGCCGCAAACTCCAAAAATAAATCTCAGAACACAGGAGTGCTGACTTGGAAAATCTCGAGGAGTGCGGTGTGCCTAATAAGTACCTCCAACTCCTCCCAAATACTGAGCCACTGTGGAATGCTGCTATCAAGGTACCAGCCTCTCAATGGTATCAGCCGACGAGAGAAGTGTTGGAGCCTGTCGTATGCGAGGTCGGTGACCGGGAATACCGTGCAGGGATAGGGAGCACCTGCAGGTCCCGACCTAGGTGCTGGTGCAGCAGCAACGTCTGGCTCTGAAGGTGGATCCGCCGAAGTAGAAGGTGGCTCGGTGGAAGGTGTGCTCGAAGAGGGACCAGCTGTTGAGGATGATAGTACAGGGAAAGTAGCATCTGGTGTAGTAGAAGAAGGTCCGGCCACATCAGAGGGAGTGAGTGGCGATAGAACGGCCAATGGAGGGAGCTCAAAGACCGGAGCATCGGGGTCCGGCTACGTAGGTGGTCAGAGTCGGATCCGACGATAACTGGACTCCTCGCCCTCAGTGGTGGAGGCTGGACATTTCCCTCATGAATGATTGTGATCTGCCATATCCTGAAATAGTAAGAAATAGAAAAACAAAAGAAAAAGTAAAGAAAACAAAACAAAGAAAATGTGAGAAAAATGGAAAAGAAAAGTACACAGTGTGTACTCCAGAGTACACGGTGTGTAGTAAAAAAGGAGATTATCTCGTGTTTTCTGTACAGACACGCTGAGGGTGAAAACAGGCCAAGGAAAAGTACACAATGTGTATAAAACATACACACCGTGTTCACTCAAGTGGTGGTGGTTGTGTGGAACAAATGACATGACCATGTTTTTATCAATTCAGAGAAAACAATACACGCCGTGTAGGTACTGGACACGGCGTGGACTTCACACGAAGAACATGGCCGTGCAGAGGGGAAACACGGGCCGGTGACAGATATAACGAACACGGCGTGTACCGAACAGACACGCTGTGTTCAGGAACATGGGGTGACAGGCCGTGTTATGTGCCACACACGGAGGGGCCAACACAAACAACGGACATGGCGTGTACCAAACACACACGCCGTGTAAATGAAAATAGTGTGTGAGACCGTGGGCAAAGGTGTACTCGGGCACGATGAAACGGACACGGTGTGTACTGAACATACACACCATGTGTATTCAAATTTCTGAAAATTCTTTCTGAGGCCATGTTCAGAACTACACGGCATGTGTTCTTCATTTTGTGGTCGTGTACTGCCAGAAGCCGAACGGTCGGCCGATCCAAAAAAATACCCTAAACGAGTCTAAAAATTTGAAACAGAGGGTGCAGAACAGTGTACCTGGATCGAGGATCACAGTGTGAGAGGAATCAGAACTAGAAACGCCCCAAATTGATGGATTGGGAAAAAGGGGAGGTTTGGGTGGCGTTTGGGAGAAGAAACGGGAAGAAGGAGGAAATTGAGACGGCCGTGCGACACGGCCTCAAGCCGGGTGGACCCCGGCTTATATAGCCAAGGTACACGGCGTGTATGTTTGGTACACGCCGTGTATCCCTTTTTTTTTACAATGATAATTATTATAGTGAACTATATAATAATTATTATTAATAATTAAAATAAAATAAATATATCTATAAATCCTATTATACATAAAACTATACACGACGTATATCGGGAAATACACGCCGTGTATTTTAAAATGAGAAAAAGAGTAGTACAACCTTTGGTTCGGTGCTTGGGGCAGGATTCGAACTGGCGATCGGCCGATTCGAACGAACGCCCTCACCCACTGGAGCAAAGGTTGTTCTTCTGTTCATATTTATTCTATATATATATTTATTCTATATGGCCTAAACACACGGAAAGAAATAAAAGCACGGTGTGTGGTTTTTATTTAAGAAAGGATGGGGGTGAAGTGGGGAGATTAGTATGATTAGAAACCAGGCCTTTTGAACCTGATTCCGAGACTCTGCCAATCCTACAACTTCACCCGCATGAAATTTCTTATTTTTAAAACGTTTTTAATTTATATTTAAAAAATTATGGCGCACACGGCATATATCGGGATACACGTCGTGTGGTTTTATTAAAAGAACAAATGATAGAAATGGGACGGTTGTCTGGATTCGAACTCGGGTCTTGTGAAACCGGATTACTATTTTAGCCAATCGGTCCATCCCTATCATGGGTTTTATTAAATACATTCATATAGATACATATATAGAAAAAACCACACACGCCGTGTATCTAAAAGGAGGAACCCCGTTCCGAAGATAGGTCAGGAGGATTCGAACCGGGGATGGCGTGAATAAACTCCGGTGACTTTTCCATCAACACCGGCATCATCCCTAGTTATTAATTTGTTATTCTATAGATTTATACTATAAAATTAAAAAGATAAGTACACGCCATGTAAATAAGTGGGACACGGCATGTAACCTCTAGGTTGCCTCCCAGAAAGTGCCTTTGTTTTAGGTCGTTGGCTCGACCTACTTACCTTGCTAACCTGAGGAGTATGGTGGACAACGTTCCCACTATATTGTCTGTAGGATGGTAAGCTTTCAACCGCTACCCGTTAACCTTGAATGGTTGACCATCTTCTCCATAAATTTCTACCGCTCCATGATGGAATACGCGGATAACGTGGAATGGTCCTGACCAGCGTGACTTTAACTTCCCTGGAAATAAGAGAAGGCAAGAATTAAAGAGAAGTACCTGATCACCAGGTTGGAAAGATTTTTGTGATATCATCCGGTCATGAATGGATCTTGTCTTCTCTTTGTACAGCTTGGCTTTCTTGTATGCCTCTAATCGAATATCATCTAGTTCCAACAGTTGGAACTTCCGTTTCTCTTTAGCTGCCTTCAGATCAAAATTTAGGGCTTTGACGACCCAGTAGGCTTTGTGTTCCAATTCTACTGACAAATGGTAGGGCTTTCCATATACGAGGCGGAACGGGGACATTCCTAGTAGTGTTTTGAAAGCAGTCCGATATGCCCACAAGGCATCATCTAACTTCTTGGACCAGTCCTTCCGTGAAGTGTTCACTATTTTCTCCAGGATCTGCTTGAGCTCACGATTAGAAAGCTCTACCTATCCACTGGACTGAGGGTGATATGGTGTCCTCATCTGATGCTTTACTCCATACTTCGACAGTAGTCCTATCATCAGTGTGTTGTCGAAGTGGGTCCCTATACCGCTGATCAGTACTCGTGGAACTCCAAACCTGCTAAAAATATTTTTCTTTAAGAAATTTATGACTACCTTGGCTGTGTCATGAGCTGCAGTAGTAGATTCCACCCATTTGGAGACGTAGTCGACGCAGACCACGATGTAAGTGTTCCCAAAAGATGGGGGAAAAGGACCCATGAAATCTATGCCCCAAACGTCGAAAATCTCGACCTCCAGGATGGGGTGCTGAGGCATCTCGGCTCTATGTCCCACATTACCTATCCTCTGGAACCGATCGCAACAGGAAACAAAGGCCCGAGCATCTCTATGCATGGTGGGCTAGAAAAATCCAGACTGCATGATCTTAGCTATGGTACGGTTTGGACCATGATGTCCTTCTACTGGTGAGGTGTGACAGAACTCCAGGACACCATGAACTTCATTCTCTAGGATACAACAACGGATCACTCCATCTACACAGGATCAAAATAGCAGGGGGTCCTCCCAGAAGTACCTTTTCACATCAGAGAAAAATCTTTTCCTTTGCTGGAAGGAGAGGTCGGGGTGAACGAAACCTATAACCAGAAAATTAGTGATATCATCATACCATGGTTGAGGTGTTTCACTGATCGAAAAGAGGTGCTCATCAAGAAAATCCTCCCTAATCTCCCGATCTTCTTCCTTCTCCAAATGAGGCAGCTCGAGGCGGGAGAGATGGTCAGCAATGAAGTTGTCACTCCCTTTCTGATCTCTGATCTCAAGATCAAATTCTTGAAGGAGGAGTACCCATCGAACCAATCGGGGCTTCACATCTTTCTTGTTGAGTAGGTACTTTAGTGATGCATGGTCAGTATAAACAATAACTTTAGACAACACTAAGTAAGAACGAAACCTGTCAAATGCGAAAACTACTGCAAGCATCTCCTTTTCTTTGGTAGTGTAGTTGATCTGTGCCTCATTGAGCATCCTGCTGGCATAATAGATAGGTCTGAAAATCCGGTCAAGTCACTGTCCCAGGACTGCTCCCACGGTGTAGTCGCTCGCATCGCACATCACCTCAAATTGTTCCTCCCAGTTGGGAGAAATCATAACTGGAGATTCCACCAGGAGCTGCTTTAGATGCTCAAAAGATCTTATACAAGTCTCATCAAACTCAAAAATGGCATCCTTGGTTAGAAGATTGGTGAGGAGCTGGACTATTTTGGAGAAGTCACGGACAAACCGCCGATAAAAACCTGCATGCCTGAGGAAACTGCGGATGGCTTGGACAGAAGTCGGTATAGGTAGTCGTGAAATGACCTCGATCTTCACCGGGTCCACCGCTATCCCCTTCGCTGAAATTCTATGGCCAAGGACTATGCCACTTTGCACCATGAAATGACACTTTTCCCAGTTCAAGACTAGGTTAGTGTGCTCACATCGTTCCAAAACAAGCTCTAGGTGTCATAAACAAATGGTGAATGATTTTCCATAAACAGAAAAATCATCCATGAATACCTCCAGGATTTGTTCTGTCATGTCGTGGAAGATGGCCAACATACATCGCTGGAAGGTGGCTGGGGCATTACACATGCCGAAAGACATCCTTCAATAAGAAAATGTGCCATAGGGGAAAGTGAAGGTGCTCTTTTCTTGATCCTCTAGAGCAATGGAGATTTGGTTATAGCTGGAAAAACTGTCGAGGAAGCAATAGAAGTTGTGCCCTGCTAGTCTCTCTAGCATTTGATCCATGAATGGAAAGGGGAAGTGATCCTTACTTGTGGCATCATTTAACTTCCAGTAATCCACACAGACTCGCCAGCCCGTGATAGTGCGTGTAGGGATGAGTTTGTTCTTTTCATTTGAAATCACAGTGATACCCCCCTTTTTGGGTACCACTTGGAGAGGACTCACCTGCGGACTATCCGAGATGGGATAGATGATTCCTGCATCCAATAGTTTGATCACCTCCTTTTTGACAACTTCCTTCATGGGAGGATTCAAGCGCCGTTGTGGTTGCCGAGATTGCTTGGCACCTTCTTCAAGTAACACCTTATGAGCGCAAATGGTAGGGCTGATGCCCTTCAGATCAGTGATCGTCCACCCAATAGCATGCTTCTTCTGTTTGAGAACCTGCAGAAGTGAATCTTCCTACTCCTGTGATAGTTCTGCATTAAGTATAACAGGAAAAGTTTGATTGGGTCCTAAATACCCATATTTGAGAGAAGATGGAAGAGGCTTCAGTTCGAGTTTAGGCGCCTTTAAAATCGAAGGTACAAGTGGATGCACCTCATCCCGTTCCAAACTATCAGGAACAACTGCATGCTGCCAATAGTGGCTGCCCTGGACTTCTATGAATTACAAGTCTTCTGGCGCTTCTTCTAATAGAATATCTGGAATAGTTAAACTATTTGAAATAAAAGAACATCCCAGATCATCCCCTTTTTCACTAAAATGATTAACCATGGTGGACACTGTATAACAGTCCTCATGCTCTGATAAGAAAGCATGTTTGACGGCTTTGAGGACGTTATAGGAAACTCTTTCATCACTTACCCGAAAAATAAGCTCCCCTTGGTGCACATTGATCAGTACCTTCCCAGTTTCCAAGAAAGGTCTTCCAAGTATAAGAGGTGCTTCCTGGTTATCCCCCATGTCGAGGATGATGAAATCAGCTGGGAGAAGCAGCCTACCCACTTTGACCAGTACGTCCTCTAGTAGTCCCTTCGGGTGTTTGATGGATCGATTAGCAAGTTGAAGGGCTACGTGGGTAGGCTTGAGCTCATTGAGTCCCAGCTTCTTGAAAACTCTGAGAGGAATGAGGTTCACGCTGGCCCCTAAGTCGTAGAGGGCCTTTCCAAACTCACAGGATCCAATAGTACAAGGAATGGTGAAACTACCTGGATCTTGGAGTTTGGGAGGAATGGAATGTTGAACCACCGCAGAGTACTCATTCGTTAGTGCAATAACGCCCAAATACTCTATCTTCCTCTTATTCGAGAGGATTTCCTTCATGAATTTGGCGTATGTTGGCATTTGTGTCAGGGCCTCCGCAAATGGTATGTTGATATGTAGCTTCTTGAAAACATCCATGAATTTGCTGAATTTGTGGTCCAGCTTCCTCTGCTTCAATCTTTCCGGAAAGGGTAAGGCAGGATTGAATGGTTGGATTAATTCATTTTCTTTATTTTGCAAATCCTCCTTCTACGGGATTTTGGATGAGGAGGGGTCAGTATTGGTACCTTTTTTTTCAACAGTGGGGGGGGGATGCACCTTGCTGAGCCGAAGCATGATATCATTGGCCTCCTCCCTTGGGTTCTTTTTGGTGTTCCCCGGTAGTGTACCAGGCTGCCTCCCTGAGAGTTGATTTTCCAGCTGGCCAATCTGATTCTCCAAGCCTCGAATCGAAGCTTCCTGATTCTGGAACAGAGTCTCATCAGTAGATATGAATTTAGTCATTAGATCCTCTAACCTTGAGGTGTTTTCCTGCTGAGGTGGTTGTTGAGCCGGTGGAGGAGGTGGCTTCCGTGGCTGCTGTGGACGAGGGTTTTAATACCCTTGTTGCTGATAAGGACCCTGCTGGGGTTGTTGCAGCCTTTGGTATTGGTTCTGGTATGGAGTCTAGTTGTAGTTGGGCGATCGCTGGGGCGGAGGATTCTGCTGTTGGTGGCCCCAGCCTGTGTTCTGTTGATCTCGCCATGTCGGGTTCTGGTACTGCTGATACTGATTGGACCCTCGATTTTGGGAAACATAACTCACCTCGCTCGTCGAAGGGCCTCCAGTCGAACCCGAACATTCTCCCATGATGTGGTTATCACCACAATCGCCGCATGCTGGATGGTGCGCCGCATGAACTTGAGATGTTCCTTTGAGGTTCAATGCGTCGATTTTCTTGGACACAACGTCCAACTAAGCAGCCAACATTGTGGTAGCATCAATATTGTGCATACCTCGCTTTTGAGTCCCCTGCTCGGAGTGCCACTAGAATCTGTTGGCTGACATATCTTCCTGTAGTTCAAATAGTTCTTTAGGGGATTTCCGCATCACCGTGCCTCTAGCAGCAGCGTCCACCATAGATTTGGTATTCGTGGTAAGTCCTCCGTAGAAGGTCTGGACTTGCATCCAGAGTGGGAGTCCGTGATGGGGGCATTTTCGTAACAGCTCCTTGAAGCGTTCCCAGGATTCGTACAACGACTCAGAGTCGTGCTGCTGGAAGTTATTAATCTCATTCCGGAGTGTCACCGTCTTGGATGGTGGGAAGTACTTGGACAGGAATGCCTGGGATAGCTCCTCCCAGGTGAGGATAGATCGTTGTGGAATCCCCTTGATCCAGTACTTCGCCTTATCCCATAGAGAAAAGGGGAATAGGCGAAGATGAATGGCTTCCTATGACACTCCATGGTATCGAAAGGTGTCACAGATCTCCAAAAAGTTGGAGAGATGGGAGTTCGGATCCTCGCTGGCCAGGCCTTCAAATTGGACTGTGTTCTGGATCAGCTACATGATAGTAGGCTTGATCTGGAAGTGCTGGGCCTGGACCAGAGGACGAACAATGCCCGTACCAGCTCCGTGAATCGATGGAAGTCCGTACTCCATAAGGGTACGTCTTGGAGGTTGTTGTTGATTTGGTGGAGCTTGCATAAACTGCTCCTGAGGGGAAAAGTATGGCCATGGGAAGAGTTGTTGCGGCGGCCGTTGGTAATCCCTTGGGAGGAATTCCATGAAGGATCCAGGAGGTTGCTCTGTTATACCAGCAGCGGGAGGCTGCTAATCCTGGTACTGATGTTCAGTCGCAACATCTACGGCTGGTGCTCCCTCTTCCTTGTTCGCCATGGATTGTGATTGATGGTTGTGAGTTTCTGTCCGTGTACGCCGACGATGAAGCAAGATTCGTTCGATTTCCAGGTCAAGCGGAACTAATTCCAAAGGCTCGGTGCTTCTGGATCATGTAGAACGTCTAAACATACAATTTAATCTCTACACAACACAAAAACGAAAACCAGGCGTAAAAAGGAAAAATAAAAAAAGAAAATTTGAAATGGGATTAGAAAAGAGATTTTTGATAATTTTTGATTTTTATTTTCACTTAAATCAATTATTAACACAATTTAAATCCAACACTAAAACCAAACGTGTATTTCCCGGCAACGACGCCAAAATTTGGTCTCACTTATCGTTGGTTGAAGTTTTTATGCGTCCCAAATTGATTACCTATTCTTAGAACTTTAGTATAGCTTAAGTTCGGGGTCGATCCACAGGGAACTGTGGCGTGCATGAATTCAATTGAGTTAATACTTAACTAGGTGAAGTATGCAGAATGTAGAATCGATTGGGTTGATTTTGGGTTTTGATTGAAACTAAATTGATTTACTTTAAAGAAATGGATACAGTTTGAAAGGAAACAACGGGTAAATTTAAAGAGTTTTTTAAAATGGGAAGAAAGGACATGTCGGGGTTGTGGTGATTAAGGAGGTCTTATGCAGATTGTTTAAATGGTTGTGTTGTTCATAATAATTCAATAATTCTGGATTTTGTTTTGTTGCAAGATTTCCTTGGTCCGGTTCCTCTTGTTTGGAATTAGAGCAGTTGACTCCTTGGTCTGGTAGTCAGTGTTCTTAATTCTTTATTAAGTTTAGTCCATTATTTGAATCGGTGAAATCCTTCCAATGGTCATGGATTTTTTCACCATTACTTTTCCTTTGTATCGTTGAGAATTCTTCCCTTGGTTCGGGTCAGAATTCTCAGTTATATTTAACAGTATACTAAGAAGAGTAAGATGAATTACAATGATAAAACATAACTATATAAAAAAACATACAAATTGTGATCCCTTCATCCACAGCCCCAACACGAGAGGTTTAGTTACACATAGAAAGTGGAGGAGAAACGACACACGTGATACCTGACGGATTCATCGTGTAAGCGTTGAGGTAGGGTGTCGAAAGGTGGTGAAGTGGAACTACGGCACCACGGTGGCTCGGAGATGGTAGCAACAGAGCTTCTTATCTCTTCCAAAGGTTTTTAAATCCCAAATCCATAGGCCAAGGCCTCTTTTTATAGAAAAATAAAATACATGGCGTGTATAGAAAGTACACGCCGTCTACTTTTCGTCAACACGTTTTGGCGCCAATTTCTCCACGGGTAGGCGGCCTAGCACGCCGTTTTTGACTTTAGAACACGGTGCCACCTGCATGTTGAGTGTACACGGCGTGTAGCGCCGCCATACACGGTGTGAAGTATCAAAATTTTGGCTGCCAGCTCTTTCTTGAACAGCAGACACAACGTGTAGAAATTTAAACACACCATGTCTCTTTCAACAGCCACATGGGCTTGTAGACTTTTCTCAGTAACCACCGCTTCTAGAAAGTGGTACACGACGTGTAACACCGCCCCACACGGCGTGCATCTCTGCCTGGAGACATGGGCGTGTACTCCCTTCTTTGGTCCATTTCCTTTTCTGGATGTACACGACGTGTAAAAAAGTACACGCCGTGTAGTTTCAAAATTTTCACAAACTTCCCTTGATTCGTGTATTAAGCCAAAAAGCTCCTGCAAGTAAACAGATTCACCAAAATCAAAGAATGTGTTCACGAAACAACAGATATTTTCTGAAAACATGCTTTTATCTTCAATTATATATATGGAAATGTATACACAAATTGGGTGCATCATGTTCCATGTGTCATTTATTTAACAGTACATGCCATATCATAGGATTTATAATTGTGTATTGAATTAATTTCCATGTTAAATCACAAATCTATAAGTTTTTCAAGGTATTTTCTTATTGTTCACTCCACACACATCAAGAGAATAAGGATAATTCCAGGTAATTTGGATGCGTACATGACATTATCTCTAAGTACATTAGTGTACTTAATTAATTTTAAAATAAATTATTTTTATTTAAAATTTTGGATGATTATGAGTTAAGGATACTTGGATGAAATTAATATATATTAAATTAATTGGATTAATTTGTGGAACATTATCTAAATTATTGAATGGATCAAAGTAATCAATAACTAGATTGAAAATATATGCTCATTACCTTTTGTGTGTATGATCATGATATTAGATTAACCTTGTGTACATGATTGGTTTTTTAATTTATTATGTTTAAATTAAATTTGATGGCATGTGATTCATCCCCTACTCCTTATTCTATAAGGGTCACTATTCTAATGGTTTCTTTTATGTAAACCCCCTTTGTCCAATCCATTGGATCCCATCACCTACATGTGAGTAAAAGCTTATATAAGGATGGAGATCTCAGGTGAGAGGAGGCAGTCTAAATCTAAGAGCCAAGGTGAAACCAATCAAGGCGATACATAGGAACCAATGTGGAATTATGAAACATGAACCAAGCTACGATTCAATGTGTTTTCACCTAAAATTTAGGGTTATTTTATCATCCATTGGATAAACTAACACATTAGATAATCTTATGACCATGTCACTTATATTATTATTTTTAGTTGTATGGTTAATTGTTTTTTGATGTTATGTGATCACCTAATAAATGAATTAACAAGAATGAATTATGAAATAAAATAAAACCAGATTATACGTAAATTTTATTGGACATGGTTACTTAAGTAAAAACATATTAATATTAACAAGTTTTGTGATAAATATAAAATTGTATTTGTGTATAAAGATAAAAATACCTCAACTAAAATATTAAGTCATTATAGAATTCTACTACTTAATTTAGAATCAAACTCATAGTTCAAAATGATTGACCAACCCAGGTTGGGGTGCTTTCAATTATCATGGAAATTTTAGTTTAATGTTTTGGGTTGAATTAATTTAGTTCACGTCAATGGTTGACTATCCAAGAAATACTTGGTGTAACTAAGGGGAAATATTTGAGAAAATATTTATTTAGGAATTCATGATTGGGTAGTCCACTCAAAAGATCAAGGAACTATGAGGTAATGAAGTTATCAAGTTATGCCTACTTAAAATCCTTCAAATAACTGTTCAAGACCAAGTATGGGTTATGATAAGGGATATATGGATCCTTTCCACTAGAATATCTTTGTGGAAAGATATTATGAAAATAATGGTAGGGACTATTAGGATTTGAAAAAATAGTGTTATATTAATGGAATTTAATTTTAAATTTATTAATCTGTTTTTATAATAAAACAAAGTACTAATCATCTTCTCTTAATTTGTAAAAATGGGAAATCAAACAACTTTGAAAATATCATTGTGACCTATACTAGAGAAGTATAACCTTCTCACCAATTCAAATTTTATAGAATGATACAGGTGATTACGTAATATAATACATCAAAAAAAATAATATATACTGGGAACCCCATTTCTTGAGTCATTTTCCAAAGAGGCTAGTGAGGAAGAAATATATCTCTATATAAAACATGTGGAAGATACAATGGATTCCTAATGTTTCATGTTATCCTCCACGTCTAATGAGCTTCTAAATCAATATGAGGATATAGATTCTCATAGAATCATTTCTCAACTTTGATATCTCTATCAAGATAAGGTGAGATCATAAAGATATGAGATCTCTAATGCATTGTTCACATGCAATTTTGGAGAGTTGGAGCTAGCTGAGTTGTATGTAGTTAAGATGATTGACTATATTGATTGAATGGAAATATTATGGTTTAAGATCCATGATGAGCTGTGAATATATCTCATTATGTCCTAAAAACCTAAAAACTTCTCCAGTTTTATTGTGAATTATAATATTATCAATTGTGATAAGACACTTTCAGGACTTCTTACTCATATTCACCAAGTTGGTAAAGACATAGCGCATGAAAAACTCATGGTCTTTATACTGAATAAGAAGAGGAGGAACAATACAAAGGGTTCAAATAATCATTCAATGTCTAAGTCTCCAGAGTACCATCCTTCTAAGAAAAATAATATCCAAAGGAAATGAAATGAATAGGATGAGGTATGTTTTTCATGTAGAAAGTAGGGCCACTAGAAGAGGAATTGAACTGAGATAAATACGAAAGTGGAAGCTTTAGGTGCATTCATTATTGACTGTGATCTTTCCATATCTACAATTTGGGTATTTGATATTGCTTTTGGTTCTCACATTTGTATCCAAATATAGGAACCAATTAGATTTTTTTAAGGTTTCTAGAGGTGAGGTGGATCTACGGGCTGAAAATGGAGTGAGGTTGGATGATCTATCCATTGGAGATTATTATCTCACATTTCCAACATGATTAATTTTGTTTTTAAAGAATTTTTATTATGTTCCTATTCTTATAAAGAACATCATTTTTGTTACTTTTTTAGAAATGGATGAATTAATTTTCAGTTTTAGAAATAAGAGATGTTATTTTTATAAAGATGGAATATGTTATGGTATGACATAGTTGAATAATGGTCTATGTATTAAATTACAAAAAAAAACAAATATTAGAAATTGATAACAAAAAAATACATGTGACTCATTTGAAAAATAATTTTGGCATCAGGGTCTTGGTCACGTAAATGAGTAGCATTTGAAAAATCTCTATTAAGATGGTTACTTAGACTACTTGAAGCTTAAACCACTTGAAAGATGTCACACCTGTTTACAAGGAAAGATGAAAAACTACCATTTGGTGTTCATGGTGAAAGGGCCACAAAGATTCTATAATTAGTACACATTGATGTGTCCAGACCTTTACAAGTAGAAGCTAGAGGTGGGTTCCCATACTTTATTACTTTTACTAATGACTTGAGTAGGTATGTTTATATCTACTTGATGAGGTGTAAGTATGAATCCTTTGAGAAGTTCAAAGAGTTCAAGAATGGATTTGAGAATAATTTTGGTGTGAAGATAAATAAACTTTGATCGGATCAAGGTGGTGAATATCTTAACCATGTCTTTATCAAATTTTTACAGGAGTATGGGATTTTAACTCAATTGAATCCACCTTATACACCACAATGTAATGGTGTTAGTGAAAGGAGGAATCATACACTACTGGACATGGTGAAGACAATAATAAGTCACAAAAACATTCCATTATATTTTTTGGGATATTAATTAAAAAAACATCATACTTACTAAGCTAAGTACCAACTAAAGTGGAAAATAGTATTCTCTTCGAGTTATGGAGTGGAAAGAAACCCATTTTGTCACATGTTAGTGCATGGGGTTTCGAGGAATTCGTTAAGGATAACTCAAGTAACAAACTAGCACCTTGAGGCATGAAATCCATTTTAATAAGGTATTCTAAGGAAATAAGGGGATATTATCTATACAACCCTTTAGACAAGAAAGTAACCATTGTAGGAAATGTCTCTTTCATGTTAGGGAGCACATCCTCAAAGGGGATAGTGATAGTAATATTGAATTTGATGAAGTTGATGCTCAATATACAAAAGAGTTGGTACAAGAATAGATTACACAAGTCCTTGTGGAAGAAGTTGTTCCTAAAACGCAAGTGCTGCATATGAACACTAGATAGGTAAGAGATCTAGAGAGATATGGTTTTCTAGTCACTAATGATGGTGACTTATTATTGATTGATAATAATGATCCTAGATCCTACAATGAGGTAGTAGAGGTTTCAGTAGTATAAATATGGAAAGAGGTTAATAGTTCTGAGATGGATTCCATAAATCAAAATTAATTTTGGGTTCTAATTGATCCTCCAATTGATGTAAATATCATCAGGTGTAAATGGGTATTCAATTGAAAAATGGAAATGGAAGGTAAAATAAATACCCATAAAGTATGACTAGTGGATAAAGGGTTAAGACAACATCAAGGCATTGACTACAAAAAAACCTTTTCTCTAATTTCCATGTTTAAATAGAAACATACCATGACTATGAGATTTGGTAAATAGATGTCAAAAATAATTTCATTAATAGGGACCTTTATGAGGATGTGTATATGACACAAACAGAAGGGTTTGTGAATCCAAAAAATTCCAAAAAGATATGAAATTTGAAAAGATCAATTTATGGATTAAAGAAAGCATCCAGTTCATGGAACATTCAGTTTGATGAAACCATAAAATAATTTGGTTTCATAAAGAACTAATGTGATTCATGTGATTACAAGGGGTTTATTGGGAGAAAAATTATTTTTAGAATAGTATATGTTGATTTCATATTACTAATTGGAAACAAGATACCATCATTTTAAGAGGTTAAGGAATATTTGAGAAAGTGTTTATCCATAAAGGACTTAGGTGAAGTAGTTTAAATTCTAGGGACCAAGATCGTGCTTGATAGATCCAATAGGATGCTTTGACTAAGTCAAAGTACATACATTTACCAGATAGTGAAGTAGTTTAGTATGGAAAAATCCAAGAGGATATTCATTCCAATATCACATGGTATAAATCTTCCCAATATAATGTATCCTTAGATACAAGAGGAAAGAGAGAGAATGAGTAAGATCTTATATGCTTATGTGATAGGATCTATCATGTATATTATGTTATGTATGAGGTTTGATGTTTCATATGCTTTGACCATGGTAGGAAGATATCAATAAGACCCATGTGAACAACATTGGAATGTTGTTAAGGCTATCCATAAGTATCTGAGGTGAACTAAGTATATGTTCATCATGTATAGATGAGATGAAGTGATAGTCATTAGGGTTTATACGAATTCTAGATTTCAAAAAAATTATAATGATCTAATGTCGTGGTATGAATATGTATTTTGTCTCAACAGAGGAGTTATGAGATGGAAGAGTTCTAAGAATTCAGTTTTTGTTGATTCTATAGCAGAGTCTGGGTATATTTCATATTTCGATGCAACCAAGGAACCAGTTTGGATTCTTAATTTTGTCCAAAATCTTGATGTGGTTCCTATCATTCAACAGTGGTGGCCCATTCTAAAGAGAAAAGGTCACATCAAAGGACAAAGCACCTACTTTGGAAGTTTCATCTCTTGAGATATTTTTCTCAATGAGGTGAATTTGTAGTGATCAGAGTATTCATAGACAAAAACATAGAGGACCCCATGATGAAGGCTCTATCTTAGAAGAGGCATGTGTATCATGTGAGAGCTAGTGGACTGAGAGTTCTTATTATTTGGATCTATTGAAAGTGGGAGTCTATTGAAGTTGGTGCCCTATAACTAAATTTCTTGATTATATGTTTTCATTATTAATGAAGTTACTTATCACATCATGATTGTTTCTCTGCATGAAATTTCCAGGTGATAATGTCCTAAGAAAATATTTCACACTAAAAGGTCATGGAAGTTCCCCACTGTGATGAGTACTTAGAGGTTTTATAATAGTATTCTTGAATATTATTCTATGGATGGATGATATTGTTTGATGGTACATAAACAATAAAGTCTATGTAACATACCTCCTTCTCCTCATTGGCTTGAGAATGTGGGAGGGTGTTACTAGGCCTTAAGCGACATCCCTAAGACGCCAAAGGCTAGAAATAAATGCTGAAGGGTTTCAATACATGTGGGTGATTATTTACCCTTTAAGAATAAAACAACTAACCAAAAAAACATAACCAAACATACCACTATATGATGCATGATAACCATGTAAGATAACTCAAAATTTCTTATATCAAAATCATACTCAAATAAATTTCCACAACATAAAATTAAACAATAGAAGGTAAACTAATAAAACTCTAAGATGACCACAAGACTCCATGCTCCATAAGCTCCATGCTCCAACATCACTAAACAGCCTAAGTATCATGAAGTAGTGCTAAGCATGTGATACTTTACCTTCATTCATGTCCCAGTAGATGAAATCTATAAAAGCACCAAAGTTCCAAAGAAGGGGTGAGTACTAAAACTCAGTAGGTTTCCCCCAATGACTTCCCTACTCATGCCACTAAGATAGAAGAGTTAGAAATATTTATATAGAATAGTTTATATATAATAATTTTTAAAATAGTTTATAAACAAATACAAACACTTCTAAATCAGTTCATCTCCAAATATAAACAAGTGTTCTATCAACTAATTTTCCAAAGAGAGCTATTTTCAAGGAAAATAACCAAACAATGCCTTAAAACCATTTCACAAGTTTCCTTTTACAATATTATTCCATTCCACAACTCCATAATACCAACCATGCATGCATCATTATTACAGTTCCATACTCACGATTAGTCTCTCATCGATCTACCATGTTGTCACAAGGTAATTATTTCTCATGTTCCATTACACCTTTGGCACTGAGCACAAGGTCATATTTCAAATAATCCTTATAAATGAAATATGAACACCCATACCAATTATGCCCAAAAAATATTCCAATACCATCATTCCAAAACCATTTCAATAAAAAAACCTTTTTTATTGAAACCCTTTTTCCAACAAGATATTTCAAAAATATAGCAAATCCATATTTTAAAACTTCCATTTTAAAATTATGAAAACTAAATCACTTTTCACATTAAATCACCACAATTCCACAATTTCATCAAAAACCATAAATCGTCACTAAAGAAGATTTATAACATGCTTACACCAAGATTTCACAACCAATTACAATAAAATAGACCAATTTAAAAATAATCCAATAAATTCTAGCAATAGGAGTCGAGAGTGAAGCCACCTACCTTGAGAGTTTTGGTGAAAATGATAAACGGATGAAGAACGCCATTGAAACTGGGTTAAATCTTCACGAACCCACCTTAGATATCTTCCCCTAACATAAAAAAGAAAAAATATAAACTTATTTGGCATCCAAAACCTTAGATCTACCCACAACATACATAGATCTAAGAAACCTAGAGAAGAGGAAAAGTAGATCCAAGAAACACAATAAGAACGATGAAGAACAGACACATACTGTGAAGAAATAGCTTCTAATCACCGTGTAAAGCCTTTGGATCACCTCATAATCAATGGGAGAACCTTCCTTGACCTTTGGGAAAGAAAAATCCTGAGTTAGGGCTGTATATGAGGAAAAATTAGTAAGTTAAAGGAAAAAAATGTGTTAGATCCACTTTTTAAGGAGGTGGTTTTGACCCACGCATGGTTTAGCCGCACGGTTAGGAAAAACATGCACAAATCTTACATTAGCCACTGCATTAAGGATGACCCTTCACACATTCTCCTCGCACGATCTCCATGACTGTGTGCCAATCGTGCCAAAGCCACTTCCTCAAAATACCCAATCCACACGGTTTCTCCCAGGTTGTCGCATGGTTTGGACAAACCGTGCACCGCCCGTGCACCTTCCCTTTAGCCCAAAAAACCCAAATAAATATATCCAAACTCTCCCAACTTTTACACTTATACTTTATAAACATCAAAGTCATAACGAAATGGTTACATACCAAAAACCGAGGGTGTTACATTATCCCCATCATTGGTCTTCTCGTCCCCAGAAAGTATAAAAGCACCACCGCCCTGAAAGAGTTACGACCATTACTCTTTCATTTCCTTCTCGTGTTCCCAAGTATCTTCCTGAATCTGACCATATTTCCATAAAACCCACACTAGACCGATAATTTTTCCATGAAAGACTTTCTCTTGCCTATCTACAATCTACATAGGGATATGTACCAACAAAGCATCTAACTCTAGGTTGATGTGATCCCATCTGATCACATGGTTAGGAACAGGTTGATACTTTTTCAACTGAGATACATGGAACACATTATGCATTGCATTGAACCGTGGTGGCAATACTAACCGATATTCTACCTCTCCATCCCATTATAGTGTCTTGAAAGGGCCTATGTATCAAGGAGATAACTTTCCCTACTTTTCAAAACAACGATGACCAAGCCTCAGAGAAATCCTTAAGAACACATGATCGCTCAATGTGAATGACAACAATCATCGACGATGATTGGAATATGATTTCTGATAACTCTAATCCTTCTCCATCCTTTTTATGATCAAATGAATCTTCTTCGTTGTTTCTTGGACAAGGCTTGGCCCAAATAGTGAAGTCTCACCTGTTTCCACCCAACAAAATGGAGAACGACAAGGATTCTCATACAATTCTTCAAAAGGATCCATATGTATCGAGTCCTGAAAGCTATTATTATACAAGAACTCCCCTAAGGGTATGTACTCTTCCCATGAGCCACCAAAATCCATTACACAATCCCGAAACATGTCTTCCAACATTTGTATTATCCTTTCATTTTTCCCATCCATCTGGGGGTGATACGCTGTACTCATAGTCAGTTGAGTCCCAAGGGATTTACGTAAGGATTTATAGAAATGAGATGTGAACCTCGAATCTATGTCTGACACTATTGAAACTAGTATACCATGTCTCTTTACCACTTTTTGGATAGAGATTTTGGACAGATCCCCTGCCGTGTGAGTTTCACGAATAGGGATGAAATGATCTGACTTGGTAAGCCGATCCACAATAATCCATATGGAATCGTGTTTCCAAACCATTATTGGGAGACCTATAACAAAATCCATCATTATTTTCTCCCATTTCCACATTGGGATAGCTAAAGAATAGAACATATCTGATGGTCACTGATGTTCCGCTTTAGCTTTCTAATAAGTTAAGCATCTTGAAATGAACTCATCCACTTTCCGTTTCATACCATTCCACCAGAACTGTGCTTCCAAATACTTATACATCTTCTGTATTCTAGGATGAACTTCCCAACTCGAATATTCATAATCATGAAGAAGTTGTTCCTAACATGCCATAGGTACAACCATCTGATTCCTGAACCACAACACTAAACTCCCATCCAGCCTCCAACTCTCAATGGTCTCCCCACAATTTAGTTTTAAACTCATTTTAACACATTCATCATCAGATGTATGTGTGTCCTTTAACATCTTCATCAAATCAGGAACTATCGCAAATGAAAATAAAACCACAATGTCGCCTCAATCTTCACATTCCACATGCATGTTGGCTAGGACCAACATCAGTTACCACTCATCTAAAGCTTCTTTTTCCAACTGAGCATATGACTTTCTACTTAATGCATCTACCATAGTGTTTCCTTTACCTAGTGTATACATCAAGTCAAATTCGAACATCTAAATATACTCCATCAATATCAATTACCTCAGATTCAAATCTTATTGTGAGAAAATATGTTTCAAGCTCTTATCATCCATGAACACAATAAATTTATCACTAAAGAGATAATGACACCAAGTTTTCAAGGCATGGAAAACTAAAACTTACTATAAATTGTGTGTTGGGTAATTATTATCATGAACCTAAAACTGTCTTGATCCCTAAGAAACAACATGTCCTCCTTTCATGAGAGCAAATCCCAACCCAAATCCTGAAGCATCACAATACACCACATACCCCTATCCTGATTCTAGAAAAGTCAAGATAGGTGTTGATGTAAGGCGAAATTTCATCTCTTTAAAATATTTATGGCATTCCTTAGTCCATTGAATGAAACATTTTTCTTTTTCAAATATGAAATAGGCAAAACTAGATGTGAGAAGTCACACAAAAAGCGAAGGTAATAACCATCTAGGTCAAGAAAACTTCATATTTCAAATATGTTCTTTGGAGGTTACTAAGAGATAACAGCTTTTATCTTCTCTAGATCAACAGAGACACCTTTTTCATAAATTACATGTCTAAGAAAGAGTACTTATTATATCTAAAAATCACACATAGATATTTTGGAATACAAACAATGATCTATCAAGATTCCCAACACTGTCGCCAAGTGTTGCTCATGCTCAGCTCTTGTCCTTGAATACACCAATATGTCATCCACAAACACCACAACGAAAGAATCTAGATATCTCTAAAATATCCAATTCATAAATTCCATAAATATTTTTGGTGCATTTGTAAGACCAAAAGGCATTACCACGTATTCATAATGGCCATATCTACTTCTGAATGTTGTTTTTGAAATATCCTCCTTCTAAACTCGCAATTGGTGATATCTTGATCACAAGTCAATTTTAGATAACCAATTAACTTCCCTCAATTGATCGAACAGGTCATCAATACATGGTAGTGGATACTGATTCATTATCATAACTTGGTTGATCTTACAATATTCCGCACACAGCCTTAGAGTTCTATCCACTTTCTTCACAAACAAGATCGGTGCTGCCCATGGGGATGTGCTCGGTTGAATGAAACCTTTGCTTTCCAGCTCTTCCAATTTCACTTTTATCTCCCTTAATTATGTTGGTTCCATTATATAATAGGGGAGTGATATAGGATTAGTACCTGGGAAGAGATCAATCATAAACTCCACTTCTCTTACGGGTGGAAACCCTGAGAAATTTTCGGGAAAAACATCTGGAAATTGATCCACAACTACTGGAAAACTGTTACCCTCGATCTCTTCCATCGATGCCAAATTCAACGCCATCAACTAGTAAGAGATTATTCCCACTGCTGGCTCTAGAAAGCCCATTTCACTTATCTTTACAACCCTTTCTCCTCTGAATAGATGTTCAACGCCATCCTCAGTTGTGAAAGTAACTATTCTTCTACAATAATTGATGTGATCCTTGAACATTGTCAACCAATACATACTCAAGATTACATCATATACATCTATCTCCAACATTGAGAAGTCTCATTTCAGTTCAACTCCATCAAAAATTATAGAAGATTCTCTACACAGAAAGTCTTAACATTCTCTTTGACCAAGAGGGGTAGGAAGTTTTATCACAGAAGGAATCATCTCACATTTTAAACTTAGAAAATAAATAGCATGAGAAGCAATGAAGGAATGCGATGCACCGGTATCAAACAACACTTGCATAATGGTAAAATTCAAAAGAATCATACCTCTCACCATAGATGGTCCAGCCTGATCATCTATAATCATCTACTCAGCTCCATATAATTGATTATTCACTACACTTTGTTCTTTAGTTCCTTACTGATATTTACCTTGCTGAGGATTAATGGTATTCTGAGAATCATCATGGCTAGCTCTGCTCTACTGACGAGACTGATTCTGCTGTCCTCACCCCATCGAAGCATATGATGCTTGCGACACTTGAGAAGTGTCTCGGGCACCTAACCTCAAATCACTATGATAATAGAGATTCATATGTCTCATATTTGTTGGGTCGGAGAGTGATGGCAAGAGGGGGGTGAATTTCCTTTTAAAAAATAATTAACAATTAAAAATCAAAGTTAAAAGTGCAGCGGAAATAAAAGAGGCAAGACACAAAACTTGATAACGGAGTTCGGCTTAAACCAAAGCCTACGTCTCCGCTCCCAACTCAACTGTTGAGAGATTTACTACCGCTTTCTTTTTAATGGTTTTAGCAAGAAACCCACTAGACTTTAAGGTAGTCTAGAACCTATTACAGCTTGCTTTTAATGGTTGAGCAAGAACCCACTAGCCTTCTTACAGGTGAAGGCTAGCTCACCTATGAATCAAGCCTTTTAAAGGGAAGGCTTGACTAACCTCTTCACACCTTGAAGGTGGTGTGAAAACCCAAACAAAGAGAGGATGAGAGAAAGAGGGGTTTGTAGGCACAAACCCAAATTGATGCTCAAAAAGATAAAACAAGAAAAACCGTAATGTGGAGAAGTCTTGGGCGCCAATGGATTGATGAAGTTGATGAAGAGCGCTCCCAAGTTTCTTTGATGGTGCTCCTTGGATGTGGAAGTGGGTTGGAGCAATTGGGGATCCTTGAAGGAAAGCACCGGAGGTTCGCCAAATGATGGAAAAATGTTCTCGTGGGCTTCCGTACATTTCTGGGGCTTCCTAGTCCTTTATTTATAGAGGGGGAACCCTCAAATGGCCTTTGGGGGTCTTCGGAGCCGTTGGAGAGGCCTTCGGAGCCGTTGGGAGTCAAGTGGACAAGTCTGGTCAAAGCCCAACGGCTAGTTTGACTGGCTCCACCGGCTGACCGTTGCTTGGCCACCGGTTGGCCGGTGCTTGAGAAAAGGGAGAGGCCTTCGGCCCAGGCACCACCGGCTGGCCGGTGAGGAGGCCACCGGTTGGCCGGTGAGAAGACAGTAGCTGACCCTTCTGTCTGGGTTCCACCGGCTGGCCGGTGATGGGACACCGGTTGGTCGGTGGTCTGGACAGAGGGGATGCCTTCTACCCAGGCACCACCGGCTGGCCGGTGGTCATCCACCGGTTGGCCGGTAGACTCAGAGAGTCCATTTTCAGTCCTTCTTGGCCCAATTCCTTGGCAACCTTTTGCCTATCAAAAAACACTTAAAACAAGATTAGATAAATAAGAGAGTGATTGTGATCATGAAAATTAAACCACGAGGGGTACGAGAGGTACAACAATCTCCCCCTATTTTGATGATCACAATCACTAAAAAACAAGCAATGTAAAAGATTGAAAAGCAAAGCATGAGAGAAAGATTTCTCCCCCAATCAACCAAGAATTTATCCCCCTTTGTGATTATCAAAATAGCACGGGGCATAAAACTTGATTGAGGGAAAAGGTTGAAAAAAAAGATAGAGTTTTAAACCAATTGAAATTTTTGAAATTTGAATTGAAAGTTTTGAATATAAAGCAAAAGGGCTTAAACAATCCTAACTCCCCCTAAATAAAAACAACAAATCACCGGGGAGAGGATTTTAGAACCGAGACAAATTGTGGTCCGGTGAGACTCACTAAAAGGGATTTTTCAATCCATACTTGTCTAGTGGCGGGTCTTCTCCTATGAAATTCATCATTAAAGGAAATGGTTTTGGACCTTCCATACCGGGCATTTTTGCAATCGCACTCATAAATTAAGTGCCCGGGTTTTTTACAATAGTTGCAAAATTTATATTGGGAGCTCCCCCTTACAAAAATAGTTGGAGCATGGGAAGAGGAAGCTTGCTTGGAATAGCCAAGCCCTTGGGTGGTTCTAGATACGCATTGGGAACCAAGGAGCTTCGAGAGGTTATGTTCACCTTCGGTGAACTTTGCTAGGGATTCCCTTAAATCCTTGATTGTTAATTCCATAGAATCAACATCGGGAAGGTTTTGGATCTTGAGGGACAACTCCTCCTTTTCTTTGAGAAGTTGTTCCTTTTCGGAAGAAAGTTTTTTGAAATTCTTTTTTAAAGCAACAAATTTGGAAGAAAGTTCGTGAAAACCTTCCTCCAATTGATCTCTAGCATGTTGGAGATCCTCATAAGATAAATGATTGAAAGAATTTGAAGAACTAGAGGATGAGGAGTTGGAAGAGGATACCTCATGAAATGCCATTAGGCATTTTTTACCGTTGTCACTTGAGGAGGAGGAGGAGGAGGATGTGGAGCTATCACTCCATGTGGCCTTGAATACCTTCTTATTTTCCTTTTGCTTGGCCTTTTTCTTGTTGAGTGGACAATCGGGCTTGTAATGGCCTTTCTTGCCACACCCGTAACATGTTACCTCGGGCTCGGATTTTTCGTTGGGTTGGGCCTTGCGGGATTTCTTCTTTTTGTTCTTCTTCATGAATTTGTGCATCTTGCGGGCAAGATTCTCCATTTCTGAATCGCCGCTTGAAGAGGAAGACGATGAGGAGGAGGAGCTTTCTTCTTTTTGAACTTTGAAGGCGATGTTCTTTGTAACTTTGATCGGTTTGCCTTCCTTTTCAGCTTGCCTCCTCATGGTGATCTCGTAGGTCATGAGGGATCCGATGAGCTCTTCGACCGGCATGTTACTGATGTCTTTTGCTTCTTGAATTGTCGTGACTTTCGGTGCCCATGTGCTTGGTAGGATCCAAAGGATCTTCTTGACCATCGTTTCTGCAGACACATCATCACCAAGGGACTTTCTTCCAATGCAAACGTCAGTAAAACGAGTAAACATTTCAGTAATATTTTCAGATGGATGCATGGTGAAACTTTCAAAGTCTTGACGATACATATCCAATCGAGTATCCTTGACTTTGTTGGTCCCCTCATGGGTAACCTCCAAAAGTTTCCAGATTTCATGAGATGAAGTGCATGTGGAAACTCGATTGAATTCATTACGATCAAGGCCGCAATGAAGAGCGTTCATGGCTTTGCCATCAAGCTCAAAATTTTTAATATCGGCTTGAGTCCATTTGGATTCATCGGGAGAAGAAAGAGAATAACCATGCATGACAATTCTATAAATAGGATAACCAATACTTCTAAGAAATGTGGTCATGCGGGTTTTCCAATAGGTATAGTCAGTTCCATCAAAGAATGGAGCACGACCCAATGAATAACCTTCGGGGGCGAAAGAAGATGAAGCCATCACAAAGGATCTTGAATTTGAAACCGATGAAGGTATTACTCAAATTTTCCCTCTGATACCAAATGTTGGGTCGGAGAGTGATGGCAAGAGGGGGGGTGAATTGCCTTTTAAAAAATAATTAACAATTAAAAATCAAAGTTAAAAGTGCAGCGGAAATAAAAGAGGCAAGACACAAAACTTGATAACGGAGTTCGGCTTAAACCAAAGCCTACGTCTCCGCTCCCAACTCAACCGTTGAGAGATTTACTACCGCTTGCTTTTTAATGGTTTTAGCAAGAAACCCACTAGACTTTAAGGTAGTCTAGAACCTATTACAGCTTGATTTTAATGGTTGAGCAAGAACCCACTAACCTTCTTACAGGTGAAGGCTAGCTCACCTATGAATCAAGCCTTTTAAAGGGAAGGCTTGACTAACCTCTTCACACCTTGAAGGTGGTGTGAAAACCCAAACAAAGAGAGGATTAGAGAAAGAGGGGTTTGTAGGCACAAACCCAAATTGATGCTCAAAAAGATAAAACAAGAAAAACCGTAATGTGGAGAAGTCTTGGGCGCCAATGGATTGATGAAGTTGATGAAGAGCACTCCCAAGCTTCTTTAATGGTGCTCCTTGGATGTGGAAGTGGGTTGGAGCAATTGGGGATCCTTGAAGGAAAGCGCCGGAGGTTCGCCAAATGATGGAAAAATGTTCTCGTGGGCTTCCGTACATTTCCGGGGCTTCCTAGTCCTTTATTTATAGAGGGGGAACCCTAAAATGGCCTTTGGGGGTCTTCGGAGCCGTTGGAGAGGCCTTCGGCCCAGGCACCACCGGCTGGCCGGTGAGGAGGCCACCGGTTGGCCGGTGAGGAGACAGTAGCTGACCCTTCTGTATGGGTTCCACCGGCTGGCCGGTGATGGGACACCGGTTGGCCGGTGGTCTGGACAGAGGGGATGCCTTCTGCCCAGGCACCACCGGCTGGCCGGTGGTCATCCACCGGTTGGCCGGTAGACTCAGAGAGTCCATTTTCATTCCTTCTTGGCCCAATTCCTTGGCAACCTTTTGCCTATCAAAAAACACTTAAAACAAGATTAGATAAATAAGAGAGTGATTGTGATCATGAAAATTAAACCACGAGGGGTACGAGAGGTACAACAATATTGTTGTAATTATGGTATTATCTTGGTAGTGTTGTACACTCTCGCTTCATGTGGTCGAAGGAACCACATTGAAAATATCCCGCTTTTGTTGTGGATCTTGGAGGAAGATTCACCGATCCAGCTGTCTGATTCTGATTCCTACTCTCCCCTTGGAAGTAGGTGACCCTATTCTGATTGCTTCCATCATTAGATTTCCCACCATTTCCCATGGATATCAACATACTTACTCCTCCCATGGATCCTGGGATGTCTCTTTCATCCATCGTCTCTCTATTGATCATCTATGTATACACTACTGTAAATATGGCCTTTATCAGTGCTAGAAAAGGACATTAACAACACTAGAAAATTGTTGTTAATTGAGGCGATGATAAAGGGGGGTCCCTTTTATCAGTGCTAAAAAAGCGCTGATAAAGGCCCCTTTTATCAGCGCTAAAAAAGCACTGATAAATGGGTCCTTTATCAGCGCTTTTTTAGCACTGTTAAAGGACCCTTTTTATCAGCACTTTTAAAAATCATTGATAAAAGTTAAAAAATATAAAAACAAACATATTTTCTGCATATTGGGGGAGGGCCTTCAACAGTGCTTGAAGCCCCCCTTTAACAGTGCCCCACCCCCACCGCAACCCGCACTCCCCAGCCAACCCGCCAACCTTTAACAGCGCTAGGCATTATTCCCCACTTGCACGCGTGACCTGCCTCCCCCAAGATTCTAACTCAGGACCTGTTGCCTGCGCGCCTAAGCCTTTACCACTGCACCATATTGTTTTGCTCTTCATTTATTAATATATCTATTTATTTATATATATATAGTTATATTTACTCGTATATTAATATATATATATATATATATTGATTTATATTAATATATATATCTGTATATTAATATATATATATATATATTAATATATTAATATATATATATATATCTGTATATTAATATATATATATGTATATTAATATATATATAGTTATATTTATATATTAATATATTTATTCGTATATTAATATATATTTATAAGATCAGTTTTGAATGCATTTATAAAATATTCTTTTTATGTGTGTATAAATAAATAAATACACATATACAACATACACACACACACACATATATATATTATGTATATCTGTATGTATAATTATACATATTTATATATATTTACAAATATTATATATTAATATGTATATACATATGTTTAGAATATATAGATAATATATATCAGTTTGTCAATACAGACGCACATAAATATATATATATATATATACACGTACACATTATATAGGTATATAAATATTCATATATTTGTATTTTAAATAAAATGGATATTATTTTCTTATTTAGATAAGGTTTATATATTGTAAAATATATTTTATATGTAAATATTTTTAATTATTTATTTATAAAATTAAATTTTTATGTGTGAATATATAAAAAATATGTATATATTGTTATATATTTGATTATAAATAACAGTAAATTATGAAAAATGATAAAATTTCAAATCCATAATATGAATATTAATGTAATCTATTGAAATAAATTCATTCCTCACTGAAAAAGGGAAAAAAGACCCCCTTAAATGAGGCTGAAATTTCATCGAATGTTAAAAAATTTGGGTCTCTGGACTAAAAACTCAGTTTTGGAGGCCTTCTGGTCCTTTTTTCACCTTGAAAAATTTGTTATAAGGTTCCCTTGGGTCAAAATCACATAGATCTCATCGCAGGCTTCGATTTGATATGTTGTAGAGCGCAAATGGACACCAGGATCAAAAGTTATGGTCGATTGAAGTTTGAGTTACATTTTCAACTTATTTTAGATCTTTTATTATTATTATTTTGTTTTTTTTGTGTCTTCAAATTGATATTAAATAATTATTAGTCAATGTTAATTAGAAAATTATTAATTAATAATATTTTTTAAAATATTTTAAACCCATTTTCACTAAATTTCTTATATATTAAATGTAATAGTCTATTTACACTTATATAAAACATATTTAAAAAATATATATTATATTTATATCAATATAAATATACTTATATATCAATATATTATTTTTCATGATTTTTTTTTGAAATATAAATTTTATCAGCGTTGGTAAAAAGTGCTGATAAAGGCACCCCCTTTATCGACACTTTTTTTAGCATTATTAAAGGGTGGCGCTACGGAAACCCAGTTTTGTGGTAGTGATAGTCGACAATACATAGAACGACAATCTTCAAGCGAATCTCCTACCTTAGTCCTGATTAAAATATGTGTGCCTTCAAATCCGCACTAGATGCAACTCCAGGTGCAAAGCGCACTAAATTCATGAATTTATTCGCATACTCTATGACAGAGATATTTTCTTGTTTTAGGATGAAGAAGTCTGTCATTCTCTAGATCTTGAGCATATGAGGATAGAATTTCTTATTGAATAATTCCTCAAAATCCTCACAACTAAGGCCTCGATCCACTTTAGCCTATAATGTTAGATCCCACCACTGGCGTGCAAGGTCCTCGAGCATATATGTGGCCACCTTGAATTTTAGCTTCATAGGTGTACTGATGAAATCAAAGATACGATTCATCATGTTCAGCCATACCTCTTCCTTTTCTAGTTCATAATCACCTCAGAAGATGGGTGGATTCGGTTTCTAGAATTGGATGGAACAATCCACTTTCCTTGGATCATTCCTCTGATTCCCTGTTTCCACAACTTGAAATGATTGGACAATACTCTGAACTAGATATTGGTTCACCTATGGCTCAGGTGCAACCACATTCTCCGCAGCTTCTTTCGGTTGGTTTCTACGATGCCTACCGGGTGCCATTGTCTAAAAAACCAGAAGTGCCATAAGTCTCACTCTCTAGTAATTAAAGGCTTAGAATTTTAAATTCTAAAACATCTACTATCACAACATTTCTTTCCAAAATCAACCATATTCGTGTTCATCCATTTTTGAAAACATTCAAATTTTCTTTTGAAAATAAAACTATTTTCAAAAATATCACAACCATGCTCTTTTCCAAATTCTTCCATTTGAAAATGAGGTCCATAATTTTCCAAAAATCAACACTTTTGCATAAAAGCATAAATCATTACTCAAAATGATGTATGATTTCCTGTTGGGAAGTCATTACTTTAATGCATTTCATTCTCATCTCATTGATTAAACCCATGACAATGAGATTTCAAAATCCTATAAGTGTCTCCAAAACACTTATATACCCAAATCCCTGGTAACTTGAAGTTCAGCATAAAAAGGTAAGATATGTCTTTTTATGATCTACATTTCAAGTCCTGAAAATCTTAATCCTTTATAAATCTGCCACTCAAGGAATAAATAAGAATGAATTCAACTCTGAAATCAAGAAAACTGATGAATACTTGTTCCACAAGGAAAAGAACAAGATGATACCATTTTCCACAAAAAAAACTTTTATACCAAACAAAACTAATACCATTTTTCACAAAAAAACTTTTGGACGGAACAAAACTGATACCATTTGTAACATCCCTCCTTCTCCTCATTGGATTGAGATGGTGGGAGGGTGTTACTAGGTCATAAGCGACATCCCCAAGACGCCAAAGGCTGGCAATAAATTCTGAAGGGTTTCAATACATGTGGGGAATGGTTTACCCTTAAAGAATAAAACAGCTAACCAAAAAAACATAACCAAACATATCACCATATGATGCATGATTACCATGGAAGATAACTCGACATTTCTTGTATCAAAATCCTACTCAAATAAAGTGCCACAACTAAAGACCACAATACTCCATGCTCTACAAGCTTCATGCTCCAACATCACCAAACATCCCAATTGTCATGATGTAGTGTTAAACACGTGATACTTTACCTTTTCCCATATCCTGGTAAATGACATTTTCAAAAGCACCAAAGTGACAAAGAAGGGGTGAGTACTAAAACTCAGAAGGTTTTCCCCAATGAATTCCCTACTCACGCCACTAGGATAGAAGAGTTAGAAACATTTATATAAAATAGTTTATATAAAACAATTTCTAAAACAGTTTATAACCAAATATAAACAACTTCAAAATCAGTTCATCAACAAATATAAACAAGTGCTATATCAACCAATTTTCCAACAAGAGCTATTTTCAAGAAAAACAACCAAACAATGCCTTAAAACCATTTCACAGGTTTCCTTTTTCAATACCATTCCATTCCACATCTCCACAATACCAACCATGCATGCATCGTTATGACAGTTCCATACTCATGAGCTATCTCTCATCGATCTATCATATTGTCACAAGGTAATTATTTCCCATGTTCCATTACACCTTTGGCACCGAGTACAAGTTCATATTTCAACCAAGCCTCATAAATTCCATATGAACACCCATACCAATTATGCCCAAAAACTATTCCAATACCATCATGCCAAAACCATTTCAATAAATCACCCTTTTTATTGAAAACACTTTTTCCAACAAGCCATTTAAAAAATCCAACAAATCCATATTTTAAAACTTCCATTTTAAAATCATGAAAACTAAATCACTTTGCACATTAAATCACCACAATTCCACAATTTGATCGAAAATCATAAATCGCCACTAAATAAGATTTATAACATGCTTGCACGAAGATTTCAAAACCAATTACAATCAAATAGACCAATTTGAAACTAAGACAATCAATTCTAATAAGAGGAGTCGAGAGAGAATCCACCTACCTCAAGAGTTTTGGCGAAAACGATAAACAGATGGAGAAGGCCAACAAAACTGGGTTAAATCTTCATGAACCCACCTTAGATATCTTCCCCTAACATAAACAAGACCAAATATAAACTTATTTAGAATCCAAAACCTTAGATCTACCCACAACAGGTGTAGATCTAAGAGACCGAGAGAAGAGGATAAGTAGATCTAAGAAACGCAACAAACGGATTCTAATCACCAAGTGAAGCATTCAGATCACCTCTAGGTAAATAGGAGAACCTTTCTTGAACTTTGGGGAAGCAAAATCCCAAGTTAGGGATACATAGGAGGAAAAATGAGTAGGTTAAAGCTAAAAACATGTTAGATCTACTTTTTAAGGAGGTGGTTTTGACCCACACATGGTCACAGTTAGGAAAATCGTGCACTCACCATGTGTTAACCACTACCTTAAGGATGACCCTTCACACGGTCTCCTCGCATGGTCTTCTCGCACAGTCTCCATAACTGTCTGTCAACTGTGCTAAAGCCACTGCCTCAAAAAGACCCAAGCCACACGGTTTCTCCCAATCCATCCAATGGCCCAAAGGCCTTCATTTTTTATTGATTTTTTGATAATCCACCTTTCAAGGGGTGAGGTGGAACCCTTACAAGGCCCGTAGGCATAAGTATTACATGGCCCGTAGGCCTTAGAGGAATTCATTTTCCCATAGGATTCAAAGATTACATACAACCTCGACTAACTACTTGGAACTTCTCCTCCCCAGCAACTTCATCGTGAAATCAGCTCTCCACCTTCGCATGGCTGTTCAGCTAGGCATTCCCATGCATGCACAGGATTTTCCCAATGGCAGGTGCCATACCCTCTCATTCTTGCGATCCGTTTAGCTTCTGCTGTGGTGAAATCTCCTTACTCATCCTCCTTGTAGAGCTTGTTCCTCGTAGGTCATCTGGTTTGCATCTGCACTTAAGGTGGCCCGAAGGCCTTGAGGTGGCCCGAAGGCCCTACTGACCCGAAGGCCTGGGTGGCCCGAAGGCCTTAAAGGACTCGAGGACCAAATTGGTGGCCCGAAGGCCCAAACGGGGGCATATTCCTGGCTTCTACAGTTCCAAACAGTACTTGCTACAGTTCCCGCTACAGTACCTGGTACAGTACTGGTACAGTACTGCTACAGTACTGCTACGGTACTACTATAGTAACCTGGAAATAATGTCTCCACCTAGATTTGATCCCGGGTCTCTCGGATGCACTTACAGAGTCCTTACCAACTAGGCTAAGGCTCATGTGCACAGTTTCTCCCAAGTTGTCGCACGGTTTGGACAAACTGTCCACCGCTCATGCGCCTTCCCTTTAGCCCCAAAAACAAAAATAAATATCTCAAAACTCTCCCAAAATTCACCCTTATAATTTATAAATATCAAAAGCATAACGAAAGGGTTACATACTAGAAACCTGGGGTGCTACAGTCTATCAATGGTAGGATGCTCATAAAACATTGAGGCACCTTCTCATGGTGTTCACCTTTTTCAATATCCAAGATAGGAAGCTATGAGAACAGACTCATCAGTGGGAAATCCATATTTACATATATCATTATATGTTCCTATCAACAAATGTGTGTATTGATCCTTAGACTTTTAGGCTATCATTAATGGATATCATGACTTGTGTACTTGATGTATTGATAAAAACCATGATGACAGATACTCGCGGTGAGGTAGGATGCGTTAGGTACGTCATGAGTGATATTACATTAATGGATAATGAGATAAATGATTTATCCCCTTTTTACCTTGATGGAAGTTGATAACTCAGTCCCTTTGATGGAATGAAACTTCCTAGATGAACCATGGACATGGTTTTTAGTGGACGAGTTCGATTCTGAAAATTCAAATAAATAGACATCAAGTACATGGGTTGATGGCACCAACATGAAACCCACTTGATTTTAGATATCATGATAAAGGGATTATGTTACACGGTAAGTTTTCGTTGGAGGTTGGATGTTATTGGGACGTTAACTTCTTTCTCTATGGGTGTCTTGGTGTGTTGTTAGGTGCTAACATTTGAATTTAGGAAGTAATGCCTAATGTCATTGAGAAAGAGGCATGGAGTGTCACGCGCCATGTGTATTCGCAATATCTATTAAATTCAACGATTGAATTTAATAAGTTAAAATAAATAATATTTATTCGGGTTTGGTTGGACACCATGATTTAATCATGATTTATTCAAAAGAATACGTGAGTTAAATAATAATAAATATTTATTTGAAAATTTTGGTGAATATAATATTTATTATATTTGTCAAAAAATAATGCAGTGATATTTATTTATTAAATAAATATTCATTACTCAATGATCGGTGAATGTCGATGAGAGAAAGCAGCCCGAGCTTAATGCTCTGATTAGAAATGGTGTGAATGATATTTATTTATATTCTTAAATGTTGCACATTTCAAGAGATTAATAATAATATTACTATTATTATTGGAAATGGGGTCAACTAAGAATTATAAAGTTGGAAAGGGGATTTTGTGTGATTCGCCAACCCTAAAACCACCATAAAAAATATCTAATTATATCACTTTCCATAATCACTCTTATTGTGCACAATTGACAGAGAGAAACTCTTTCAAGCCCTATAGAGAGATCTAGAGATCAAGAATTCACTCTCTCATCCTCCTCTATCAATCCATCAAGAAAACATCAAGATTTATTCATCCTTTAAGAAGAATTATTCTACAATCAACCATGAAGAATGCAAGCGATCATGATCGTTTGTGCTAGCACCCGATAATTCTATGACGACATTTAGAGATTGTGGTGTACATGTGGATCACTGATAGAGGGATTCTGAAATTGGATCATACAGTTCAACGATGATACGACGAGATCTAGTCAACCAGATCATCAATGAAAGAGGTAATTACAAGTGGAGATAATTCTACATCTTCTCATAAATTAATTATAAATTAGATGTCAAGATCCACCTCTTCTGGTTCTGATGTTTCTCTCTAGTCAAGTAATCTGCAGTTTTCAGTGGACATGACATTTTGGCATATGCATCAACGATTATTCGTAAATTAAGACTAAAATGCTGAGTCGGACATGCCATCAGAGGCGCTTCCACTACTCTTGAACGATAGTATCTTCTGTCCAAAGGTATCACGTCTTACCATTACTCAAGCGATAACACCCCCAACTAGCAGTAACACATCCAACTAGTAATAACACCTTCTTCCTTCAAATTGTAGCATACCTTTACATAGTCTCATCTTCTTTCCCTTACATGGGATTTGAAACCATACGATTTATCTATGAGTACCTTTACATAGGGATTTGTTTAATCTTAAGTAGCCTTTATATTACCCTTACATGAGTTGTGAGCCTCGCACAGGTTACCATTAAACAGGTCTCCAGATACCATTACGCAAGGCATTGGTTACCTTTACAATGTACCCAGTTACCCTTATGTAAACATCAATTACCTTTACACATGGGCATGTACCTTTACGCAGTGCATGATAACTCATGACTACCCTTACGAAGCTCAATATGTACCTTTACATAGCGCACAAGAACCTCTACCATTACGTAGTTCTATATGTACCTTTAGAAAACACATAAGAACTCACGACTACCCTTACATAGCTCCATATGTACCTTTATGCATATGGATACCCTTACACAAGCTATCAATAACCTTACATGAGCTTCCATACCCTTACACAAACTTCCAAATGCTTTCAAATTAAACTTCTAAGACACGTGTCGTGTAATAATCAGGCACCCAATAAGCTACATAATACTTAGGATCATTTTCTACTCAAAGTTTGGGTTCTTCTACATTCAACATTCAAGCTTCTTCTTCAATATGCTTGGGTTATCCAACAACCTCCAACCATTACAACAACTTCTTCAACATATATTGTCGTCGCTTTGACAACAAATACAACTTCCACAAAGTGGACTCGATATTAAAACATGTCGATATTGTGAAAAATGAAACTCCACAACCCAACTGCATCTAGTAGTTGATCAAAACTTCCTCTGCCACCCAACAACTCCCTATCATTGATCATCCAATTGCAATAGTGGAATCCTAACTACTCTACGAAATAGTAATCCAATTGCTCTAGCTAAAAATTTAACTAAACATTGCATCCCGTCAATAAACTGGCTTCATATCTCAACAATATATTCTATCCCTTGGAAACAAACAAGTTGGAATGTATATAGAAATAGAAGATGCATCGATATTTACTTTTCCTTTCACTGTCATCAAAATTGTTGTTATTAAAGTTGATGTGTTCATACCTTTTATGTTTGTTTATCTCCTTATATAAAATGTGATTATGTTTATCTACTAGTATATGATTCATGCATGTATTTATTTATATCATTTATCCTGTATATTTGTTTCATATCGTTTGCAGTAAGGTGTATTGTCTTATTCTAAATCTCGAATGATCTTTCAATTGTTTTGTACTACTCGATGATATATATTATAGATGTTTCATTTTTTTATTATTGTTTGATGACATTTATTTATGAATAAATGTGCAAAACTTATTCAAGAATGGAGTCTCCATCATTTATGCCTTGTGTTTTTCTTGTATTACATCTTTTATTTGATCAAATAATGTATTTTTTTTAAAACATATCATATGTATAGAAGAATGTTTGAAAGAGACTTTTCTATTTTTTTCCATCATAAAATATTTATGCAGGTGCTAAAACAATGTATAAGTAATCATTGTTTTTTGAAAAGTAAAATTGATTTTAATGTATATTATTTCTTATATTGTTAATGTGTTCATGGTACACAGAACATATGATGCACCCGATTTGTGTATACATTTTCATATATATTATTAAAAATAAAAACATGTTTTCAGAAAATATATGATGTTTCATGAACATATTATTTTATTTTGGTGATTTTGTTTATTCTCAGGAAGTTTCTGACAAAGATACACAAATCAAGGGAAGTCTGTGGAAATTTTGCAACTACATGGCATGTACTTTTATACACGTCATGTACATTCAGACAGGGACACAGATCAAAAGGGGGAGTACACACCCAAGTCACCAGCCAAAGACTACACGCCGTGTGGATTACTAATACACGCCGTGTACCGGCTTCTAGATGTGGTTGGTGGTGCTTGCAAGGGATTACATGCCGTGTGTGGCGGCGCTACACGCCGTGTACTTTCCACCAACTGGTCACCGACGCCATGTGAGTCAAAGACGGCGTGGCTGGCCACCTACCGGAGAAAAACCGCGGAAAAAGAGAGTTGACAAGACTACACGGTGTGTACTTTTGTACACGTCATGTACTTTATTTTTCTATAAATAGAGGCCTTGGCCTCCGGACCAGGGAGAGCCAGAACACTTGAAGAGGGGGGAACTTCTGCTGCCATACTCCCGAGCCACCGTTGTACCACTACTCCGCCATTCAACCTTCCGACACCTCTCCTCGTAGCTTACTCAATGATCTCATCAGGTATCGAAGGTGTTATTTTCATTATGTCATATATGTGTAACTAAACACCCCTTGTGTTGGGGTTGTGTATGATGAAGGATTGCATGTTGTAATGATTTATGTGGTTGTGTTTGTTCTTTTTAAATTCCTCTTATTCTTCTTAAACCATTGTTAACTACTACTGGGAATTCTGAACTAGACCAAGGACAGAATTCTCAGGGATCTAAAAGAAGAATAATGATGAAACAACTTCATGATCATTGAAGGTATTCTTCGATTCATTACTGCACTGAACTAAAAGTAAGAATTGTGAAACACTGACTACCGGACCAAGGAGTCAAATTTATTCAATTTCAAGATGAAATTAACCGGACTAAGGGAATCTTGTCATAATTGAGATCCAGAATGTTGAATTATCATGAACAACACAACCATATAAGGAATCCGCATTAAAATTCCATACTCTCCATAGCCCCAACATTCTCTTTTTCCTACTAAATACATCAAAAATTCACTTGTTGTTTTCTCTTAAATTGTTAAAAACCATTATTGTTTTCTTCTTAATCATTAATCATTATTTCCAAGTAATCAAAACAAGTTCCTTAATCCAAACCAATAAAATCCACTCTAAATTTGGCATAATTCACCAAATTAATTCTAAACTCAATTGAATTCACGCACTTACCAAGTTCCCTGTGGATTGACCCCGCACTTGCATTATACTAAGTTTAAGAGTGGGTAATATCAATTTGGTACACTGATAACATACCTTCGGTAAAATGACCGACCAAATTTTGGCATCGTTGTCGGGGAACTGACGATTTAAGTGCTAAAATTTAGTTGAGCTAGTAATTAATTAAGTGAAAATATAAATTAAAAATTCCAAAAAATTTCTTTCCTAATCCCATTTCTATTTATCTTTTATTTTCCTCATTTACGCTTGGTAGTTTGTTTTGTTTTGTGTAGGTCCATAGGTGTATGAGCGGCCACCTCACACATACCAAGAGCATGGAGTCATCAGGTTTTTTCCCAACTGACCTGGAGATTGAACGGACGTTTTTGAGGCGCCAACGATCACTCATGGCTGAACAAAATCAAAACAACCCCACGACACAGAACAAGGAAGGAAATCCAGCTGCTGTCCAAGGAGATGGACAACAGTTAGGTCTGGATGACAACCGGAACCAGCAAGCCCCTCTTGCTCCACCATATGGCCTGCCGCAGCTCCAAAAATTCCAACCAGAGCGGATGCCATATTTCAACCAAGGTCAAGGTCCATACTACGCCCCTCAGGACCAACAGTATCTGCCGATTCTCCCTCCTTAACATTCACCTCCATGTCATACTCTCATGGAGTATGGCCTGCCATCGATCCACGGAGTTAATACGGGCATCGTTCTTCCTCCAGTACAGGCCCAACACTTCGAGATCAAGTCTGCTATCATGCGGCTGATCCAGAACATTGTTCAATTCGGCGGCCTGCCCAGTGAAGACCCAAATTCCCATCTCTCCAATTTTTTGGAGATTTGCGATATATTCAGGTACCATGGCATTTATGAGGACGCCATTCGTCTTCACCTGTTCCCTTTCTCTCTACGGGACAAGGTGAAATACTGGATCAAAGGGTTGCCACAAAGATTTATTCGTACCTGGGAGGAGTTAGCCCAGGCGTTCCTGTCCAAATACTTCCCACCATCGAAGACGGTAACCCTACGGAACGAGATCCACAACTTTCAGCAGCACGACTCAGAGTCATTGTACGAATCATGGGAGCGCTTCAATGAGATGTTACGTAAATGCCCAGACCACGAACTTCCACTTTGGAAGCAAGTCCAAACCTTCTACGACGGGTTGACGACTAATACCAAGTCCGTGGTGGATGCTGCTGCTGGCGGTACGGTGATGCGAAAATCCCCCGAAGAACTGTTTGAACTACTGGAAGATATGTCTGCCAACATATTCCAGTTGCATTCCGAGCGGGGGACCCAAAAATGAGGTATGCATAGCATTGATGCTACTACCATGCTTATTTCCCAGTTGGATGCAGTATCCAAAAAGATAGACGCACAGAATCTCAAGGGTGCATCTCAAGTTCATGCGGCGAACCATCTAGCACGCAGTGACTGTGGTAACAACCACATCCTGGGAGAATTCCCGGGACCTTCATTCGACCCTTCGACAAGCAAGGTGAGCTATGTTTCTCAAAACAGAGGGTCAAACCAGTATCAACAGTACCAGAACCCGGCATGGCAAGATAATCAGAACACAGGCTGGGGCCAACAACAGCAGAATCCTCCGCCCCAGCGACCGCCCGGCTACAGTCAGCCACCATATCAGAACCAGTACCAGCAGCAGCAACAGCCCCAACAGGGCCCTTACCAACAGCAAGGGTATCAAAACTCTCGCCCGCAGCAGCCAAGGCAGCAACCACCTCCACCAGCTGCACAACCACCTCAGCAAGAGAATACCTCCAGGTTAGAGGATCTTCTGAAAAAAGTTATCTCTACTACTGAGACCTGATTTCAGAACCAGGAGGCTTCTATTCGAGGCCTTGAGAACCAAATCGGCCAATTAGAAAACCATCTCTCAGGGAGGCATCCTGGTACACTACCAGGAAACACTGACAAGAACTCAAGGGAGTAGGCCCATGCCATCACTTTACGAAGTGGAAAGAATCTACACCAGAAAGAACCAGCACAGTCAACTGCACCTATACTCCCTGTTGACAATTAAGATACAGTTTTAGACCCCTCTTCATCTGAAAATCCATCACCGAAGGCTCAACCAGGAAAAGTAAAGGGGATCGTCAAACCATTCGAGCCTGCATTACCTTTTCCAGAGAGGATGAAGCAAAGGAAGCTGGATCACCAGTTTGGAAAATTCATGGAAGTATTCAGAAAACTACACATCAACATCCCATTTTCAGAGGCTCTAACTCAAATGCCCACGTATGTAAAATTTATGAAGGAAATCCTCTCGAATAAGAGTAAGATGGAGGATTTGGGCACCATAGCACTGACAAAGGAATTCTCCACAGTCGTACAACATTTCATTCCTCCGAAACTCCAGGATCCAGGTAGTTTTACTATCCCTTGTACAATTGGACCCTATGAATTTGGAAAATCTCTATGCGACTTAGGAGTCAGTGTCAACCTCATGCCATTCGGAGTTTTCTAAAAGCTCGGACTCCACGATCTGAAGCCTATCTGAGTCGCCCTTCAACTTGCTGACAGATCCATTAAATATCCAAAAGGGCTACTGGAGGATGTGCTCATGAAGGTGGGACGATTGATCCTCCCAGCAGATTTTATTATCCTAGACATGGAGGAGGATCAGGAGGCACCTATTATATTGGGGAGACCTTTACTGGCCATAGGGAAAGTCTTGATTGACGTGCACCAGGTGGAATTGATTTTTTGGGTAGGGGACGAAAGAGTCTCCTACAATGTTCTAAAGGCCGTCAAACAAGCATTGTTACCCGAACATGAAGGCTGCTACGCAGTGACTACCATGGATGAAAAAATGAGCAAACAAGAAGATGATCTGGTATGTTATTCCATTTCAGATGATATGATTTTTTCAAACATACCTACTAATGAAGTGCCAGAGGACCTGAAATTCATCAAAGTCCAGGGCGGCAACTACTGACAATGAGTTGTCATTCCTGACATCCTATAGAGGGCAGAAGTACAACCACTGGTACCTTCAGTTCTCAAGGAACCTGAACTAGATTTGAAGCCTCTCCCACCTTCCTTAAAGTATGGGTATTTGGGGGATCATTATAATTTTTCTATTATACTTAGTGCAGCACTATCACAGGACCAGGAGGATGCACTTCTTCAAGTTTTTAAGCGGAGAAAGCATGCAATTGGATGGACTGTTGCAGATTTTATGGGTATCATCCCTACCATTTTCACCCACAAGGTGATACTCGAAGAAGGAGCAAAGCCATCGAGACAACCCCAGCGGCGTCTGAACCCTCCCATGAAGGAAGTCTTAAAGAAGGAGGTAATCAAGCTTTTAGATGTAGGCATCATTTACCCTATATCAGATAGCCCGTGGGTGAGTCCCTTGCAAGTGGTCCCTAAGAAGGGAAGCTCATTGTGGTATCAAACGACAAGAAAAAACTCATCCCCACTCGCACAGTCACGAGCTGGAGAGTCAGTGTAGATTACAGGAAGCTGAACGACTCCACAAGGAAAGATCATTTTCCCCTGCCCTTCATGGATCAGATACTAGAAAGGCTAGCAGGGAATGAATATTACTGCTTCCTCGATGGCTACTCTGGCTATAATCAGATCTCCATTTCCCCATAAGATCAGGAGAAGAGCACTTTCACTTTCCCATACGGAACATTTTCTTACCACAGGATGTCTTTCGGTATGTGCAACACTCCCGCCACATTCCAGCGATGCATGCTGGCTATTTTTCACGACATGGCGGAACAAATCCTGGAGGTCTTCATGGATGATTTTTTCATTTATGGGAAGTCATTTACCACCTATTTGTGGCACCTGGAGCTAGTACTGGAGCGATGAAAAAACACTAACCTAGTTTTGAACTGGGAAAAGTGTCATTTTATAGTGCAAAGTGTCATAGTCCTTGGCCACAGAATTTCAGCAAAGGGGATAGAGGTGGATCTGGTAAAAAAAGAAGTCATTTCACAACTTCCCATTCCAACTTCTGTTAGAGCCATCCGCAGCTTCCTAGGACATGCAGGTTTTTACAGGCATTTTGTCCGTGATTTCTCGAAGATAGCCCAGCCCCTCACCAATATCCTGACTAAGGATGCCATTTTCGAATTCACTGAGGCATGCACCTCAGCTTTTGAGCATCTAAAGCAACGCCTGGTGGAAGCTCCAGTCATGATTTCCCCCAACTGGGGGGGCACAATTTGAAGTGATGTGTGATGCTAGCGACTATGCAGTGGGAGCTGTCCTGGGTCAGCAGCTGGACTGAATCTTTCGACCCATCTACTATGCCAGCAGGACATCATGAGGTCGAACTAAACTACACCACTACAGAGAAGGAGATGCTAGCAGTAGTATTCACCTTCGACAGGTTTCGTTCTTACCTTGTGATGTCTAAATTTATTGTTTATACTGACCATGCAGCACATAAGTACCTGCTAAACAAGAAGGATGCAAAGCCCCGATTGATCCGATGGGTCCTCCTCTTACAAGAATTTGATTTAGAGATCCGTGATAAGAAGGGGAGTGAGAACATGGTTGCTGATCATCTATCCCGTATGGAGCTGCCGCACTTGGAGAAAGAGGAGGATCAAGAGATAAGAGAGGATTTTCCTGATGAGCATATCTTTTCTATTATTGAGTCCCCTAGGCCCTAGTTTGCTGATATTTCTAACTATTTAGTTATAGGTGCCATCCATCCCAACCTCTCCTTCCAGCAGAAGAAAAGGTTCCTATCTGATGTTAAGCGATACTTCTGGGAAGACCCACTCCTATTCTGATCCTGTGGAGACGGGGTGATCCGACGGTGCATCCCAGAGACAGAGGTTCAAGGGGTCCTGGAATTTTGTCATGCCTCACCCGTTGGAGGACATCATGGGTCGAACCGTACCATAGCGAAGATTCTGCAATCTAGGTTTTTCTGGCCCACCATGCATAAAGATGCTCGAGCCTTCGTTGCCCGTTGTGATCCATGCCAACGTACAGGTAATATGGGACGTAGAACCGAGATGTCTCAGCACCCCATCCTGGAGGTTGAGATTTTTGACGTCTGGGGCATCGACTTCATGGGGTCATTCCCCCCTTCTTTCGGGCATACTTATATCCTCGTCTGTGTTGATTACATTTCCAAATGGGTGGAAGCCACTGCGACGGCCCATGACACAGCTAAGGTAGTTGTGACCTTTCTAAAGAAACACATTTTCAGTAGGTTCGGCGTTCCTCGTGTGCTGATCAGCGACAAAGGACCTCACTTTGACAACGCGTTAATGAAAGGAGTGTTGTCGAAATATGGGGTGAAACATCACATGGGTACACCATACCATCCCCAATCAAGTGGACAAGTGGAGGTCTCTAACCGTGACCCCAAACAAATTTTGGAGAAAACAGTGAATACCTCACGGAAAAACTGGTCCAAAAAGCTAGACGATGCTTTATGGGCCTATCGTACTGCCTTCAAGACACCACTAGGGATGTCACCATTTCATCTCGTTTATGGAAAACCATGCCATCTGCCAGTGGAGCTGGAACACAAAGCATATTGGGTTGTCAAAGCCCTAAATTTCGATCTGAAGGTGGCCGTAGAGAGACTTAAGTTCCAGCTATCGGAACTCGATGAAATCAGAAGAGAGGCATATGAGAACGCTAAATTGTACAAAGAGAGGACAAAAGCCATTCACGACCGGATGATTTCTCAAAAAACATTTCAACCCGGTGATCAAGTACTCCTCTTCAACTCTCATCTTCGTCTATTCCCAGAAAATCTCAAATCAAGGTGGTCGGGACCGTTCCATATCATACGAGTATTCCCTCATGGAGAGGTGGAAATTTCTAAGGAGGATGGTCTACCGTTCAAGGTGAACGGCCAACGCCTAAAGATTTACCATCCCATGGAAGATACAGTGGGATCGATCTCCACCACACCTCTCAGGTAAGTCAAGGTAAGAAGGTCGAGCCAACGACCTAAAACAAAGGTGCTTCCTGGGAGGCAACCCAGAGGTTACACGCCGTGTCCCACTTATATACACAACATGTACTTATCTTTTTAATTTATAAGCTTAATAGTATAAATCTATCGAATAACTAATCAATAACCAGGGATGATGTCGGTGTCGATGGTTAAGTCACTGGAGTTTATCCGAGTCGTCCCCGGTTCGAATCCTCCCGACCTACCTTCGGCACGGGGTTCCTCCTTTTATTACACGGTGTGTGTAGTAATTTCTCTCTCTCTATATATATATATATATGCTTATAAGAAAACCCATGGTGGGGATGGATTGATTGGCCATGATCGTAACCCGGTTCCAAAAGACCCGGGTTCGAATCCTAGCAACTGCCCCATTTCCATCATTTACCCTTTTAATAAAACCACACGGTGTGTCTTTCGATATACGTGTGTGCCATAATTTTCCTTACTAATTTAAAAAACATTTTCTTATAAAATAAATTCATGCAGATGAAGTTGGCAGATTGGTAAAGTCTCGGCCCTGAATCCAAAAGACCCAGGTTCGAACTCGACTAATCTCCCTGCTCCATCCCCTTATTTTATATTTAAAAACCACACACCGTGTATTTCTTTATTCCTGTGTGTATAGGCCATATAGAATAAATATATATATATATAATAAATATGGGCAGCAGTACAACCTTCGCTCCAGTGGTTGAGGGCTTCCCTTCGGAACGGCCGATCACCGGTTCGAACCTCGCCCCGAGCACCGGACCAAAGGTTGTACTTCTCTTTTTACAATTTTTTAACACACGGCGTGTATTTTCCCACTACATTACGTGTATAGTTTTTTTTTAAATTATGTATATACATATATATACCTATTTTACTTTTTTTTAATTAATTAATATTAATTATTATATAGTATATTCTTCTTAAAAAAATTTGGGATACACGGCGTGTAGTCCATACGTACACGCCGTGTACCTTGGCTATATAAGCCGCGGGCCACTCGGCTTCACGCCGTGTCGCGCGGCTTCCCCCTCTCCTCTTCTTCCCGTTTTCTTCTCCCGAACGCCACCCGAACCACCATTCTCAGATCCATCGATTTGGTTCGTTTCAAGTTTTGATTCTTCTTCCATTCTGATCCTTGGTCCAGGTATGCCCTTCTACACCCTCTATTTCAAGTTTTTAGAATCATTTAGGGTGATTTTCGGATCGACCGACCGTTCGGCTTCCGCCAGTACACGGGCACGCATGAAGAACACACGCCGTGTACTCTTGTACACGGCCACACACTAAAAATTTCAAAATTTGAAACTACACGGTGTGTATGTTTGGTACACACCGTGTACTATCCAAAGTCGTGCTCGGGTCCTTCCTTTTGCACAACCACACATCCCATGTTCCCCTACACGGCGTGTGTGTTCGGTACCCGTCGTGTAGTATATTATATGGCCCAGCCCATTTGTATTTTCCACACGGTCAGGCCCTCATATTCTTATACACGGCGTATAATGTATATACACATCGTGTACCATTTTCTGGCCAAGTGACTCACCAACTCGGCGTGTCTTTCCAGAATACACGGGTTGCTTGCCGCTACCGGTACACGCCGTGTACTATAGAATTACACGTCGTGTACTTTTATTTTTCTTATTTTTTCTCACATTTTTCTATTTTTCTTCTTTTTCTTTTCTTTTCCTCCTGTTTTCATTTGTTTTCTTTTTCTTTCTTCATCAGGATATGGCAGATCGCGATCCTTCACGGGGGAAGCGGCCGGCCTCCGCCACTAAGGGCGAGAGGCCCATTTTTTTGTGGATTCGACCCCGACCTCCGACACAGCCGAACCCAGACGCTCCGGTCTACGAGCTCCCTCCGTTGGCCATTCTTCCACCACCCAATGCCCCGATAGAGGCTGGGCCTAGCACAGCTGCACCTCCACCTTCCAGCACAGAGCATCCGTGCACCACCATTTCTGCTACATCAGCTGCTGCTCTCCCTGCGCCATCTTCATCAGCAGCTGGCCCGACATCGACCGCTTCCTCCACCAACCCTTCACCTACTGTCGCCGATCCACCCCCAGAGCCAGCCCCTGCTGTAGCAGCACCTGGACCGTCTCCTGCGGGTATCCCCTATCCATGTATGGTGTTCCCAGCTACCGACTTGGCACACAACAGAGTCCGACGTTTCTCTCGCCGCCTGATCCCCTTGAGTAGTTGTTATCTAGACCCTGTCGTGCCTCAGCAGCTGGGCATTTGGGAGGAGTTGCGGGAGCTCCTCGGCCACACATCGCTGCTGGATATCTTTCAGGTCAGTACTCCTATCTATAGAGATTTATTTTTGGAGTTTGTTGCATCGTTCGAGTTTGATGGACTTGAGTACTGGGAGACGCCGAGTGATATTGTCCCGGTAGTTAGATTTCAGTTAGGCGGCTGCCATTTTTCCCTTTCCCTACCTGACTTTGGCCGAGGATGTGGGTTCTACCCCCATCCAGTCACCCCACCCCAAGTCTCCACCTTGCTCTGCCCTGAACGCCCAGCCCTCATGGCTTCATGGCGGGATATTGTCGGGCCTGACCACCCCTACGCCCCCACCTCCCAGAAGAGAACCCTCATCCTCGACCCTCTCATCTGCTTCACTCACCGGTGCTTTAGCACCATTCTTTTCCCACGTCATGAGGATATGGAGGTCGTGACTGCCTGTGACATGGAGCTCCTTACTTGTGTTCTCACGCAGGCCTACTCGGACCTTTCTTACCATGCAGCCTCATATTTCCATGCCATGTTCACAGGTCGTCAGGGAAACCTGAACGACAGCTTTTATGCCACTCGCCTTGCCACCCACCTTGGCGTCTTTGAGCCTTCTCTTCCACATGATTGCCTAGGTACCCCTCAGCGGATGGACTTTCTCAAGCTTATTCTCATGGGATTGGTCCGGAAGCAGGGGGGCACCTACGTCATTACCCATGCCCAGCCCCCACCTGCTGCCGACCCTCCCGCCCCCGCGGATTCCCCTGCACCTCCTTTCCCGCCCCTTCCCACCACCTCCCCTGTTCCGTATTCCTCTACCATTCCCCCTCCTGGACCTTCCCATGTTCCTTCCCCCTCCACACCCTCGGCTGACCCACCCCTCACCCTCTGCCTAGCCGAGATCACCCTTCACCTGACTTGCATGGAGCAGTAGCAAGCTACTATCCTTCAGCGCCAGGTCCGTCTTGAGCAGATGATGGAGCTGCTCCAACAGCATTTTCAGCTTCCCGTTCCTGTGCCGACTGCTTCCTCCTCCGCGCCTACAGCTTCTCCCGTCCCGCCTGCTGACGCTGCCTTGGCCATGGACTCCATTCTCATTTTCACTACAGGTGTTGGTCCATCGCCTCTTGCTGAGCTTGCAATTCCAGATGTTCCTGCGGTAGTGAGCCTCCCACAGGTCGAGGCCCTTAGCTCTTCCACTACTACAGTCGCTGCTGCCGACCCACCTGTATCGAACGTGCCATCCCTTGAGGCGACTCCATGATAGTGACTTTTCTATTTTATATATCTCTTTTGTCCTTTTTCTGTGTTGTGATATCGTCAATGCTTGTAGTTTTCTTTTTCATTGACAGTCACAGGTATCATGGAGCGAATTGGACATCATTTTTCATGAGGGGAGTATTTTCCTTTTTCTATTGTCTATCTCTTTGAGTTTACTTCTTCCACTACTTTCCTTCGTCTTTTCCCCATTTTTCCCCCTTTTCCCGCCTTTTCCCTTGGTATTGCACTTGGTGGGCCATATGCGGTATTAAGTGTGGGGGAGCCTCTCTCTATTTCACCTTAGTCTTTTCCCTTGACCTAATCTAGGAGACATCATTATTAGATTATATATTTGCAAAATTGAAGCAATTTTTGGTTAATCATTTTTATAAATGCTAACATTATTAGTAGGCACTTTTAGAGGGTTGCATGCTTATTCTGATTCTTAAGTGTTTTAAAATGATTGCTGATATAGTTTAAATTGCAACTATAATCCTTGGATAATTACATCGATTAGGCTAATCATTTATATGCATGTCATGACCTGATTGTCCCTTTATTTATCTTTCCCACTCCTGAGAGGTATTCTAAACCCCTTTGTCATATTCTTTCTAATACCCTCTTTTTTTAGAGATTCTTGGAATATACATAACTACCATAATTTGCAAGTTGTCTTTTCGAAACATGAGGAATTTTTGAATTACATTAAAATGATTGAGGCATAAGATTGTTAACCCCTTTATCTTGAGCCTACCCTACATCTTATCTTCGTAAAGCCCATAGAGACCATGGATAGCCTTTATAGGAAGCCATATTACAAACCTATTTTCCCTTCATACCCTAATTCTTTTATGATTTTGCATGATTATTTATTTGAGCTCAAAAGAAGGGATTAGCAACACATGGTATAAATTCGTGAATTGTCAAGAAATGAAGTATGGGGGAATGCCTCTTGATCATTTGGGGTGAAAAAGAGTTCCAAACCTCTATTTGGGAAATTTAGAAAGGTTCCCTTTGTGCTCTAAAAAAAGAAAGAAAAAAATGGTACAAAAAATGGGCCTTATACACATTTGTTGGTTTGTGACTCTTACTCAGCTAAAGGAGATGGTGGTGATTAGATCTTTTGATAAAGCTTGTTGAGAACGTTTTTACATTGAATTTAACTTTGAATATCATGCATTGTTATTTAAGAATTTAGCCTCCTTTTTCAAGCCTCAGAGTTATTTTTCACATCTTTACCTACCAACCTAGCCACAGAAACATCTGATCCTATTTGAAAAGTCCTCATGATTTTTGTAAAACAAATTTTCTAAAGTGGAGAACTAGAATTCTTGAAAAGCTATGGATAGAGTGTATATGTCTTTGATTGAGCATACCCCTGTTTAAAAACATCTTGAGTGATGAGTATACTTTTGGTGAGGTAAATCATCAAGTGGCTTGCTTATATTTGTAAGGTTGAAACATGTGTTAAAAGAGGATGTAAGTAGTTAATTGAATTATATATGAGGCATGATTCAACTATCTTATGAATTGAATTTGTTTGTGCCTTTTAGAATTTTCCTCAGTAACTGTATCATTTATACTTTTGATTAATTGAATGCCTTCCTTTTAAAAATATAGACTCTTTTAATTAGATGTTGAGATTTTGCTTGAAGGCAAGCAAACAACTAAGTGTGGGGGAGTTTGATGCACCCGATTTGTGTATACATTTTCATATATATTATTGAAAATAAAAACATATTTTCAGCAAATATTTGATGTTTTATGAACATATTCTTTGATTTTGGTGATTCTGTTTATTCTCAGGAAGTTTCTGACAAAGATACACAAATCAAGAGAAGTCTGTGGAAATTTTGCAACTATACGGCGTGTACTTTTATACACGTCGTGTACATTCAGACGGGGACACAGATCAAAAGGGGGAGTACACGCCCAAGTCACCAGCCAGAGACTACACGCCGTGTGAATTACTAATACACGCCGTGTACCAGCTTCTAGATGTGGTTGGTGGCGCTTACAAGGGATTACACGCCGTGTGTGGCGGCGCTACACGCCATGTACTTTCCACCAACCGGTTGCTGACGCTGTGTGAGTCAAAGATGGCGTGGCTGGCCACCTACCGAAGAAGAACCGCAGCAAGGCGAGTTGACAAGACTAAACAGCGTGTACTTTTGTACACATCGTGTACTTTATTTTTCTATAAATAGAGGACTTGGCCTCCGGACCAGGGAGAGCCAAAACACTTGAAGAGGGGGGAACTTCTGCTGCCATACTCTTGAGCCACCGTTGTACCACTACTCCGTCATTCCACCTTCTGACACCTCTCATCGTAGCTTACTCAATGATATCATTAGGTATCGAAGGTGTTATTTTCATTATGTCATATATGTGTAACTAAACACCCCTTGTGTTGGGGTTGTGGATGACGAAGGATTGCATGTTGTAATGATTTATGTGGTTGTGTCTGTTCTTTTTAAATTCTTCTTATTCTTCTTAAACCATTGTTAACTACTACTGGGAATTCTGAACCAGAGCAAGGACAGAATTCTCAGGGATCTAAAAGAAGAATAACGATGAAACAACTTCATGATCACTGAAGGTATTCTTCGATTCATTAATGGACTGAACTAAAAGTAAGAATTGTGAAACACTGACTACCGGACCAAGGAGTCAAATTTCTTTAATTCCAAGACAAAATTAACCAGACCAAGGGAATCTTGTCATAATCGAGATCCAGAATGTTGAATTATCATTAACAACACAACCATATAAGGAATCCGCATTAAAATTACATACTCTTCATAGCCCCAACACGCTCTTTTTCCTGCTAAATACATCAAAAATTCACTTGTTGTTTTCTCTTAAATTGTTAAAAACCATTGTTGTTTTCATCTTAATCATTAATCATTATTTCCAAGTAATCAAAACAAGATCCTTAATCCAAACCAAGAAAATCCACTCTAAATTCAGCATAATTCACCAAATTAATTCTAAACTCAATTGAATTCACGCACTTATCAAGTTCTCTGTGGATCGACCCCGCACTTGCACTATACTAAGTTTAAGAGTGGGTAATATCAATTTGGTACACCGATAACATACATTCGGTAAAACGACCGACCAACATACTTCATGAATGAAAGAAGATTTGTTTTTCATATTAGCACATAGAAATTTTATATAAAAACATGATATATATATATATATATATATGTGTGTGTGTGTGTGTGCATAAGACTTATGTGTGTGTGCCCACACACACAAAACTTGGTATATACGTACAAAACATTATTTATATGCATAGAACATGATATATTTTCACACAACATGATAAATATAAGTTATGTGATTTTTGTATTTGACCCAAGCAACAGAGGAATTTAGTGGGCATTGTACCAGGGTACTATAGCAACAATAGTATTCATTTGTCTTGGGCTTTCGGGCCATGTATTTGAGCTTTGGGACCACTGGGCCTCCGGGTGATCCATGGTGGATCTCTGGGTTTTGTACAGGAGGGGCTTCTAGTCCAGTGGATGGTACAAGGACGGTCAAGCGGATCCGGTTGGACATGGAAGGGCTATCTTTGGAGTGGTTGAGCCCGCACCTATTCAAATGCTCCAGTAACGGGTAAAGATGGAGGACCACAGACGAAACTTCTGAAGGTCTTTGTCACGTAAGAGTTCTCTCTCAACCCATTTAAAAAAGAGGTTGTCCAGAAATAATAAAGAATTCAAAGCCTTCAAGTTAGGGGTAAGATAATAAATATGGCCAATGTATAGAATATAACAAAACATGTATTTTAGAGCAAAATCATATCCAATACAAAATTCCATTGGAGCATCTAGTATGAGCTTTTTTAGCTCAACTTCCAATGGAAAAGTGATTGGAAAAACCTTCAAGTCACTCTTCCACTCAATGTTGAACTAAAAACCTTTATTGGATACCCCTTGTCAATATGAGGATAACTGGCCACTATTTTATAGAGTGGATCCCATTTTTATTGTATTTTATGAAGATTATAAAATCAAAATATTTGTGTTTGGTGTTTGAGAAGATTATGAACAAGTTTTAGCATCAAAATTTATAAATACAGAGAAAATCAATAGAATAGTTTATTCTAATCAAACATAGCTTTTGATATGATTATTGATAATATGTTATTTATTCCTCATTTTTCCTTCATTTCAAATTCTTTTTCATAAAAGGACACAAAATGTTCATTGAAATTGATCTTCTTGATGAAAGCCTAGAAAACATAATCACATTTCTACGAAATTAACCAGAACTTCATTAAAGAAAAAATGATATTTTTTATTTATTTCTTTAAACAAAAAAACGCATTTTGATTTAATCTAAATATGTATAACATAAATCCATGACCCTTAGATATCAAATTCAATCATATTTAGACCGAAATTGAACAATTTAATTAAGGGTTAAATCAAAATTATAAATTTGTTATCATACACAATCCAATATACAAAATTAAATCTAGATACAACCCTTCAAAATATGTGCATACCATACTGAAAATGATAGGTTACCCTATTTGAAGAAAGGTCTTTCAAAGAAACCTATCCTGAAACTATTATAACCAAGCATTGAATTAACTTGTCTAGTTACTTGTGATATCATTGGATACAATGGGAACAGAAATATTGTCACATTTGCGTTGGTTGTGCACAAGCATAAACACCCCCACAAACTTGACATGCAAAATTGCATTTAAAAGAAACCCCTTCCCCTTGCAGCACCTGATGACTCCCTCAAACATTTCATCCAAGCTATTCTTAAACTGGAATCCAGTTACCACAAGCTTCTTGGACGATACAAGTTTCTGCATGTAAGCTTTAACATCCTTCAAAGCGTGAAGGGATACGCATGTCTGGATAATTGGCAGAAAGAAATTCAGCAATCTCTTGAATGGTTACATCATGGGAAGAACAGATATATCTTCCCTTGGAAAGGGGGTATTCAAAAAGGTGTATATGAGCATTTGCCAAGTCATCCACATGCACACCATGCCCGTTTTAATAAGAAACTCAGTCATTCTCATTCCCACATCATTCAAAATAACTACATGAGGATAAGAAACAAGATCACGGGGGCATCTTCACAATTCAAGAGAAGCAAGTGCATACCAAAACCTAGACACAATGCGTGTCTTATTCAGATATCGGCACTCTATGAATGGGCCAGTGAATGGCCGAGACTAGATCAATGTCGTCGTTCTCCGCAAATTCAAAAGCTGCCTTTTCAGTTGCATTATTGGAAATAAAGCGCCTCCGTAACACTTCAAGGTCTTGATGAAGTCAATATCGCTCCACGTATTCTCATCAAGAATGGCATCTTCGGGTTCCTCGTTCCATGCAACTGCCGGTGTACTGGAAGTGTAGACAACTCGTTTCACAGTTTTTTATTTTAAGCATGCTTTGTCCATTGACGGTTGCTTCAATGGGTTTCTCATCTATTGGGTGAGCAACAAGGAAGACCCCCATACAGCCTTGGATCGGGTTTATAGAGATCCGCATTGAAAGTAAAATAATGAAAAACACGGAGCATTAGAGTCGTGAAAGAACACAACCCCCAACAACAACAAATGACATTAGTAAGAAATATAAAAGTAAATCAAAGGAGATGAGGAACAATAAATATGACTCAAAAAGGTGTTTTCTAACATCCCTAAACTCCAATGTGCTCCATTTTGAAAGCATGTACTAATAGCAAATAAAAAAGAAACAATCAAGTTAGTGCATGAAAAACAGGACCAACACGAATAGAATTTTGGGCTTTCGAGGGGAAATCAGTCGACCGCCATTTGGCGGTCTCTATTGACTCTATTAGCGACACCCAAATGGCGGTCGCTAGGCTTTCCAACCCCCACACCCAATTTTTTCTCATCCCTCATCAAGCCCAACCCCCCCCCCCCCCACAAGCCTCAAGCCCCCCTCCCCCCACCCCCTGCGCTGCGCCGCCCCACCTCCGGCCGTCCAGCCCCCATCCCACCCCCGCCGAGCCCCCATCCCACCCCCGCCGAGCCCCCATCCCCACCTACCTTCACGCTGCGCCATGCCACTCCACCTCCGACCGTCGAGCCCCCCGTCGTCCGGCCCATCCCCACCCCGTCCCCCGGCTGTCGGGCCCCCATTCCCCCCCCCCCTGTCAAGTCCCCCTACGCAACGACCCTCCCTCGCCGTGGAACCACCCTGCAGGTCGCCGACCCTCTCCTGCCGTCAAGCCCCCTGGCTGCCGACCCTCCCCCACGAGGTGCAGCTGGTGCCCCCTACTCCCTGCCCCCAATTCCTCAAATGTGCAGTGACCCCCTGCCCCTCTTCTCGCAACCCCACTCCCCTTCAACATCCCCTACTCCCAAAACAACCGTGACCCCTATTGTTCACATTGCTTGCATTGAAAAAAAAAATGGAATAGGGTTTTGTAGGTAATTAGAAAGTTAAGAATTTATGGTAGACAATTTAGGGAAATATACTTTTGAATGAAATCAAATCATGAAGCACTTTTAATATTGAAAATTTGTAAATACTCATTCCTTTGTGTTTAGAATGTTTTATGCACGTGAAGAAATGTTTAATTCATTTTCTTTGGATGATAAAATGTTACATGTCTAAATATTATGTACTACTAATTATTTTATGGCTCTGAAAAACTACACTTTATTAGTAAAATTATTCCGCAGAAATCTCAATCTAAATATTTTATGAAAATAAATGTTATCTCACAATGAATATCATTACGCCTATTTCTAAATGTCACAGACCTAAAAAATAAAAAATTTATAGTTGTTATATTAATAAATTTTCTCCTTTGAACATGTTATCTGTTATAAGAATATATGTTATTTGTCGATGGATAAATGTTTCATGCGAAATCATAACATTTGTAAACATATGATAAAATTATCCATATTTGTATAACATAATTTTATGAAATATTTGGTTTAATTATGAACTCGCCTATTTTAGACATTTATGCAAAATTTTGTGTATGATAATTTTTGTTATTTTACATGTAATAATTTATCATATTTATGCAAATATAATTTTGTACTTTATTTTGTTTAATTATGAACTCAAAAATCGTAGGCATAATTATGAAAACTTTTATAAAATAATATAATTTGTAATACATTAATGCGTTTTAAAAGGTGTTATATCCAGATATTAATATATTTAAAATATAAAGTATGTTTTCATATTAAGGAATTTTGTATTTTTTCGTTAAAATATTGTTTATATATTTCAATTATTTGTTTTCTATTAAATACATATATAGATAACAGATGGATTGATATGTCAGGTAGGTTTTCTACTGAATATTATGAAGGAATTAAACAATTTATTGATTTCACCGGCAGACTTCAAAGCGACTTGATTAGTTGTCCATACAGAAAATGTGTAAACAGATATCTCTTCAGACAAAATACTGTTAGGACACATCAGTTTCATATGGATGTTGAGAAAGTATTCATATGGATGTTGACTCGAGAAGAACTAATGCTTAATGATATGATACGTCAGTTTCAACCTAAACCTGAAGACAGCAATGCCGTAAATGATGATGTTGGAGGGAGTAATCCTCATTATTCTGCAGATGGAGAAGCATTGAAAGTCTTTAAAATTCTTAACGATGTGTGTACTGAATTATATTCTTCAATTCAGTAAATTGCTATTCATCGTTGAATTGTAACACCGAAAGGTCTTGAATCAATGGACATACACCTCCTTTGACATGTTGTTGGTACTGTTGAAGAAGGTACTCCCTGTTGGAGCGAAGATTCCAGAGTCCAACTATCAAGCTCACAAGTTGACCGACGGCCTTGGTTTCACATATGAGACCATTAATGTGTGTCGCAATAACTGTATGTTCAGAAAAGAAAATGTGCAACTCAATACTTATATTGTTTGATACTCATTCGGGTGGAAGGACAATGAGATTAATCAAGGTAGTCAGATTTTTCCCGAAAGGGTCTTGAATCAAGGGAAAACATGCGTTATTTCCCACTCAAACCAAGATTGCAAAGATTCTTCATGTCAACTAAAATTGTTAAACTGATGACTTGACATTCAAAGAAAAACAGAGGTTGATAAATTAAATCACTTGGCAGATTCTTTGGCATGAAAGGGGATTGATCAACAACACCTAGACTTTTCTCAGGATGGTCATAATGTTCAACTGGGTTTGGCAGCAGATAGTTTCAACTCATTCAGGTCAATGGTTGGTATGACATATAATATGTGGCCAGTAGTGTTGATTTCATACAACCTTCCTCATGGTTATGTATGAAGCAACCATTTTTGTTACTTTCAACTCTTATTGAAGGATCAAGAGGACCTAATGATAAAATCGATGTTTATATTCAACCGTTGATTGATGAGCTACAAGAATTTTAGCAAATGTTGTAATGACTTTTGACTCGGCAGTTAATGAAATGTTTAGACTTCAAACTGCTTTGTTATAGACAATTAATGACTTCACAGCCTATGCTAACTTATCAGGTTGGAGTATAGAAGGAGAATTTGTCCGCTCATGTTGTAATAAAAGTAAGAAATCTATATGGCTTGAGCGCGGTAGAAAGTGGGCATACCTTGGTCACATACCCTTTCTTCCTCCATTGCACAGGTTCAAAAAAGAGTGTCGTTTGATGGGAATAGAGAGCACGACCCAGCACCACAAATAATGTTTGAGGTTTAAATTCTTTCACAACTTGATCAAGAAAACATTCGCACCATGTATGATTTTCAGGATTTATTGACTCCCGCATTGCCTTCCATTCCAGCTACAAATAGACAACACAGTCATAAATGGAAGAAGCAGAGTATTTTCTTCAAATTGCCTTACTAGAAAGATAATATCTAAGTCATAATTTGGATGTGATGCACATTGAAAAAAATGTGTAATAATATACTGTGCACCATTTTAGACATAGGGAAATCAAAGGATTGAGTTGACGCTCGACGTGATTTGCAATTTGTGATTATTTGTCTACCCATGTTGTTGAGCCGTTGATTGAAGTTTTTAATTTTTTTAGACAACTGTTAAAAAAATCATCAAAAGTGATTTGAAAAAGCTGTTGGATAAGATTGTGCTTACACCGTCACTTAGAGAAACTATTTTTGTCGTCATTTTTTTGATGTCATGGCCCACTTGACTGTGAATTTAACTAGTGAAATATTTTTGATGGTCCCAAGCAATTTAGGTAGATGTATCCAATAAAGCGATGCTTAAATGCATTGAAATAGTATGTGCGCAACAAAACTCGTCCGAAAGCTCCAATTACCAAGGGATATTTGATGGATGAGTGCACTAATTGTTGTGCTTCATATATTAAGATGCTGAAACAAAGTTAGATAAACCCACCCGGATTGACGAAGGTCCAATTGGAGAAGGGATGACGTTTGATATGCACAACGACGAGTGGATTCAAGCTCATCGATACGTGTTGTTCAACACTTCATCGGTTATGTATACAGTAAGCTGTAAAGTTGATATATTATGTCTTGTGTTTCTATATTTAATTTATTACTTACCTTTAATTGTGTTGTAATTTAGGATGCATAACGCTGAGTTAAAATGAGAAAGGCCCCAGACAACTGACCATCAAATCCAAAAACTTTATTTCAACATATTTCATGAGTGGTTCAAGAATCACGTACGTATAAATAATTGATTTAATATTTTTATAATGTAGTTGAGGTGTATTTTCACAACTCTCTATCCGTTGAATTATGTAAAATTTACAGATTCACAAGACGTGTGAATCAAATATTCATACTGTGAGCGCATAACTCAACCAACTAGCTGATGGCCCGTTTATTACAGCCCATCGCTACAAATCTTTTGATGTTAACGGATTCTAATTCCGTATTAGCGATGTTGATATGAACCGAGCAATGAAAAACAGCGGTGTTGGATCATATATTGATGCAGGTTATCATTAAGGATTGCTGAGAGATATTATTGAGGTTATTTATGGTCGTGGCCTAAAGCATATATTGTTTATGTGTGATTGGATCGATCTGATTCGTGAGACAAAAGTTGACCATTTCCAATTTACGTTAGTAAACTTTAACAATATGCTATATAAAGATGACTGAGTAAGTAATGAGCTCTTTATACTGACATCACAGGCAGAGTAGGTTTACTTTGTCAAAATTGATTATAATTGGAAAGTTCTGGTGAAAATGTCTAGAAGATGGAGTTTTCTGATTGACTGAGGGAAATCAGATGTTGTCTTTTCTGATCAAACACTTGACCAAACCACTATAATTGTACGAGAAGAAGATATACATTGAGCACAAGTCACGGGAACACCTCTAGACACAAGTTAGTTGTGAGCCTCAGGTATCTCGTATCTCGATGAAGGTAACCATAATAAATATTCATTCTCGTGCACACGAGCCACTAGTAGGAGAATCATCCATAACCTAGTGGTCTCCAACATCATCATCATAATCATCATAGTTTAGTTAGTATTGTCATCGTCAAACTTGCTCCGTGAAATAGGGACGAAACCCCTCCAGATCACTAGCATACTAGTACATGTCCGCTCACCTAGATACCTGGGTTTCCCTTTAGTGGTCAATTTCCACATTATCAAATACACTTCACATGAAAACTCCATTCCCAGATCATACGCACACAAAAGAGCCCACACACATGCCTCACAGTTCTTTCACAAATCAATAAACCACTTAAAATTTTCATAAAACAATTTGAACTATAACGAGGCTCTGCACATAAAATCCATTTAAAAATGATCTTTTAAAGACAAAAACCCACCAATACCATATCAAACCAAATTTGGCAGCCCCAACACTATTTAATAAATAAATTTCATGGATCATAAAATGGCCCCACATGGTGCAACATTGAACACACATGAAAAGCCTTTTTTTTAAGAAAAATGTCAAACGGGTCTTTAATCATTTTACCAAACCAACATGCATCAAAGGTACAAATTACACCTTTCATAAAGTGGTGTACGCACACCATTAGTAGCAGAAAAAACGTTTACATAATTCCTTTAAAACACTTAAGTTACACATTCAAAGTTCAACCATTTTCTTAAAAATGCCGAACGGACCACTTACCGGAAACTCTTGCCAAAACATGTCAAAAACCAATACCCATCTCTTTATAAAACCATAACCCCTTTGGACAGCCATAAAAGAACCCCAAAATATCACTTTACATGCTGCCCATACTTTAATAAATTCAAACAAGTCATTTTATATCACATTTAGGACACAAAGGCCAACCAGGCACTTTTCGGAAAACTAGGCATGCAACATTTAGCAAAACACCTTCTATTTAACATCCAAAGGGGTAAAAACAAAATTTTGCATACCAAACATTTATTATAGTAGTTAAAACAGGTCATAAACATCACAACCCATATGCAAAAACTAGTGGGACATTTATTTAAACAAGCGGTGTGCACTTTTATAACAAAGCAACCCGGTTTTACACAAACAAGGCATAAATAACCATTTTGCACACCAAATAGAACATCCAAAGGTTGTACCGCAATACTAATCATGTATAAAAGGTGAGAAAAGCATTAAAAAGATGAAACTTAAATAATAAAGGCAAGTTCTTGGGAAAACCTACCTCAAAAACTTGGCGGAATGGAAACACGCAACCGAAATCACCCACCGCGAGTTTATAAATCCTAAACCTATGAATACCAGACCTAAACCAACATAACACCCATCAAAAATCATTCCAAAACAGAACCCCGGGTCTTTCATAACCAAGGGAGAAGAAAGAACCATGAAATAATGGGAGGAGGAGGAAGAGGGAGGAGAAAGGAGAAGGAATCTCACCTTGGAAACCAGAAAACTCTTTGTATTCCCTTGGATCTACACCCTTAAAAGGGAATGACTTGAAACTTCTTGGAGAGGCTCCAAAGGTCTGGACGAAACAGGGAAAGAATATTCGTGGAAAAGAGTACTAATTAAATGATTTATGAATGAGACAAATTACCTTTGGCAAATCTAGACGATTTGAGAATCATTGAAATTTTTTGCCCTAATCCGCGACTAATATGAGCTCCAAATAGAAAAAATGGAAGATGGGAGTGCGCATAGGGTTCTTGGGCTTGAGTGGGAGGTAGAATCACCGAAAATTATTAAACAATGAATAAGATATAAAAGAAACAAATTATTTTTTTAAAACTGGAAATGGGCCCACGGGCTGGCCCAATACCTAAATAAGTAACCCAAATTCACCATACTTATGAATTCTTAAAGAATCCAAAAGGATATGGTGGTTTGAATATGTCAGGGGAGGCAAAGTAGAAAGTTGAATGGGTGCAAAATGTTGAAAAACAAAGATAAAAAAACAGAATTTGTTTTTAAATCTGGAAATGGACTCATGGTTTGGCCCAAATCATGAAGTAACCACCCTTTCTCCAAAAACTCCCAAACAAAAAATAGGGCACCCAAAGTAGGGTGATTAGATGTAGATGAAACTTCAAAACTCGACATTCATCTCACCCAAGACCCAAGAAAAGAATCAGAATTACCAACGAACCAGATCAAAACAAAGGCATGAAAAACCAGTTGACACCTTCAACTGTCTCTCTGACCCGACGTATATCTTTTTCTCGTACCGCTACAGTGGCTTAGTCAAGTATTTGATCAGAAAAGGCGACAACATTCAGTTCCTCTCGGTCAATCACAAAAATCCCTTTTCTAAACATTTTCACCATAACTTTCCAATTAGAATCAACGTCGACAAAGTAAACGTGCTCAACCTGCGATGTCAGTATAAAGGGTTTTTTACTTACTCAGTCATCTTTATATAGCATATTGTTAAAGCTTACCAGCGTAAATTGAAAATGATCAACTTTTGTCCCACGAACCGGATCGAACCAATCACACCTCAACAATATATGCTTTAATCCACAACCATAAATAACCTTAATAATATCCCTCACCAATCCTTAATAATAACCTGCATCAATAGATGAGCCAACACCATTGTTCGGTGTTGCTCGGTTCACATCAACATCGCTAATACGGAATTAGAATCCATTGCATCCAAAGACTTGTAGCGACAGACTGTAATAAACGGATCATCAGCTAGTTGGTTGAGTTCTGCGCTCACAGTATGAGCATTTGATTCACACATCTTGTAAATTTGTAAATTTTACATGAATCAATGGATAGAGGGTTGTGAAAATACACCTCAATTGCATTATAAAAATATTAAATTATTTATTTATACCTACATGAATCTTGAACCACTCATGAAATGTGTTTAAATGGAGTTTTTGGATTTGATGGTCAGTTACACAAGGCCTTTCTCATTTCAACTCAACGATATGCATCCTAAATTACAACACAATAAAAGGTAAGTAATAAATTAAATATAGAAACACAAGGCATAATAGATCAACCATGCAACATACTGTCTCAATGGCATAACCGATAAAGTTTTGAACAACACGTATCGATGAGCTTGAACCCACTCATCGTTGTGCATATCAAATGTTATCCTATCTCCAATTGGACCTTTATCAATCTGGAAGGGTTTATCTAACTTTGTTTCAACCTCATCAATATATGAAGCACAAAAATTGGTGCACTCATCCATCAAATATCCCTTGGCAATTGAAGCATCTGGACAAGCTATGTTGCGCACATATCATTTCAATGTATTTAAGTATTGCTCTATTGGATACATCCACCTGAATTGCATGGGACCACCACCAATGGCTTCACCAGTTAAAAAATGGCAGTGGACCATGACATGAAAAAAAGACAGCGAAAATAGTTTCTCCAAATGACATAAGCACAATCTTATCCTGTGGCTTTTTCAAACCACTCATGTGATGATTCTTTGAACAAAGTTGTCTGAGAAAATTATAAACTTCAATCAATGTCTCAACAACATGGGTAAGCAAACAATCACGAATTGCAATTGAAATTAACTATTGAAACAGAATATGATTATCATGACTTTTCAACCCCTCTAATGTCATCCTTGTCACATTGACATACTTGAAAATATTAGAGCAATAATCATCAGGCAACTTGACGGTTTTCAAAATTGATAGAAATGTTTCTCTTTTTTACTCATTGTGTGCAACAAACATGTATGCTCTATTACCCTCACCCAAATATAAATGTAAAGGTTTTCTCAATCTCATTTCTTACAAATCACGTCGGGCATTAAAATTGTCCCATGATTTCTCATTGACGCCTAAAATGGTGCACGGTATATTATCACACATTTTTTTCAATGTGCCATCTGAATTTTGTCTTAAAATATTATCTTTTCAATAAGGCAATTCGAAGAAAATACCCTACTTCTTCGAATTATGATTGCATTGTCTATTTGCCCAAGAATGGAAGGCAATACAAGAGCCAATAAATCCTGAAAATCATACATTGTGCAAATGTTTTCTCGAACAAGTTCTACAAGAATTTTAACCCCATACATTATCTGTGTCGTTGGGTCGTGCTCTTTATTCCCATCAAACGACACACTGTCTCTTTTGAACTTGTGCAGTGGAGGAAGAAAGCGTTTGTGACCAAGGTATGCCCACATTCTACCGTGCTTAACCTATATGGATTTCTTACTTTTATTACAACAAGGGCAGATGAATTCTCTTTTTGTACTCCAACTTGATAAGTTAACATACGTTGGAAAGTCAATAATTGTCCTTTACAAAGCGGCCCAAAGTCTAAACATTTCATCAGCCGAGTCAAAAGTCATTACACCATCTACCCAAAATTCATACGGCTCATCAATCAACGATTTCATATAAACATCAATTGTAACACGAGGGAAGATTGTATGGAACTAACACCAATTGTTGCGTACTATGTGTCGACCAACCATGAACCAGAATGGGATAAAACCATATGCCGCTGTTGGAGTATGTGTAACTTCCTGCCCCACTTCCTTTGTAACTTCCTGCATCACTTTCTTTGTAACTTCCCTTGTAACTTCCTCTTTCTTTTCTATAAATGCAGGCCCTCTCCTCACCTTGAGGGAAGGGGGATTTCTGAAATAACATGGTATCAGAGGAGGTTTAATCCCTCCCTCACATATTTTTTTTTCTTTTTTCATTTAGGGTTCTATTTTTTTTTCTCGTGCGGGGGGCGGCGGCTCCCATCCAACTAATAGGTCGTCGCCCACCTCTGTTGCTCCTGCCGGTCATCCCTCCCGAGCGGCAGCCTCCCGCTCCGGCTCTGTCCGGCGGCTTCCCCCTCGGTGCGCCTTCCCTTCCGGCGCCCGCTCCTCCTACGCGCAGGCCCTCCTTGCCTCGGCTCCCTTGCCCGACTGCTCTCTTTCCCCAGCGGCCTCCCATCCCGGGCGATTCTTCCCCTGCCGGCGATCTCTCCCAAGCAGCGGATCTGCCCCTGCCGGTTCTTTGTCCCCTCGACGGTCGGCCTCCATTCCTGCCGGCTCCTTCGGCAGCAGCCGGCCTCAAGCCTCGCCGGCCCCTCTCTGCGCGACAGCGGACCTCCATTCCCGGCCAGCTTCCAGCTCTGCCTCCCGCTGTCCTGCTCCCTCGTCGATCTCCTCCTGCTTCCTGCAGAATCCCCGCCTCTCTGCCCGGTGCCTCCTGCGGAATCACCGCATCCCATCGCCGGCCTCCTCCTGCGGATTTCCCGGCGCTTCGACGACCGGCACCCACCATTGCGGATTTCCTTGGCACTTTGACGACCGGCCCTCCCGAGCGGATTTCTCGGCGCTTTGACGATCGGCCCGACATTACGGTTTCTCGGCGCTCTGACGACCGGCCCGTAGTGCGGATTTTCCCGACGCTCTGACGACCGACCCGCCAGTGTGGATTTCCCGGCGCTCTGTTGTCCGACCCCGCACTTTTTCGGCGATGCCCCATCATTTTCAGCAGCATCACATTACAATCTTGAGGGGGAGCAGCATCATCAACGATTTTATTATTTCTATTTCTTCTGTTTTCGTCTTGTTTTGTCATCAAGCTGGGTATGTCCAGCTTGAGGGGGAGTGTTTGCAGCTTGTTTGCTTGCATTGTTTTTTCATTATGTGTCCAAGCTAGGTACACCTAGCTTGAGGGGGAGTGTTGGAGTATGTGTAACTTCCTACCCCACTTCCTTTGTAACTTCCTGCCCCACTTTCTTTGTAACTTCCCTTGTAACTTCCTCTTTCTTTTCTATAAATGCAGGCCCTCTCCTCACCTTGAGGGAAGGGGGATTTCTGAAATAACATGGTATCAGAGGAGGTTTGATCCCTCCCTCACATATTTTTTTTTCTTTTTTCATTTAGGGTTCTATTTTTTTTTCTCGTGCGGGGGGCGGCGGCTCCCATCCAACTAGTAGGCCGTCGCCCACCTCTGTTGCTCCTGCCGGTCATCCCTCCCGAGCGGCAGCCTCCCGCTCCGGCTCTGTCCGGCGGCTTCCCCCTCGGTGCGCCTTCCCTTCCGGCGCCCGCTCCTCCTACGCGCAGGCCCTCCTTGCCTCGACTCCCTTGCCCGACTGCTCTCTTTCCCCAGCGGCCTCCCATCCCGGGCGATTCTTCCCCTGCCGGCGATCTCTCCCAAGCAGCGGATTTGCCCCTGCTGGTTCTTTGTCCCCTCGACGGTCGGCCTCCATTCCTGCCGGCTCCTTCGGCAGCACCCGGCCTCAAGCCTCGCCGGCCCCTCTCTGCGCGACAGCGGACCTCCATTCCCGGCCAGCTTCCAGCTCTGCCTCCCGCTGTCCTGCTCCCTCGTCGGTCTCCTCCTGCTTCCTGCAGAATCCCCGCCTCTCTGCCCGGTGCCTCCTGCGGAATCACCGCATCCCCCTCCTCCTGCGGATTTCCCGGCGCTTCGACGACCGACACCCGCCATTGCGGATTTCCTTGGCACTTTGACGACCGGCCCTCCCGAGCGGATTTCTCGGCGCTTTGACGATCGGCCCGACATTACGGTTTCTCAGCGCTCTGACGACCGGCCCGTAGTGCGGATTTTCCCGACACTCTGACGACCGACCCGCCAGTGTGGATTTCCCGGCGCTCTGTTGTCCGACCCCGCACTTTTTCGGCGATGCCCCATCATTTTCAGCAGCATCACATTACAATCTTGAGGGGGAGCAGCATCATCAACGATTTTATTATTTCTATTTCTTCTGTTTTCGTCTTGTTTTGTCATCAAGCTGGGTATGTCCAGCTTGAGGGGGAGTGTTTGCAGCTTGTTTGCTTGCGTTGTTTTTTCATTATGTGTCCAAGCTAGGTACACCTAGCTTGAGGGGGAGTGTTGGAGTATGTGTAACTTCCTGCCCCACTTCCTTTGTAACTTCCTGCCCCACTTTCTTTGTAACTTCCTCTTTCTTTTCTATAAATGCAGGCCCTCTCCTCACCTTGAGGGAAGGGGGATTTCTGAAATAACAGCCGCCAAACCTAGTCGAACATTACGACCATTCCGGGAGAAATCTGGGTGTCTTTGATCAAACTTCTTCCAAGCCAAAGAATCTATTGGGTGAGTTAATTTATCAACCTCTTTGTTTCTCTCTGAATGTCAAGTCATCGGTTTAGCAATTTTAGCTGACATGAAAAATCTCTTCAACCTTTGTTTCAATGGAAAATAACGCATCTGCTTAACGACAATTTGTTTCTCTTGATTCAACAAGACCATGTCGGGAAGAATCAGACTACCTTGATTAATCACATTGTCTTTTCACCTAGACGAGTAGCAAACAATGCAAGTATTGAGTTGCACATTCTCTTTTCTGAACATACAGTTATTGCGACACGCATCAACGGTCTCATATGTGAAACCAAGGTTGTCGGTCAAGTTGTGAGCTTAATAGTATGACTATGGAATCTTCGCTCCAGCAGGGGTACCTTCTTCAACAGTACCAACATGTTCAAGGAGGCGTGTCCACTAATTCAAGACCTTCAGGTGTAACAATTCAACGATGAACAACAATTTACTGACTTTAGTGCATCCGGAATATAATTCAATACATGCATCGTCAAGAATTTCAAAAAAATCCAATGCTTCTCCATCTGCAAAAGAACGGGGATTGCTCCCTCCAACATCATCATTTACAACATTATTGTCTTCAGGTTGAAACTGACACATCATATCATTGAGCATTATGATATCAGATCAACTATTCTCAAGTCAACATCCATATGAACACTTTTTGATTGGTGACAGGGAACAGTCTTCCCCATGACATGTCCACTGCATAATTATGCCTACGATATGTGAGTTAATACTAAACAAAATAAAGTACAAAATTATATTTTCAAAAATATGATGAATTTATACATGTATAATAATAGAAATTATCATACACAAAATTTTGTATAAATATGTCCACAATATGTGAGTTCATAATTTGTTAAAATTGAGGACCCCAAATTTCCATATCAGTGCAATAAACAGGAAACCGAACACTATACAAATGGTTATTGAAACTACGTATATCGTATAATTCTTCATCCGTTGAAAAATCGCCCTGCTGGTGAGAACAACGTTGACTATGATGCTCAAACCGGACTCGGTGAGGACAATGTCAGAAGCCCCCCTTGTGACATCAGTAGCATCAACAACAACAATCATGATATATGCTCTTTTCAAAGCAGGGGCATCATTGACACCATTGCCCGTCATTCCACATGTGTGTTTCCTTACCTCTTTACAATTTCATATTTATGTTATGGGAAGAGACTCCAGCAAACCCATCTGCCTTTTAAATCAATTCATCTATGGGAAGCGTGGAAATAGACACATCTATGTCCTAGCCCAGCAATGAAGAAGAGGGGTACATGTTCGTTCCCATTCCAAGCCTCCACCTAGTCTCTTTACCAATTGCAATCTGATACCCGGTAATCATTTTTACATTGACACTAAGTCTCAGAGCTCTTTTTATTGTGTCTGCACTATCATGTCGGGGAGTATAAAACAAAGGCAACAAACCAACAAATTGCCATGGCCCCCCTTAGCCATCTTTTCTTTTCTCTAGTACTTCCTGTCTTGCAACAGCCATTGATCGGAGCCCACATTCAGCAAACATATCAATCACTGCATGAACTTTCCTTCTTAAGTCCATGCAGTTGCAGAGAGCTACTATTTGCTTTGGAGCCCCTTTGCTAGCTCGATGCCAACTTCCATCAAAACCAATGTACGTTAGAGCAATTATCTTATCCACAGGGTTGAACAGAAGGAAATGAACCTCTCCAATGCCACCTCGTGGCTCCTTTGGATCTTCAAGGATCCCTACTATTGCACCATCAATGGCATCCTGGTTTTCAGTTCTCAAAGCTCTCGCAGCGAGTAGCATGACATGTTCCCTTTCAACACCTTTAGCAAAAACTTCAATGAGGGACCTGTCGACACTCAGCTTGTTAAGGGTGAGACTGCCAGTTTTGTCACTGCAGAGAACATCCATTCCTGCCATCTCCTCAATGGCGGTCATTCTCTCAGTTATTGCCCCCTGCTCCGACAGCCTGTGGGAACCAGTGGCCAGGGTGACAGACAACACGGTGGGCAAGGCAATGGGAATTCCTCCGATCAAAAGAACAAGTTATCAATTACATGCCTGTACTTGCGATGTTATACTGGGTACATCACGATAACCTCGACAATAATGCCAACAGTAATTGAGCATATACAGAAATTACCCATTGATGTGAGAACCTTCTGAAAATGACCGACTTGATTGGTGTTGTCCACCAGATGAGCAGCCTTGCCAAAGAAAGTGTGGACACCGATGGCAATCACAACAGCTTCTATCTCACCTTGCTTGCAAGTCGAACCAGAAAAAACTTCTTCTGACGGATTCTTGGTGACAGGAAGAGATTCACCTGTAAGGGCAGATTGGTCTATCTTGAGGGGATCACCTTCAAGAAGACGAGCATCAGCGGGTACTATGTCTCCCAATTTAATGCTTATGATGTCCCTTGGAACAAGAATTGACACATCCTGCTCACTCCATCGGCCATCTTTGAGAACCTTTTAAGAGTAAGACCGGCCATAAGTGCTGCCGCAGCATTAACAGCATTGTTTTCCTCAATAAAGCTGATTGTAGAGTTGATTAGCAACAAGACAGTGATACCTAAAAAATCCTGCCCGTCTGGAGGCCTGTGATCGCCATTTGCCAAAACTATAGTCATCAAAGCAGCAGCCTCCATCACCCATGATAATGGGCACCACATAAAGCCCAAAAATTTCAGGAGTTTGCATTCCTTATCTTCCAATTTGTTCGGTCCAAAAATCTGAAGCCGATTGGCTCCCTCTTCTGAGGACAAACCCTCTCTTGTACATTTTAACTCCTCGAACACCTCTGTAGGAATCCTTTCCAAATCGACGGACTCGTTTTTTATCTCTTCAAATGTCACGAACCAACCCGGGTCGACCCTGAATCGATCACCCGAGCCGGTCCGCGACATGACCCGAGAGGCGTTCCTGATACTCCTATGCTGGCGACAAGCGCCAGGGCATCAATAGAGGACAAGTGAGAACGATTTTGCCCAATAAAAATAAATAGAGCAGTAGAAAAGTAGAACAATGCAAAGTAAATAAATGACCCTGAAAAGATAGAACGACCAACAAAACACACTAACCTGGGCTCGACAAAAACTCCTCGCGACTCCGAGAGTTGCTCACCAGTCCCCAACCAACTCTCGCCCACGGCGAGCAAGCTCGAGCCAAACCTGTAGCAAAACTAAAAAACAGGAAAACACTATAGGCGTGAGTATTAAAACTCAGTAGGCGTGCCCAACAACTATTCTCAATGCACTACCTTTAAATAAAGAATTTATCAATTCCATGTTTGAACTAAAGTATATAAAATATTAGTTTCCACACATAATTTCATTTCTAAAACAAGTAACAGTCCATTGCTCTTTTAATTTCAAAACCAATTTAATATTTGAAAGGAACAGGTGCATCGCTTTTTAAAATATTTTTGTGAACAATTTAGAAATTCAAAGTTTTGTTGTTAGTAAAAAGGAAAATCACACACAACAATCAACACACACTAAGGACAATGGAAAAAGTGGCACACGGGGCCAGCAACCGAACTAGACCTCTCAATCGTCCGTTACGTACAAATAAACACTAAAGGAAACATGGGTCGAACCTAGGAGCTCGTGAACAATCCAGAACGTACTATACATATGACTCATCCTGAAGGCATACCCTAACTCGATGACATCATAACGCCCTAACGCTCGGTATAGCCCTTCATGGCCTAACCGAGGGGCCCAATCCCCATAAGCAGCAATAACTCAGTATTCCCCTGCTATGGGGCCACTAGCCAGTGCGTGATCTAAACTAGTGCAGCAATCGTTCTCAGAAGATTCACTCACTATGTCAGGTTCCCATGTCAACACATGCAATAAAAAGGGGTGTGTCCACAATGAAAATCAATCACGATTAACAAATATCACGCACAACTCACGCAATCAACGCACACCAAGGATCACCCCTGAGTAACGAGCATTCTTTCAATACTGGGTGTCCGTTCGTCAAAAAAACATTCCAAGTGTCGTGTATAAAATAGACTCTTTTTACACCAAATAATCATAAAAAAATTAATTATCTTATACTATTTCCTATTTATTAAAATTAATAAAACACCAAGCAATTAATAAATTCTAAATCTAAAGGTATGTGCAGTGGAGGACCTACCTCGATTTGCAGCTCGGTTACGACGACGACGTGGCACCTCTCACACTCGCGCACAAGTACGCGCAACCTGCTGGCGACTGCAAAAACACAGAAAACCTTGCCAATGCGCTGCAACAACGCAAAGCATCTAAAAACATAGAAACACTGACTTAAAATAATTCAAATGAATAAACAGAGTAAAACTCACCTCGACACCGGTGTAGGCGAAACAAAATGAACCCAAAATCATTCACCTTTAGCGGCAGGCGTTCTTCGTGCGCCCGATTGAGGATAACGTGCGCGGCTGCCGAAAGGAGATCCGCGGCCAGTGTAGCGAAGGGTAAAGTCATCGGGCCGCTGCGCCGCTGCTGGCCGGAGAGAAGGGTCGCGCAGTAAGAGATCGCACCAAGGGGCTATGTGCTGGGGAGAGGCTGGCCGCGCCTGGTGTGCGAGGCCGACAGGAGGGCTTCAGCAGGAGGGGGTTCGCTAGGCGGAGCAGGGCAGCGGCGAGCGAGCAAGGCAGGAGGCGCCGCACTATGCAGATGGCTGCGAGGGAGGTAGGGTGCAGCGGGAGAGGGAGAGGAGCTGCGGGAACCATTGCAAGGGGTTGGCCGAGATCTGATGTGATGAAGGTGGTTGGCCAGGGAGCCTCACATGAGGGTGGCAACGCTGGCTGGTGGCCTAACCTCGACAGGCGACAGGGGTTGCGCGACGGCCTGGATCTGGCATCTGGGCCACGATTGGCCTGGATATGGGCAGCGACGGTGGTTAGACCTCACGATGGAGGGCTATGTTAGTGCGGGATGTCAACAAAGGCAGTGAGGTCCTGATGTAGTGACGTGGTCACCCGATCCAGGAAAAGCAGAGGAGGCCGCGATGGTCTCGAGTAGGAGGGCAGTGACGGGATACATGCTCATGAGGGAGGGAGGCCGGAGCGACCGGGATGGGGAAGTAGAAGCCCGCGGCTGGTGCTCTGAGGGGTGAGAAGGGAAGGAGCGGGCTGGCCGATGCATGTGCATGCGGCGCTGAAGGCAGGAGGGCTCGGCTGCTGGATGAGGGGGGATCTGGGTGGAGCGGGCTGCTGAGCGTGTGCTGTAAGGGACGACGGGCAGAATATGGGAGGTGACTTGCTTGGGTGGTGCAGGGCGCGCAGACTGCCGGAGCGGGTGTGGGGGACCGGGTACTGCCGAGGGGAAGGAGAGGGGTGCCCGCAAGGGTGGTGCGGCGCTGGGTGCTGCAACGGGAGAAGGCTGGACGGGGCAGGCCGTGCGAGAGAGACCACCGGAGGGTGCTGCGTGTGAGGAAGTGTGGGACGCGGAGGGGAAGGAGGCCAAGGGTGGCGCTGCGGGAGGCCGAGTGCGTGCGGGGCTGCTGGGTGCTGTGGACAGGGAGAAACTTGAGCGGGCAGGGGGTGCAGGCCGAAGGCGGAGCAGCAGCTGGAAAGGGTGAGCAAGAGGGTGCCTGTTCTGCAGTGCATGAAGGGAAAGAGGGGCACGGTGCAGGAGAAGAGGAAGAGGGGGGGGGTGTCGCAGGAGCCGCTGCAAGGGGGAGCTGAGGTGCGCTACAGAGCAGGGGCGGCGCGTCGGAGCGGGGCACTGTAGCAGGTCGAAGGCGCAAGCAGGCGGTTGAGGTGCTGCTCAGCAGGGAGGGAGCGCCGGAGCGGGGTTCTGTCGCAGGTCGAAGGCGCAGGCGGGCGGCTGAGGTGCGGCTCAGCAGGGAGGGAGCGCCGGAGCGGGGCGCTGCCGCAGGTCGAAGGCGCAGGCGGAGCAGGTGGTAGGGTGCAGCGACTGCTACGGGAGGAAGAAGAAGAGGAAAAAAAGAAAAGAAAGGGGTCAGCCGCGTGGAAGAACAGCAAAGAAGAGAGAAAAAAATAAAAGGAAAAGAAAAAGTAAAAGAAAAAGAAGACAAGATAAAATAAAATAATATAGATAATAATAATAATAATAACAATAATAATAATAATAACAACATTAATAATAATAACAAAAAAACAAAAAAAAAAAAACTTAAAAAAACGGATTGGCCGGGGCGTGACTTCAAGACTAATGTCACCCATGCTGGGAGCAGGCCGCCGGTGCGCTACACGGATCACCTCCTGGAGAAACAGAGGGAGAGTAGGGCAGGGTGATTTTTCAATGGATGAAGAATTATACGACAATAACCATTCGTATAGTGTTCAGTTTCTTGTATATTGCACTGATATGGAAATTTGACTTTGCACCATTCATGGTTTTAATCATTGTCATTCTGAATGATGGAACAATCATGACCATCGGGGGTAGTCACGTCCGTCAAAGATGGGGTGTTGTTGCGCAGGAGCATCGCACCGGGAGGGGTCGTCGTATGGGAGCTTGGGGCAAACGGGAGTTGTCGAGCCGGCGAGGGATGCCTGACGCGGAGGGGGGGCAGCCAACTAAAAAGATTCGGCTGGGAGCCGCTCCCCCCCAGCAGGTGGGGGGGGGACTCTGGAAAAAAAAACCTAGACCGAGGAGATAGTAAACAAGAGAGGACCCAATATCCAAGATGCCTATTAAGAGAGGCCTTAGTGTCTATTTATAATTGTAGAATGATAAAATGAAAGAGACCTGAACCCCCAAGGTGTACTCTCTAAAGGAGCCCTTGGGGTTATTTTATAATGAATAAACTCCATATCAGACCTGTCTGACGTGGGATACAGTCAGACCTGTCTGACGTGGGATACAGTCAGACCTGTCTGACGTGGGATACAGACTCCAACACTCCCCCTCAAGCTAGGTGTACCTAGCTTGGACACATAAAGAAAAAACAAAGCAATCGAAAGTCTGAAAACACTCTCCCTCAAGCTGAACATGCCCAGCTTGATTACAAAACAAGATGAAATAAAAGAAACAAATGACGTTTGTAGCTCCCCCTCAAGATCGCAGCTCCCCCTCGGGATGATGGATGGATTGAAGATGTCGCGAGCGCAGCAGAGGAACCACACAGATCGGGCCGGTTGATGGAGCGCCAGGAATGTCGCACTAGTGGGGCCGGTCGATGAGACACCGGGAAATCCACACTAGCACCGAGAAAGCCGCATTACGGGGCCGGCGACGGGAGGCGGGGATTCCGCAAAATCATTGTGGGAACTGGCGGCGCCAAAGAGCCCGAATCCAAGGTGTTCGAAGTGCTGCACCACGGTGGAGGAAGTGCGAGGACGTGCCGAAAGAGCAGCGTAGGAGGGGGCCGCCGCGCGCATTGAGGGAGCCACAGGTGGAGTGTCGGCGTGGAGGTGGTGGTTGTCGCAGGAGGAGACCGGCATGGAGGGAGCATCGGTTCGTCGGAGGAAGTGTCAGACGATGAGATTTGCCGGACTTGAGCGGATGAAACCGGCCAGAGGGAGGGCTGCCTTGCAGAGGTGCAGGAGAGGCCGGGAGACCGCCAAAAGGGTTCTGCTGAGAAGGGCGAGGCCGGCGAAGCCGAAAGACAGCAGGGAGGGCTACACTGGGAAGGGTGGGGGCCTGGGTCGGGAGGCGGGGGGTTGTCTGCCTGGAGATGGGAGGTTCCACCGGGAAGAACAGGGGCGCCGAAAGCAGGGATGGAGCGCGCATGGATGGAGTCGCCAAGATCGAGAGCCGGAGGAGCGCCGCAGGAGGAAAGGCCGTGTCGGGAGGAGGCAGATCCGCAGCTGGCCGTCGGGATCGCGGACGACGAGGAGCGCGCTTGAGGGTCATCGGGATCGGGACCCGGGAGGAGCGTCGGGGGAGGAACGTCACGCAGGAGCAGTGCAGGAAGGCCGTCGCGCGGGAGCAGTGTAGGAAGGCCAACGCGGAGGAAGACCGCTGTCGAAGCCGTCGGGAGGAGGCGCACTGGGAGGAGAAAGAGCCGCGAGACTGTCTGGAACGGGAGCCGCGCAGAGCGGAGGAGGCGGGGCAGACCGTAGGGGAGGGGCGCCGCGAGAGCACCGGGAGACCGCCGGGGAAAGAGCCCGGAGGGGGCGGCCAGGCCGAGCGGCACTTGGGAGGGGAGGGGAGGGGCGACGGCGGAGCTGGCCATGGAGGCCACCGCCCCTGCTTACAAGAAAACTTCAGTAAACCCAAGACCGAAATAAAAAAAATAAATGAGAGGCAGGGTTCGGGATTAATTTCCCTCTGATACCATGTAGAAGGATAAAATAGGAGAGACCCAAACTCCAAAGGTGTACTCTCTAAAGGACCCCTTGGGGTTATTTTATAATGAATAATAAACTCCACATCAGACCTCAAGTCCGATGTGGGATACAGACTCCAACAATAATGGATAAAGTTGACAAAATCCCCGATTTGGGACTCCACGCAACTTAACTTCTAACATAATTAAACAAAATATTTCATAAAAGAATGTTTATACAAATATGGTTAATTTAAAAAAAATATTTACAAATGTTATGATTTCAAACATTTTCTGTCAAAAAAATAATTTTGTCAAACACCTTTTCAGCGAATAAAATATTTGAAATCTCTATATAACAAAAATTGTGCCAGAGTAAACATGAAACATTTATTCATTGACAAAGAACATGAATTCATATAACAGATAACATGTTCAAAGAAGAAAATTCATTAATATAACTACAAATTTTTTATTTTTCAGGTCCATGGCATTTTGAAATAGGCGCAATGATATTCATTCTAACATAACATTTATTTTTATAAAATATTTAAATTGAAATATCTGCAAAACAATTTTATAAATAAAGCATAGTTTTTTAAAGCCATAAAATAATTAGTTGCACGTAACATTTAGACATGTAACATTTTATTACCCAGAGAAAATGAATTAAACATTTCTTTATGAACACGAAACATTTTAAACCTGAAGGAATGATTATTTAAAAAATTTCAATGATAAAAAGTGTTTCATGCTTTGATTTAATTCGAAACTCTATTTCCTTAAATTGCCTACCATAAATCCCTAACTTTTTAATTACTTACAAAACTCTATTTCAAAAAAAAAATCTTCAATGCAATCAATGAAAATCATACCTAGACAACAGGGTCGCAGTTGTTCTGGGAGCAAGGGATGTTGGGGTAGAGCGGGGTTGCGAGCAGAGGGGCGGGGGTCGTTGTGCAAAAGATAAATCAGTGGCAGGGGGAGGGTTGACTGCCATTTCGCTAGACGGCAGGAGAGGGTCGGCGACCTGTAGGGGGTCTCCACAGCAGGGGAGGGTCGGTGTGTAGGGTCCACGGAGGGGGAGGGTTGGTGCATAAGGGGACTCGATGGGGGGAGGGGGATGGAGGCTCGACGGCAGGGGTGGGATGGGGGCTGGACGGCGAGGGGCTTGAAAGGACCAGTTTGGGATATGCCGAACACTAAGAGGGGTGAATTAGTGTTGATGACTTTTTAATCCAATTCAACTTTTTATCTTTGTACCTCTTAGACCTGTTAGGATCTCGATTTTTTTATTCTTTTTTTCCTGTCACATGTAATAATAAGAAAGCAATAAAAGATAGCACATGATATTTTTACAAGGTTCACTACTCAATAAGAGTAGTTAGTCCTTGGCATGGTGTGGAAATGATCCTGACCACACAACCACTAGACAGTAATCCTTTGAATGTGGTTACAGCATTTTAGGAAATACTCTTTCACTTGCAATGCACTATAGTCAAATTGATAATGCATGTTTTACAACACTTGATTGGATCTTTATACTGCCGCTGAAGACAGTTTCCTCATTGCTTGAAACATCAATAAAGTCTTCCACCTGTTGAGACCTATTGGATGTCACAATACTACTTTGATCTTCTATTTCTTCACTTGTTGCTTTGCATCATGCAAGTAACCCTTCACCTTCTCACGGCACCAAATAGAAAGTTGCACTTCTTCTGACTTCAGCCACAATGATATGATTATGGTGTGGACTTATAAACAGAATTCTTCCTGACCCAAATGATAATCAATTGAATATTGATTGGCCATTCACTCTTCTGCTCCTGATCTTTCACACACAATAAAGTGCAATAGTGTATGGCAGTGTCATGATCTCTTTCTTGTTCAGTCCACAACCAACTGCACTGAAACACCTTCTTCCAATCTTTCTAAAATCACAAACTTCCTTTGTGATTATTAAATCACAAACTTTGTGATTATTAAATCAATAAAAACCATCTCAACACAGCATCATCGCTATTATTCTGCCCTGAATAATAATCAATCTTTAGGCGGACAGACTCTATTCTTCTTGGACACACAATAACATGCAATTGTGTAGCAGTGACTTATTCTCTTTCTTCGATACTCAATATCAACACATGAGTGTATTGATGCAAGAATTCACTTATATTCTTCCTTGGTGCAGTCAATATTTAATGCAATTGATTCGCATCGAACTTTCAATGTCAATTCATGCAAGAATGATCTTGCATAAACTCAAATTCTTCTCTTCTTGAATTCTTAACTCAATACATGCACGATGCATGTGCATTACCCATCTCAATTTTAATCTTTATCATTTTATGTTCTCTGTTTGAGTTAAGCTTTCATGTATGCATGTTTACTTCTTCAAGTTGCATGCACACCTTCGGGCAGTATGTATATATTGTCTGCACTTGCTGCCTCGGTGCACCTCGCACGAGTGTTTGTGCTTTCACCTATAATTGCATGCGTGGATGCACTGTTCTTTCTCTTCACACACAAAGAAATATTCACACAAAAAAATATTCATATTGTATTTTGTGTTGACTGTATAGTGTGAACTCCTGTTACCTTCGCTCAATGCACACATTGTCCACTCAGGAAAACAGTGTGTATGAATTGCATACACTCACTGTTATATGTAAACCCGGACAGGTATGTGAGTTCTTCCTTGCGCAAGTATGATTTTTGTTTCCTCCTTCACGCAAGCCAGAAGGCCTTCATGCGAAGCACAGATAATACTGGCTTCGTGTGTATACACAGAAGCAGTATTATTTCTTCTTCGCGAAATTCAATGAGGGTGTATCACCTATACACTGGTTCGCAGAACCAACCGTCTTCGCGAAGCACGACGAGGGTGTGTTTACACCAGTCGCGTGTCTGCGGCTCTCCTTCAGGCGTGATGTGTGAGGATTTTCTTCGAGCAACCAAACTAATTTGCGGGACTCCCCATCTTCGTGAAGCCTTGAAGGCTCACGGGACTCTGCACCTTGGCGAAACTTGAAGTCGGGAGATGCTTTGTTTTTAGGAAAACGAGAGCTCTCAAAGAATATGCGAGCGACAACTCGCTCAACCTTGGGGCTTCGGTATTTATAAGCGAGAGTCACTGTCTCTGCCTCGTTTAATCACCAAATCAAATCCCGGATTTTATGTCATGTCAAAGACTGATATAAAGAGCCGAAGTTCTCAGTTTTGACACCTTCAAACCGCGAGTTAAGAGACGCCGAAATACAAGGTGTTTTTGCTTCGCAAACGGGCTTCTCCTTTGCATTGATTTCCTCACGTGCATGCATTCATAACCGCATGCAACTCATTTTCCCAAACTCCTAAAGTTCATCCATGGTGATCAACTGCTCAAACGACCCCATACAACTGGGTTTTCAGTTCGGCCGAAGCTTATTTCTCAAATTCTTCATATAAATCATGCAAACAAAGTTGCATGGCTCTTTCGATCATGTTTGTCTCAATATTTCGTCCACAGTATCATCATGGCCGCCTCGGGTTCGACCAAGAATGGTTCAGCAATTTTCTCCAGCGAAACCAGTCGCGTCGTCGAGCGGCGAGAGGAAGACGATGGCTTATTCGAAATATGTGTGGCATTTTCGAATGATAAACGCACAAAATATCAGATGACACTGATTAATCTAATTAGGTGGTCCTCGTTATGTTTGTCCCCTTTTAAGACTGATGAACAATAGCGCGCTAGGCGCGTCTCGCATTGAAACTTCCATAGTTCTTTGTCGCGATGTTGGATTGGTGTAGCTCGATCCGTTTGGGATGATGTTGGGTTGAATGATTGCGGTCCATACTGAACAACAGGCCGCAACTTCGTAGATCGAGGTCCACAGGGAGCACATTGGGGGTTACAGGGGGCAACGCGACCCTACTCCGAGGGCCTTTGGTCCCTGGTCCAAATTTTGGGGCACTATAACAACTCTAACCGACTGTAGCAGGGCTGACCGGCGACACCGACAGGGGCACTGTAGCAGTGCGGACTCTTGGCACAGCTACTGTAGCAGGTCGGACTTTGAAGAGAGCGGTACTGTAGCTCTGTGGACTTCTTATCGCCAGCCACTGTAGCAGCTTGGACTTGGGTGGTCAAAACACTAAAGCAATGTGGACTTCCAGCCACCTTTCACTATAGCACGATGAACTTTCTGTGCGGTTGGTGGAATAGTGTTTCGTCTTCCTTAGCTCATTTCCGGCTAGGGTTTCTAGGTGTGTTAGAAACTCTGTGATCTCCCTGTAATTATGCTCCCGAATCATAGTGATATTTCTGCCTCTCCGTGGGCGTAGGGATTATTCCCGAACCACGTAAATCTTTGTGTTCATATTATTCTTCTTCTTTTGTTCTATCTTTTTCTTCATCTGCATACTTGTTTTGTCGTTGTGACTCCTGATGTTTCCACAACACGCGGTTTATTAATCAATCGGTGAGCGCTCAACATTCGAGTTGGCACCGAGGTCAGCACCCGAATAACACTGCACACACCATGCCCACACTGGCCGCGACACACGTAGTCCATGGGTTTTTTCCCCAAGCCATGCGCGGCCTCAGCCATGCGCTCTGAGGCACTATGTGTGCCCTCTGCCGCGTGCTAGGTGGCCTGAGTTGACCTCCCATGGGCATGGTTGACCTTCAGGTCCCACACAAAACTTGGTTGAGGTCGGCTTGGCTACTTGGTGGGTTGGCCAATTTTTTAGTAAATATTATCATATAATATATAAAAAAAGGTCCCTCCTCAAATGCATGCCACCTCTTCATATTCTTTTTGAAATATAAATTCGAAAGAACTTTTCATCTTCCAATCATCCTTCTTCTTTGTTGTAAACAATGTATCACCTTTGATACATGTATTTGAACTTAGAATCAGTTCAACAATTGTCTGATTTACTAGAAGAATTGTTCAACCATGACATCCAATGTTATTTAATGAATCGATAACAATTCTTCAAGCATCACCTTTGAAACTCAAAGTCTTCAAACCATTATGTGTCTTCAAATTATAAGACTTAGCACTTCATCCAAGCTCCATTAACTTTGGAACTAGTTCATCATATTGACATCAATGAGATCTTCCAATCTTATTGATCACCATTGAAAACCAATGACAATCATTGACAACAAATACAACTCATCCACAAAGTGGGCTCTTCAATCTCCCTCTTTGTATTTGTTGGAAATACCTTCAAAGTTCTTTCCAAATGAATGTGTCAATATGTGGAATCATTATCTTCTCTCTCCCCTTTACTTTTCCAAACTTTTATTTCACTTTCTCTCCCCCTTATTGACAAGAAATACAAAGTTCATGGGAAAAATGTATCAATCCATACTTAAGCAATGTGTCATCCATCATTTCTCTCTAATTCTACTTGAGTTGTGCTCGGTGTAGAAAACAAGAGGATCTGATTTAGACAACAAAGTTGTCTTTTACTAACTGATCACGATACCTCATGAAATGAGAACTCATAAGCTTGTCTTCAAGTATTAACCACTATTATTCCAGTCTGAAGACACTAAATGAGATGTGAAACTTTCGTAAGAAAGATCAACCAGAAAGTCCTGCACTCATTTCAACAAATAGAACAAAAACATTCAAGTGCAATAGGGAGGATAAGTGACCTTGAGGCACTTCCACATTTCTTATCAATCCATACTTAAACAATGTGTCATCCATCATTTCTCTCTAAATCTTCTTGAGTTGTGTTCGGTGTAGAAAACAAGAGGATCTGATTTAGACAACAAAGTTGTCTATTGCTAACTGATCATGATACCTCATGAATTGAGAACTCATAAGCTTGTCTTCAAGTATTAACCACTATTATTCCAGGCTGAAGACACTAAATGAGATATAAAACATTCGTAAGAAAGATCAATCAGAAAGTCCTGCACTCATTTCAACAAATAGAACAAAAACATTCAAGTGCAATAGGGAGGATAAGTGACCTTGAGGCACTTCCACATTTCTTATGCCATTGACTAATTCAATTGCTCCCCCATTTAAAAAAAAAATTGTTATTTTTGATAACTAAGGATGAGAGATTAAGAGACATACCTTTGTCAATGACATGATCTTCAAGCAATTTCCATAATGATTAAATTTGATACCAATTGAAATGATAATTCTGACAGCTTATTTATTTGTCTCCCCCTCAAGGGAAACACTTCTCATCATCTTCATAATGGTGGATCTCATCAAGAATGGATTTCAAGACATTCCAGTATGGAGAATACACCAGAATGGATCTTCAACTTGTGACAGTCCAGATTAGACAACTTTCACAACTTCACCAAGGATGATCTTCTTGAACACTTATTCTTCAAAATAAGATTAAACCAAGATGGTATCTTCTTTATCCTGACCTTCCAGAATGGGACATCACATTCTTCATCTTCATTAAAGATAATCATCTATCATATTTGTATTTGAGTACCAAATTGAGGAATCGTTCAAGGATGGAAACTTCTTTAGCTTTGCTATCGAGAATTGACACCACTCTCTGCTTCTCAAGTTCTCCCCCTAGGAACTTTCTTCACCTTCAAGGTTGAGATGTTTTTCTCAACCAAGTTGCTCCATTTACTCCAGTCTTTACACTAGCACATCTGATCTTCAATTCTGATTTGAGGCTATGTGGATCTTATCACTTCTTAAATGTCTGTGTGTGAGCCTTCTTTCTTCAAGAGCTTTTAAAGCACTTTTATCTCCTGATGCAACTTTCACCTTCTTAAAGAATTCTTCTTGTGCTGGAATAATTGCAAGACAATTTCTAACAGAGTGACCAACCATGTTGTACCTCACATAGAGAGCTTCTTTGTATTCATGTGGAATCTTTTCTTTGCCTTTTGCACTAGCCTTGACTTGTGCATCTTCCATTTTTCTCATTTTTTCCAAATCTTCTGGCCAGATAACTAACATGTCATTAGGAACTGTGGCATCAAGTTTGGATCTTCCACATGGGTTATTCTGAGTGTCATTCATCTTAGTAGTTCTTTTGGATGGTTCACTTTTCTTCAACTTCTTAGATTTGGAATCCAAGGTCTTCTCAGCTTTCCTTCTTGGAATCTTCTTAGGAGAATTTGTGTTCACAACATTCTTCTGATTTCTTCCCAAGGTAACTTCTTTATTCTTAGTCTTCCTCTGTGATCTTTTTTTCTTATCAACTTTGGATACATGTTGAGATGAGCATATACCAGACTTTTGACCACTTTCATTGCATACATCACAGATGTTATCAAGCATTCCAAATCTGTTTGCAGTATACAGATTCTTCTGAACCTGTGGATGTTGTCTCTTTATCTCTGGCTTGCTCCCTCTTGACATAGGCTTCCTTTGTGCTTTTGCATTTTGAGAATTGTACCAACAATCCAATGCACAATGCCCAAATATGTTAGAAGCACCAACATTGTCCCAAAAATCTTGATTTCATGATATCTTATGTATAAGGTTGTTGGGTCTTCTTCATGACTTGTTGTGCTTTCTGTGGGGAATCATATTTCACACTCTTTCCTATCCACCCTAATGATGGTGGTAGGCTTTTTCTCTCCTTTCTTCATTCATACTTGTTCAGAATTTATTTCCAACCTGCATTGTTCATGATAATAGGTTTAGAAACATTAATACAAGTTGATATGGATGGAACCTGTTTCTTCACAGTTGCTTGAGATAGATCATCAAAAGATGTCATGATCTTATTATCACGTGTTAGTGGGTTTTTAACTGTAGAATCCTCCAGTGAGCATTGAATGTCAATATCAATTGTCTCCTTTTGTGAAGACTCAATATGTGTCTTATCAAGATTGACCAACTGAACTTATAATTCTAGAAATTTCATATTGAGGATGATTTTCTGAGCTTCAATCATAATCATATTCACTTCCCAAGTCTTCTGTATTCTTTGAACACCATCTTCATGCAACTTCACTTTGTTCTGAATCAAAGAAAGTTCCTTGATTTTCTTGGATATTTCCTACAATTGTAAACTCTTGACATCAGTGCTATTTTTCATTTTTTCTTCAAGTGTGTGGATCTTTTCTTCCAGAGTCTTATCTTTCTCATCAACTTCTTTGAGTCATTTAGAGGAATATATTTCAAGTTCCCTCTTTGTTGCTTCAAAGGTTCCAACCTATCTGGAGAGCTTTAGGCATTCAAGAATTTTTGCTTGCAAACCCTTCTCCAAAACATCAGCTTCTTCTTCTAGCTAGGTGATCTCTTCCTGTATACATTGAAAGACTCCACAAACAAGGGAGGCCCTTTCTTCGGGAATACCATGCAGAAAAACTCTTAATTTATCAAATGATAATTCTTGAGAAATTGTAGAATGATCATCATCACCACTTGTGATATGATCTTCTTCAGGATATTTGAAAGGAAGTTACATACCTCTTGATTACTTCAGGTATAAAGATTGTCGATCTTCTTGGTGGAAACTTGAGCCACCAGCTCATTACTTTCCAAGCCTCATATATCTTCATTGTTGGTAAGGCATGGAGAAACAAATACTTCCTCTTCTTCAAATAAGAGGGACTTCTTCTTCAACTTTCTCTTCTCTTTCTTTTTCTAGTCCATCATGGTCTTAGTAGATAGACTTCTCCTCAGAAATAACTGAATCTTCACCAAATCTGCACTTCATTGTTGACTCGGGAAAGAAACTCAAATCTTCAAAAGAGAATAGCTTCACTGTAGAGAATCCAACAGAGGTGAACCTCCCTTTGACACCACTTGAAAGGACCAGTTTGGGATATGCCTAAAATACTAAGAGGGGGGATGAATCAGTGTTGAGGACTTTTTAGTCCAATTCAACTTTTTATCTCTGTACCTCTTAATACATGTTAGGATCTCGGTTCTCTTTCTCTTTTCTCTGTCACATGCAATAATATGAAAGCGGTAAAAGATAACACATGATATGTTTACAAGGTTCACTACTCAATAAAAGTAGTTAGTCTTTAGCATGGTCTGGAAATGATCCTGACCACACAACCACTAGAAAGTAATCCTTTGAATGTGGTTACAACAAGTAGGAAATACCCTTTCACTTGCAATGTATTATAGTCAAATTGACGGTGCATGTTTTACAACACTTGGCTAGATCTTTATACTGCCTCTGAAGACACTCTCCTCGTTAAAGGTTTGTAATATCAATAAAGTCTTCCAACTGTTGAGACCTGTTGGATGTCACAATACTGCTTTGAACTTCAACTTCTTCACTTGTTACATGCTTAGCAGCATGCAAGTAACCCTTCACCTTCTCACAACATCAAACAGAAAGCTGCACTTCTTCTGACTTCAATCACAATGATATGATTATGGTGTGGAGTGATAACAGAATTCTTCCTGACCCAAATGATAATCAATTGAATATTGATTGGCCAGTCACTCTTCTTCTGCTCTTGATCTTTCACACACAATAAAGTGCAATAGTGTATGACAGTGTCTTGATCTCTTTCTTATTCAGTGCACAACCACTGCACTGAAACACCTACTTCCAATCTTATTAGAATCACAAACTTTCTTTGTGATTATTAAATCAATAATGAAAAGCTCAACACAGCACCATCACAATTATTCTGCCCTGAATAATAATCAATAATGAAAAGCTCAACACACCACCATCACATGTGTATCGATTCACTTTTGTTCTTCCTTGGAGCAGCCAATATTTAATGCCACTGATTCGCACCGAACTTTCAATATCAATTCATGCAAGAATGATCATGCGCAAACTGAGATTCCTCTCTTCTTGAATTTTTAACTCAATACATGCATGATGCATGTGCATTGCCCATCTCCATTTTTATCTATATCATTTTATGGATTCTGTTTGAGTTAATCTTTCATGTATGCATGTTTACTTCTTCAAGTTGCATGCACCCCTTCGGGCAGTATGTACATACTGCCCACACTTGCTGCCTCGATTCACCTCGCACGAGTGTTTGCACATTAACCTATAAATGCATGCATGGATGCACTGTTCTTTCTCTTCACACACAAAGAAATATTCACACTATATTTTTGTGCTGAATGTATAGTGTGAACTCTCTCCTGTTACCTTCGCTCAATGCACGCACTGTCCACTCCTCGCGAAAACAGTGTATGAATTGCATACACTCACCGTTATATGTAAACCCGATTAGGTATGTGAGTTCTTCTTCCTCGCGCAAGTATGATTTTAAGTGAGTGTATCCGTTTCCTCCTTCACGCAAGCCAGAAGGCCTTCATGCGAAGCACAGATAATACTGGCTTCGTGTGTATACACAAAAGCAGTATTATTTCTTCTTCACGAAACTCGGTGAGTGCGTATCACCTATACACTGGTTCATGGAACCAACCATCTTCGCGTGTTCGCGACTCTCCTTTGATTGTCACACCAGATATGTGTTGGTTTCTTGGTTGTATACTGAATCTCGTGAAAAATTTGTTGTGTTAGTTCCATTAACTTTGGAACTACTTCATCATATTGAAGTCAATGAGATAGATGAAGTCCACACTGCTACGGTGTCTTGTCGGTGTCGGTTGGTCACCTCTGCTACAGTGGTCAGAGTTGCTACAGTCGTGAAAAATTTGGACTGGGGGCCTTCGGACCCCAAACCCCCGGAACAGGGGCGCGTTGCCCCCTACAACCCCCAACGAGCTCACCGCGGAGCTTGACCCGCAAAAGTTGCGGTCTGGTGTGCAGTATGGGCCGGAAGCATTCAACCCAAAAACAATATCATCGGGAACAGATCCAACTACACCAATCCAACACAAAGCACAACACTCCCCCTCAAGCTGGGACATATATATTTATTGTAGAAGGATAAAATGAGAGAGACCCGAACCCCCAAGGTGTACTCTCTAAAGGAGCCCTTGGGGTTAATTTATAATGAATATTAAAGACCACACCGGACCTCAAGTCCGATGTGGGATGCAGACTCCAACACTCCCCCTCAAGCTAGGTGTACCTAGCTTGGACACATAATGAAAAGAAAGCAACAAAACAGACGCTAACACTCCCCCTCAAGCTGGACATGCCCAGCTTGATAACAAATTCAAGACAAAAAAAAAATAAACGAAACGGAAATAAGAAAGTCGGTGTTGATGCTTCTCCCCCTGAAGATGGTAATGTGATGCCGCTGAAAAATAAAGGATGGGTCATCGCCGGAAAAGTGCGGGGCCGGACAACAGAGCGCCGGGAAATCCACACTGGCGGGTCGGTCGTCAGAGCGTCGGGAAAATCCGCACTACGGGCCGGTCGTCAGAGCGCCGGGAAATCCGTAATGTCGGGCCGATCGTCAAAGCGCCGAGAAATCCGCCCGGGAGGGCCGGTCGTCAAAGTGCCGAGGAATCCGCAATGGCGGTGCCGATCGTCAAAGTGTCGAGGAATCCGCAATGGAGGAAGCCAACGATTGAGGCGGGAATGCCGCACGAGGCCGGTACGGAAGGAGCTGCCGAGAGGATGATCCGCCGGGAAGATGCCCGGAGATGCCAGCGAGGCGGGGAATCCGCAAGAGGTGGCCTGGTAGAGGAGCAGCCGTGGTGGACAGGATCCGTCGCTGGAGGAGATGGAGGAGGTCGGCCGGGGGCGCCGGAGGCAGCGGCTGGAAGGGGAGCGCCGGATGGGGAACGGCTGGCCGGCGTGCGCAACGAGGAGGGCCGGAATCGGACAGAACCGGGAGGGCAGGCCTCGGGCAGAGGATCCACGGGAAGGGTGGAAGGAGCCGCTGGGATGGGGAGGGGAAGGAGCGCTGGCTGCTGGAGGACCGTCGCACGGGAGCTATGCAGGAAGGTCGTTGCGCAAAACTGGGTCGTGCGTGACGGGAGAGGCGGGAGGCGGCAGTTGCCGGGATGATGGCCGACCAGGGAACCCGCGCTGGATCCGTCGAGAGGGACGTCGGGATTGCCGGGAGAGAGCGTCGTTGGAGCCGGGAGGGGATCCGTGCAGGAGAGGCGGTCGGGTCGAGGGGAGACGTCGGGCCATCGCCGGAGGGAGCCGCGAATCGCGCCGCGGGAGGGAGGCGGGAGCCGCGCGCAAGAGGGAGTCGCCGCCTGGGTCGGGTTCCGGGAGTCGCGACTGGATCGGGATGCCGGGAGCCGCGCCGGGGTTGGGAGCAGAATCGCGTCGGCAGAAGATCTAGAGCGGGACGCCGGGAAGGGAGGCGAGGTCGGGCTTCGCCAGGAAGCCGTACGAGAGGCGGAGATGGCGCGCGCAGGAGGTGCAGGGGCGGGGGAGTCTGCCGGAGCAGCACGAGCTGAGGGCCGTCGGGCGAGAGCGCAGGAGGGAGCCGCCAGGAAGAAGGGCGCCGGGAAGAGATGGCCGGCAGGGGGGCGGAGAATACCTAGGGCTCGTAGGCCATGGAGGCCGCCCCCCAAAAAAAATAAAGAGAAACCCTAGAGCAGAATAAAAATAGATGGAGGGGGGGTCGGGATTAGGTTCCCTCTAATACCATGTAGAATGGGAAAAATAGGAGACCCGAACCCCCAAGGTGTACTCTCTAAAGGAGCCCTTGGGGTTAATTTATAATGAATATTAAATACCACACCGGACCTCAAGTCCGATGTGGGATGCAGACTCCAACATTTATCATGTCCAGCTTATTACACAAAAAATGGACTCGTGGTCCAGACACTCCTTTTGTGAGAACATTGACAAGTTGATCAGCAGTGTGAACGTGGCCAAATGTGATCCTCTTCTTTTCAAAGTTTTCTCGAACGAAATGACAATCAACTTCAATATGCTTTGTCCGCTCATAAAAGACTGGATTTGTGACAATCTTGATAGCAGCTTGATTGTCTCACCAGATATGTGTTGGTTTCTTGGTTGTATATTCAATCTCGTGAAAAATTTGTTGTGCCCAAATAATCTCTGCAGTCACATATAGCATGGCATGATATTCCAACTTTGTACTTGAGCAGGAGATAACGGTTTTCTTTTTGCTTCGCTGTGAAATCAAATTTCCTCCAACAAAAACTGCAAAACCAGACATAGATCTCCTAGAAGGGAGACATCCAGCATAATTTGCATCACAAAATGCTTCAATGCCTGTATTCCCATGATCAAAATATAGAAGATCCAAACCTGGTTCCTTTTTCACATATCTGACAATGCGAAGAAAAACCTCCCACTGCGTTTTTGTGGGAGATTACATAAATTGACTTTGTTAGCCGCACAAACAAGATCGGGTCGAGTCATGGACAAGTAGTTGAACTTCCCAACAAGTCGTTTGTATCTGTCAGGTGATGAAAACGTCTCACTATCAGAATGTAGTGACCTTTCTCCATGTTTGAGGGGTGAGTCAACCGAGTCAGCTTAGAGTCGTTTCAGTCTCTTGCAGAAGATCAAGAACATACTTCCTTTGAGATAGAAAAATTCATTTGGCACATCTGGAGACCTCAAACCCCAAGAAATATCGTAATGGACCCAAATCCTTTATATGAAAATGTCGATGAAGGATTTGAGTCGATCAATGTCGTCAGTATCACTTCCAGTAATGACAATGTCGTCCACATAAACAACCAAGAGAATGCTGCCTACTGCAGACTAGTGATAGAAAAACAGATGAATCTTTTATGCTTTGACACATGCCAAAGCTAAGCACAACGGTGCAAAAGCATCTGAACCAGGCACTAGTTGACCGCTTGAGGTCATACAACGATCGACGAAGGCGACAAAGACTCCCCCTGAGCAACAAAGTCCGGTGGTTGCTCCATATAAACTTCTTCATCAAGAAAACCATGAAGAAAAACATTTTTCACATCCAGCTGATGGAGAGGCTAGTGATAAGAACTGGCAAGAGAGATAAATAAACGGATTGATGTCATTTTGGTCACTGGAGAGAAGGTGTCAAAATAATTAACGTCATACATATGTGCATAACCCTTGACAACAAGTCGTGCTTTGAAACGATTTAGAGAATCATCGACGTTAACGAGCACAGTATAGATCCACTTGCACCTGACAACCGGTTTATCCGTAGGGAGAGGGACAAGACCACAAGTGTAGTCGGTTTCCAAGTCCTGAAGTTCATCCTACATAGCATGCAACCAACCGGGATGAGCGATGGACTCAGCAATAGTGCGTGGTGTTGAGTAATCAATCAATGTCTCAATAACTCAGGAGGTAGACGCGGATAATCCCTGATAAGACTGACATGAGCGTAAGCCTTTGCGGAGTGCAATAGGCAACTCTGGTGATAGAGCATCAGGAGCAGATGAGTCGTCAGGTGTGGTAGCGACAAGAGGTGGCAAGGTGGCAAGGTGGCAAGGTGGCAAGGTGGCAAGGTGGCAGATGTGCGAGGTCGGCGAGTATATATCTGGCCAAATCGTGATCCAACAATATCACTAGGAAGAGAGGGAGGTGGTGGTGTATCGAGAGAATATGACAAAATAATTTCGGAATCAGGAAGAGTAGATGGTGGTGGGGACTTAAGAATAGAAAGAATTGATGATTCCACAAAAGAAATGTCACACCCCGACCTTGGATACTCCATTTTATGTATTTCTCAATGTGGGATCTTTTGGTTGAGGTTCGGGTTGGGTGTCCAATAAAAGTCCATGTGTTTTTGTGGTATTTGTTTTCTTTTAGACCTATTCATGGTTATTGTGAATTTTGTGGGAAGAAAGTGGCATGTTGGAGAGGTTGTGATGCCCTCAGTGTCTCTATATTGTGTTTAAAACATTCAAGGATCATTGGGTGGACTTCCCTAGTGTTTGGGGTGTAATTTGGGGGGTTTTTTGCCAATTTTTGGGGTCGCACAGTTTGAGCACAGTTTCTCCAAATCGTGCAACTTAACCCTGCATGTTTCCAAAATCTTTCCAGTAGCGCTCGCACGGTTTGCATACGATTTTCCAAACCTGCAGCAAAACCGTACAACCCATTACAGGCTTAATAACTTTTAGCCTAAAAACCCGATTTGGGTGATTCCATCTCCAAAATGAAGCCATACCTGTTGGGTATCGATTAGAGGCACCTCCCCTTCATTCTCCATCATTTTGAGTCATATTTGGGGCGATTTCTCACCAAAGGTCAGTGGTTCTCCATCAAATCTTCCACATTCCTCTTCTCCTCTCTTCCTTTTCTTGGCTTTCTTTGGGATTCTCCCTCTTGGCCAAACCCTAGGGTTAGGGTTGGCTGATTTTTAGTTCACTTTCTTGTGGTTAGGGTGTGTGGATTGCTCGTGGGGCTTCGATCTCCCCCTCCTCGATGTTTTACTCCATCCGCAAATGATTTGAGGTAGGCGAATTCAACTTTTCCTTTCCGGAATAATCCTTTGGCACTTGCATGTTTTCATTTGCTTCTTGAATGTTATTCGCACCTCTATTATACCCATGGCTAGATATAAATGATGATTTGGTGTTGATTGATTTTGTTAAAAATAGTTTCCTAAAGATATTTGTGTGAAATGTTTAGGTTTAAGGCACATATGGTGCTTGTTTTGAAATGCCTTGTTATTTTAAAGTGGAATTAAGTCTTTTATGAAATGCTCAACTCTTATGTTGTGTGATGGAGCTTATTTGATTGTGAACTTGGTTTTGTGTGTGTAATTTGGCAATGGTGTGGCTTGATAGGTGGGTTTAAAGGTCTTTGAAAGGGGTTTTATGGCAAAAATGGGATGGTTGTGTTCTTTTAAATAATGAATGGTTGGATTTGGTTTTCAAATGGTTTCTTGGATGAAAGGGGTGTCATTGGATGTCGGCACATCCATGTGTGCACCTAGTGCACTCATGGATGTGCCCTCAAATGGAGATGGTACTCGTAAAATGGCAATTTCTCTAAAAACCTTGGTTTCTTAAGTGGCTTTTAGATTTCAAAGCAAGTCGGTCCCCTTGTGGGGTTTCTAAAGAAGGTTTTAAATGAAATTTTATAATGTGTTGCTCAAGTGTTTTGGAAAACATGGTTTTTAATGGGTTCTTTAAGGTTTGACCATTTGGATTGAAACATGTTTTGGTGTGAGTTAAAAAAAAAGGTAAAGGCACGTTTGGTAATTGTGAAGTGTTTGAATGTGTGTTTGGAACTTAAGTACCTGTTTGACTTTGTAAACGTAAAAGTGGTGTTTGCAAGATGTTTTGGATGTGAGTACCTGATTGGCAAACCGGAATGTTTTATGAAATTGTTTAAATGTTTAATGGTATAGCGGCCCGGTTGGCACCTTCGTGTGATATGAAATGTATGTATATAAATATGGGGCACCTTTATGGAAGGGGTATCTCTTAGGAGTTATCGTATCGTATATTGGTGTCCGTGTTTGGGGTGGGCAGGTGCGGTGAGATGAGTCATGCATGCGAGAGCCTCCTACTTACACAGTATTACTATTACCACCATGGGTTCCTAGACGTCTTTTAGATGGTCGAGTGACGGTTGCTTATTAGCCCCGATTAGACGGGATGGTACCCTCCTGGAGTTGTGAACAAACCAGGAGGGTTTCGCCACCGGTGAGGTTGTGAGAGCATCTAGTTGGTTATAGACATAGGGGTTTCACCATACGCCGACAGGTGGTTCCGAACCGAGTACGTTCAGGGGTCTTCTAGGGATGTTTATGATCACCCATGATTACTGATCATATTGCTTGTTTACTTTCTGTTGTACTAGATTCTTTGTCTGCTTGTTCATCTAGTTCTTCTTTTTTGCACTACCCTGGTTTTAATTGTTTTGGGAATTTGGTTATAAAATGGCATCTAGTTTTGGAAATGATCGGCATCATGTGTTGGATTTTAAAATGGGAAAATAATGTTTTATTTAAAATGTGAAAACCATACTTTTGTAACTGTAATTCAAACTTGTGTAAGTGGATTGTTTTGGAAAAGGAGACTTTGGATTCAGTGGTTTATCTTGGTATCCCTACTGAGCATCTCGGTGCTCACGCATATTTTATCATTTCAGTTGCAGGACCATCTTTTGTTCAGGCTTCCTGATAGGTGCTCGTTGTGGAGCATGTTCGGTTTAGTGGTTGGAGGTGTCCAAGAGGTCACATGGAGATCGTGGTAGCGTGGCTTCGTTTTCAATTTGTTCCTCTTTGTTTTCGCTTGTTCAGTTGTATCATGTATTTGGACCAACTGTTTATTTGTCTATGTTAAGTTGTTGGTTCTCATGGCTTATTCGATTCTGTTTATTATTTTGGTCATGGTTGGTTTCTTTCGGGCTTAAATTGTTCCCAAGTGTATGTTTTGATTCCCGACACTAGTTGTCATCCCAGGGGGATCGGGAATGCCCTTCGGGACATGCCGCGGACCAGCTCGGGTGATCGGTTCAGGGTCGACCCGGGCTGGTTCATGACAGAATGGTATCAGAGTCAGGTTCTTGTTATTTGGGGTGTTTGGTAGATGAAGACTAGGGTTGTCGGGGCTCAGGAGGTAGGTCAAGGGTCGGTGCCTGATCACCACCACTCGTGACGAGACCTGAGTTACCAGGGGTAGTTCGGGAGTGGATCCTTGTCTTGGGTTGTTTTGGGATAAGGAATGAAAATGGAGGCAGACTGATGTCATGTTGTGACCTCACATAGAGTGGTGGACCATGTTGAGTCCAAGTGCCCGATTCAAGGTCCTCTGAGTGTTATGCCTTACTTGGGGCATGGCCACCACTGTGTTGCCAGTTGAGTGTTATGCCTTACTTGGGGCATGGCCACCACCGTGTTGTCGGTTGGGCATAAACACTGGTTCCTTGTTCCAATAGTCCGTTGCTGGTTGTGCTTTATTTTGACCTTCATTGTTGTAAGCGTGTTGAAAATGAAAATGAATTTTGGAAATGGAAATGGAAATGGTTTTAAAGTGAAAGTGGTTTTGAAATGGACAAGGTTTTCTCTCAAATTGTTTTGGAAATTGGTGAAATGGGTTTTAAATAAGGGAGTATTTTGGTTTGGAAAAAAAAAACTGATGTATGTTTGGACTTGACAAGGAAAAGAAATTTTCGACCCTTGGTGTTCCTTATGAAGGGTCACATGTGTGAGGTGTATACGGAAAGTGCATGTGGGCACTTGTTCATGGATGAAGTGAGAGGAATTGGGTGGACACACATGTGACGGTTCATAGGATTCCATGGGTGTGGTTTTGGAATTTAAGGCTTGGCTTGATTTTTCCATAATGGGTTTGAATGAAAAAGTGATTTCGAGACTTGATTTTTCTTGAAAAGTGGGTTTTTGGTATTTGGAAAATGGCCTTGGAGAAGACAGCTTTGGAATTTTAAAGAAATGGCGGTTTTTGGAAAAGTGGTTTTTGCTTGTGTTTGTATACGTTTGGCTTGTAAGCCCGTTGCCCTTGGTTTGGGTTGTTGCTTTTGATTGAGTTTGGCTTGATGTCGGTTTCAGATGTGTTTTTCATATTGTTCGGAGTATGCTGCCGAGAAAGGTCATCAATGTTGCCAGTGAGTCATGCCCAGTTCCCGGTTCTTCTCAAGTGTTTGTCTTTTGGAGTGCCAAAGGTCCGTTAGAGGTAGGCAAGTGGATTAAAGAGGTAGAGTGTGTTCTCAGTTGGCTGGGAACTCCCGAGTTTGTTAAAGTCCATGCTGTCTTGGGTTTGTCTGAGGGTCCGATTATAGACCAGTGGAGGTCGAGTGTTTCTTTGTCGCTGGAGTTTGAGGTGTAGTTGGTGGTGGTAAGATTTCTTCAAGGTTCCCTATCTGGCAAGCAAGGTATGCCAGAGGAACCTATTTTTGATGAATCTTGTCCATCAGTGTCAGCTTCTGTATTGTTGGACTGTTCTTTTGTGTGCCACCAATGTGGTCGGTTCAGGCATTCAAAGTCGTTTTTCCGCATCCCTCTGAGGTCTTGTTATCATGGTGACTGTTCGGGTCGCCGAGGAAAGTTCTAAAAGTAGTTCCATTCAGGGAAGGGGTGTTGGTCGGAAAATGCTAGTGTCTGACTGTGAGGCATAAGATGCTTCAGCCATCAGAGCCCCAGTCTCAGGTCTCGGGGTGAAGCTCGCGCACAGTCAGAGGGTTGTCGAGGGTGTGAGGGATCTCGGCACGGTCCATGTTTTTCCATATTGGAAACATCTGAAGTTCCCTTGCTTTCGTTTCTCAGCGGGGGGGGGGGGGTGTTCATCATTCTAGTGTGAGGGTGTGATGGACTTGTTCTATTATGATGTGAACAATTCAATTCATTGCTTGTGGCTTTTGGAATTGCTTGTCTTTCTTAGGGTGTGTTTGGTTTGGTCTAGGATGGATTTTTTCTTTGGAGGTGCTTGTTTGGTGATAAGAGTGCTTGGGCTTGGTGGAGGTTTTGGGTTGAGTTATTCTCGAGGTTTCCCCTAGTGTTATGAGTCCCAACCGGTGTGGAGGATTTTACCTCTGGTGGTGTTGTTGATCACCCTTGTACGGAAGGTAGTCGGATATTGTTAGGGTTTTCCTGTTTAACCGCCCGGTATGCCGGGTTGCTCCATAGCAGGTTCTCTGTATGGGTTCTTGGGGTAGGGTTATTTTGTTTATATTAGAAGTTCAGTAAATCTTAGTCGGAAGTTCCTGCGATGCCCCCCCTCGGGGGTGCTATGTTGGGGTTTTCAGGTTTTCGAGCTAGTTGAGTTTTTATGGTGGGGAGAACCCTCTTGTGTTCTCCCTTAGTCTTGGGCTTCGGTTTCTTCTTGAATCGGTCGGATGTGACCTGTAGAGAGTGAGGTCATCCCACGATTCTCAGTTCTCTTTGGTTTTGTTTGGGCATTGACTTGAATCTTGACCGGATTTTGGCTTGGTGACTTTCTGAGGGCAGAAAGTGTCCGTGGTGGGAAAAATTGTCACACCCCGACCTTGGATACTCCTTCATTTTATTTATTTCTCAATGTTGGATCTTTTAGTTGAGGTTCGGGTTGGGTGTCCAATAAAAGTCCTTGGGTTTTTGTGGTATTTGTTTTCTTTTAGACCTATTCGTGGTTATTGTGAATTTTGTGGAAAGAAAGTGGGGCATGTTGGAGAGTTTGTGATGCCCTCAATGTCTCTATATTGTGTCTAAAACATTCAAGGATCATTGGATGGACTTCCCTAGTATTTGGGGTGTAATTTGGGGGGTTTTGGCCAATTTTTGGGGTCACGCGATTTGAGCACGGTTTCCCCAAACCGTGCAACCCTCCAAGTTTCCAGAATCTTTCCAGTAGCTCTCACACGGTTTGCGCACAGTTTGTCAAACCGTGCAGCCCATTACGGGCTTAATAACTTTTAGCCTAAAAACCCGATTTGAGAGATTCCACCTCCAAAATGAAGCCATACCTGTTGGGTATCGACCAGAAGCACCTCCCCCTTCATTCTCCATCGTTTTGTGTCATATTTAGGGCGATTTCTCATCAAAGGTCATGGTTCTCCATCAAATCTTCCCCATTCCTCTTCTCATCTCTTCCCTCTCTTCCTTTTCTTGGTTTTGGATTCTCCCTCTTGGTCAAACCCTAGGGTTAGGGTTGGCGGATTTTTTGTTCGCTTTCTTGTGGTTAGGGTGTGTGGATTGCTCGTGGGGCTTCAATCTCCCTCTTCTCGATGTTTTACTCCATCCGCAAATGATTTGAGGTAGGCGAATTCAACTTTTCCTTTCCGGAATAATCCTTTGGCACTTGCATGTTTTCATTTGCTTCTTGAATGTTATTCGCACCTCTATGATACCCATGGCTAGATATAAATGATGATTTGGTGTTGATTGATTTTGTTAAAAATAGTTTTCTAAAGAGATTTGTGTGAAATGTTTAGGTTTAAGGAGCATATGGTGCTTGTTTTGAAATGCCTTGTTATTTTAAAATGGAATTAGGTCTTTTATGAAATGCTTAACTCTTATATTGTGTGATGGAGCTTATTTGATTGTGAACTTGGTTTTGTGTGTGTAATTTGGCGATGGTGTGGCTTGATAGGTGGAGATTTGTGTGAAATGTTTAGGTTTAAGGCACATATGGTGCTTGTTTTGAAATGCCTTGTTATTTTAAAATGGAATTAGGTCTTTTATGAAATGCTTAACTCTTATATTGTGTGATGGAGCTTATTTGGTTGTAATCTTGGTTTTGTGTGTGTAATTTGGCAATGGTGTGGCTTGATAAGTGGGTTTAAAGGTCTTGGAAAGGGGTTTTATGGCAAAAATGGAATGGTTGTGTTCTTTTAAATAATGAATGGTTGGATTTGGTTTTCAAATGGTTTCTTGGCTAAAAGGGGTGTCATTGGATGTCAGCACATCTATGAGTGCACTAGGTGTACACATGGATGTGCCCTCAAATGAAGATGGTACACGTAAAATGGTAATTTCTCTAAAAACCCTGGTTTCTTAAGTGGCTTTTAACTTTCAAAGCAAGTTGGTCCCCTTGTGGGGTTTCTAAAGAAGGTTTTAAATGGTATTTTATGAAGTGATGCTCAAGTGTTTTGGAAAACATGGGTTTTAATGGGTTCTTTAAAGTTTGGCCATTTGGCTTGAAACATGTTGGTGTGAGTTGAAAAAAAAGGTAAAGGCATGTTTGGTAATTATGAAGTGTTTGAATGTGTGTTTGGAACCTAAGTACCCGTTTGGCTTTGTAGACGTAAAAGTGGTGTTTGCAAGATGTTTTGGAAAATGTGAGTGCCTGATTGGAAAACCGGAATGTTTTATGAAATGGTTTAAATGTTTAATGGTTTAGCGGCCCGATTGGCACCTTCGTGTGATATGAAATGCATGTATATAAATATGGGACACCTTTATATAAGGGGTATCCCTTACGGGTTATCGTATATTGGTGTTTGTGTTTGGGGTAGGCAAGTACGGTGAGATGAGTCATGCGTGCGAGGGTCTCTTACTTACACAGTATTACTATTACCACCATGGGTTCCTAGACGTCTTTTAGATGATCGAGTGACGGTTGCTTATTAGCTTTAATTAGACGGGTTGGTACCCTCCTGGAGTTGTGGACAGGCCAGGAGGGCTTCGCCACTGGTGAGGCTGTGAGAGCATCCAGTTGGTTATAGACATAGGGGCTTCACCATACGCCGACAGGTGGTTCCGAACCGAGTACGTCCAGGGGTCTTCTAGGGATGTTTAGGATCACCCATGGTTACTGATCATATTGCTTGTTTACTTTCTGTTGTACTAGATTCTTTGTCTGCTTGTTTATCTGGTTCTTTTTTGCACTACCCTGGTTTTAATTGTTTTGGGAATTTGGTTATAAAATGGCATCTGGTTTTGGAAATGATCGGCATCATGTGTTGGATTTTAAAATGGGAAAATAATGTTGTTGTATTTAAAATGTGAAAACCATACTTTTGTAATTGTATTTCAAGCTTGTGTGAGTGGATTGTTTTGGGAAAGGAGACTTTGGATTCAGTGGTTTATCTTGGCATCCCTACTGAGCATCTCGGTGCTCACGCCTATTTTATCATTTCAGTTGCAGGTTCATCTTTTGTTCAGGCTTCCTGGTAGGTGCTCGTTGTGGAGCATGTTCGGTTTCGTGGTTGGAGGTGACCAAGAGGTCACAAAGAGATCGTGGTACCGTGGCTTTGTTTCCAATTTGTTCCTCTTTGTTTCCGCTTGTTCTGTTGTATCATGTATTTGGACCAACTGTATATTTGTCTATGTTAAGTTGTTGGTTCTCATGGCTTGTTCGATTCTGTTTATTATTTTGGTCCTGATTGGTTTCTTTTGGGCTTAAATTATTCTCAGGTGTATGTTTAGATGCCCGGCACTAGTTGTCATCCTAGGGGGATCGGGAACGCCCTTCGGAACATGTCGGGGACTGGCTCGGGTGATCGGTTCAGGGTCGACCTAGGTTGGTTCGTGACAGGAAACATCAGTGGAGACAACATAGCGATGCAAATCTGGAGAGAAGCATCGATATCCACACTGGGTGCAGGAACAGCCAAGAAAGGTGCATTTCAGAGCACGTGCATCAAACTTGGTAACCGAGGGGCAAATATCTCGAACATAACACACAACCAAAAATGTGGAGGGGTGGGGAATAAAGGGGTGTTGTTGGAAATAAGGGATGGAAGGGTGTCTCCTCCTAAAGAACAGACGAGGGAAGTCTATTGATAAGGTAAGTGGCTGTAAGAATGACAATCGCCCCAAAAAGTGGTTGAAAATTTTTTCTGATACAAAAGTGCCCGAGAAACTTCCAACAGACGATTTTTCCGTTGAGCAACACCATTTTGTTGAGGTGTGTCGGGACAAGAGGTCTGATGGATAATGGCATGGTCATTGAGAAAAGACTGGAAGGGTCCAGATAAATATTCACGACCATTGTCAGAACGAAAACATTAGAGTTTAGCGGAAAACTAGGTGGTGATTTCTTGATAATAAGAGCGGAACACGATAAAGATTTCAGAATGATTTTTCAACAAATAGACCCAAGTCATCTGTGAAAAATCATCGATGAAAGTAACAAAATACCGATAACCCAATTTAGATAAACTAGAACTGCGCCCCCAGATATCAGAGTGAACCAAATGAAAAGAAGTGGATGCACGGGGAACTACTCGGGAAACATAGGTGATCCGATGATGTTTTGCGAAGTGACATGACTCACATTCAAAAGGAAAAAGAGGTCCCAATCCTGGAAAAAGTTTTTGAAGAATATAGGCAGGTGGATGACCAAAACGATAGTGAAGCTGGAGGGCATGATCAGAGGTAGCAGGACAAGCGAGAGTGGGGGTCGAGTCAAGCACATACACACTATCCTGAAGTCATCCAGTACCAAGCACCCGAGTCGTTGAATGCTCCTGAAATATAACCGAAGAAAGTGATAAGATGACCTTACACTTTAAGTCAACCGTCAGTTTACTAATTGATAGTAAATTAAAGGGACAATGGGGAACAAAGCCAACAGCGGATAGTGTCAAGTCATGCATAATTGTACAACTTCCAAAGCCTGTAATCTGTATTGTCTGACTATCGGCTACAACAATATTACCTCCAAACGAGGTTGCTCTATAGGACCATAGAATACATGCAACGCTGGTGATGTGCTCGGAGGCACCAGCGTTGGGAGAGGCATGCTGCTGGAGTATTGCTATGGGCAATAGTGGCGCTTGATGGTGCCATAGAGTGTGCTGAAAATGCACGGGGACAAGGTGCTGAAGGTGCACAGTTGATAGTTTATAAGTGCTGAAATTGCACGGCTAGTCCATCCAGGTATTAGGTTATTAAGAAAAGATCACGTGGATAGCGGTGGGGTGTGGTTGGGTCGTTGCGCGTAAGGGGTCCATTGCAGCGGCGCAGGGATCACTGGAGGCAGGGGCGTCGCGCGCACGGGGGGAGGGGGGGTCGTCTCACCCACAGGGGGGCGCTGGTGGTCGTCGCACCCACAGGGGGCGCTGGTGGTCGTCGCGCGCACAGGGTGGGGCGTAGGGTGTCGTGGCGTACAGGGAGGGCCGACAGGAGGGGTCGTCGCGCACACAGGGAGGGCCAGTAGGGGTGTCGTCCCGTTGCACAGGGAGTGCGTAGGGTGTCGTCGCGCGCAGGGAGGGCCGGCAGGAGGGGTCGTCGTGCTGGACAGGGAGTGCGCAGGGGGCAGTCACGTGAAGAAGGGGCGTAGCAGGGAGGTCCTTCGCGCGCAGGAAGGGCGTGGCAAGGAGGGTCGTCGCGCGCGCACTGGGAGGGGTCGTCGCGCCGAACAGGGAGGGCCGACGGGGAGGGGCATCACACATAAGGGGTGCAGCAAGGGGGTCTGCTCGAGAGAGAGGGTGGGTTAGGGTTAGAGAACCCGCTCTGATGCCATGTAGAAATGGAAGAGTGGACCGAATACCCAAAGTACCACTCTAATGGAGGCCTTGGGGTTATTTTATAATGAATAAAAGAGATTACATAATACGTCAAGTCCAATGTGGGACCGCACACAACTTAACCTCTAACAATAATCAATGACAATCATTGACAACAGATACAACTCATACACAAAGTGGGCTCTTCACGGCTCAACAGTGGGGGATGGGGCTCGTGGGCAGGGGTTGGGTTGGGGGCTGGATGGTGGGGCAGCGCGGTGCTGCATAGCGCAAAGGTGGGGGAGGGGGCTTGATGAGGGAGGAGGGAGGGGGTGGGTTCCATGAGGGAGGAGAAAAAAATGGGCTGGGGGGGTTGGAAAGCCTAATAGAGTCAATAGAGACCGCCCAGAATCCCCCTCCTCAAAAGCCCAAAATTCTAGTAGTGGCTGGTATGTATGAAAATCCAGTCAAACGCATGATGAACAGGTCCAGGATACACAAAATATGTTCGCGAAGTAAAGCAAAAACACGTATGCGCGTAGGATATTAATAATCATCAGGTTTCATGAATATTTGAAGGTATATAGAAGACGTGCAGCAAATTAAGACGAAACAAACAGAGCTCGTATGCATGAAAACCCAGTAAAGCGCGAGAAAAACGTGCCCAAGATCCACAGAACACTGGGGTGAAGCGAAGATGGTATAATTAAGCGCCGAGGATATTCAAAATCACCGGAGTTCATGAGTATTTTTAAGTAAAATCGGTGAACTTCGTCTCGCCGAGGAAACTGAATAGAAAGACGAAGCCCAAGTTTGGATTGAGAGAGAGGAGTGTTTAGTAGTGAATATGTGATCGAAAGCGGGGAGACGGAATCGTGAGGGGCTGATTGGGGGTAATATGAATGAATGTTTACCAGATCTGACGGTACCTCGAACGGAGTAGCCGCGTCGGAGGAGCCTCATGACCAGCCATAGTATCCCTTCCCACCGGTCACGCACACTGTGCCCTTATCCTATTCCATCTACCTTCCCGTCTCCCTCCCTCTTTTTGGGGCTTTTAAGAATGAATTTAAAATGATATCACGTTCTAAAATAAATTTTAAATGGAATCTCATACAATTAGGGAGATTGGATGGCAATTTTAGGGGAAGGGCTTTTTTTTTTTAGTTAAATGGGATAGGGCGTTTATTATTAGAAAAATGGGTGTCTTTAGCACCACTTGAAGTGGCACTATATAATTCTTCGAATAGCGCCACTTGAAGTGGCGCTATAGTATTTTTTTTAATTTATTATATTTATTATTTTACATTTAATATAATTATATAATTTTTATATTTATTATAATTATTATATTTATATTTATATATACATTATAATCTTTAGCGCCACTTGAAGTGGCACTATATAATTCTTCAAATAGCGCCACTTGAAGTGGCGCTATAATATTTTTTTTAATTTATTATATTTATTATTTTACATTTAATATAATTAGATAATTTTTATATTTATTATAATTATTATATTTATATTTATATATACATTATAATATTATAATTATCATAAATAGAAATATATAATTATAATAAATGTAATAAATATAATAGGAAATATTCTTCGTTGTATATTTTGATTATTATAGTTATGTATTTATTATATTTATTATATTTATAATTATATTACGATTATTCTATATTCATTATAATATTAGAATTATAATAAATTTATAATTATAAATATAATAATTATGATAAATATATAAAAATAACAAATATATAAATATAGTAAAAACAAAAATATAATAATTATATAATTATAAAAATAGTAAATAAAAAAATAAAATAATTATAGAATTATAATAAAAATAATAAATGTAATAAATATAATAAATGTAGTAAATGTAATTATATATTTATGTATACAATATTATTTTTTTGCTTTGTAAATATGCAATTCTATATATATATATATATATAATGTATATATAATGTATATATAGATATATAATTACATAATGAAAATATATAATTCTATATATATACATTATATATTTTTTACATTAAAAATATGTAATTATAATAAACATGTAATTATAATAAATATATGCCTATAATAATCATTTATTTTAATTATATATTTATTATATTTAGAGTTATAATTAGATATTTATTGTATTTATAATTATAATTGTATGTTTATTATAGTTATATATTTATTATAATTATATAAATATAAATAGAATAATTATATAATGTATACATAAAGATATAATAATTTGTAATAATCATATATTAATAAAAAATAATTTGTAATTTAATTAATGACAATTAATTATTTATAATTAATTTTCAATTATAATAACTTATTATTATATTAATTTGTAATAAATTATAATTTAATTTACTATTATAATCAATTTACAAATATAATTATTTATAATTATAATAATTTGTAATAATTATATTTTAAATATATAACATAGTTGAAAACAAAAGAAATTTCATAAAAAATGTTGATAAAAAATAATTTTTAAGCAATTAAAACCACCTATTTGAAACTTAAAAATATTTCAAATACGTGTTTTTGAAAGACTATAATAGATAAAGTATAACACTGATATAAAGGCAACTTTAAACATTGATTAAACATATAATAAATATTTGAAAACAAAATGAATTTAATGAAAAATGTCAATGTAAAATAATTTATAAGCTTTCAAAACCAGTTATTTGAAACTTACAAATGTTTCATGTACGTCAATTTAAAAGACTATAAAACATAAATTATAGCATGAATATAAATGAAACTTTAAACACTGACTAAACATATAATAAATATTTGAATACAAAATGAATTTCATAAAAAATGTTGATGAAAAATAATTTACAAGCTTTCAAAACCACCAACTGAAATTTTGACATCCAATTCACTGCAAGAAAGGTCAGAAGGTCCACATAAACACACCATGTTTGGACCTTCTGGCCTTTCTTGCAGTGAATTGGATGTCAAAATTTATACTGGATATAAAGAAAGGCTGAAGTCGCCCTTCGTTTTGGGGGGAACACCACCACAGCTTCCTACATCTCGCTTAATTGTTCAATTCAGTTTCATTAAATTTGGTCAACCCCTCATTTTTAATGAAATTTTTTTGTCTTCGAGTATTTCTTATATGTTTAATCAATGTTTCAAGTTTTGTTTAAATTATTTTGTATATACTATATATTTTATTTTCTAATTATTTGTCTAAATAACAATCATTTATCTAAATAAATAAGGTTTTTAACATATAAATCATGTCATCTGAATAAATCAACGTCGATGCCCCCCGGTACCACAACGTGGCGTCTGAATCTCACGTCCTCCCCACGTCTGACGTATGCGTCGCTCCGTTGTCCTAGAGTGGGATCCTCCGCTTCTGGTGCATCTGGTGCCTCCTCATGATGTTGTGTAGAGGGCTGACCAAAATCATGTGTGGATGACGGCCCAAAATCATATGTGGACGACGACCCAAAATTATGCGTGGAGCCAGATGGTCGGGGGATCCTAAAAATGGTAGAAATGGCATACTGAAGAAGTCCTCGCCGGGAGGAGAGGGGGCTGCCACAAGCTGTGTCACCTGATCCAGCTTATAGTCCATAGTAGTCATTGGAGACGACAGATGTGGTATATAAGCGTTTTCCTGCTATGCAAGCTCATCAATAAGCTGGGTAGGTTCATCTCTATGTGGAGCTGCCACATCTGCAGGAGGTGCTCTCAAATGTCTATCTCGCCGCCTCTGCCCCTCCCGAGGTACCCGTCTTTGTCTCCCAACTGGCGGCGGTGGTGGCGGTGCATCGTCATCAGCAGACATAGCAGGGACATCATCACCCTCAGGAGCTCCAGCTGGAGGATATGGATCAGGATATTCATGCGGCTCCTCGTCATAACAACTGTCATGTATCATCTGGAGATCGTCGTAGAGAGCCAACACATCTCGATGAACTACGTCCCATCTAATATATGCCTCCTCCTGAGGATGTGTGATATGTGCAAGATGATCAATGCTGGCTGTCTGCAAATGAAATGACATTTATATTAATACCACAAAAGAGTTAAACTAATATAATATACCTTAATAAACATACCATCCACTGAATACCAATCCCCTGACGTGTAAGATGCATGATGGTATGACGTCGATACCAGTCTGCATAATCTCCCTGGGCAGATAACTGATACTGTGCTGTGGGATATTCATATCGAGAAACACCATATCAGGCACGCGCGTCCCACAGCTCAATATGAGATGCATGAAACAGCCACCAGTCCGTCGATTGTCTACCTGTAAGTACAATAGAATGCAACCCATCAGGCTGTCATTGTGCCATCGGGATATGTTGTATATAACTGAACTGGCGCATGACCCGGTCTGGCTGGTGCCACTCGATGATATGGAAGTGGATGAGTGGCACCACTGCAGCACGATCTTCAATCATAGCTGTGCAGTGCGGTGGAAGTGACGCATAGACATAACCTGTATATGGAGTCCATGAAACCTGAAATGTAAACTCAAAAAGTAAGTGACATATTAGCAAGATAATGTTAGTAAGATTACATTGAAATAATTTAAAATAGTGATAACAAAACATATTGTTCTATAAAAAAGTATTGTTTGACTTACATCAACTGGCACTAATGCATCGAATATCTGTCAAAAGTTGTGCACACTATGTCTCGGTGTGTGTGCATGCTTCTGAGACTGACTCCACCTGGCTACAAAAGAGTAATATATAGTAAGTTTATAAATAACAAAAACAAAAGTACTAAATAAATGAAAGTAATGAAGTAAACATATCATCGTCCCCGAGGATAATCCTGAAATAACTCTGTTTTAAGTGGTGCGATAGCTCGAGGAGTGATGCGTGGAAAATGCTCCCAAGACCACATATGTACTAAAACCATACAACCTGCAATCTGCTGTGCATCTGCCTGACAACCGGTACAAAGGGATCTATACAGATGTGTTAATACAGCGGATCCCCAACTGTATGTAGCTGTCTGATCAAAATCCTCAAGTAATGGGAGGTACATCATGTGTACCAAAACGGTTGAGTAGTCGACGCATAACATGCCTCCGAGCAGTCACAGAATATATGCACGTGTGTGCCTAATAAGTGTCTCATCATCTGCGTCATTCAGAATGACAGGGAAATGCTCATCAAGGCATCTCATGCGCAATCGAGAACCCACAAGGACACCTCGTACGCCAATGACATCAATGTCTAACAGTCGATGTATGACAGCAGCCCAGTTGCCACTAGTGGCACCCGTAATTGCCTGTCCATGGATGGGCAAACCAAGCATGTAGATGACATCCTCTAAAGTAATGGTCATCTCCCCCTCTGAGAGATGAAAAGTGTGTGTCACTAGCCGCCATCTCTCAACCAATGCCGCAATCAAATGATGATCAATAGTCTTAAAGTCACACATAGCGACTCCATAAAATCATGCACGTCTAAGGTATGAAGAAATAACTGCTGGGGGCGCATCATGATGAAAATGATGTGCTCTCCGAACAACAAGTTGTCAAACAGGTCGTCGCGCCAACACAAGACGTGACACATGTGTCTCCTGGCCAGATAATAGTGGCTACTCCATCTGATTTTACAAATAGTAAAACATTAATTTCATGTTAGTCATCACATTTATCATTTAAGGTATGAAATTTATCATGTAATGTATGAAAGAAGCGTGTAATAAGTTAAATAAAGTAATTTAGGATATGTTCAATATATAAAGGAATTTATGATATGTTTAACATATAATGTTGATGATATATTCACTTTGAATGCTTTCAAAATTCAACGATGACATTGGATTTTGAAAGATGTCAATGTCACAATAATTAGCCACAATTATTAAAGGAATTAATGATATGTTCAACATATAAAGTTTTGGATTGATTCTCCAAACTACTATCTCTATCGAATACTGATGATGTTATTATAGGAAATATTATTCTTTGTATATTTTGTGTTCATACATGTCACAAATGACTCATGGATCATTTTCCTAAAGCATTTGAACATATTTTAAGCACATTTTTCTGCCTGCAAATCACTGCACCCTTGCCTCTGAAACCTAAAATAGAGAGTTGGACAACTCAATATGCTCAATCAACATCATTAAAAATAAATATGGAAAAACCTTTGATCCATGTACGGTTAACATGAAAAAACATCCTCCTTCTGCATCGTAGCTTTAGTCGACCCAGTAAAGAACCAACTGTCACATATTCACGACCTCCGAATGAATATATGACAGTTGATTCTTCACTGAGTCGACTAAAGAGGGGAATTGCCAATGTTGCAGAATGAATCAATGTTTTTTGTGGAGAAAACCCATTCTCGTGGTTGAAAACGAGGGGCATAATGTTTTAATCATTTTCAAGAATATCAATTATTTATGTTCATCACTCTATTTAACACTTTTGAAGAAAAGGATGAGAGGGGCATAATGTTTGAAACAGTTTGATTGCTCACCTTCTTCTAAAATGTAGTTTTTTTCTTGCCTTTTTTTTATCTATTCCCACTTCATTTTCCTTGGATCTTTGGATTTTTTAGGTGTGAGTTCATCACGCTTTTCAGGTTGAACCTTGTAGTCCTGATTTCTTTATTTGTCATTTTCTAGGCTAGTAGTCTCAGATTATGTTATATCCTCAATTTATTCTTCACTAGTATTCACTCTAACTGATTCTCAGATTCTGTTAAATGCTCGATCTTACATTTTATATATTTTAAAATTTCTTGTAATTTTTCTAAAACAACAACCACTTATTAAAATGATGATGATATATTAACTATGAATGGTTTCAAAACTCATCGATGGACAAATATTGATTACACATACAATGTGTTTACAGTAACTGATGGAGTACAAAAATCATTTTAACCATTAGATGATTGCCCTATATGTCTAGGGCAATGTGTCTTCATATGACCCTCTTGGTGGCATATGATGCACCTTCATCCAGGTGTCTGTTCACTAGGCCAATCCTTCTCATTCCGAATACGAGTCGACTTTGGCCTCCCTTTAGGGTGAAGTCTACTGTTGTTTGGTAGAAGCGTGGGTGTGTCATCAGAGAGCTGAAAATTCTGATATTCTCCGATCGGCATCCACAGAGTATTGTAGCAGGAGTTGATACTGTCAAGTCGATAAACTGGATCAACAAAATGCTCCCAAGATACGTGTACGTAAGCACATGCTGCAATCACATGGCCACAAGGATATCTCAGTGCTTGGAACTTTCCACATTCACAGTAATGCTTCTCTAATAAAACAACTCGGATACGACCATTGCTGAAAGCGATAGAATCATCGGGCTCAGCGACCTCAAATCGTTGCTCTGGACGATTAAATGTGGTGACACGATAAGTTGCAGCTTCCTAAAGAACTGTATCTAGATCGCGCTGGAAATGGTGTCCATAGCACATCCCTCTGTTCAAGCCCTCTTCAGTTTGCTTTCCTCGTTCCAAAAAATACTTGACACTACGATAGAAGGTCTCTTGTACCAAACCTATAATTAAAATTTAAGTCATTATACTAATAGTATATTATAATTTTGCTTTTATAAGCAAAATATGATCAAATATTCATATTTACCTGTGATTGGTAATTTTCGAACGCCCTTGAAAACTCCATTTATGCATTCTATGATTTTGGTCGTCATATGACCATATCTCCTCCCATCATCATATGCCAACGACCATTTCTGTTTTGGAATTTGCATCATGTAATCATAAACTTCTAGATTAACTCTATGAATATCTTGAAGACGCTCCTCCATTATTTGTTGTTGAGGCTCGTATGCTATCATACAAGAAATAATCTGAATAGATAGGATCATAACTATGATATAATTTTTTAATAGAAAAAAAGGATATTCATACCAATTTTTAAGATTTCTTTCTTCATCGAATCATTCTTGAATCTCTTTCATAAATTGCTAGCAATGCGTCGAATACAGTATCGATGATGGGCATATGGTTCTCTCCATGAAAGTCCCTCAGACTGTACTGCCTCCTTGATTTCACGGTGACGATATGAGATAAGACAAAACCCTTCTATGCCCGTAACAAACTCTTTAAGACATGCCAGAAACCAACTCCATGATGAGAAGTTCTCTTTATCCATAATCGCAAATGCCAAAGGTAGAGGGGCTCGATTTCCATCTTGTGTGGTAGCAATCAATAAAGTTCTTGTATACTTTCCATACAGAAATGTGTAATCTATTTTTATAAACTGCTTGCAATGCCTGAAAGCTGCCACACATGGTAAAAATGCCCAAAATAATCTATCAAAAACAACCATTGACTGGTCAACTTGGTTGTATTGGTTAACATATTCAGTAGTATGTAACCGATAGATCACTTGATTATTGTGGCGTAAAAGCTCCAAAAGTTGTGGTAAAACTCGATAAGAATCATCCCAATCACCGTACACTTTCATAATATCCTTTTTCCATGATGCCCATGCCTTCCAGTAAGAAATATGATACCCAAAAAGTTGTTTGATTCGCTTCTTCACTAAAATAATAGGAACATCTTGACATGATCTAATAATTTCAACAATAACTGATGAAAAAAAGTCAACATCTAATGAAGATTGTTCCTGTAACAAGCTTGGGTTCATACATGTGTGTGGAGTAAATCTTGTAATGTGCCAGCTGTGAAAAGTGTTATCAATTATAGCTCGTAGACGCATTTGACAATTCGAATCATATTTGTCACAACAGATCAAATAATAAGATCTTTTTGACTCTTCTAAAACATAAGAGTAATGTCTTTCAATGTGATATTGTTTTATCACATTTTTCATTACATCTTTACTCTCAAACTCTCTTACAATATGCAAAACACCTTCATTTGTCACTCGATCTGTGCCCCCAATGATTCCTGGAAATTATGAACTAGGAGTAATAACTGACCAATCAAATTCTGGCAAGCGATTCATGCCTTCTGTCGACCATGAACTCAATGGTGGGGGATGGTTCAATGGTCGGTTAAACCTCACATGATTGGGAACTGAGTGTTCTTCCACATGCACTTCCTCTTCATCTTCAGCTTCCTCTTCATCTTCTAAATTGTCATCATCTACAAAATCATCGACCAATGCATCTACAATATACGGGGGACTATCCATTGAAATTGTAACCAAGGGAAATGACGGTGCCATTGTAGATGGAACTTCTTGATGTGTTCTAAAAGGAGCATATGACATTGTCTCGTGACATTGTGATGACCCAGGTTCTAATGTCGATGGCACCTCCATTGTGGCTATGGTCACATACAACTCCATCATTTGATTGGGAGGTAGGAACTTGACCAATGACAATACGTATTCCCATTCTTCATCATCAATTATTGGATAAGCCACATGCCAAAACCTATCCACAAATTGTAGATTTCTGTATGTGATAGATTCTATTGCTTGGTTTCTCCTCAGTTTCAACTTTCGATGAATTTTCCTTTGAAGAGTTCCCAAAGTTGTACACCCTCCAAGTATTACAATAGCTTCTAGCTGTATACTATAACTACATCCTTGTTCTGTCTCAATTATTTGTCCATTGCAATAAATATAAGCATCCATCTTTTTTATCTAAAATAAACCCTCGTTAATAATCACATATTATCAAACAATCAATTTATGTCTGCATGCTTCTAGAATTTATGTTGAAATCCTAGTCCCTCCACCAAATCAATATGTTCAAACCATATTGATGTGTAACTCTCTTTATACAACCCACAAGTTTGTGTTATTTACCCAAAAATAGTAAGTCAAACATATTCATACATATCCACATGCATCATATGCATGAGGTACATGAACACGTCATGTAAAAGCATAAAGTTATATGAACTTGAAAAACTCAACATGAATAAGCCCGGAGCGACAGATAGCCAACCCCATTCACTTTCCTAGACAAGGAAAGCCTCCAGGAAAGTAGGTGGTCCGACCCAAAGCCCCTCTATCCGGGGATACTTTACTCAAGTAAGCATTTCGGTTCATGACAACTCTAACACTTAATATGTAAAAAATATATTCAACTACTATATTCAAGTTCATAACTACAATTACAAATTGAGGTCAAGGTAGATGACAAACTAAATTCATTATCATACTTAGAATGTAATGCAAATATATATTATATAAACAATTCATAATATAACTACTTCGCTAATTGTTGTAACTACTTCGCTAATTATTGTAACTACTTCGCTAATTACTGTAACTATTTCGCTAATTACTATAACTACTTTGCTAATTAATTGACCAATTATAATGACTAATTATAAACCAATTATAATGACTAATTAGATTCATTAAATGACTAATTAGATTCATTAAATGACTAATTAGATTCATTAATTGACTAATTAGATTCCTTAATTGACTAATTAGATTCATTAATTGACTAATTAGATTCATAAATTGACTAGTTAGATTTAATTAATTGACTAGTTAGATTTAATTAATTGACTAGTTAGATTTAATTAATTGACTAGTTAGATTTAATTAATTGACTACTTAGATTTAATTAATTGACTAATTAGAATTAAGTAATTGACTAATTAGAATTAAGTAATTGACTAATTAGAATTAAGTAATTGATTAATTATAAAATTGACTAATTATAATTAAGTAATTGACTAATTATAATTAAGTAATTGACTAATTATAATTAATTAATTGACTAATTATAATTACTTAAATGACTAATTATAATTAATTAATTGACTAATTATAATTAATTAATTGACTATTTATAATTAATTAATTGACTATTTATAATTAATTAATTGACTATTTATAATTAATTAATTGACTATTTATAATTAATTAATTGACTAATTAGAATTAATTAATTGACTAATTAGAATTAATTAATTGACTAATTAGAATTAATTAATTGACTAATTAGAATTAATTAATTGACTATTTACAATTAATTAATTGACTATTTACAATTAATTAATTTACTATTTAGAGTTAATTAATTGACTATTTAGAATTAATTAATTGACTATTTGACTAATTATAATTCATTAATTGACTAATTAGAATTCATTAATTGACTAATTATAATTCATTAATTGACTAATTATAATTAACTAATTGACTAATTGACTAATTACAATTCATTATTTAACTAATTGACTAATTATAATTAATTATTTAACTAATTGACTAATTAGATTTAACAAATTGACTAATTAGAATTAACTAATTGACTAATTAGAATTAACTAATTGACTAATTAGAATTAACTAATTGACTAATTAGATTTAACTAATTGACTAATTAGATTTAACTAATTGACTAATTAGAATTAATTAATTGACTAATTAGAATTAAGTAATTGACTAATTATAATTAAGTAATTGACTAATTATAATTAACTAATTGACTAATTATAATTGACTAATTGACTAATTATAATTAACTAATTGACTAATTATAATTAACTAATTTACTAATTAGAATTAACTAATTGACTAATTAGAATTAACTAATTGACAAATTAGATTTAACTAATTGAATAATTAGATTTAACTAATTGACTAATTAGATTTAACTAATTGACTAATTAGAATTAATTAATTGACTAATTAGAATTAAGTAATTGACTAATTATAATTAATTAATTGACTAATTATAATTAACTAATTGACTAATTATAATTAATTAATTAACAAATTATAATTAACTAATTGACTAATTATAATTAACTAATTGACTAATTATAATTAACTAATTGACTAATTACAATTAACTAATTGACTATTTATAATTAACTAATTGACTAATTATAATTAACTAATTAACTAATTATAATTAACTAATTATAATTAATTAATTGACTAATTATACATAATTAGGTATCTAATTATGCTTACTTAATTAACTTAATTAAATTAATTATTTAACTACTTTCAATTAATTATTTTTTAAACTAATTCTATAAACTAAACAAATAAATTAATAAACAAATTCTATAATCTAATTACATTAACTAAACAATTAAATATACAATTTAAAATATTAAAGAAATGTAAATGAAAACTTACCTCAAATTTGCAGAATGGTCAGCGGACAACCAGAATTCTGTTCTCCAAATTGAGAGAAAGGGAGGAGGTTGAGGAGGTGATAGGATGAATGAGGAGGGGTGAGGGAGTGATGGGGTTTTATAGGGGGTGAGGGAGATCAGTGCCACTTGAAGTGGCGCTGATGAATAGTATGCCGAATTCCGCCTAGCGCCACTTCAAGTGGCGCTATGGCGTTTTTTTCCATTAGCGCTAATTGAAGTGGCGCTAGGGTGCCCCATTTCCTAAATAAAAAAATGGGGAACCCATTTTCATAAAAAAATTCCCCTCCCACCGAAAATTTTCGAGATTGGATTCATATCTTATTTTAATATTATAAATTTGTGCCCACCAAATACATATGGAAACTCATCAACCGGGGACCCAAAACTACCCAACCTGGTTAAATAGAGTTTTAGTACTAGTTAAATAGGTATTTATAGGATTAAGATATCAAATTAAAAACTTGATTGATAAATAAGTAGGTTTGGAGTAGTACTCTTAATGTACCATAAACATGAACACGATTATGTAAATTATTATTAATTAATTGGTAATAATTTTTTAAACAAATGATTAATAATTAATAAGTAAATGGATTATTCGAAAATTAATGTGAATTGGAGTATAAATCAAGCCCCAAATATGAAGAATGTGTTCTGAAGGTTCCCCATGGATTCCAGGTATGCAACACCACCCAACCTGATTAAATGGGGTTGGGTTAGTAGTTAAAAAGATATTTATAGGGTTAGGGTAGCAAATTGAAAATTCAACTAATAAATGAGTATGGTTAGAGTAGTACTCTTAGGGTACCATAAACCTGAACTTGGTTATGTAAATTATTATTAGTTAATGAATAATAAATTTTTAATCAAAAAATCAATAACTAATTAGTAAACATATGATTTGAATGTTGAGGTGAATTTGAGTAGTAATATGTTACGAACTGTGACGTGGTGGTTTGAGAAAAATAGGGGAAATTTGAATCTTTACTTTTAGGTGGTGTTCGAGGGGGAAAATGGTAATTTCTCTTATAAGGAGATTTTAGGTAATTTTTCTTACCACTCTGTTGGTTCTCGGAATATGGTGTTTACCCTTGGGCAGGAGTTTGGTGGAATTCCTAGACGTTCGAATTTCAGTGGAATATTTAATATTTAATTAATTAAATATTATTTATCCGCACAGGTTTGTTTGATGATATCTTTTATTTGGAGCATCGGATTGGAATTCTGACTTCGTCGTTGAGTCTGAAATGAGGGTTTTTCCACGGCAAGGCATAACCTTGCATCGACCATTGGGGCCAGGTCGAACCCCATTTTTTCTCTCTCCTCCTTTTCTTTTTCTTTTATTTTTTCTTTCTTTTCTCCTTTTTCTTTTCTTTTTCCCTTTTCTAACTGGTGTGTTGTAACGACCCCGGTGTTTTATCAATAAAAATTCTCTTCTTATAATTATAGTATAATCACATAAGATTACTTATAGAACACAATACAAACCTTATAAATGAAGAATCGGTGAAATAAAAGGTATCTCTAAAAGTTAAGGAACACATGCCAATGAAATAGTAACTTGACCTTTGGAATAGTAATGTGACCCTTATAAATAGTAAACCAGCCAATTGAATAGTAACCTCCCTAATGAAAGTATAAATAAAATTCATCCATCTTATAAGTGACAATATGATATAATTATATAATAGTATAAGTAAGTAAATATTTTAAAAATTATTAATTAAGTGTTGGTATTTTTGTAAGTCATGTATATTTAATTACAATTTTATGATTAATTTAATGAATTAAAAGAAAATTTATTTTCATAAAACGAATTCATAAATTGTTATTTTTATGTCTTATGATCATAATATAATTTTATGAGACCATAATTAATTTTTCAAAGTGTTAGAAAAGTAGTTTTAATTTTAAATTTTTTATTTTTCAGGCAATTTATGATTTTAATTAAAAATTAAATTTCACATATTTAAAAAATTATTTTCATAAAACGGAGTTCATTTTTTAATTTTACGCATCGAAAAATGGTTGGGGTGAATTTTTGGGTTTTTTCTGAAATACTTGATTTTTTTTATGAATAGTAAAATATGATAATTTATGATAAATGATAAAACCTCAATTTATGCATCATGCTTGAGTCATGAATGATGTAAATGACCATTGGTTCAAATTCACATGCTCTCTTTACTTTTTTTGGTCACAATAATCGAGACTATTCATAGTATTGAGCAAAAATATTAAACTAATGATTAAAATAATGGGAAACCCCTTCTCGCCTCCACTATAAATACCACCCATCTTTACCTCTTATATTCACTCCTCTCAATACTTACGTCTAGTCCAAATTCTACTCAAATATCTCCCTAATCTACTCTCCCACATCCAACATCCCTTGGTCTCTTCAAAATACCAAATCATCTCCCCTAAAGAGGTTCTCAAGGAAGATATATTCAAGAGGTAAATTCCTCTTTTCACTTCATTTATTTTCTTTCAAGTTCCTTTCTTTCTTTTTCTTTCCTCACCTCCTTTCATCCAAATATTATGATAACTCCAGTAAATTACATGTACTGAAATTCTGTTATGATAATGGAATATTTCATCACCATCTCTTCTTTCCCCTCCTTTTATACTAGAAATGAAAACACCATCCGAAATGTGTCAATTTATCACATTCAAGGATAACGGGTTTTCAATTTCTATTACCATCTTCAATTCTGGTCATTAAACCATTTTGATGGTTGATCTAGACTATAATATATGTAATATGTCTAATTTAAGGTTCTGGAATTTTTTTTATATACATGATATTAATTTATAAAGCAAAATGTATTTGTTGTGTTTAAAACCCACCAATTAACCAAAATGATTATCATTAAAGTTTTATATAATGATTCATCTTCACTCTAAATAACCAAATGAATTTTATAACCATGTATTCTTATGGATGTTAAATAATAACATATAACTCCAATTCTGGAAAAATTTTCTCATATTACATGTTTATCCTCACATGAATATAAGTAAACCAATCATGAAAACCAAGGAAAAAAACATTCTCAAACAATGAAATTGAACCTCTTAACTCATAAAAAAGGTCATGAATGAACTTAATAAGGCTATAATAAACCAATTACATGAATAAGAGGTTCTGTACATACTAATTAATAAATGTAATTTGATTATCCAGGACATTAAGATCAAGTGAAGGACACCATCGAACTTAAGGTAAGGGATTCTATCTGAACCTCCATTATTCCTTCAGGTTGCTTTGTCTTTCTTTTTACCCAAATTAAGTTATTTGTTCTTTTTATTTACACCTTATAAATGTTGTGTAAATTATCCAAACTCATGTATAAAGATCCATTCATTATTATCTTTCATATATATACATGTTTTTAAGTGGTTCTCTTCTCAATACTTCCCGATAAGCAAACCCATTTTAAGGGACCTTCCCGAATTCTTACCCAATTTTGAGTACACTCTATCATCTGTTTTAAGACACCATTGTTTTTATAAAATCAGTATTTTTATTATGAAAACATTCCTAGTTCACTTCTGGTTTTATATAAAATATTATTACCTTTTCTATTTTAAAGGCTCTTTAGTAATTTCCTTAAAATCACACTAAAATGTTTTAATGTTAGAATTTCTTAAATACTCTTATTACATGTTTTCACCCCTATTTGTCATAACTTACCATGATATATGCCTATTTTCCCTTATAAATGTTTGTGTATATTTTAATTCCTTTCTTCCATGGACACTTGTATGATATGTTCATCTGTTATGCTTTATGACATGATTATGATACCCATTTCTTTCCATGGGTACCCTTATATTTATGTATGATTGATTATGTGTGATTCTATATGTGGAAAACATATTCATGAACATGTTATGATGGGTGCACCCATATAGAGCTCCAATGAATTGGGTAAATTTTAGTCTCACGAGACGTTATGTGCAATGGTCTCGACGATTAGCCTTGACTCGTGCCACCATGTGCAACAGTCTTGGTGGTTAACCTTGAATTGTGATCCTCAATATGCAATGAGCCTTGAATAATTATAAATTCAGGTTTTATATTGCTTCCACATTACTATGAATCCATGTTTATATGATCCCATGTTTATATATTATGATTCCATATGTTCCATGTCTTTTTATATCATTATGTCATGCCTTCTAACCCATGTGCTAAAGCTTTATTCTTATGTGTAACATCCCGATTACGAGTGCCGCCCAAAGGTGCCTCGTACCCGGTTGGTCACACAACCTCAAGAAAATTTACCCAAATTCCAGAGGCTACCAACTAGCAGCGATGTCCTTGGGTGTGATAGTGGGGAAACTATGCCCTCATAGGTAGAGTAACATAACGAAAACAAATAGAAAACAGTAGCCGAAGCAATAATACCATACCACAGAAGTAAACAATGGAAGACTGATTATATAAAAAACTACAACATATATAATAAATGATGCATGTCACATGTAACTAAGAAATCATCCAAACAAGTCATAATGCTGGAAATAAAATACTGAAACCAAAGTACATAAAACAGTAAACTCCAACAACATCGCAAGCCTCAACTTGGTCCCATGCTCTCTAGCTCCAACAACAATCAAATACCTGATGAAGGTAATTTGCACTTATTTATACCTGCAACCATATAATCCATTTAGGCCCAAAATCATGACCCAAACAGGGTGTGAGACGAATCCCAGTAGGCAACCACCAAAATATTTGTGCCTAACTGTTAGTGAATATATATAGCAGGCAAAATACAGAATGAAGTAATAAACAAGGAAGTACTCAAAAGTAAACAATCATACAGTTTCCAATCACATTAATTCACATTTATTAATTATTTAAATTATTGAATAATGAAATCCTGGGATCTATCCTAAGTTCTATATCCCTTGTGTAATAGAAGAAAAAATGTCTCAGAAGACCATCTAACAATCAAGTAAGACTGAGTCTAAGCTTGTGTTTTGGCTCGACAGACTCGTCACAATCAATCAATAATTCACAAGCAACCCTCCAGGAAAGTTCTCACAGTCTAACCCATATGGTTCAACATATAATCATTTCAATAAAGATGTAATGACCCTCTAGTAAGCTCACACAATCTAACCCCTTTAGTCCCACAAAACAAAGACTCTCTAAGGAAGCACTCACCCTCAATTCCCTCTACGGTATTTTAATGAATAACTACAGACTCTCTGAGGAAGCACTCAACGCCCATTCCCCCTATAGTCTTGTAACTATATATTATAGACACTATGAGAGATCACTCACTGTCAATCCCCCCTATGGTCTCATAACAGTATAAATAACACACTTTGGGGAAGCCCTCAACATCAATTCCTCCCATGGTCTAACTACACCAGGTTCGCACAACCCTGTGTAATAAAATCGTACACAAATGATATCCAGAAGACCAATGTAATCTAAAATACTATAAGGGTAAGGAGTTACAATGCATAACACATGAATTTAACAAAAAACAATAAGCAATCAATTATAACCCAACAATCAAGGCAAGGAAACAAGGTCTGCCTCTTAGGCAACCCTGACCAAATGTCCATAAACATTCAAATAAGGAAATGCACCCACATGGTGTCCCCTAAAAATGCAATTGAGCATAATATATCAACTAAAACCCTTAATTTATCAATCAATCTAAGGCAGATGATAATAGGGTTAAATTCTTTAACACGAAATACCCGAATCGTGGGTAATCGGCACTTAGGCATATATAACTCAAATACAAAAAACCACCTACCTTGATGTAGTACGATGAACACTCTTGAACGTTGACCCTTGAATCATCCTAGAATGTCTTAGATCTACAAAAAGGTAAAAAACATTCAACCACAGATAACCCGAGAGAGAGGAGAAATCAGAAAGAGAGGCTATAGGGAAAGTGAGAACTCACCAGTGGAAATCCAATGCACTCGGCGCCTCAATCAGAGCTCGAACAGAAGAATAGAAGGTGCTTGAAGATTATTAGTTTTATTTCTCTCTCCTATTTGAGACACTGGAAGAAGAATACACTTCTGAAGATTAGACGTGACCCCAGTCCGATTAATCAAATAAAAAGAAAAGTACATGGTGTGTTCATTTAATGTACATGCCGTGTACTAGCCTCAACCGACCCCTGCTTTAGGCGGTCCACACGGCCATGTACTCGGCCGTTTCACAGCTACCCACGACAACTAGGTACACAACATGTACTCAAGAGTACACGATGTGTACTCTGAAAATTTCTAAAATATTCCTTTTTCCTAAAAAACACTAGAAATCAAGATCCATACCTGAAATAAAGATCTTAGTTCTTACAAACTCCCCCATATTAAAGAAATCCATCCCCTAATTTCCCTTCCAAGGGTGGTGAATAATAAACTTCAAACAACTCTGGACACTGTGATCGCACGTCAGCCTCCCTCTCCCATGTCTCGTCCTGTACTCGCCCGTGCTGCCATAACACCTATACCATAGGAACAGACTGACCACATAGAACCTTCTCACTATGATCCACAATCCATATAGGGTGCTCCTAGAAGGATTCATCCACCTCCAACTCAACTTCTTTGAGTTGAAAAATGAGAGACAGGTATAAAAAGTAACGTTGTAGCTGAGAAACATGAAAGACGTCATGCATAGCCTGATGCCTCTAAGGTAACCACAATCGATAGGCAACCATCATGACTCTCTCCAAAACCTCAAACGGACTAACGTATCTCAGTGAAATCTTTCCCTATCTCCTAATCCTCTTATTTCCCAACCTCAGTGTGACACACAAGAAAATATGATCTCCAACCTCGAACTCCAGAGGTTGTCTTTATCGATCAACATAAGATTTCTAGTGAGACTATGCAGTATCCATCCTCTTCTGAATCAACTCTACCTGCTCAGTGGTCTCCTGTACAAGATGAGGTCCCAAAATAACTGCATCTCCTACCTCTATCCAATATAGAGGTGATTAGCATGGCCTACCGTACAAAGCCCCATAAGGTGACATCTGAATCGTCACTTGAAAATTGTTATTATAGGAAAAATCCATGAGGGGTATGTCTCTCTCCTAAGAACCCCTTAAATCTAGGACGCATGCTCAAAGAATGTCCTCCAACACTTGAATCATGCGCTTGGACTGATCTTCCTTCTAGGGATGGTAAGCAGTACTCAGAAGTACCTGTGTACCCAAATCCCTATGTAGTCCCTTCCAGAACTGAGAAGTAAAATGGGCATCCCTGTTTGAAACGATAAAGTGCAGAACCCCATGCAAACGTACAATATCTTAGATGTACAACCTCCCCATATCATCAACATTGAAGGTCTCCTTGATCAGTAAGAAGTGCGCAACCTTCTTGATTCTGTTAATGACAACTCAAATTGCATCATTACATTGAGGTGACCTCAGTAACCCCATCACGAAATCTATCATGACATCATTTCACTTCCACTTGGGAATGGGTAACTGATGTAATAGCCCTGCCTGTCGCTGATACTCTGCCTTCACCTGCTGACAGGTGGACCATCTCATCACAAAACTAGCAACATCTCTCTTCATACTTGGACACCAATACTAACAGTGTAGATCTCGGTACATCTTGGTGATACCAAGATGAACTTCTCAAACTGAGGAATGAAAATCTCGCATTAACTCATCATGTATGTCTATTGATACCCATACACACCCATGAAAATGCAAAATATCATCCTCGCCTACGGTCTACCCATGAGTAGGGTCCTCTCCTAACACACTATCCCATAGGACTAGGCCTTCAGAATCTGATAGCTACCTCATTCGCACTCGATACAGAAAAGTATAGGTAATAGCTATAAAATAAAGAAACGTATGCCCCTATATGTCGTGCACCTTCAAATGCATCTCAGAAAATAGAGCCATAAGCTACCACTCACTGCTAGCCTCCTGAACTGTCTGTATTTGAGTCCTCCTACTCAACGCATCAGCCACTGCGTTGTCTTTCCCTAGCGTGTAGGCAAGCTCAAAGTTAAAATATTAAAGATACTCAACCCACCTTCATTGTCTCAAATTCAGATCACGCTGATTAAAGATATACTTGAGACTTTTTTGGTCAGTGAAAACCACAAAATGATCTCCCAAAAGATAATGTTTCCAACAATGCAAGGCATGAACAACTGTAGCTAACTGGAGATCGTGTGTTAGGTAATTCCTCTCATGTGGCCTCAACTGCCGAGACCCATACCCAAAGAATCCTTTCCCCTACATAAGAACTGCTCCCAGTCCGATACCTGATGCATCATAGTAAATGGTGTAACTCTTGCTTGGCTCCAGAAAAATTAGTATCGGTGCTGAAGTCAACCTTCTCTTCATCTCCTGAAAGGTTGAATCGTAGGATTCTATCCACAAGTAACCAGCCATCCCCATAAAACTTTGTACCTCAAAGGCGTTCTTCAGCTTCTCCCAAGAAACTACTGCTCTCACTTTCTCTAGGTCTATTGAAACTCTTATCTCTGAGATAACATGACCCAATAAGTGAACTTGGTCCATCCAAAAGTGACATTTTGAGAGCTTGGAATATAACCGATGCTCTCTCAGTGTACTCAAAACGATATCAAGATGGGTGGCATGATTGTGTCGAGTGTGTGAGTACACCAAGATGTCATCCACAAAGACTACCACAAAAGAATCCAAGTAAGGATGGAACACTTGGTTCATCAGTACCATGAAAACAACTGGTGAATTCATGAGATCGAATGACATAAACAAATACTCGTATAGACCATACTTACTCCAAAAGGCTGAAAGAGGTATATTTGATGGTCTAACGTGCAACTGATAATAACTGGATCTCAAGTCAATCCTCGAGAACACCCAGACTATTCAAAGATGATCAAAGAGATCGTCAATCCTTGGTAAGGGATATCAGTTCTTAACCATCAACTGGTTCAGTTTTTGATAATCCATGCAAAGTCTTAGGGTACCATCTGCCTTCTTCATGAAAAGGATAGTCGAACCCCAAGGAGAAGTACTGAGTCAGATGAAGCCCTTTTCCTTCAACTCCTCTAACTACTTCTTGAGATCCTGTAACTCTGGTGTATCCATCCTATAAGGAGTAATGGACACTGGTGCCACTCCTAGAACAAGTTCAATTGAGAAATCTACCTCTCGGTCCGGAGGTAAACCTGAAAATTCATCTGGAAAGAAATCTCTGAAATGATCCCCCACCGGAGGAAAGTTCATATGTGAAGTCCCCTAATCATCCATATATAAACTAGAAATATGGACTATAATTCCTCTCAACCCATGATGCTTGAGTCTATCTTTACTTGATCGGACATCCCATTCACCCTTGTGTAGAAAAGATCTGCCCTCTGGTGAGGTGAAACTCACCCTGCGGTGATAGTAGTCAACAAAGGCCTAGAAAGAGACTAACCAGTAAATTCCGAGAATGAAATCGTAACCAATCATCTCTAAGACATAGAGGTCCCATAAGAAGTGACACCAACCAACCTCAAGAGGGCACTACTTGCACTGGTGTACACTAGTCGTCCTAAACCCCAACAGAGTGTCTAGCATCATAACATCCTCATAAGTAAAGATATATAGCCTAAGGATCTTCACAATGGAAATATATAAGAAAATATGGGAAGCCCCTATATTGAAAATTCCAGAAGCTAAAACTGTGGCAAATAGAATCATACCTCTAACTATAGAGGGTATGGGATCCTACTCCTGCTGGGTCTGATCCACTACAAAAGTTTAACCTGTACTGTGGCCCTGCGACCCTGCCTGACTACCCTGAGCTGATCCACCCTACTATTTTTGGACCCCTGTAGCCTGACCACCATGGCCACGACCACCTCCTCGGCCTGAATGGTCTGAAAAACTCCAGTTTTTTGATTGAGGAGAAACTGGTGGTCCTGCTCCTGAACGTGGAGTCATGGAAGAAATCCTATCACCAGATGCTGGTGATAAAGACCGGAAAAAAGCTAAAGATGGCCCATATTTATACAATATTGGCACTCAACTGGGTCTCTCTAGAGTTGAGGTCTTATATGACCACTCTTCCCACACTGGTAGCATACCACCTGGATACCTGAAGAAGTAACACGTCTACTCGGATCTCTACATGTAGACTCCCTACGACACTTCCTAATATCAGTTGGAGGAGTACCAACTCTGGATGCCGAACCGCCCTGGATCACAGATCCAGACTCCCTCAGATTACTCTTGGTGATCAGTGCCTAGTTGACTATAGACGATATGGAAGTCAGCCTGAAGATGTTCACCTGGGATCAGATGTCATGTTTGAGACCATCCTCAAACTTCTTGGCCAGAAATAACTCATCACCCTTGGAATGGGTGTGAAACACTGCAACTCGGTGAAGTGAGAAGAATACTCCATGATAGAAAGATTACCCTATTCCAAACCCACTAACACTCAGGATCGTTCGTCCCTTAAAATCTACAGGTAGAAATAGTCATAGAAGGTCCACCATAACTCATCCCAAGCCATAACTTGTTAGAATCCCTCCTGTGTTATCACATCCCACCATATCTTGGTGTAATCTTGAAGCATGTAAGTTTTGATCTTCACCCTCCTCTCAAGAGGTGTCTCTAGGTGCTTGAAGATAGATAAAATGACTTATAACCATAACTCTGTAGCCTGAGGTCCTCCATCCCCTGATAAAGTGGGAGGATGCTGCTGTTGAAAAACCTGTGTCAACTCTGCCATATATGAGGTAGGATGCATTGCTCCCTAGTAGGTCTACATAAACCTCATGAATCCTTCTTGGAACTATGCATAAACACCTGTGCCCGTGTCACGAACTAGGCCGGGTCGCCATCCAACCCGGCACCTGACCCGGTCTGCAACATGTCCCGAAGGGCGTTCCCGATCCCCACGGGCTGGCACAGGTGCCCGAGTATCAAGATTAAAAAGTGGGAATGATTTTACCCAAAATAAAAGACTGAAAAACAACTATCCAGATAAATAAACTGAAAATGGAAACAAACTACCAAACACACTTCTAAACTACAAACAGGTTTAGGTCTACAATTCATCTAAAAACCCAAAATGAACAACAACAAGAATAGAGAACTAAACTCCAAAACCAACCTCATGCGACACAAGAAGTTGCATCCCCAAGCTACCAACACCAACCTGCACACGAAGACCAACAGCAACCAGAACCACCATCGCTGAGCATGAAGTCACAACCTGGAATACAGAAGAAACAGAATCTATATACACCCAAGGGTGTATGTAGGGTGTGAGCTAAAAGCCTAGTAGGATGCCACCAAGAAAATCTTCCACGCATAATTATTAAAAGACAGATACATTTTCAATTTAACAGAATAAAAATAAATAAGTGTTTAAAGAGTTTTAATGAAAACAATTTTTAAGGGGAAACTTCTATAAAAGGAAAACAACTTAAATTAACTTACACACATGCACACACACCCACACACGCACGCACACACACAGACGCACGCACACACGCACACACGCACACACACTTTTCTTGGTAACCCCAACGTCACACTGTGTACTGACGGAGAGTAGAAAGCAAAAGAAGAGCACAATACATGGGAGAGGCCCTAAAGATACTAGCGAGAAGTGGGACCCTAGAACCTCACGTCTCGGTGAACCATATCATGCATTCCCGTGCACGAGCCACTGGTAAGGAAACACCTCCTACCATAGTGGTCTCTAGTCATCATCTAGTGTTTAGTTAGTTTTGTAAGCGTCAATCCCACTAGGTGAAACTAGGCCAAGGCCACTCCCGTATCAGTAGCATGCTAGTCTAGTCCGCCCACCTAGTACCCAGGCTTCCCGTTTGTGCTCAAGTAATTCAAAGTTCATGTCACATGTCACACTAATGCATAAAATCCAAACAGGGTATTTACGCAGACAAAATCAAAATTACACACTCAACCCCTCTTTTAAAACCACGTGCACACCAAAATTGTTTTCAAAACTCAATCTGCATAGGCTACATACTCAGTTAAATCATTCGCACAATTAAGAAGAAGATTCTTATCATTAAATGACTGACCAATTACATACATAAACACCATTTAGAAATAATACACACACTTAAAAGTTTCAAAACTCAATATGCATTTCTTACAAAACCAACTAAAACAATTTTCCATCCTTAGTAACTATTTTCTAAAACACTTAAGATTTAAATAAACAAATTTTGAAGAGCAGAACATGAATTTGCACACAAAAACAACCCAAACCTCTTCCATAACCAAACACACAACATAATCTTATCAAAACATGATTTGCACCACAAAAGTCATTTAACTAACCATTTTACAATTTGTAAAATCAGAGCAGTAAAGCACCACATAATTTAACAAGTCAAAAGTAGAAGCTTATAAAACAATTTAAAATAATCACTTGGAATTACCCACTAAACTCAAACAAAAACTTCTTTTGCAACCCAACGCACCCAATGCCATGTCAAAAATATAGTTCGCACCTCTTGTAAAAAAAAATTAATAATCTAATGGGACAAGTTAAAAATAACCAACAAGGTTCTCAGCAGAAACACACACACAAGATAAACAATTTACTAAACAATTTTAATGCAATTCATACTTCAAAATGAATGAAAAAAAACAACTTTGTGTTACCTGAATTAATTAAAAAACATGCTAAACAAATTAATCTTACAAACTAATTCATCAAATAATAATTAGACGTGGAACCACCTACCTCGACGTCGAACCTCAAAAATTGATTGTGAAATCCTCAAATTTTAGCGCAAAACATCAATCGCGTGCCGTTTTCACCGCAAGAAACCTAGAACGAACTCAAACTCTTGAATCAGACCAAAATAAATCAGAAACAACCCCTAAATTGGACCACAAACCTGCTGAAAAAAATATAACCTCAATAAAAAGAAAAGGAAAAAGAATGAGGAAGGGGGCTTAACCAATGGAGGTTTCGGCCATGGAGGGCAAACCAGTAGGGGGGCATCGGGTTCGCCAGACTAGGCGAGGGGGACGATGGCTGAGGGAGAGGGGTAGCCAAGGGGGGCGGCGGCTGGGGTTTGTCGGACAGGATGAAGGAGGACAGTGTAGCGGGGTTTGGCGCAAGGAAAACCGAGGCAACGCGCTGGAGTTAGGTGGTGCGAGGTGTCACCGAAGAGGGAGACGGAGCGATGGTTGGGGGCACGAGCAGGCCGGAGCGGCCTGGTGAGGGGAGGTTGGCAAGGCGGTCAGCGGGCGAGGTGGAAGGGGAGGTGCTGACGAGCGGCGCACGTGGCCTGGGCAAGGGGAAGTAGAAGGGAGGATGGTGACGGGAGTGGATGGGGGGTGATTCGTGCGACGACTAGGGTTAGAGGGGAGGGGTGAGTTGCGCGACGGGAAGGGGTAGGAGGGGGAGATGAAAAACGGGGGGGGGGGGGGATTTTGATGAAAAAAAGAAAAAGGAGAAATGGGGAAGGGGTGCGGTGGACCAAGGGAATAGAGGGGAGGGTCTGCAAACCCTAAAAAAATAAGAAGGAAAAGAAAAAATAAATAAAAATAAATAAATAAAGATAATAAAGATAAAATAAAAAGAAACCCCAAAAATTTTAGGTTGGTCTTCAACCCGAACTACCCGAAGTTGACGAATTTAATTAAAATAAACAAAATAGAAACGATGGGTGTGACAATTCTCCCCACCATAAAGCTTTCCATCCCTAGAAAGCCACAACCAGAACCGAACCCCACAGTAGAAAACCACACTCCCTTAAGGTTCAAAGGGGATCCCCACAAATACCAATCAAAGAGAGAAAAAAGTTTCGTTCTCAGAGAAAGTGACTCAAAGACAACTTTGAGAAACTCATATAAAGATTTTCTGATATGTGTCGCCCGCCCTGAAGAGCTAGAACTACTCCAGTTGATTGTTTTAGAAAACGAACTCTATAACCCACAGAAACCAACCTTACAAACCGAAACACCTCAAGCACTATTAAACGAAAACCAAAACATTTGGCTAGAATGAACAAACGAGGTCAAACCACGTTGTTTGTCTGGTGCGAACAACGAGACCAACTATGACTAAGAATCAACCTTATCACCTATCGCCAACTCATCTTTAGACACAGAACCAAAAGGTCAACATGGGGAAGCCCGAAGGGATCCCCACCATTATGAACTCATAGACGCTCGAGACGAGACTGGAAAACCGACACGGGGAGGTTCGAGCGGACTCCCCACCATTAAAGAAAAGTCCAGTACTGATTCATTCTAAAGACATTCGCGCGAGACCCAATGTGGGTCTCCCCACCATTAATAACCTACCAACGCCCAAGGCGAGACTAGAAAACCAACATGGGGAGGTCCGAGCGGACTCCCCACCATTCAGGAAAGGCCAACACCGATTTATTCCAGAGACCTTTGTGCGAGGCCAATCTTGGGTCTCACTTCCATTAGAACGAACAGAGGATACAGAACTTTGAAAAATTCTAGATGGTGACCAAACACCCCACCACAAGGGACGAGGAGGGAGGGGCCCGACTACCGGGGCGTTAAAAGCATGACCCAAGACAAACCAGCATTTCCACATTCCTGGATGAGCATTATTCAAATTTGAGAAAAATTTACCCAACAGACTCCCATAAGAACCACTAAAGTGATTGCATCTAGTGGGACGCAACCCCCAAGACTTTAAGGCACAAGACGAACACACGTCCACATGGTCATGAAAACCTTATGCAACACGACGGCTCATTCAAAGTGAAACAACCTTGGAGACAATTTAATCTGCCTCTACTTTTAACATTGGTGACAGAATTAAAGTTGGGGTCCCATACACTCCCGGGGTTCCTGACCACGCATGAGCTTCACTCCAAGACCTATGGCTGGAGCCCTGATGTTTGAAGAATCTTATGCCTCACAGTCAGGCATGGAAGACTCCCGAACGGAACTACTCCTTTTAGTGTCACATGCAACCATATTGCACCCGAGGCAACACTATCAAACACAACACATTACAACATCTGACTGGTCATATGCGGAACATTCACCAACACCAGAGTTGAAATGGTGCATGCACATCACCCTTTGTCACACTGAATGAGAACACGACACCACCAATCGTCACCTGAACATGACCGTTGCTGTTGAGAGGAACTTTACGCTGAGAAAGACTTTAAACCGCATCTTGAACAACATGTGATTTTTGAAAACGACCACAACAACCTCATACGACTGGGTCTGCCAAACTAGTAGCCTAACATGAACCTTTACTTAAACAAAACAAAACAAAGACTAGAGGTCATTTAGAACGATAGACCACACCAACAACTTAGGGTTTCTTCCACCTTTTTCCCACCAGAGTCTCCTTTATCGCTTCCAAACCACCGTTGACTATCAAAGGGACCTCACGCTGCAAGACGTCACCGAACATGACCCTTGCAGCCGATGTAAATACTACAAAGTCCTTCAAGACACTGGTCAACACCGATAATTCTAAACCGCCTTCACCCTTCCCCGCTGGATTTCCTTTCACCGTTTCTAGGGGAAACCTTCAAACGCAATGACGTAAAACTTCATACCTAACGACTCAGACAACTCAAAGAGACATGAACTCCCTTCAGCTCCCCTCACATCTGTCATCCCACTAAAAGAGGATCCGATTACTTGTAAAAAAGAGAGGTGGGTTCAATCCTAGAATTCAAGAAGAGATTCCTCTGATCAACTGGAGGGTCGGCTAACAGCGAATTGCCTGTGGCCACACTTTAATCACAGGTCAATGCTTTATGGGGGATGGGGGCATACACTAGTCAAGAAAGGAACCCATGGACCCAACCAAACTGGTCCAATGGTCAAGACATACCACAAGCAAACACCAAACGTACAGGGGGAACCACTGCAAGGGCTCCCCGATGTATTTTCCAAAAGAATTAACTAACTACATGATTGCATACCAACTTGGAAATAAGAATTCAAACTCAGGACACAAATCATTCAAAAAGGATCCTTGGCTCAAAACGCCTCACATCCGACATTTCCAAAACACAAGGACATGCCACACAAACACTGTTTACTAAAACACCAATTTTTTTTTTCCTTTAACAAAACATTTTGAAAATAAGAAAACACAATGGGTTTCACAAAAACCAATGGCATCCCATGAGCCTTTCACATGCATGTTATCGTGCTGAACTAGCACCCACCTCATATCCATCCAGGTACTCATCCACTCGTGCCATTAACTCTTTCCCTTTTCGTATACACTCATTCATGTGGTTGCCCATGAGAGCGCCAAGGATCAAAACCAAACCTTTCCATTTTTCAAAACCAAAACATCCAACCCACACTTTTCAAACCTCACACACGATTTCATTTTTAAAGCGCTTCATTTGAAAACATTTTCAAAGTCCAAAACATTTTTTTTACTTAAAAAACAAATTTCCACGAATCCAAAACAAAGAGACGAGAAACGACGTAGGAGAAAACTTATGTTAGCGGGTGACTGGAACATATGGTTGGCGGCCATACGCCAATCATGCCACTGCCACAGAGGGTATTCTAGGACAGCGTCCCTAGCTCCACATGGCTTGCCAGACCCTGTGAGCTCACTGGGACCACTGACCCTACTCCCTTTTCATTTCCCTAGACAAGATTAACTGCAATGACCAAAACTCAGACAAACCTCAACATACTTTGGTAACTCAAGTCCCGCCACGAGGTGTGCTGGCTAGGCACATTGCTCGTAGCTAGAACGTCAAGTTCTGACAACCATAATTTTGGTCTACTCTGACTCTATCTCAAAAGATCACGACTCAAGAGAGAAAACCTGCTCCTCTGATACCATTTTATCACGAACCAGCCCGGGTCGCCATCCAACCCGGCACCCGACCTGGTCTGCACATGGCCCGAAGGGCGTTCCCGATCCCCACGGGCTGGAAAAAGTGCCCGGGTATCAATATTAACAAGTGGGAATGGTGTTACCCGAAATAAAAGACAGAAAAACAACTAACCAAATAAATAAACTAAAACTGGAAACAGACTACCAAACACACTTCTAAACTATAAACAGTTTTAGGTCTACAATTCAGCTAAAAACCCAAAATGAACAACAATAAGAATAGAGAACTAAACTCCAAAACTAACCTCATGCGACATGAGAAGTTACATCCCCAAGATACTAACACCAACCTGCACACAAAGACCAACAACAACCAGAACCACCATTGCTGAGCACAAAGTCACAACCTAGAATGTAGAAGAAACAAAATCTACATACACCCAAGGGTGGATGTAGGGTGTGAGCTAAAAGCCCAGTAGGATGCCACTGAGAAAAGGTTCCACGCATAATTATTAAAAGAAAATACATTTTCAATTTAACATAATAAAAATAAATAAGTGTTTAAAGAGTTTTAATGAAAACGGTTTTTAAGGGGAAACTTCTCTAAAAGGAAAACAACTTAAATTAACTTACACGCACGCACGCACACCCACACATGCACGCACACACACAGACGCACACACACATGTACACATGCAAACACACTTTTCTTGGTAACCCCAACATCACACCGTGTACCGACGAAGAGCAGAAAGAAAAAGAAGAGCACAATACATGGGAGAGGCCCTAAAGATACTAGTGAGAAGTGAGACCCTAGAACCTCACGTCTCGGTGAACCATATCATGAATTCCCATGCACGAGCCACTGGTAGGGAAACACCTCCTACTATAGTGGTCTCCAGTCATCATCCAGTGTTTAGTTAGTGTTGTAAACATCAATCCCGCTAGGTGAAACTGGGCCGAGGCCACTCCTGTATCACTAGCACGCTAGTCTAGTCTGCCCACCTAGTACCCAGGCTTCCCATTTGTGCTCAAGTAATTAAAAGTTCATGTCACATGTCACACTAATGCATAAAATCCAAACAGGGTATTTACGCATGCAAAATAACAATTACACACTCAACCCCTCTTTTAAAACCATGCGCACACCAAAATTGTTTTCAAAACTCAATCTGCATAGGCTACATACTCAGTTAAATCATCCGCAAAATTAAAAAGAAGATGCTTATCATTAAACGACTGACCAATTACACACATAAACACCATTTAGAAATAATACGCACACTAAAAAGTTTCAGAACTCAATATGCATTTCTTACAAAACCAACTAAAACAATTTTCCATCCTTAATAACTATTTGCTAAAACACTTAAGATTTTAATAAACAAATTTTGAAGAGCAGAACATGAATTTTTACACAAAAACAACCCAAACCTCTTCCATAACCAAACACACAACATAATATTATCAAAACATGATTTTCACCACAAAAGTCATTTAATTAACCATTTTACAATTTGTAAAATCAGAGCATTAAAGCACCACATAATTTAACAAGTCAAAAGTAGAATCTTATAAAACAATTTAAAATAATCACTTGGAATTACCCACTAAACTCAAACAAAAACTTCTTTTGTGACCTAACGTACCCGACGCCATGTCAAAAATACAGTTCGAACCTCTTGTAAAAAAAATTAATAATCTAACGGGACAAGTTAAAAATCACCAACAAGGTTCTCAGCAGAAACACACACACAAGATAAACAATTTACTAAACTATTTTAATGCAATTCATACTTTAAAACAAAAGGAAAAAAACAACTTCGTGTTACCTGAATTAATTAAACAACATGCTAAACAAATTAATCTTACAAAATAATTCATCAAATAATAATTAGACGCAGAACCACCTACCTCGACATCGAACCTTGAAAATTGATTGCGAAATCCTCAAATTTTAGCGCGAAACATCAATCACGCGCCGTTTTCACCGCAAGAAACCTAGAACGAACTCAAACTCCAGAATCAGACCAAAATAAATCAGAAACAACCCCTAAATTGGGCCACAAACCTGCTGAAAAAAATATAACCTCAATAAAAAGAAAAGGAAAAAGAATGAGGAAGGGGACTTAACCAATGGAGGTTTCGGCCATGGAGGGCAGACCGACAGGGGGGGCATCGGGTTCGCCAGACTAGGTGAGGGGGATGGTGGCTGAGGGAGAGGGGTAGCCAAGGGGGGTGGCAGCTGGGGTTCGTCAGACAGGATAAAGTAGGACAGCGTAGTGGGGTTCGGTGCGAGGAAAACCGAGGCAACACGCTGGAGTTTGGCAGTGCGAGTCATCGCCGGAGAGGGAGATGGAGCGGCGGTCGGGGGCGCGAGCAGGCCAAAGCGGCCTGGTGAGGGGAGGTCGGCGAGGCGGTCAGCGGGCGAGGTGGAAGGGGAGGTGCCGGCGAGCGGCACACGCGGCTTGGGCAAGGGGGAGCAGAAGGGAGGACGGTGACGAGAGTGGATGGGGGGTGAGCCGCGCCACAGATAGGGTTAGTGGGGAGGGGTGAGTTGCATGATGGGAAGGGGTAGGAGGGGGAGAGGAAAAACAGGGGGGAGATTTTGATGGAAAAAAAAGAAAAAAAGAAAAAGGAGAAACAGGGAAGGGGTGCGGCGGACCAAGGGAATAGAGGGGAGGGTCCGCAAACCCTAAAAAAATAAGAAGGAAAAGAAAAAATAAATAAAAATAAATAAATAAAGATAATAAAGATAAAATAAAAAGAAACCCCAAAAATTTTAGGTTGGTCTTCAACCCGAACTACCCGAAGCTGATGAATTTAATTAAAATAAACAAAATAGAAATGACCGGTGTGACAGTCCGATATAACAGCTAGTGCCCTGACAGGCATGATGGGAGGGTCTGCTGGTAATCCCTAATTTATCCTTTTTAGTGTCTGGTCATCGCCCTGCATCTAGCGTACAACCAGAGGACGTCTTGGTGGAATGACTCTGTAAGGTCAAGCGCACACCTCAGTTTAAGATTATCAAGGACTAAAACTTAGAAGTTCAAGAAATGAATAAGAGAAGAAAACATTCAACTTTTTCAAAACAGGGTTACACGACGTGCATACCCTCCACATAGCGTGTTCCCTTAGGTTTCAACATGGGTGTGTACCTCTGCCAAACCTAGTCGTGTAACACTCCATACACACAACACGTTTCTCTTAAGACACGACGTGTACTTGAATTTTTTCTCCTGACTAAGTTCTTATACATAGCTAAACCACACGGTTCTCTCCTGGGTAACGCTACACGACATGTTCACCCTAGACATGGTGTGTACCACTTAAGTTCTAACCACCCGTGTCGTTAGTCACATGGATGGATACATCAACTCTTTGGCACGATGTGTACCCCTAGTACACGGCGTGTCCTACCCAAGTTTCCAAACCCCGCGTCTTTGCTCACACAGTCAGTGAAACAGTTAAAGACTACATGGTGTGTACATATAGTACACAGCGTGTACTTAAGAAAAGTTATTTCTTCCATAACAGAAGAACACATGGCATGTGTTCATAACATCACACACTGTGTTGTCTGGGTTTCCGAATAGTAGACCTCTGAAACTCCTTCAGAACCCTTAAAAACATAATTTTTTTCCCAAGAAATTCCAAATTATGAACTATGAGAGGTCATACTCCCTCGAATCAAAGTTTAGCATCCTTATTCATATCATAACTAGACAAAATTCAATTGAAGTTCAAACATGATCCACCAAATTCCGATCCTAGAGGGCCCATAACACCTCAGAGACCAAAGTTTGGCATCCATATAAATTAAACTTTATATATCCTGATACCCTATCAAAATAGCACGTATTATATCAAGGCATCTATCACAACAACATGCATATTTAGCACAACGTCTATCACAACAACATGCAATCAGTAATGCACCGTAAATGGCATGATAATAATGCATGACATGTGATCTATAACAAGTTCCTATATGATGCATGAGATGGCATACCCTCATATCATCGGGTTGCAACAAAAAATAGAACCTCAATAATATCAATAATAACAACACAAAATAAGTGCATCACCCAATAGTGAAATTAAATCAAATGTAACAATTGAAAAAACAGAAAAATTTCCATACTTGAGTTAAATTGGATTTTACCTATACACGGGTTAGGTACTCCCGAGCATAGCTTATTACCAACTACCTATTACTTCCTATACCTATCTATAGGCTTCAAAAATTAAAAAAAATAAGAAGAAAAACTCCTCTGATACCACTTTGTAACATCCCGGTTCCGGGTGCCGTCCAAAGGTGCCCCGTACCCGGTTGGTCTCATGGCCTCAAGCACATTTCCCGGAATGTCAGAGGATATTGACTAGTAGCGAGGGCCTTGAGTGTTATATTGGGGAAACTATGCCCTCATAGGTAGAGTAACATAGTAAAAACAAATATCAAATAGTAGAGGAATCAATAATACCATACCACATAAGTAAACAATGGAAGACTGGTGGTATAAACAACTGCATCATATATAATAAATGATGCATGTCACATATAACTAGGAAAGCATCCAAACAAGTCACAATGTTAGAATACAATACTGAAACCAAATTACATAAAACAGTAAAGTCCAACAACATCGCAAGCCTCAGCTTGGTCCCATGCTCTCTAGCTCCAACAACAATAAAATACCTGATGAAGAAGGGCATTTTCCCTTATCTATACCCGTAACTATATAACCTGTTTAGGCCCAAAAGCATGATACAAACAGGGTGTGAGACGAATCCCAGTAGGCAACCACCAAAAGATCTGTGCCTAACTTTTAGTGAATATATATAGCAGGAAAAATGTAGAATGAAGTAACAAACAAGGAAGTACTCAAAAGTAAACAATCCTAAAGTTTCCAATAACATTCATTTACATTTATTAATTATTTAAACTATTGAATAATGAAATCTCAGGATCAATCCTAAGCTCTATATCCCTAGTGTAATAGAAGAAAAAAAATGTCTTAAAAGACTATCTAACAATCAAGTAAGACTGAGTCCAAGCTTGTGCTTTGGCTTGGCAGACTCATCACAATCAATCAATCATTCACAAGCAACCCTCTGGGAAAGTTCTCACAGTTTAATCCATTTGGTTCAATATATCATTATTTCAATAAAGATGTAATGACCCTCTGGGAAGCTTGCACAATGTAACCCATTTTATAACGCCCCAACCCCAGTTACCCAGAGTCGGTGCATTATTTTAATACATTGGCATGATTACAAGGAATCAAGTCCCGAAGGACTGATCAGTTTAGCAGTCTTGGAAAATAGATTACATACATGAATGTTACATTACACTTCATAACATACAAAACAACATAAATAATCCTTTATGAATTCCATTATTCCCTTGGCTTAACTCTGCATATCAATCACAATACACTTCTTGGAATCCTGGGAAAAATAAAGCATAGAAAGGGGTGAGCTCAAACGCTCAGTAAGGGTAAGCAATACAGTGGAAACTTTCATAAATAAGAATAAACATTTAAGGCAATGTATAACTAAAACAAAAGCCTTTTAAACTTGAACTTAAACATAATATGGCACAAATAAAATGAAATAATGCCATTTACTTATTCACATGGATATTCTACTAATCAAATAATCACATGCAATATCAATAACCACTTTCATAATGATGGAATGCATAATGCCAGACTATCATAACCACATAGCCAATGCCTCATGACAAGACTACAATAAGATTTTGTCAAGGCCTTATGACAAGACACTAGTTTGACTCATGAGACCTACCGATGCATCGAGGAGCTATAGCGGGCTCCACCGGTCACTTATTAAGTCCAATGCATTCCTCATATGAACAGGTTTAAACATAACATAAACATTCGTATTAAAACTAGAATACGATATGTTAATACCTTCTCCATAAACCAAAAATGGTATAAAAATAACACATCCACAGTCAAACATATCATAACTCATTCAATACAATAAGGAATATTTTATTATAATAAATCAACCTCAAACCAAAATAATATCCAGTAGAGGATGCTAACATAGTTGAAAATGATGAGTAATTTTTTTTGAGAGAAATATCCTTTTTGTAAAATCATTTAAAAGTCACACAATTATAAAGGAAGTAATTTAAAAGAGATTTTTGAATCAAAATGTCCCATAACACTTTGAAACTTTTGAAAAGAATTATCATTTCAAAACATTCATGTCCATATAAATAAATCCTTAGAATCATTTTGAAAACATGGACATTAATTAAAAAGATTTAGAAAGATAAATATTTAAAACATTTGAAATTCTGATCTTCATAAAGAGTACCTTTAAAAATCCTTAAAATCTTTATTTTGAAATCATTTTTATGAAAAATGTACATGGATGATAAAAATGACCCAGTAAATACTTACACATAGAAAATCTCAGATAATAATGAGATTGAGGAATTAACCCTTACCTTGCACTTTCCTTTAGTTGAGGGTATGTTTAACCTCCTATATGAAGACCATAGTATGTTATTAATTTATACAATACCCATATTAATATTTATGATATCATACATGATTAATTTATGACTTTATACTACCCATTTAATAATAATTTTCATGTTAAATTAACATTTTAGGTAATAATCGCTTTCTTTATCGTACGAGTTTTAACTTGTTACTCTTGATTGTATTACTTAGATCATGATTTAAATACTTCAAGAGTATAAAAAATGATAAATATATCATATATATTTAGAATATAAATATTTATAATAGACATATATATGAAATGGAAAACACCGTTTATGGAGACGGTAGTCCGTACGTACGCATAAACGCTGTTTCTATTTTCATATAGAATTGAACGGAAGTAAGTGAATAAGATATATGTAAGTAAATAAATACTTATATATATAAATATATATATCTATAGTATCATTATTATTTCATATATTACATACTTATTAGTAATATATATTTTTATAATCGTCGATGAATGGTGAACTTGGAAATGAATCTCATCGCGTCGTGGAGACGGTAATCCGTACGTACACACGAGCAAAAATATAATTCTTTTGATATTAAAATAAAACATAATTGGATGGTATATCATATATAAAGAATCATTATCAAGTTATATTTATTATTTACATGAATTATACATCATTATTATAACCATATAAATAATAATATATTGAATAACAATTACACCACAACGTGGAGACGGTAGGCCGTTCGTACGTACGTATGGTGACATGTCATTCAAGGGATGGATAGAATAATGAATTTGTTTGTTTCATAATTATAATAACATTACAGAATATAGAATATACTGGAGTTATATATTTAGAATGGAAATAACAAGGAAAGAATAAGTTGAAGAAGAAAGGAACTTTAAAGAGGGTGGTGAAGACGTTACAACTTCTTCGGGTTCTTCCTTTTGATTTGATCAAAAGGGCTCCTTAGGTTGGATTTCTGATAAAACTAAGGCCTCTAGGATGAAGTGATGAAAGTTAAGAGAGTATTTGGGCAGGTTTTTCCGAACCAAAATACTTTAAAGGTGTGAAGAATTGGTTAGAATTTGGGTCCTTTTATAAGGGGGAGGAGGGGCTCTTTAGGAAAAACTTAAAGTATTAATTTATAATAAATTTATATTCGGTTTCTAATGGATCAAAAGTGGATTATTTAAATTTTAAGGTGAGTATGGGTCGAAAACCACTCAACCAATAGGTTTTAGACAGGTTTGAGTTACTATATTAACCTTATCTTTTAGTTTTAACTCTTAGTTAATTAGTTTAACAATTACCATGTCACTTTGTATTTTTATGTTATATAGTTCATAAACTTACTATATACATCCAAGAGACCCCCAAGTGGTCCATTAATGATAAAAATATCATGATATAAGTCTCTTGGCCGAAACTTATATTTTTTGGAATTTAATATCAATTAATAATATAATATTTGTTTTAAAACTCTTTTATGTCAATTTTGGAACTATTCAATAATTGATTTTTTTAAAAATCATAAAAAAATGATTAATTTGAAAAAAGTTAATTAAATAAATCCTAAAATGTAATATTGACCTATAAAATTAGTTTAATTCATAAAAAGTCTCAAATTATATTTATTTGGGTGTTTATAATATCAATTATTTTAATTTTTCACTATTATGGTAATTACTGCATCATCATTGTATCATAAATAAATTAAATTATTTAATGTATAAAAATTATAAATAAAATACCATCATGTAGGAAATCGTTTTATATTTCTAATTAATATTTATACTCAGAAATCCAACATATATAACCCTATGTAAAAGTTGTTTTTCTAAAAGATATATGCTTATGTCATTTTTGTATTTATTTTAACTTAATTAATATAAAGTGTCATTATCACTTACAAGTGGATCCATGGGGTCCCAAAATCGAACCAAATATACATATGGTCGGACATGTATCAACCAATAACGTTAGAACACGTTTCAGGGTAATTTATTATTATTATAATATTATTTGTTTACCCTTATTTACCTGATTTACCCTTTAACCATGATAAATAAAATATTTACCGAAGTAATTATTCAAAATGTCTAAAAATAAAAGTTACCTATTTACACAATTTGGACATCCTAATTCCAAATATGGAATCTATTTTTACAAATTCAAAACACAGAAGTGGTATAAATTAATTTAAAATTAATTCATGTTGTTAAAACAAAAAGCGTGTTTTTAAGAGATAATTACTATCAAAAGATTGACACTTGTTTATGTCCAGTTTAATTTTGAAATTATGTCCAATGACCAATATTGTATTAAATGGTAAAAATATATTCTAAATATACTTTAAAACCACTCAAATTCATAATTTATCACTATTAATTATTTCGATTAAAAAAGTTGTTTTTAATTAAAATTTAGTAATTTTCACTATTCATCAAAATATAAAAGTTATCCGAAAAGTACCAAAATTTCACCTTAGGATAAATTTGATACTCCAAATCCAAAAATGAAGTCCATTTTGAGAGATAAAATTTATAAAATTTCAAAAAGTAGGTAGTACTATTCATAACGGCTAGTTTGATTGGTTGCTGTGTGTGTTAGAACTCGAAGTTACGTATAACATACGCTACTGTATTATTCAAAGAGAAGCGTACTGTGGAAGCTTGGGGTGTTACATTGTAAATTTTTGATGTCACCATTCTAAAGAATAAATTTATTTAGTCAAATTGAATATATAAAAGTTTAAAATATTAGATTTAAAAAAGAGTTCACTATTAAAAGTTGGTAAAAGTGCATTTTTTGAAAAATAATTCTTTTATCTAAAAAAAATGAATTTGTTCTTACATTATGTCTAAGAAACTTTTAATATAGATTCTAAAATTATAAGGATTATATAAAGTTCAAAATTTAGTTAATACTATTCATAACCTCTTTTGAACGGCTTGTTTGGTAAGTCATGGTGCGCTTGAACTCGGTGTTGCGTGTAGTGCAAGTTATTGAATTATTTTGAGGAAGTACATACTATGAAATCTTGGGGTGTTACATTCTTCCCTCCTTCAACAAATTGCGTCCTTGAAATTTGATATTGTTCTTCGAAAATAAGGGTTGAAAATAGAAAATATATTTGTGGGAAAACTCACATCGGAAATTTGGTTAATAAAATTTAGTATTAATAAGAGGAAAAGAGAAATGAAAGGGTCACCACCAAATTATGATATCGATTAGGAGAACATTGGTGGAAATTAGAAACATATAATTGGAGAAAAAATGCAAATATTTATAGGTAGTGATTGAGGTCATCAATCACAAACAAGTTTAAAATTGAGGTCCTTAAATTCATCAATCTATGATGACTTAAAATACCATCGGTTCAATAAAACATAAGGTATTAGGATAACACATTTTGGTTTTAAGATTCCTTCAATAAAGTATAAGAATTAATTTCTTTATAGAATAAGAGGAGAAGAAAAATATATACTTGACAAGTAGAGTTCCATCCTTTAACTAATTTCTACCACAAACTCATCTTTCACTATAAAAGATAATAGAACTTAAAAAATATATTCTATTTATCCTATTAGTTTGGGGTTAAAAAATTTTATAATTTATCTACTATACCTTCTTAAAATAAACTACATTATTTAATCCAGGACATCTCGTGGGCCAGTGGTAGGTGATACACCCTTGTCGCCCTTCGGTTGCGGGTTCAAGTCTCGCAGCCTTGCCGGTCGCGACGGGTTGTCGCCCGACCTCCGGGTTGTCCTTTTATGGCAATCTAAAATTAATATCAAACTATAATTATCCAAAATACTTCTATCCAAACTCACAGTACAACATTTATAAGGAAGTTAAACACAATGAAGATCCTTTTTGTCGCGTAATAACATGTGAACACCTTCATCATGTATTCTTTTAAAACACTACAACATCCTGAATTACCATAAAACCTTATCGATTACATTAATGATCCCTTATCCCTTATAGAATAATGGATATACTCCTTCTATCCAAAAATGTTGTAAACTCCAATAATGAAAAATCATTAATCAGTTTCATGGTAGTCAAGAATATCCAATATAATTTATTCAAATCAACCATCTCTTATTCCAAAATCACTACCTCATCATCGGGACCATAATAATGATTAACTTTCCTTTAACAATGTATTTTCAAAAAAAGTGCAGCTTACTGTTAAGTCACTTTTCCTAGAACCATTTAATTTCAAATCCTCAATAAAATAGTACTACAGTACAATCCTTATTTATCTCCATAATTCATGTAACCAGTATATTATTGATACAACACTCAAATAAAATAATTCTATAATAACAACATAAGAACACTAGTCATTCCTCTTCATCTGTGGTGGTATCATAACTTGATTATTATCCAATAACATCATTTGGTGCATACTCTGATGATTTGTACATTGGTTTGCGTAGTGTCCCAACTCCTTGCAGATGAAGCATTGTACATTTGAAACCTTTTTCTTACCCTTGCAGTCACGTACATGGTGTCCTTTTTCTCCACACTTATAAAAAACTCCCATTCCTTTCAGGAAAGTTCCAGGGTGTTTCTTCCCACAGTTATCACATATGGGAAAATTCTTCTTTTCCCTCTTCCCTTTATCCATCTTTCTCTCTTCCATCTTTTTCTTCTCTTGCTTCCCTTCAAATCCATAGGACTCAGTAAATTTTTTACTTATCTTATCAACACATGATACTATTTATTCATATGATGATAATACATGGGAGACTATTTCCCTTATAAATGATGGCTTAATACCATGAAAGATATGATCCTTCTTATTCTTTGGATCATTCGTATTACTGAAGTTCACATTCCTTCTACTGGGTGCCATTTCTATACAATAGCATAAACTAGATTAGTTTATGAATTACAATGAATAATTCCAAACTTGTAAAATACCTAATGCAAATTGAACAGTTTATGGATATAATCCATAATCATAAAAATGTTTTCTTTGAGTAAGTATATACTCATGAGCCCTTCATAATGGTTTGTAAAGAAAATGATAATTATCCTAAGCATATCCCCTGGGAGTGTCGTAACCAAGAGTGCAGCAAGTCCCATTGTTGTGCACCAGTTCCCGTTCAAGTCTATCTCAAAGCGGTGTTTTTGGGTTTTACCCCTAGGTACATCTGTGCCAGAGCCGCCTCTACCTGCTTGTATCCAGATAGGGATGTATTGCTCAGAAAACTCAAAAAATCTCTACAATACCAAAATTCTAGGAAGTTCTTCTATACTAATCCTCAAAGTTTATCTTAGGGCTATGTGCTCTAATCAAAGTTTATCTAAATCTAGTTTACAAGGTTATTGCTAAACTTCCTCTGATACCAACTGTAACGCCCCGACCCCAGTTACCCAGAGTTAGTGCATTATTACATAACATTGGCATGATTACAGGTAATCAAGTCCCAAAGGACCGATCAGTTTAGAAGTCTTGGAAAATATATTACATACAATAATGTTACATTACACTTCATAACATACAAAACAACATAAATAATCCTTTATGAATGCCATTATTCCCTTGGATTAACCCTTCATATCAATCATAATACACTTCTTGGAATCCTGGGAAAAATAAAACATAGAAAGGGGTGAGCTCAAACGCTCAGTAAGGGTAAGCAATATAGCAGAAACTTTCATAAATAAGAATAAACATTTAAGGCAATGTATAACTAAAATAAAAGACTTTTAAACTTGAACTTCAATATAATATGGAAGAAATAAAATGAAATAATTCCATTTACTTATTCACATGGATATTCTACTAATCGAATAATCACATGCAATATCAATAACCACTTTCATAATGATGGAATGCATAATGCCAGACTATCATAACCACATAGCCAAGGCCTCGTGCCAAGACTACAAATAAGATTTTTTCAAGGCCTTGTGAAAAGACACTAGTTTGTCTCATGAGACCTACCAATTAACCGAGGAGATATAGTGGGCTCCACTGTTCACTTATTAAGTCCAATGCATTCCTCATATGAATAGGTTTAAACATAACATAAACATTCGTATTAAAACTAGAATACGAAATGTCAATACCTTCTCCATAAACCATGAATGGTATAAAAATAACACATCCAAAGTCAAACATATCATAACTCATTCAATACAATAATGAATATTGTATTACAATAAATCAACCTCAAACCAAAATAATATCCAGTAGAGGATGCTAACATAGTTGAAAATGATGATTAATTTTTTTTGAGAGAAATATCCTTTTTGTAAAATAATTTAAAAGTCACACAATTATAAAGGAAGTAATTTAAAAGATATTTTTGAATCAAAATTTCCCATACCACTTTGAAACTTTTGAAAAGAATTATCATTTCAAAACATTCATGTCCATATAAATAAATCCTTAAAATTATTTTGAAAACATGGACATTGATTAAAAATATTTAGAAATATAAATCTTTAAAACATTTGAAATTATGATATTAATAAAGAGTACCTTTCAAAATCCTTAAAATCTTCATTTTGAAATCATTTTTATGAAAAATGGACATGGATGATAAAAATTTCCCAGTAAATACTTACACATAAACAATCTCGGAAAATAATGAGATTGAGGAATTAACCCTTACCTTGCACTTTCCTTTAGTCGAGGGTATGTTTAACCTCCTGTACGAAGATAGTAGTATGTTATTAAATTATACCAGAACCATATTAATATTTATTATATCATACATGATTCATTTATTACTTTATACTACCCATTTAATAATAATTTTCATGTTAAATTAACATTTCGGGTAATAATCGCTTTCTTTATCGTACGAGTTTTAACTTGTTACTCTTGATTGTATCACTTAGATTATGATTTAAATACTTCCAGAATATAAAACATGATAAATATATCATATATATTTAGAATATAAATATGTATAATAGACATATATATGAAATGGAAAACATCGTTTATGGAGACGGTAGTCCATACATACGCATAAATGTTGTTTCTGTTTTCATATAGTATTGAACGGAAGTAAGTGAATAAGATATATGTAAGTACATAAATACTTATATATATAAATATATATATATATCTCCAGTATCATTATTATGTCATATATTACATACTTATTAGTAATATAAATTTTTATAATCATCGATGAATGGTGAACTTGGAAATGAATCTCATCGCGTCGTGGAGACGGTAATCCTTACGTACGTACGAGTGAAAATATCATTATTTTGATATTAAAATAATACATAATTTGATGGTATATAATATATACAGAATAATTATCATGTTATATTTATTATTTATATGAATTATATATCATTATTATAACCATCTAAATAATAATATATTGAATAACAATTACACCACAACGTGGAGACGGTAGGCCGTACGTACGCACATATGGTGACATGTCATTCAAGGGATGGATAGAATAATGAATTTGTTTGTTCCATAATTATAATAACATAAAAGTACATAGAATATATTGGAGTTATTATTTTATAATAGAAATAACAAGGAAAGAATAAGTTGAAGAAGAAAATAACTTTAAAGAGGGTAGTGAAGACGTTACCTCTTCTTCAGGTTCTTCCTTTTGATTTGATCAAAAGGGATCCTTAGGTTGGATTCCTGATCAAAATAAGGCCTCTAGGATGAAGTGAGATAAGTTTAGAGAGTATTTGGGTAGGTTTTGGCCGAACCAAAAGGCTTTGAAGGTGTGAAGAATTGGTTAGAAGTTGGGTCTTTTTTTAAGGGGGAGGAGGGGCTCTTTAGGAAAAACTTAAAGTATTAATTTATAATAAATTTATATTCGGTTTATAATGGCTCCAAAGTATATTATTTAAATGTTAATGTGGGTATGGGTCGAAAACCACTCAACCAATAGGTTTTAGACAGGTTTGGGTCACTATATTAACCTCACTTTTAGTTTTAACTCTTAGTTAATTAGTTTAACAATTACCATGTCACTTTGTATTTTTATATTATATAGTTAATAAACTTAATATATACATCCAAGATACCCCCAAGTGGTCCATTAATGATACAAATATCATGATACAAGTCTCTTGGCTGAACGTTAGACTTTTAGGAATTTAATATCAATTAATAATGTAATATTTGTTTAAAAAACTCTTTTATGTCAATTTTGACACTATTCAATAATTGATTTTTGTAAAAATTATAAAAGAATGATTAATTCTAAAAAAGTTAATTAAATCAATCCTAAAATGTCATATTAACCTATAAAATTAGTGTAATTCATAAAAAGTCTCAAATTATATTTATTTGGGTGTTTATAATATCAATTATTTTAATTTGTCACTATTATGGTAATTACTGCATCATCATTGTGTCATAAATAAATTAAATTATTTAATGTATAAAAATTAAAAATAAAATACCATCATGTTTGAAATCTTTTTATATTTCTAATTAATATTTATAGTCGAAAATAAAACATATATAACCCTATGTAAAAATTGTTTTTCTAAAAGATATATGCTTATGTCATTTTTGTATTTATTTTAACTTAATTAATATAAAGTGTCATTATCACTTACAAGTGGATCCATGGGGTCAAAAAATCGACCCAAAGATACCCATGGTCTAACATGTATCAACCAATAAGGTTAGGACACATTTCAGGGTAATTTATTATTATTATAATATTATTTGTTTACCCTTATTTATCGAATTTACCCTTTGACCATGGTAAATAAAATATTTACCGAAGTAATTATTAAAAATGTCTAAAAATAAAAGTTACCTATTTACACAATTTTTACATCCTGATTCTAAATATGGAATCCATTTTTACAAATTCAAAACACAGAAGTGGTATAAATTAATTTAAAATTAATTCATGTTGTTAAAACAAAAAGCGTGTTTTTAAGAGATAATAACTATCAAAAGATTGACACTTGTTTATATCCGGTTTAATTGTGAAATTATGTACAATGACCAACATTGTATTAAATGGTAAAAATATATTCTAAATATACTTTAAAACCACTCAAATTCATAATTTATCACTATTAATTATTTTTATTTAAAAAGTTGTTTTTAATTAAAATTTAGTAATTTTCACTATTCATCAAAATATAAAAGTTATCCGAAAAGTACCAAAATTTCACCTTAGGCTAAATTCAATACTACAAATCCAAAAATGAAGTCCATTTTGAGAGATAAAATTTATAAAATTTCAAAAAGTAGGTATTACTATTCATAACGACTAGTTTGATTGGTTGTGGTGTGTGTAAGAACTCGAAGTTGCGTATAACACACACTACTATATTATTCAAAGAGAAGCGTACCGTGGAATATTGTGGTGTTACATTGTAAATTTTTGATGTCCCCATTCTAAATAATAAATTTATTTAGTCAAATTGAATATATAAAAGTTTAAAATATTGGATTTAAAAAGGGTTCACTATTAAAAGTTGGTAAAAGTGCATTTTTTGAAAAATACTTCTTTTATCTGAGAAAAATGAATTTGTTCTTACATTATGTCTAAGAAACTGATAATATGGATTCTAAAATTATAAGGATTATATAAAGTTCAAAATTTAGTTAATACTATTCATAACCTCTTTTTAACGACTTGTTTGGTAAGTCATGGTGCGCTTGAACTCAGTGTTGCGTGTAGTGTAAGTTATTGAATTATTTTGAAGAAGTACATACTATGAAATCTTGGGGTGTTACACCTTTGGTCCCACAAAACAAATAATCTCTGAGAAATTAATCACCCTCAATTCCCTCTACGGTATTTTAATGAATAACTACAGACTCTTTGAGGAAGCACTCAACGCCCATTCCCCCTATAGTCTCGTAACAGTATACTATAGACACTCTAAGGGAGAACTCACCTTAAATCCCCCCTATGGTCTCGTAACGGTATAAATAACAAAATATAGGGAAGCCCTAAACATCAATTCCCCCTATGGTCTAACTACACTAGGTTCTCACAGCCCTGTGTAATACAATCGTACACAAATGATATCCAACAGCCCAAAGTAATCTCAACTACTATAAGGATAAGCAATTACAATGCATAAAACATGCATTTAAAAAACAACAATAGTCAATCAATTCCAACCCAACAAGTAAGTTAATGAAACAAGGTTTGCCTCTTAGGCAACCTGGACCAAATGACCTTAAACATTCAAACAAGAAAACGTACCCACGGGGTGTCCCTTAAACATAAAATTGATCATAATATATCAACAAAAACCCTTAATCTATCAATAAATTTAAGGCATATGATAATACGGTTAAATTCCATAACACGAAATACACAAATCATGGTTAATCATCACTTAGGCATATATAACTCAAAGACAAACTCTGAAAGGCAACAAACCACCTACCTTGATGTAGTATGATGAAAACTATTGAACGTCGACCCTTGAATAGTCCTAGAATGTCATATATCTACAAAAAGGTCAAAAACATTCAACCACAAATAACCCGAGAGAGAGGAGAAATCAGGAAGAGAGGCTCAAGGGAAAGAGAGAACTCACCGGTGGGAATCCAACGCACTTAGTGGCACCTCAATTGGAGCTCGGATGGAGGAACGAGAGGTACTTGAAGATTCTTGGCCATATGTTGCTCTCCTGTTCGAGACATGGGAAGAAGAATATGTTTCTGTATATTAGATGCGACCCCAGTTCGATTAATCAAATAAAAGGAAAAGTACACTATGTGTTTATTTAATGTACACTCCATGTACTAGCCTCAACTGGCCCCCACTTTAGGCAGCCCACACGGCCATGTACTCAGCCATTACATGACCAGTACATGGCTACTCATGAAAACCAATTACACGGCGTGTACTCATGAGTACACAATGTGTAATCATAAAATTTCCAAAATCTTTATTTTTCCTCAAAACACTTGAAATCAAGATCCATACCTGAAATGAAGATTCAGGTTCTTACATTATGTTTATTCCCTTGTTGGGCTTTTAACTCATCCCTTTGTTCATGTAATCCCAAGGTTATCTTATGATGATGTATGAGCACAATGGAAGTTAGAATCTCTTTATGAATACTAAATAAAGAAATGTTTTATTTAGTCTAATGTTTTAAGTTTTATATACCTAGTCTTCCAAAAAACTAGACTTTACAATCCTTGGCTTGTAATATGATGCTTTATTATGCTTAAAATCAAGTAATGATATGGGTAAAAGGATAGTGTTTCTATATGTGTCACATACGCCCCCAGGGGGTCTTTGGGTGAGATAGAGAGGAGGTATACTATAGTGATATGAGAATAAGAGAAGAGGGAGAGAGGGAGAAGGAGGTGCTATTGCAGAGATCGAGTCATGCTAGATCATCATGCAGTAGCAGTGGATCACAAATCAGACAAAAGCTTCGGCAGTTTTCACCTGGAAGTAGACCCATTTTAATGTTTTCAATATAAATCACCATAGGTTAGTTGTTTTTAAGTTTTAATCTTGTTTTTGGGTTGTTGGGGACCCTTAGATGGTCGATTTTGTATTTTTTGGGTGAATATGGGTATTTCGAGAGGTTTAGAGGGATTTCTCTTCAAGAGACTCCAACCATACAGTGTGTTGTTTGATGAACACACGTCATGTTTTATTCCTGTTATAAGAAGACGAACTTTTTAGAAGTATATGTTGTGTGCCTGAAGTACATTCCATATACTAGTTCTTGGCTATGTACCCAACTATTTGGCCATTTACATGGGAATTTGGAGTGTTTGGGACTACACATCATGTACCCGGGATAAACACCATGTAGTTTTAATTGGCCATGTTGCTATGTACTCAGGTAGTCGGAGGTTTTGGGACCACACTTCGTGTACCTATGGTACATGTTGTATTGAGGAACATGGTCATGTGGCCATGTGCTTAGCTAGACACCCCGTGTAAGGGGGTTTGGCCATGTAATAGTACATGAGCATATGTTGTGATTGTGTACTAATGCACAATAAAAACCTGAGTGTGCCTTGTCCATGTGGAATTACATGGTCAGCTTGACTTTTGAAGGTACCCACTGTGTACCCAAAAGTACACATTGTCTACTTCCTCAAGTTTGGGTTTTTGGGTGTCTTTGTGCTCAGTGCCAAAATGGGACTTTTGAGTAGTCCATTTTAAGCATTTTTATACATAGATTGTAGTGGTGGGATCCTTTCGGCATTTAGAGGGTATTTGGTTGATGTTTTGTACTGGGAGAGTTTTTCTATAGGTTTCCTTTGAGGTTATTGTTCTAGAATATTTCTAGGGGTTGGGTTGTGTGTTTTGAGTCTCATATGAGGGTGTGTGCTTGTTGATCACCTTAGATTGAGGATTCCATGTGAGTTTGTTCAAGGTTATTTGAAAAAATCATGAGAGGTTGAATCAAGTGTTTCCTTGGATGGGATAGTTAGTTCAGTTTTTTGGGGTTTAGTTCCACTCATTGTGTTCTGGACTGGTAGGAGATTTTGGGCTGGAATGACATTGTGAGATGTTGTGTAGCTGGGTTCTATTGAGAAGAGTCTAATATTGGTTTGAGGGACCTATTTGATGTTTCCCTTCAGGGTGCGATGTGGCTTGAGGTTTCCCTTTTGGGTGATGTGTCTAGAGGGTTCCCTTCTGGGTAGTGCTACTTGAGGTTTCCCATTTGGGTGTGGTGATATTTGGGCTGTGAATTGAGTGACTTGTTGTGGATTTTTTTGGAAGGTGTGGCTTGAGGTTTAGTTTTGATGTAGGATCCCCTTGTATGGTGTCCTACCTGAGCTAAGGTTTTGAGGACTGTGGAGGGTGCCTCATGCTTGTTGGCCTGTGAGTTGGTTGATGAAGATCTCAACAATTCCTATTGGAGGGTGTGGGTGTTATCCAAACCCGATGCTTGAGCTAGTGAGATTGTATGTTTAAGTTTGTTCTAATTGAGGATTAGATTAGAGATGATAACTTTTGTATTTTACTGGTTTGGGCGTTGGCTTTGAGATTGACTATATTGCTTTCCTCTATTGGTTGGTTGTTGTGAGTTGGGGATATAGAGCTAATGGATGATTTGGATGAGTGCTGTCATCTTAGCTTGACAGCTCTCCCAGGTCTAGGGTAGTTGTCACACCCCTACCCGACGCTTCTCAATTATTTTATTTATTTATTTTCCTAATATATATTGGTCTTGAGTGGGCTTGAGCTTTGGTATTTGGTAGGAAAAATTGATTTTAAATGTTTTTAGTTGTTTCACGGTTAGCCCGCATGGTTAAGAGTAACTGTGCGATGCCCATGCGGGGTGGGTTTGTCATTTGACAAAGACGTTTTACATAGTTTCTGAATAGTTTTTTAAACTGTACAGCCTCCTAGGGGTAACCATGTGGGTTCCCTATGCTTTTCCAGTGGGGACAACAGTTTTTTTGTATGATTTGGTAAACCGTGCACCTAAACCGTGCACTGTGTCCAATTTAATGAAATAAATAAATAATTAAATAAATGTTTTAACAATAATAATAATGTTTTAATAATAATTATGATATTATTATTATTATAATTATCACGATCATGATGATGATGATGATTATTATTATATTCCTTTTTCTTTTAACCCTAAAAGGGTCTCCCCCTACCTTTCCCTCTCCCTCATGTGACCCAACCCCTTTCCTCTCCCAACCATGCACTGCCGCCCCTCTCAGATCCCTATCCTCTTGGATGTTCCTTATGGTTTCTTGGGGATTCTTGGTTTATTTTATGAGGTAAACCATTCTCTTCCCCCCCCTTCCTTGGTTTGGTGTTTTTCCTCTCCCTAATGCCCTATTTAGTTCGATCGAACCCTAGGGTGAGGGTTGACCAAATTTTTGTGGTTTTCTTCTATTGTTAGGGTGTGAAGTGGGTCTCTTGGGTTGGTTTCGAGCATGTTTTGACATTCACTGCTAATGGCGAAGCATTTCAGACCATTTTGGTCCACCCACTTGCATTTTAAGGTTGGTTTCCTTTTTCCATTCCTATTTTCCCAATTTTAATTAGGTTTGTTCCTAATTTTTGGGCTCCTGGTATTATTATTGTACCTTTTGGTCTTTATTGGGGTGGGTTCTAACCATCACCATCTAAGGCTTATATGTGCATGCTTAGGTAGGCATGTACATATATAAGTTCCCTCTTTATATATATTCACCCATGGTAGGATAAATATATATAATGGGGATAAGGGTACTTATAAGTGTATATGAAGATGCATATGTGTGTATGTGAAAAGGGGTATATGCAAGTATAATCATATATATAAGGATCCCCTTGTATGAATTTGTCCATGAAAATATGTACATAGGGGCAAGGTGTCCTTACATATAAGCGAAGGTGCATATGTGTGCATGCGGAAAATTGAAGGTTCGAGTTTCCATCGTCTAAAGAGGAATGCCTTGAGTTTGAGGTAGGTCCCCTATGCCCATGAATTTAATTTTAATCCCTTAATTTCTTAAGTGTTTTAAAAAGTGTTTTTAATATTAAATAGTATGTATATGATATTTAAAGTGATAGTGGTGCTTGGTTTTGGACTTTCCTTTATTTTTCATGTTCACCTTCAAGTTATGACATGTGCATTCTTCATTAAAATATGCTTCCAAGATTATTTTAGAATGCCCAACATTTTAAATGGTAAAAATTGGTTTACAAAATGGTTTTGGGTGTGTGATGTGTAATTCCAAAGATGTTTGGTGTGTGTAAAATAGTTGTGAAAGTTGACTTGAATGAAGATGGATTCATGTGTCATTTTAAAAAGGGGAAATTTCATGTCTTGGTAAGTTTGGAAAGGTGCATGGGTTTTGGTGTGAATTCAAGGTTAAATGGTGATTTTACTTTCTTAAATGGTTTCTTATTAAGTGTTTATTCATGTGATTATGTGGTGATTGTGTGGAATGGAATTTTTTTTGATATTAAGAATGAGTTAAGCACATTGGAAGCCTAGGTACCTATGTGGGAAGATAGGACTATTATGCTAGGCAGATCGACAGAGTTGAGGCCTGATTTCCCCTAGATGGATCTATGCTACAACACTAACTAAATGTATGATGATGATCATAGACCACTAGACCTTAGGATTCATTCCCCTCTAGTGGATCGTGCACGAGGATGTTGTGAGTTTTGGCATATGATCAGAGACCACTAGACCTTGGGATGCATTCCCCTCTAGTGGCTCGTGCATGAGGACGATGTGGGTTTTGATTGTATGTGCTTATCATTAAGGTATGAGGATCCTTAGACTACACTAACCCTAACTACTTAGGGATTTCCCATGGTGCTTGCTTACCTTTACTCCTGTTTTCCATATTAGTAGTTTTAAAATGTACTTCATTGTTATATTTCCATACCATGGAATTTGTTCTTACGAAATTATCTTTTATAAAGAATTTTCTTGAAATGTATTCCAGGCTTTGAATATTTTTTTTTGAAAAATATGATGAAAATTAGTTTTTTTATAAAAATAGTACCTTGTAACTTGTTTTTCATAAAAATCAGAAAATCCTATTTTTAATATGTCTTATTTTCAAATTGGCATGAATTAGTATTCTTTTTAAAGATAAGGCATAGGGAATAATTTATTCGAGCATGCCTACTAAGTTTTAAAACACATTCCTATAACTTTATTTTTTTAGCTTCTGGTTATGCTTCCTGCTCTAGTTCACTCATGGGGCGAGTTTGATCTCACGGTTGGAGGTGACCCATGAGGTCACATGGAGGTACATGTAGAAGTTTATTTCTTTTTATTTTTTATGTTTTTTTTATTATTCAATTTATATTTGTTTATTTATCTGTTGTTCATGAGATACATCATTTCCAACTACATATTTTTGATTCCAAGAACTAGTTTCCAGCTCAAGGGGATTGAGAACACCTCTTGGTACTTGTCATGGGCCAACTCAGGTAACTGGCTCAGGATTCACCCAAGTTGGTTCATGAAAAAATGGTATCAGATCAGGTTTAGACCTTATCTTTTGGGGATTTCCAGTGGTTTGGAGCTATAATTTTCAGAATTTAAGTAGTTAGTTATGGGTAGTTACTTGATCACCACCTATTTATAAGGACACATAAATTTCCAAGGTAGTTCAGGATGGTATTTCCTCAAAATATGAGCTTAGCTCTTAGGTTTTTTCAAGATCCTTGGTTTTGTTTGGTAGTTTTTAGTTTGTTGAGAGGACTTGGTTGATATTATGGGTGGGTTTTAGAGGGTGCATGGTGTTGTGACCAAGTTGTCTGAGGAAGGTTTTTAGAAGTTGTAAGAAGTTTGTTTTGAAAATGTGTTGTATTTTATTATTAAAGAAAATAAATCAATTCACTTTGTAAAAGTTTTGGGTGATCAGACTGACCATCATATTCAGAACATCAGACTCACAATGCTTAAGATAGACCATCAGAATGAGAAGAAGATTTCTGGATGAAAGATTCATCGAACTCACCCTGAGTCTGGTAAGGAAGTGTTGATCATAATCAGAATGGATCTAATGAATAAATATGATGATGATTTTTTGTTTTTTAATTCAAAAATATCATAAGTATTTAGTAAAATTTGTGATGCTAACTTGATAAAATAAAGGAGGAGAACTGGTGCTGCCAATCATATTGAGGTTGGTTTGAATGAAATAAAGTTTCTGGAAGAATAAGAAGTTATAATACTATCCAATTCAAGTCATACGATGCTACAATGATCTTCAACATATTCAAAATCACAAGAAAGTCACGATACTACCTGAAGTTAGCAGAAGAAGGAAGTGGATGAAGTAAAATTTTTCAGTCTCAGTTTATCAGTGTGAGATCATCAGATGTGGTTTTATTTGAAGGTTGTGGAGTTTTATTGGAAACGTAACAAGATGAAGATATTGGTTTTCAATCAGACCAAAATACAAAATATTTAAATCTTTAGAGAAATAATTTGATGTGTATCATAATCAAAAAAGAGAAGAAGTTGTTGAAGTTGAAGCTACTGATACCGGACCATCAGATTCAGTGTGCCACTAATCATCAGAGGTAGAAGTATTTTTGATTGGGAGATATTGGGACCAATGAAAAATAAAATAAGAGAAGTTTTTGGGACCGATACGGCTAAAGAAAGTCAGAGATTGATAAAAAATGTAATCAACCATTTTCATCAAGATGAATTTTTGGTTGAATTATTTTGTTTCTATGATATGTTTTCATTAGGGTTAAGAGAAAAGAAACAAAATTTTTAAGTGTTTCTAAATATTAGGTCAAGATCCATTGGAATTTATGTGATGAGGATCATCACATCAGAGTTGACACTGATTGTTGAAGTGAAGTAGAGACCAATCTGTCAGACATAGGCTGGCACTGATAACTTTATCGGAACAATGTCATCAGTTTATAAAAATAATAAAAGAAGAATTGTTTGAAAAAGCCTCAAAAGTGTTGTTAATGGGAGTTTAGAATTTGAAGCAGTTTTTGAAAAGTGATTCCAATAATCATAACTATAAGGCACATGTTTTCCATTGTCTTATCATTTAGTACAGAGCAAAGTAATGAAGAATATACTATCTTTGTCATAATGGGCAGATTTATTTTCCAATTGGCATGGAGCAATGTAATGAAGAATCATATATGATACATATTTCCTCATCATAATGAATAATTTAAAATGGGAATAAAAAAAGGACTAAAGAAGGATTTGAAAGTATGAAGCAAGTTGAAGTAGTGAGAAGATTTGAGAAGGATCAAGAAGAGTTGAGAAACATTGAATAAGTCAAAGATGTATCCATAATTGAATAGAAATTGAGATTTAAAGAAATTCAAATGAGTGGGAAAGTTTTTTATAATCCCACCTAAACAACTTTTGGGTCACCTATAAATAGTGTAAGTACTTTTTACTTTTTTATACAGATGCACTATTGAAGAGAGAAGACATAGCACTAAAATTTTGTAGAGAGAAGAAGTTTCTAGATCATGTTTAACTGGGGAAGTTTTTTGGACAAAATAAGGAAAGGAGAAGAGAGAGTATCATAATCAGAGTTTTCATACCAGATTGAAATCGGATTGGGATTTCCGAACTGAGGAAGAAGTAGTTCATAATTATTTCAATGATATTCTAATAGAATTATATTTTTCATATTGAGAAATTAGACTAGAGAATAAGATCAAGTTTCATTATGAAGTCCAGAAGAAGTTCTTGCCTACTGTTGGGTAAGAAAGTGAAGAATTTTTTTGAAGATCTTATTTGTGAAAGTTGATCAAGCAGCACCATAACATATTTGTTACACAAATTATGTTACATCATTTCGTGCTACTTGAAACACATGCACTTTAGTATTGAACATAGTGTTAAATGAGTGTAAGGGGATATCCAACTCATTGTATCCACACAAAATGATTGTTTTATAGAGGATTATGTGGTATTGTCTTGTTTACAAACCATACCAGGGACTTAACTACTCTTTTTGAGTAGTAAACCTTGAAAATTCTTATGTTCCTGTGGTTGTGTGCTTGGTTTGTTTTTCAGCAAGGTGATAACTCTTTAACAAGTGATTCTTTTTTTCAAAAGAAAGTAAAAATTGAATAAAAATATATAACTAATTCAACCCCTCCCCCTCTTCGTGATACATTCATCCAGCTTGCACAATCTCAATTGGTATCAGAGCTGAAGTTTCCCTTCGTTTACTCTTTACAAGAGTTTTGAAGAGAAAAAGTGATGGAGAATCTGAATTATGTGAACAATAAAGGTATTTTGGAATTTGATGGTATGAATTATCATATCTATAATTATAGAATATTTCCATATCTTATCTCTCTTGAGTATGATGTTCTTGAAGTCATAATAGATGTATTTCCTCTTATTGATGATAAAGTTCCTCTTACATCTGTTGAGAAGATGAATCTTGAGAATGATGGGAGAACTAAAAATTATTTACTCTCATCAATTTCTGAAAGTTAATTCTTAAGAGTGAAGGGTGTTTCTACTTCCAAAGGTATTTGAGATAAGTTGAAGAACATTTATGATGGAAATACAAAAGTGAAGAAGGAAAAATTAAAAATCTGGAGGCTAAAGAAAGAAGATATGAAAATGGGTGAGTATGAATATGTTGGGGACTTCTTTACTAGGGTGAATAATTTTTTTATCACTATCAGATGTATTGGTGAATAGTTGAAAGATTTTACTATTTTTGAAAAGATCATGAGAATTCTTCCTGAAAAAATTGATGTCAAAGTCTCCTCACTGGAAGATAGAGATTCTGAAACTCTATCTTTGGATGATCTTTATATTACTCTCATAACCTATGAAATGGGAAGGGAGAAAGTTATGAAAGGAAAAACAAATGTTGATAGAGAAATTTCTTTCAAATCCACCAAGAAATAAAAGCTTAATAATATTCTTGAGGAATATGATGTTGCTGAATCTGACTCCGAAAATAAGGTATGTAAAAATATTGATGAAATTTTATCCTTGTTTTCTAAAAATGTGAGACTAGGTACGTGTAAATATAAAGGGAAACTTTACTTGAAGTGTTTTGAATGTGGATCTATCAGGTACTTGGTCACTAATTTTCCTTGAAAAAATAAAGAAGAGGATAGCGATAAAAAAGAAAGAAGGCCAAGAAGGTCATGGAAGAAATAGGGTGATAAGGATAAATATTTTTCCAAAGGGTAAGATAAAAAATTCTCTAAATCCAAAAGAAGAAGTTTCTTATCTAAAGATGATGTGGAAGAAGATAGTGAATCTAAATCTAAAAAGTTTACTGAATATACTGGAGAGAATAATTTTATTACTACAGGGAATAAAGAAGAGTTCATAAGCATTAGTTAAGAAGAAGAAGAAACTCAATTAGAATTTCATCTAAAAGAAGAATTGAAATAATGTCTGAGGAAGATTGGGAGGCTTAAAAAATAAATCAAGAAGCTAAAAAAGAAAATTTCTCATCAAAAAATCAAGAAGGTTTTTCTAATGAGAAATTCAAGATGATGGAAGAGATTTATGATTTGAATAAATCTCTTGTTAAATAAAATAATCATAATGAACATCTCAAAGATAAGCTGAAAGAAAAAGAAGAGTTGGAACTTGTCCAACAAAAACTTTCTAAAGATGAAAAAAGAGTTACAAGTTTTAAAAACTCGATCTATGAAGTTGGTGAAAGTTCTCATAAGGGTGAACCTAAGAAGGATAAAAAAAATTTATGTTCAAAGGTTGAGAAGAAAGCTGGAATTGTTTCTGAGAAGAAATATCTAGAAAAGTTATATATGTGGCCAAAACCAGAAAAGTGGAGAAGTTAAAAGTTTATAAAAATTACGAGTCTAAAAAGTTTCTAAACATTATAAGTATATAAAATTTCTTAAAACTTTTGGTTATGATAAGTTTGAAAATAAAATCAATTTGAGAAAGAAGATTTCAGTTAAAACAGAAAGGTTGGTGGTTAATAAAGTTATTATAAGAAAGATAAGAAGGTTGCTGAGAAACATGTTCACAACTCTAGTTAGTATGAAAGCTACAAAGGAAAATATTATCTCTATAGGTTCTACTGGTACTATGGTGGATTTAGATATATGTAAAATATTTTTTGGTTCAATCAATAGTATTATAACTATTCCACATATTATATAAGGTAAATTTTGATGGGAGTCAATATCCTCAAAGGAAGAATTCTGAGAAGGATTTTCGGGAGAAACCTGAGAAGGTTGGTGTGAAAATTGAAAATAGGTTCCAACCTATGGAAACTATATGTGAAATAGGTAAAAAACTTAGAAAACTTGCAAAATAATTTCTAGTTTTGTTACCAGTACAATAGAAGTTTACTAACAATTCTAAGAATCCGGATGTGAAAAAAGATAAAGGGAAAGAAAAATCTCTTATTGTTGAAACTACTCTTAAAGATATAAAAGGAGAATGAAATTGAATCTTGGGTAGTAGATGATCTTCTCATATGATAGGAGACTTAAAGTTTTTGAATAATGTTAAATACTTCAAAGAAGAAATAATGACATTTTCCAAAGATGAATCCCTCAGAATAAAAGGTATTGGATCTGCTGTTATTGGGAAAGAAAAGTTGAAGTCCAATAAATCTTTGTTTTTTATGGGATTAAACATAACTTTCTAAGTGTTTCAAAAATTTGTGATGAAGGAAACAAAGTTATTTTTAGAAAATATGGGCTTTTTTGTAAAAAGTGAGCAATATAGAAATATAGTTACAAATATGACAACATACAAAAAGAAACTTGTTTCAAGTTTGTGAAATAAAAAAACTCTTGTTACTTAGACATGGTGGAAGAAAAATAGTTGTGGCATAAAATTCTGAGACACATGTGTCAGAGAAACATAAGAAAGTTATCAAAGAGAGATAGTGTCTATGGTATTATTGATATTTCAAGAAGAAGAGATTGGTAGTGCAATATTTTTCAGAAATGAAAGATTACAAACTCTATGCATAATAAAGTTTACATTTTTTTTAAAATGACCCCTGGAACTTATTCATTCTGATATCTGTGGGTAAATGAGTAAACAATAAACTCATGGAGATAAGTACTTCATTACTTTCCTTTATGACTTTACTTGCATTAATTGTGTTATATATATGGAACATAAGTTAGATGCTCTGAAAATGTTTAAAAGTTCTAGGAGAAAATCTGAGTATTCAGTAAATAAGTTGAGAACATACAATAGTGGTGAATAAAAAAATGAAGAATTTTAAATTTTTCTTGATAATCATGGAATTTGTAAAGAGTTTACTACACCATACACTCCTCAACAAAGTGGTGTTACTAAAATGAAGAACAGAAGTTGGCGGAAATAGGGAGAACTATGTTACATGAATACGATCTTTCTCATTACTTTTGGAGGAAAGCCATGAGAATTATTGTGTATATTCAAAACCGATATTTTTACAGACTAATTTTAGATATGAATCTGTATGATATGTTTTATGATAAAACTCAATGTTTGAAACACTTAATATTTTTCAAGAGTCCATGCATTATAAAGAAGAAAGGTGGAAACCTTGGAAAGTTTGAGCAGAGAGGTGAAGATGGAATTTTTCAAATCTATGCTTCGAAAGGAAGAGGACACAAATATTTGAATAAATAACCAGGAATATTAGTTTAATTTTTTGATATGGAGGCTATTAAAAATACTGAAGAAGAAAAATAGACCCGTGATGATAAGGAAGTTGAGAAGGATGAAAAAATGGTTGTTAACAATTCTGATAAGGATGCTTATAATGGTAATCCTACTTAAGAAGAAGAATCAAACTCATATATTTCAAGTGATGAGGATGAAACTCTAAAATCACAACCTAGGCTGAGGAAGCAAGTGGAAGCTCAAAATATTATTGGTGATCAATATAATAAGGTTCAAAAAATAAGAACATCAAAAGTCATTACACATACTTGTTTGTATTCAAAATTTGAGCCAAAATATGTGAATGAAGCTTCTGAGAATCTAGAATGGGTTCAGGTTATGAATGAAGAGATGGATTAGATAGAAAAGAATGTTACTTGGGAACTCATACCTAATCCAGATAACAAAAATGTTATTGTTACAAAATGGGTTTTCCAGAATAAGCTGAATGAGGATGGTGTAAGGGTTGGTGTCCTCAGAACCAACTGTTTTGTACTTTGATTACATGAATGTTCACTTATTATATATTGTTCATTGTTCTGCATGACTATAATATAATAATGTCCTGGAATATTTGTTGCATTAATAAGGTCATAGCAGATCCCTGCTATAATGATAACCTTGAAATGCTATAACAATATTCTTAAATAAAGTTCTACGGTTGGATGACATACTATGATAGGAAAAATAGTATATATACTGTCACGTGCGAGTACTCGTAAGAAGATGAGACTCTCTCTCATGGAGTTCGCACTTGGTAATCTCCAAGATGGGAGATTATGAGAATAGAATCACCAGTAGTAATTCCGCATGTCTTAGTGTCATCAGATATTACTATCTGCGAGCGTGTGTAATGGTCTTTAGACTGGAAGATTATCATTAACTCATGTCATGACTCGCGCACTTAGATTTACTGACAAAAACTGTCATGCAGACAGTTGGCGGGAAGTAGGGTATGTTGGGTGCGTCACGAGTGACATGTTGTTAATGGATAAGTTGAGGAAGGATTTTTCCCTTCCATTTATGGAAGTTGATATCTCGACCCTTTGATTGAAATAGAACTGTCACATTAAATTCCATGTCCATGGTGTAAACGAAGAGTTTATTTCAGGTAGTCAAAGAACGAAAGATCAAGAATATAGGTTTATGACACTGCCATGAAACTTGCTTGATGAGATATAGAGACAAAGGGATTAAATTACACAGTAAGCGTTCGTATGAGGTGATACGTCAATGCGACGTCAACTTCTTTCTCTTGGGTGCCTTGACCCTTTGCTAGACAGTAATTTTGGACTTTAGGCAAGCCCGCCTAATGCCAACGAGAAAGAGGCCTAGAGGGTCACACACTAAGTGTATCCAAGTATCTCAAGTTGAATAAAGATTATTCCCGTACGTGGTTTAATAATTATTCAAGGAAGCCTAAGTTGTTTTAAATGATGGAAGAAAAATAAAATAAAACAAGTACACACCGTGTATTATTAAATGTATATGCCGTGTAGTTTTATTTTGGAAAGGAAATGAATAAATGAAAACAAGATATACACATCGTGTACATTTAATGTACACGCCGTGTAGTTTTCAATGAAAAACAAGTACACGCCATGTATTTATTATTACACGCCATGTAGTTTTTCCAGTCAGTATTTTGAGGATATAATATTGTTTTAAATGATATTTATTATAATCAGCGTGGGCGCATGTCAAGGAATTTTTTATTCGACATGGGGGTTTTAAATAAAGAGTCAATGAAATAAATAAAATGCGTAATGTGTTTATTTATTATCATAACTCTATAACCCCACACACCCGATTATAAATATCCTCACAACCCCAACTCTTTTCCAACACACAAGAGAATCATTGTGCACAACATCTCTGGAGAATTATTTCAAGGCCGAAAGAACCTCTTCCTCCAAGAGCACTCTCAAGACCGAGAGAGATCCTCTTCTATCGGATCAAGACAATCTAAGGCGGACAACGCAAGCAAAGGCTTCTCCATGCTTGCACCTGAAGAATCCTTTGGCGATGTCCAGAGATATGAGGTACACGTGTGGATCACCGCTAGAGGGAGTCTACACTTGGCTTCTATGACGCAATGACGGATCACACCGACAACGTGATCAAGAACATCAATAAAGAAAGAACACCCAAAATGTATTTCTTTATAATTAATTAAATTAATTATAATCAACCTGTAACGATCCTTATTTGTAGTTCCGGGACAAACCATCTTCTTTGTCTTTTTCTGTGATTCGATCTGTGGATACTGGCGTTTATCGTCGTATTGATCCCAGATTGATCATCGCTAATGACAAAAAGCCAAGTGGGCACATCCACCCACGCACTTCCGCTGTGCTCAGAACCTTCAAATGGTATCAAAGCGAGGTTACAATGTTGATTATAGTTATTTAATTTTCGTTGATAATATACGCATTCATATTTGATTCAATTCGAAATAAATCGTTCTATAAATCTGAATTAACAAGATCTATTCTTCCTCCTTCATTTCTCGATTCATATCACAGAAACGACCTTTTAATTTTTGATTAAAATAAAAAATAGGAACTCATCCAGAGGAGCCGCACTTTCTGTCTGTACAACATGGGATTACACGACGTGTAATTAAAACTACATGCCGTGTACTTAGGTTCAACGAACGGACACTGGTCCGCCAAACCACTCCGTGTGAATTGATTATGCCTAAGTTTTAATCACGCCGTGTTGACCAGAATTGAACAGCGTGTGGAAACCGGAATACACGACGTGTATGTTGGAGCAACACGCCGTGTAGTCCGTTCTGACCTAGGTGAAACCATGTACAAAGATAAGTCGTGTACCGCGTACACGGGATCACCAGGCCGGTTACCACATAACAAGGAAGTGCACGCCGTGTATGATTCATCTACATGCCATGTACTCTAAAATTTCCAAAGTACAGAAAACACGCCAAATCCCCGGCGTGTACTTTGGATAAAGGGTGAAAAGAAAAATAAACGCCGTGTAATTATAAACCACACGCCATGTACTTTCCAAAAATGGAATTTCACCAGGTTTCCCCCAATGTACAAAGACCCGTACAAGGAATATGGATGAGAAGAATCTCAAGGAAATTCAAAAAGGAATTTAAGATAAAGAATTGATTAATTATAAGATCATAATTAATTGAATTCGAGCGCGTCTTATCTTAAATAAAAGAACGATTAAAAGAATTTGAATTCTAAATATGCGTAAATGTTGTTGCATACTATGGATGATCATGAGCTAGACCAAAGACCCTTTGTATGTGTATGGTTTCATTTAAATTTATTTAATTTAAATTTGTTGGCCTGCGAGCCTTCTTCCAATAAAATGTAGGGCCTGCGTGCCCATGGTTTCTTTAATGTAAACCCATGTAATGGAGGATCTCCCAAGCCAGAGGAGACGGTTCAAATCCCGAAGCCGAGGCGAAACCGATGCAAGAAGATACAAAGGTGGACAAGTGGGAGCTGAAAAACACGAACCAATAGGTTCAAGGTGTTTTCCCTAGGTCAGGGTTAGCTTATCAAAACCGCCAGATAAGCTAATCAATAGAAGCTCATGATCATGCCATCTTATTTTATTTCTGCCTGATTGCATGGTTTATTTATTATGTATGTGTTGTCACAATCACATAATTAATAAAATGAACAAGCATACAAATATGGAATAAAATAAAAACTAGACTATGCGTAAACATTATCAGAACATGGTTAATCACTTAAGAAATCATCACTTAATATTAACAAACATGTGATAATGAGAAACTACGCATAAAGGAATAAAATCCCTCAATACCATATTAAGTCAGACCAAGCCTTCTGTTACCTGATTAAGGGCAAGACTCAATAAAACTATGTGTTTGACCAACCCTTGTTGGGACACTTACTTTTATAAAAGAATCCCTTATGAAAGGTTTTGGGTTGACTTAACCATATTACATCAAGAGAAGTATCCCTTTCTAGACTTGGTGTAATAGTGGAGGCAAGAGTTGAGGAAATCCAAGTCAGGATTTCAGGATTGGGGAGTCCACTCAACAGATCAAGGAACTGTAAGCTCACAGTTGGCAAAGACCTGCCTACCTAAATACCTTCAAATAGCTTGACCAACCCTTGTTTGGGTTATGCGAAGGGAAATATGGATCCTTGCCACTAGAATATAAAAGCAATTGGACATTCCAAGTTCAATGGTGAGGGCCATTGGGACTTGATAAAATAGTGGGAGAATTAATTAATTTATTATTTCTCATAAAAATGTAATCAAGAAAGTACTAATAAATCTGCTATTTTAAATTGTAGAATCAAGATGACAAACTCGTCAACCACTTTTTCTCTGCGATCAATTCTGGATAAAGACAACATCCTCACCGGTAGTAACTTTCAGGAATGGTTTAGGCACCTTCGGGTTATCCTACGCCATGAACGAAAGTTTTATGTGATGGAGTTCTCACTTCTTGATTCCCCTGCCCCAGGGGCGAGTGATGAAGATTTCCTAGTCTATGATAAACATTTGAATGATGCAATCGAAGTTCAATATTTTATGCTATCATCAATGTCTAGTGAGCTCATGAAGTCTCATGAAGACATGGATGCCTATAGCATGCTCGAGCATCTCCGTGGTCTATACCAGGAGAGAGCAAGATAGGAAAGGTTTTAGATCTCCAAGGCTCTATTTCAGAGCAAGCTTGGAGAGAGTGCCCCATCCGGGCCTCATGTAGTCAATCTCATTGGCTATATTGAGCGCTTGGAGGTTCTAGGGTTTAAACTCCCCGAAGAACTGGGTACCGATCTCATTCTTTCATCACTCCCCCAGAGCTTCTCAAACTTTGTTGTGAACTTCAATATGAACAACATTGAGAAGTCTTTGTCTGATCTTCTCATCCTCATTCGCCAAGTGGACACTGACATGAAGTGTGAAAAGCCTTCTGTCCTCATGGTGAATAAAAGGAAAGGGAAGGCGAAGAGCTTTAAGCCCAAAGCTTCTTCAAGGCCTTCCAAGAAAAGAAAGATCAAAGGGGAGGCAAAGGAACAAGATACTGTTTGTTTTGCATGTGGAAAGAAGGGCCACTGGAAGAAAAACTGCACCCAGCCAAGGAAGCAATGGGAAGCTTCAGGTGAGTTTGTTATCGAATTCAATATATCTGTTTCTACTAATTGGGTATTAGATACTGCTTGTGGTGCTCACATCTGTATCCAAATATAGGAACCAAGTAGATTTAAGAAGATTGATCGAGGGGAGGTAGATCTACGAGCAACCAACAGAGCCAGACTCGCTGCTGTAGCTGTCGGAGACTACTACCTCACATTGCCTACTGGGATGGTCTTGGTTTTGAAAGGTTGTTATTATGTTCCTTCTGTTACTAAAAACATTATTTCAGTATCCAGATTAAATACTGATGGATTCATATTCAAGTTTAGAATTTAATTTTGCTACTTTTATAAATATAGCATTTGTTTTGGTAGGGCACATTTATATAATGACCTTTATGTGTTAGACTACACAAACCAAGTAATGGCAATCAATAAAAAAGTTAATTTACATGACTCATACCACACCCAACTTTGGCATCACCGACTAGGTCATGTCAATGAGAAACGTTTGACAAAATTACATCAAGATGGGTATTTAGATCCTTTTTAACTAAAACCACTTGGTGTATGTCATGCGTGTCTACAAGGCAAAATGACCAAAGCCCCATTTAGTGGGAAAGGTGAAAGAGCTAAAGAGCTCCTAGAATTAGTTCACACAGATGTGTGTGGACCATTTCCAGTTGAGGCAAGGGGTGGGTTATCGTACTTCATAACTTTTACTGATGATTTTAGTAGATATGGATATATCTATTTAATGAGGTATAAGTCAGATTCTTTTGATCAGTTAAAAGAATACAAGAATGAAGTTGAGAACCAGCTTGGTAAGAAGATTAAGAAACTCCGCTCAGACAGAGGAAGAGAATATCTTAATCAAGACTTCATTGATTTCTTACAGGAGTTTGGGATTCTATCTTAACTCACTCCTCCTTACACACCAAAGTGGAATGGTGTAAGTGAAAGGAGGAACCGCACCCTGTTGGACATGGTGAGATCAATGATGAGTCATGCGAGTCTTCCATTATCCTTTTGGGGATATGCATTACAAACAGAAGCGCACATACTAAACCAAGTACCAACTAAATTGATAAATGGTATTCCATACGAGTTATGGAGTGGACACAAAACCATGTTATCGAATTTACATGTGTGGGGTAGCGAAGCATTTGTTAAGACCTCTTCAGGTAACAAACTCGCGCCCCGAGGCACAAAGTGTATCTTTATAGGATATCCCAAAGAAACAAGGGGATATTACCTATACAACCCCTCAGACAAAAAGGTTACAGTGGCAAGACACGCCATATTCCTTGAGAGGGAGTACATATCCAAAAGAGATAGTGGGAGCGAGATAGACTTCGATGAAGTCGAGGCTCAAGATACACATGAGTTGGTACAAGAACAGATTCCATAAAGCCCCATGGAAGAACAATCTGTTCTAGAGACACAAGAACTGCATAGAAGCACGAGAGAGGTGAGAGAACCAGAATGATATGGTTTTCTTGTCACTGAGGATGGTGACTCATTATTGGTTGACAATAATGATCCTCTTACCTACAAGTAAGAAGTTGAAGGCACAGACATTGCCAAGTGGAATGAAGCCATGAATTCTGAAATGGATTCCATCTAAAAAACCAAGTCTGGATTTTGGTAGATCCTCCAGTTGATGTAAATCCTATTGGTAATAAATGGGTATTCAAGAAGAAACTATACATGGAGGGGCAAGTCGGCACCTATAAGGAACAACTAGTTGCAAAAGGTTTTAGAAAACGTCAATGAATTGACTATGATGAAACCTTTTCACCGGTTGCGATTCTGAAATCCATTAGAATCCTATTGTCCATTGCTGCTTACCATGACTATGAAATTTGGCAAATGGATGTCAAAACAGCTTTCCTTAACGGGAAACTCTAGAAAGATGTATACATGACACAACCTGAAGGGTTTGTGACTCCAAAGGATGCCAACAAGGTATGCAAGTTGCATAAATCCATTTATGGATTAAAGCAAGCATCAAGGTCATGGAACATTCATTTTGATGAAGCTGTTACAGAATTTGGCTTTGTTAAGAACAAATGTGAGCCTTATGTCTACAAAAGGTTTAGTGGAAGTGCAGTCGTTTTCCTAATAGTATATGTTGATGACATATTGCTAATTGGAAACGAAGTACCTGTCTTACAGTCAGTTAAGGCATGGTTGCATAAATGCTTCTCCATGAAAGACTTGGGCAAGGTGGCATATATTCTTGGGATCAAGATCCATCGTGATAGATCCAAGAGAATGCTGGGCCTGAGTCAAAGTACATACATTGACAAGATACTGAAGAGATTCAGTATGGAACAGTCCAAGAGGAGATTGTTTCCAGTGTCACATGGCATTCATCTTTCCAAGAAAATGTGTCCTCAGACACATGAGTAAAGAAAGAGGATGGCAAAGATCCCCTACGCATCCGCGATTGGGTCAGTAATGTATGTTATGCTATGTACGAGGCTAGATGTTGCTTACGCATTAAGTGTGGTAGGCAGATATCAAGCTGATCCAGGAGACCGCCATTGGATGGCATTCAAGACTATCCTTAAGTATCTGAGGTGTACTAAGGATATGTTCCTGGTTTATGGAGGAGATGAGGAAATAGTCATCATAGGACATGTAGATGCTAGTTTCTAGACTGATCAAGATGACATGAAGTCGCATAATGGATACATCTTCAGTTTGAATGGAGGTGCAGTGAGCTGGAAGAGCTCAAAACAAAGTGTGGTGGCAGATTCTACAGCGGAGTCTGAGTATATCGTAGCTTCTGAGGCAGCTAAATAAGTAGTATGGATGCGAAGCTTTGTCCAAGAGCTGGATGTTGTACTGAGTAGTAAAGATCCTATCACACTCTATTTTGATAATACTACAGCGGCGACACTTGAAAAAGAGCCAAGGTCACATCAACATACAAAGCACATAGTTCAGAAGTATCATCTCTTGAGGGATTTTTCTCAGAGAGGTGAAGTTGCAGTGAGCAGTATTTTCACGGAAGACAATGTAGCAGAACCATTGACTAAAGCCTTGAATTAGCAGAAACATGATCATCATGTGAGGTCTAGTGGACTAAAAGTCGTAGGCAGTTGGCTCTAGTCCAAGTGGGAGTTTGTAAGGGTTGGTGTCCTCAGAACCAACTGTTTTGTACTTTAATTACATGAATGTTCACTTATTATATATTTTTCATTGTTCTGCATGACTATAATATAATAATGTCCTGGAATATTTGTTGCATTAATAAGGTCATAGAAGATCCCCGCTATAATGAAAACCTTGAAATGCTATAACAATATTCTTAAATAAAGTTCTGCGGTTGGATGACATACTATGATAGGAAACATAGTATACAGACCGTCTTGTGTGAGTACTCGTAAGATGATGAGACTCTCTCTCATGGAGTTTTCACTTGGTAATCTCCAAGATGGGAGATTATGAGAACAGACCCGCCAGTAGTAATTCCGCATGTCTTGGTGTCATTGGATATTTCTATCTACGAGCATGTGTAATGGTCCTTAGACTGGAAGATTATCATTAACTCATGTCATGACTCGCGTACTTAGATTTACTGATGAAAACCGTCACGCAGACAGTTGGCAGGAAGTAGGGTACGTTGGGTGCGTCACGAGTGACATGTTGTTAATGGATAAGTCGATGAAGGATTTTTCACTTCCATTTATGGAAGTTGATATCTCGGCCCTTTGATTGAAATAGAACTGTCACATTAAATTCCATGTCCATGGTGTAAATGATGAGTTTATTTCAGGTAGTCAAAGAATGACGGATCAAGCATATAGGTTTATGACACTGCCATGAAACTTTCTTGATGAGATTTCGAGATAAAGGGATTAGATTACACAGTAAGCGTTCGTATGAGGTGATACGTTAATGCGGCGTCAACTTCTTTCTCTTGGGTGCCTTGACCCGTTGCTAGACAGTAATCTTGGACTTTAGGCAAGCCCGCCTAATGCCAACGAGAAAGATTCCTAGAGGGTCACACACTAAGTGTATCCAAGTATCTCAAGTTGAATAAATATTATTCCCGTACGTGGTTTAATAATTATTCAAGGAAGCCTAAGTTGTTTTAAATGATGGAAGAAAAATAAAATAAAACAAGTACACGCCGTGTATTATTAAATGTACACGCCGTGTAGTTTTATTTTGGAAAGTAAATGAATAAATGAAAACAAGATATACACGCCGTGTACATTTAATGTACACGCCGTGTAGTTTTCAATGAAAAACAAGTACACACCGTGTATTTATTATTACACGCCGTGTAGTTTTTCCAGTCGGGATTTTGAGGATATAATATTGTTTTAAATGATATTTATTATAATCAGCATGGGTGCATGTCAAGGAATTTTTTATTCGATATGGGGGTTTTAAATAAAGAGTCAATGAAATAAATAAAATGCGTAACGCGTTTATTTATTGTCATAACTCTATAACCCCACACACCCGATTATAAATATCCTCACAACCCCAACTCTTTTCCAACACACAAGAGAATCGTTGTGCACAACATCTCTGGAGAATTCTTTCAAGGCCGAAAGAACCTCTTCATCTAAGAACGCTCTCAAGACCGAGAGAGATCCTCTTCCATCGGATCAACACGATCTAAGATGGACAACGCAAGCAAAGGCTTCTCCACGCTATCACCCAGAGAATCCTTTGGCGACGTCCAGAAATACGAGGTACACGTGTGGATCACCGCTAGAGGGAGTCTACACTTGGCTTCTGCAACACAACAACGGATCACACCGACAATGTGATAAAGAACATCAATAAAGAAAGAATACCCAAAAGGTATTTCTTTATAATTAATTAAATTAATTATAATCAACCTGTAACGATCCTTTTTTGTGGTTCCAGGACAAACCATCTTCTTTGTCTTTTTCTGTGATTCGATCTATGGAGACTGGCGTTTATCGTCGTATTGATCCCGGATTGATCATCGCTAATGAAAAAAAGCCAAGTGGGAACATCCACCCACATGCTTTCGCTGCGCCCAGAACCTTCAGATGGTGAGGTGATAAGAAACAAATCAAGATCAGCATGCAAAGGTTACTCGAAAATTGAATGTATTGAAATTAATGAAACTTTTGCTTTGATGGATAGGTTATAAACAATCAAAATCTTTCTTACTATTACTGCACAATGAGGTTACCCAATTTTTCAAATGGATTTGAAATTAGTATTTTTGAATGGTGATCTTGATGAGGAAGTTTATATTGAACAACCATGTGGGTTTGTTGTTGGGAAAGATGAAAGTTATGTGTACAGGTTGAAGAAATACTTGTATAAGATAAAATAATCCTTGAGGGAACAATATTACAAATTGGATACTTTCTCTAGGAAGATGAGTTTTAATAAAGTAAGGGTAGATAACAATCTTTACATAAAAGAAATTCAGGAGTTTTCCCTCATCATAATTGTTTATGTTTATAATATTATCTTTGTTGGTAATGATGAAAGAACTTGTGAAAGATTTTATAAAGAAATTAAAAAGTTCTTTGATATGTACATGATGTGATAAATGAAATAATTTCTTATGTTACAAATCTTGAAAAAGAAGAAAAATATTTTTTATTTCTCAATAAAGGTATGATAAGAAACTTCTTAAGAAGTTTGACATGGAAAATTTGAAACCAGTTTTCACACTAATTTCAGTGGGAACTAGGTTGTCTAAATATGGAGAAGGAAATAAAGTTGATCCTAAAGAGTTTTTAAAGCTAATTGGAAGTTTCTTATATTTGATTTTCTCAAAACACAACATTTTTTTATTATGTCAACTTATATGAAAGATTCCAGAGTGCTCCAAAAGAATCACATTTGTTGGATAGAAAAAGAATTCTTAGATATACCAAGGGCACAACAAATTTTAGCATCAGGTATGATAACTCAAAAAGTATTGACTTGTTTGGGTATTCAGATACTGATTGGGAAGGAAATGTTTATGATAAAATATCCACATATGGTGGATTTTTCTTTATGGGAAAAAAATTGTATAAGTTAGCAAAAAAAGAAACAAAAGTCAATAACTCTTATCACACATAAAGCTGAGTATGTTGCTTCCACTCAAGACACTACTCAACTTATGTGGATTAAGGACCAGTTAGAAGAATTACTTGTTAAAGTAAAGTCACCCTTGCTCTTGGGTTATGAGAATAAAATCACAATCAATCTTACCAGAAATCTGGTACAACATTCTCATTCAAAACATATTGACATAAAGTACAACTTCATCAATGGGCATGTGGATAAGAATTAATTGAAGTTGGAGTATGTTCCTATATTGGAACAAGTTGCTAACATTTAAAAAAACCTTTACCAAAGGAATATTTTTTTAAATTTTGTTTAAACATGTGTGTCCAACCTCTTTCTCATCAAGGTTGAGGTATGTGTTGTTTTCCCCTCTCTCATCTTGTCTTTGGATAGGTTTTTCAAAGGGAGAATTGTTTCATAAATTTATCTATTGAATTTATGCTAAACCTTTTAAGGAAGAATATATAAAGGGAGAGTTGTGGGTAAGATATGATCTCAACATGTAAATATGTGAACTATTATAACTTTTTGTTAGAGTGGTTGTATGAAACTTTTGTTTTTAGTAAAGTTAAATAAGTGAATAAAGTTGTAAATAAAATATAAAGATGTTTCTTAAGTCAATATTTTTAGACAACATGGTTTTGTTGTCAATAATTATTATTTCATACAACGAGTTAGCTCACATTGGATTATAATTGTTGGCAAGTAATCCATAGCTTGAGGTTACAAAGTTCAATGATTTATGAATCTTGGTTGACAAAAAAATCCAAAGGGGGATATTGTTGGGACCAAGTTGTCTGTATAAGGTTTCTAAAAGTTGGAAGAAGTTTTTTTTACAAATATGTTTTCTTTTATTATAAATGAAAATAAATCAATTCATTTTTTTAAAGGTTTTGGGTGATCAAACTCACCATCGTATTCAGAACATCAGACTCACAATTCTTAAGAAAGTCCATCAGAATGAGAAGAAGTTTTCTTGAAGAAAGATTCATCGAACTCACCCTAAGCCCAGTAAGGAAGTGCTAATTGTAATCAGAATGAATCCAATGAATAAATTTGACAATGATTTGTTGTTTTATAATTCATAAATATAATAAGTATTCAGTAAAACTTGTGATGTTATCTTGATGAAAGAAAGGAGGATAAATAGTGCTGCTAATTGTATTAAGGTTTTTTGGAAATAAAGAAAGTTTCTGGAAGAATATAAAGTTATAATACTTCCCAATGTAAGTCAGATGATGCTATACCAATCTTTAACGTATTCAAAATCACGAGGAAGTGATGATACTAGCTAAAGTTTTTAGAATAAGGAAGTTTCCAAAGTAAAAGTTTTACAGTCTCAGTTCATCAGTGTGAGATCATCAGACATAGTTTTTTTAAAGGATGTAGAGTTTTTTTGGAAACATAACAAGATTAAGATTCTGGTTTTTAGTTAGACAAAAATCCAAAAGATTTAAATCTTCTAAGAAATAAGTTGATGTGTATCATAATCAGAAAAGATAAGAAGTTTCTAATGTCAAAGCTGCTGATACCGGTCCATCGAACATGGTGTGCCACCAATCATCAGTGGTAGAAGTATTTTTATTCGAGATATTTTTGTACCCAATAAAAAGGAAAGAAGAGAAGTTGTTGAGACTGATGTGGGTGAAGAAATCCTGAGACCGATCGAAAATATAGTCAACCATTTTCATCAAGATGAATTATTAGTTGAATTATTTTGTTTCTATGATATGTTTTTATTAGGGTAATAGAAAAGAAACAAAATTTTTAAGTTTTTTTAATAATTGGGTCAAGATCCATCAGACTCTATGTGATGAAGATCATCAGACTGGAGTTGACACCGATTGTCAAAGTGATGCAGAGACCGATCTATGAGATGCAGGCTGACACCGATAACTTCATCGAACATAAGATCATCAGTTTAGGAATGGAAAAAAATAATAATGGTTTGAAGTATCCACATAAGTGTTGTCAAGGGGATCTTATAGGTTGAAGAAGTTTTTGAAAAGTGATTCTGAGAATCGTAATGAGAAGACATGTTTTTCCATTGTCTTATCATTTGGTGGAGAGTAAAGTAATGAAGAATTTGTTATCTTAATCATAATGAATAAATTGAAATGGGATTTTTCTTCAATTGGTGTAGATCCACATAATTAAGAATCAACTATGATACATATGTTTTAATCGTAATGAAGAATTCAGAATGGGAATCAGAATCAGACTAAAGAAAGTCTAGAAAGTATAAAGTGAGTTGAAGTTGTGAGAATATTCAAGAAGGATCAAGAATAGTTGAGAAGCATTGAAGAATCCAAATATATATCTATAATTAAAGGGAAATCGATATTTCATGAAATTTGGATGAAAAGGAATGTTGTTCAAAATCCAGGATAAACTAATTTTGGGTTGCCTATAAATAGTGGTAGTAGTTTTTACTTTCTAACACAAATATACTATTGAAGTGAGAAGGCGGAGAACTTAAAGTTTTTAGAGAGAAGAATTTTATAGATTGTACTTACCAAAGGAAGTTTGTCAGAAAAAATAAGGAAAGGATAAGAGATAGGATCATAATCATAGTTTTCAGACCAGACTGAGAAATCAAACTTGGATTTATGGAATGAGGCAGAAGTAGTTATGAATTGTTTCAATGATATTCTAACAAAATTAATTTTTTCATATTGAGAAATATGACTGGAGAATCAGACTGGGAAATCATACTAAGTTTCATTATGAATTCTAGAAGAATTTCTTGCTTGCTGTTGGGTAATAAAGTGAATAATTGTTTTGAAGATATTATTTTTGAAAGTTAATCAAGAAGCACCGTAACATGTTTATTACAAAAATTGTATTAAATCATTTTGTGTTACTTGAATCACATATACCATTGTATTGAATATAGTTCTACATGAGTGTAACGACATATCCTACTCATTTTATCCACATAAAATGATTTTTTTCTAGTGGATTGTGTGGTAATGGATTGTTTCCAAACCATACCAAGGATGTAGCTACTCTTATTGAGTAGTGAACCTTAAATTCTTGTGTTCCTGTTATTGCATGCTTGGCTTGTTTTTTAGTAAGGTGATAAATATTTAATAGGATGATAATCCTATTTCAAAATAAAGGAAACTTAAAAGAAAAAATATCACTGATTCACCCCTCCCCTCTCAGTGATGCATTGATCGTGCTTGGGAAATATTAATCGGTATCAGAGTTGAAGGTTCCCTTGGTTGACTCTTTACTAAAGTTTTGAAGAGAAGTTGTGATAGAGAATATAAATTGTGTGAATAGTAAAGGGATTCCAATCTTTGATGGTAATAATTATCATATTTGGAAAGATAGAATGTTTCCTTATCTTATGTATCTTGGGTATGATGTTCTTAAAGCTGTAACAGATGGATTTCCTCCTATTGATGATAAAGTTCCTCTTATATATGTTGATAAGAAGAATCTTGAGAATTATATAAGAGCTAAAAATACTTTACTCTCATCACTTTCTAAAAGTGAATTATTAATATTGAAGGGTGTTTCCACTGAAAAAGGTATTTGGTATAAGTTTAAGAACATTTATGAAGGGAATACACAAATGAAGAAGAAAAAATTTAAAATCTGGAGGCTGAAGTATGAAGATCTGAAAATAGGTGAGTATGAATCTGTTGGGGGGCTTCTTTACCAGGTTGAATGACATTGTCAGCACTATCAGATGTCTTGGTGAAAAGTTGGAAGATTCTACTATTATTGAAAAGATCTTGAGAATTATTCCCAAGAAGTTTTATGCCAAAGTCTCTTCATTAGAAGATAGAGATCCTAAAACTCTATCTCTGGATTATCTTCATAGTAATCTCATAACCTATGAAATGAGAAGGGAAAAATTTATGAAAGTAAAAAATAAAAGCTGATAGAGAAATGCCTTCCAAATCCACCAAGAAAGAAACTATTAATAAGATTATTGAGGTAGTTGATATTGCTGATTTTTTCTCTAAAAATGAGTTATGTAAAAATCTTGATAAAATTTTATCCTTGTTTTCTAAAAATTTGAGAATAATTACATGTAAATATAAAGAGAAAATTCCCTTGAAGTGTTTTGTATGTGGATCCATCGGGCACTTTACGACTAATTTTCCTCAAATAAATAAATAATAGGATAGTGATAAAGAATAAAGAAGGCCAAGAATGTCATGGAAGAAACATGGTGATAAGGATAAATATTTTTCCAAATGGAAAGATAAAAAATTCTATAAATCCAAAAGAAGAAGTTTCTTATATAAAGAAACTGAAGAAGAAGACAATAAAGATGAATCTGAAAAGTTTACTAAACATTTTGGAGAGAATAATTTTATTAAAAATATGAATAATGAAGAGTTTGGAAGTAGAAGTTCTAAATAAGAAGAAACTCAATTATAATTTCATCTAACATAAGAATTGAAAGAATGTCTAAGGAAGATTGGGAGGCTTGAAAAAGAAACCAGGTAGATGAAAAATAAAAAATCCTCATAAAATAATCAATAAGGTTTTCCTAATGAGAATGTCAAGATTATGAAAGATACTTATTATTTGAATAAATATATTAAGAAATAAAAGAATCATAATGAACATCTGGAAGTTAAGTTGAAGGCAAAAAAATAAGAGTTAGAACTTGTCCAACACAAAATTTCTAAACCTGAATAGAGAGTTACAAGTTTAAAAAACTCTATATTTGAAGTTGGTGAATGTTATCGTAAGGGTGAACATGATAATTATCAACAAAAGTTACCTTAAAAGGTTTAGAATAAAACTATAATTGTTTTTGAGAATAAGAAAGCTATGAAAGTTATGTATGTGGCTAAAACCAACAAAATGGAGAAGTAAGAAGTTTCTAAAAATTATGAGTTTGAAAAAGTTTCTAAACATTATAAATTTGGAAAAGTTCTTAAAAATTATGGTTTTTATAAGGATGAAAATAAAATTAATCTAATAAATAAGATTCCAGTTGAAAATATAAAGGCTAGTGATCAACAAAGTTATGATAAGAAAGATAAAAAGGTTACTGAGAAACATGTTCACAACTCCAGTCAGTATGGAAGCTATAGAGGAAAATATTCTTTTTATGGGTACTGATGGTATTGTGGTAGATTCATATATATGGAAAATATGTGTTGGTTCAATCAATAATATTATAACCATTCCACAAATTATATAAGTGAAAGTTTGAGGGGGGTCAATCTCCTCAAAGGAATAAGTATGATAAGGATGTTTAGAAGAAACTTGAGAAGGTTGGTGTAAAAATTGAAAATAGGTTCCAAACTTTGGAAACTATATGTGAAAGATGTGAACAACCTGAACACCTTTCAAAATGATGTCATGTTTTATTACTGATACAAAAAAAGTTTCTTAACAATTCTCAAAAGCCATATGTGAAGAAAGATAAAGGGAAAGAAAAATCTCTTGTTGTTGAAACAGATCTTAAAGATATAAAAGAAGAAGAAACTTAGATCTTGGATAGTTGGTGTCATTATCATATGAAAGGATACTTAAAGATGTTAAAGAATGTGAAAGACTTCAAAGAAGGAATAGTGACATTCAGAAAAGATGAATCTCTCAGAATCAAAGGTATTGGATTTGATATTACTGGGAAAGAAAATTTGATTTCTAAGAAATCTATATTTTTTGATGGGCTGAAACATAACTTTCTAAGTGTTTCAAAACTTTGTGATGAAGGAAAAAAAGTTATTTCCAAAAAATATGAGATTTCTGTAAAAAGTGATGAAGATGGAAAGATAGTTACAAGAGTCCAACATACAAAAGAAAACTTATTTCAAGTTGGTGAAATAAAAAACACTTGTTACTTAGGCGTGATGTATGAAAACTAGTTGTGTCATAAAAGGCTGGGATACATGTGTCATAAAAACACGAGCAAGTTATCAAAGTGATATAGTGTTCACGGTATTCTTGATATGTCACGAAGAATAGATTGGAATTATACTATTTCTTAGAAAAGAAAAAATTACAAACTTTGTGCATAAGAAAGTTGACATTTGTTCAAAACAAACCCTGGAAATTATTCATTCTGAAATCTATGGGCCAATGAGTAAACAATCAACTCATGGAGATAAGTACTTAATTACTTTCATTGACTAATTTACTTTCATTATTCATGTTATGTATATGAAACATAATTTAGATTCTTTGAATATGTTTAAAAGTTTCAGGAGAAAAGCTGAGAAGGAATGTGAGTATTATATAAAGAAGTTGAGAACAAACAATGATGGTAAATAAAAAAATGAGTAATTAAAAATTTATCTTGAGAAGTATGAAATTAGGCATGATTTTAGTACACCATACACTCCTAAAAAAATGGTGTTGTTGAAAGGAATAATAGAAGATTGATGGAAATGGGGGAACTATGTTATTTGAACATAGTATTTCTCATTACTTTTGGAGGAAATCCATAAGCACTGCTGTGCATATTCAAAACTGATGTTTCTACAGAACAAGTTCAGATATGACTTCATATGAGATTTTTATGAGAAAACTTCATGTTTGAAACACTTAGGAGTTTTTGAGAGTCTATGCATTATAAAGAAGAAAGGTTGAAACCTTGGAAAGTTTGAGCAGATAGGTGAAGATGAAATTTTTCTTAGCTATGCTTCAGAATGAAGAGAATACAAATATTTCAACAAAGTGTTAGAAATATTAGTTGACTCTATTGAAAAGGCTGGAGAAGACAAACATACTCGTGATGATAAGCAATTTGAGTAGGATGAAAGAATGGTCATTAATGATTCTGATAAGGATGCTGACAATGGTAATCCTACTTATGAAAAATAATCAGACTCATTTATTTCAAGTGATAATGATGAAACTTGAAAATATAATCCTAAGATGAGGAAGAAAGTGGAATCTCAAAATATTATTGGCGATCAATATCAAAAGGTTCAAACAAGAATAACATCAAAGGTCATTGCACATAATTCTTTGTATTCAAAAGTTGAGCTGAAAGATGTGAATGAAACTTTTTATCACCTAGAATGGGTTCAGGCTATGAATGAAGAGCTAGATCAAATAAAAAATAATGATAATTGGGAACTCATACCTAATCTAGATAAAAAAAATGTTATCGGTGAAAAATGGGTTTTCCAGAACAAGCTAAATGAGGATTGTGAAGTGATAAGAAACAAAGAAATATTAGTATGCAAAGGTTACTCACATATTGAAGGTATTGAATTTGATGAAACCTTTTATCTAGTGGAAAGGTTATAAACAATCAAAATATTTCTTACTATTGCTACGAAATGAAGTTACAATTTTTTTTTTCAAATGGATATTAAATCAGTACTTTTGAATGGTGATCTTGATGAGAAAGTTTATATTGAACAACCATGTGGCTTTGTTGTTGGGAAAGATAAAATTTATGTGTGCAGGTTGAATAAAGTATTGAATGGGCTAAAACAATCCCTAAGGTCATGGTATTACAAATTAGATACTTTCTTAAAGAATATGAGTTTTAAGAAAGTAAGGGTTGATAACAATCTTTACATCAAAGAAAGTCAGGAGTTTTACCTCATCATAATTATTTTTGTTGATGACATTATCTTTGTTGGGAATGATGAAAGAACTTTTGAAAGATTTTCTAAAGAAATGAAAAATTGAGATGTCCATGATGGGAGAAATGAAATTCTTTCTTGGGTTAAAAATATTACAAAAGAAGAAAAATATTTTTCTTTCTCAAGAAAAGTATGCTAAGGAACTTCTTAAGAATTTCAACATTGAAAATTTGAAACTAGTTTTCACACCAATTTCAGTGGGAACTAGGTTGTATAAAGATGGATAAGGAAAGGGAGTTAATCCTAAAGTGTTTTGAAAGCTGATTTTAAGTTTCTTATATTTTATTTCCTCAAAACTGGATATTGTTTATTCTATTACCTTATGTGAAATATTCCAAATTACTCCAAAAGAATAAAATTTTTGGCTAGAAAAAGAATTATCAGATATATCAAAGGCACAAAAAATTTCGGCATCGGGTATGATAGCTCACAAAGTATTGACTTTTTTGGGTACTAGAATAATGATTGGGTAGGAAATGTTGATGATTAAAGATCCACATCTGGCAGATTCTTCTTTCTAACAATTTTTTTTGTAAGTTGGCAGAAAAAGAAACAATATTCAGTAACTATTAGCATGACTGAAGCTAAGTATGTTGCTGCCACTCAATCCACTGCTCAACTTATGTGGATGAAGGCTTAGTTGTAAGACATACTTGTTGAATTAAAGTTACCCTTTATCTTGGGTTGTGATAATCAAAGCATAATAAATATTACTAGAAATATGATACACCATTCTCATTGAAAACATATTGATATCAAATACCACTTCATAAAAGAGCATACAGAGAAGAATTAATTGAATTTGGAGTATGTTCCTGCATCGGAAAAAGTTTCCAAAATTTTCACAAAACCTTTACCGAAGGAAGTTTTTTATAAATTGATGTGGAACATAGGAATCCAACCTCTTTCTCATCAAGGTTGATGTATGTGCTATTGTTCTCCCTCTCATCTTTTCTTTGGATAGTATTGTCAAGGGGGAGAATTGTTTCATTAATTTATCCATTGAATATATGATAAAGATTTAAGGAAGAATATATAAAGGGGGAGTTGTGGGTAAGCTATGATTTCATCATGTAAATGTGTGAACTATTATAACTGTTTTTGGAGTGGTTGTATGATTTTTTTTAGAAAAGTTGAAGAAGTGAAAAAAGTTGTGAAGAAAAGATGAAGATGTTTCATGAGTCACTATTTTTGGACAACATGGCTCCATTATAAATAATTATTGTTTCCTAGAATGATTTATCTCGTGTATTCTTAGAATTGTTTATAATTAATCCATATCTAGAGGTTACAAAGTTTAGTGATTTATGAATCATGGTTGACAACAAAATTAAAAGGGTGAGATTATTGGGACCAAATTGTTTGGATAAAGTTTTTGGAAGCTGTAAGAAGTTTTTTTGAAAATATGTTTTCTTTTGTTGTTAAAGAAAATAAATAAAACCACTTTGTAAAATTTTTGGGTGATCAGACAGACCATCGTATTTAAAACATTAAACTCCCAATGCTTAAGAAAGTCCATCAGAATGAGAAGAAGTAATCTAAAAGAAAGATTCATCAGACTTACCCTGATTTCGGTAAGGAAGTGATGATCATAATTAGAATGGATCCGATGAATAAATCTGATGATGATTTTATATTTTTTAATTCACAAATATCATAAGTATTTGGTAAAACTTGTGATCCTATCTTGATGAAATAAAGGATGATAATTGGTGTTGCCAATCGCATTGAGGATAGTTAGAAAGAAAGAAAGTTTCTAGAAGAATAGGAAGTTATAATACTTCCCAATGTAATTCAGACGATGCTATACTGATCTTCAATGTTTTCAAAATCATTAGGAAGTCATAATACTAGTTGAAGTTTGTAGGAGAAGGAAGTGTCTAAAGAAATTTTTTTCCAGTCTCAGTTCATCTAGGTGAGATCATCATATGTGGTTTTGTTTGAAGGTTGTGGAGTTTTTTGGAAACGTAACATGATGAAGATGATGGTTTTAGTCAGACTAAAATCCAAAATATTTAAATCTTCTGAGAAAGAATTTGATGTGTATCATACTTAGAAAATATATGAAGTTTCTAAATTTGAAGATGATGATATTGGTCCATTGGATGTGGTGTGACACCGATCATCATAGGCAGAAGTATTTTTTACTAGGAGATGTTGGAACCAAAGAAAAAGAAAATAACAGAAGTTTTTGGGACTAATGAGGGTGAATAAAGTTAGAGACCAATTGAAAATTTAGTGAAATATTTTCATCAAACTGAATTATTGGTTGAATTATTTTGTTTCTCAAATATGTTTTTATTTAGGTCAATAGAAAAGAAAAATAAGTTTTAAGTGTTTCTAACAATTGGGTCAAGATCCATCAAACTCTATATGATGACGATCATCAGATCGGAGTTGACACTGATTGTCAAAGTGAAGCAAAGACAAACCTTTCGAATACAAGATGACACTGATAACTTCATTAGACATATGATCATCGGTTTTGGATAGAATAATTGTTTAAATTTTCCTTAAAAGTGTTTTCAAGGGGATATTATAGGTTTAATATGTTTTTGAAATGTGATTCTAAGAATCGTAATGAGAAGACATGTGTTTTCTATTACATTATCATTTAGTGTAGAGAATTTAATGAAGAATCCATTTTATTCATCGTAATGAATAAATCAGAATGAGTAGTTTTTTTTAATTGGTGTAGAGAAATGTAATGAAGAATTGGTTGTGATACATATGTCTTCATCATAATGAAGAAATCACAATAGGTAAAAAAATCAGACTAAAGAAAGATTAGAAAGTTTGAAGCGAGATGAAGTTGTGAGAAGATTTAATAAGGATCGAGAAGAGTTGAGAAGAATTGAAGAAGTTAAATATGTATCCATAATTCAAGGGAAATTGAGATTTCGGGAAATTTGGATGAGCAGTAAAGTTTTTATGAATTCCACCCAAACCACTTTTGGGTTGCCAATAAAAAGTGGAAGTACCTTGTTCTTTCTAACATGGATGTACTATTTAAGAGAGAAGGCAGAGCACTGGAATTTTTTGGAGAGAATAAGTTTTCAAATCATGCTTACCTAAGTAATTTTTCCAAACAGAAGAAGAAAATGAGAAGATATAATATCGTAATCATAGTTTATGGACCGGATTGAGAAATCATACTGGGATTTTTGGACTGAGGCAAAAGTAGTTCAAAATTGTTTCAATGGTTTTGTAACAGAATTATATTTTTCATATTGAGCAATTAGACTGGTGAATCAGACTAGAAAATTAGACTGAGTTTCATTACGAAGTCCAAAAGAAGTTATTGCCCGCTATTGGGTAAGAAAGTGAATAATTTTTTAAAGATCTTATTTGTGAAAGTTGATCAAGAAACACTATAACATGTTTCTTACACAAATTCTATTACATCATTTTGTTCTACTTGAAGCACATGCACTATTTTATTGAACATAGTGCTACATAAGTGTAATTGTATATCCTAATCATTGTATCCACACAAAAGGATTGTTTTATAGTGGATTATGTGGTATTGAAATGTTTCCAAACCACACCAAGGACGTAGCTACTCTTGTTTAGTAGTGAAGCTTGTAAATTCTTGTGTTCCTATAGTTGTATTCTTCGTTTCATTTTCAGCAAGGTGATAACTCTTTAACAGGAGGTAAATATTTTTTCAAAATAAAGTAAACTTAAAAGAAAAATATATCACTGATTCACCCCTCCCCTTATTAGTGATACATTGATCCTACTTTGGAAATCTCACATGGTATCCATGCACGTCCTAGAAAACCATGTGTAGACCATGCAATTGCCACTTATGAATTCCGATGTGCTCACCCGGTTGGCACACAACCTACCAAACCATGTGTCCAAGCCGTGTTTAGTTATTATTCCTATAATAATTTGGGGTGTTTCCCTGGGGTTCTAAAATGGTAATTATTTTATTAAAATTAAATTTCCAAAATGAATATATCTAGTTCTAAAAAAATGAAAGAGGTTTCCTTGGAAATGGGAGTTGTTTTGGAAATTATAATGTTTTGTAAAATGTATTGGGAGTTTTTATAAATATTTATGAAATGTGAAATGGAAGTTTTTTGGAAACTGGGCTTTCGTAAATGCTTTGTTTTGGAATGATAAAGGTTGGTTTTGAAAATTGATTGGGCACGTTTTGAAGAGAGGTCTGGAAAGAGATTTTTCTATTTGAACCTTGGTATTCCCATGGATGATCACATGTATGTATGTATGTGGATACTGGATATTTATTAGTATGTGTGGATAGGTGTTTGATCTATCATGGGAATGCATATGCATGAGACTTCATGGAATACTATTGGCACGTGCCCAAACTTTTTAGCTTGTTATGATTTATGATTTTTTTAAAAGGGATTGTATTTCATTTATAATCAAGTGTGTTGGGATGATTTTAGTCCAAGAGGACTTTAAATATAAAGGGGATTTTGAAATGGGTTTTGGTGTTCAAATGATTTTGAAGTGTAAAATGGTTTTGAATTTAGAATGAAAGTGGTGGTTTTAAAAAGAGAATTTTGGTTCCATTGTGTGGTGATTGGTTTTTGAAATGATGTTTGAGTTTCAGTTGTTGATTTATTATTGAGATGTGGAGACTTGTTTTGTGATGTGATTTGGGTTGGTTTCATGTTTCTTATTTAAAGTATGCCACCCAGAAAGGTCCAAAGGTATCAAAGGGGTCTCTTACGGTTGTTGGTTTTTCCCACACTCCCAGTGGAGTGGTAGGGTTGAGTTCTTTTTGTATGTTGCCTATTTTTTATGGTGTTCAAGGTTTTATAGAGGTGGTGGTGAAGCTTAAGGAATTTGAGTGTGTCTTTGGGAACTCTAGATATTGTGCGGGTGTGATCTATTCTTCTCATATTACAAGGACCAAGTTTGAACCAGTGATGTGTGATCACTCCTTTCTCCTTACATGTTGGGTTGTAGTAGGTAAAATTTGGTATATGACAGTCTAGTTTCTCAAGGTACTCATTAAGGGTTCCCCATTTGGTGAGGAGGGTGAACCAGAGGAACCTATTCCTGGGGTGTGTCCTTCATTAGTTCTTTCTTCTCATTCCTAAGACCACACACTTGTTTGCCTCTAATGTGGTTGGTTTGGGCACTCTAATACATTTTTTAAGATCCCGTTACCGATATGAAAGGCACATCTTTAAACTTGTCATGGTTTTTCCTTTTCATTAACTGGGTAGGGTTGAGAATTAATTGGGAGGATACCTATAATGGTGAAGTTAGAGATTTTTTGGACTCTCAACATTAACCGGTCATTTCTACAGACTATAGGAGGGTTACACATTGTGTAATGGTTGCTGAGTGCATATCATAAAAGGTTCACACCATGAAAGTTACATGACATGATGATTCATTACAAGTTGTGAGTTAATTAAAGACCGATTTTTAATTATAAGTGACGTGTTTTTCAGCGGTTATGGAAATTAACTATTTCATGACATGTAATGGGGTTACACATCATGTAATACCCTAAATGTGGTTTTTAAATAGAAAAAATGGATGATCTATCTTTTTTTTGTTCCTTTCTAGTTTCATCTCTCTCAACCTAAGTCCTTCCCTAAGAAATATTGGAGCCCTCAAACCCTTATGGGTTCATTTTTTCAGCGTTCGATCATCATTGTGTTGGCGTTGAAAATTATTGGGTAAGAATTTTTCCTTTTTTCTTAATCTATTTCTATTTCTCCTCCTTAGGGTTCAATAAATCATCCTTAAATTTATGTATCTACACTCTTTGTTGCTAGATCTCATTTCTAGGTTGAGTTTCAAGGTCTTCTATGCCTTCATTCTTGTTGACGGGTTTCATTGCGAGTGTTGAGTTTTAGGAAAAAGGTAGGCGGTTCTGTCCTTCTTGGCCAAATTTATTACCCTTAAATTGATTAATTTATTTCAATTGTTTATTTAAATTCAATCTCTAAAACTTTATTTCAATTTATTTAATAAAACCCAATTCCAGTGAATTGGGAGATTTTAAATGGTTTTGGAATGAATATTGGGAAAACCCCCAGTTCCATTGAATTAGGGTGTGTTTATGGAAATTGGTTGATTTAAATTGTTTAATATAAATTATATATTTGATGGAACTATTTAGATTAAATTTTTGAAATTAATTATGGAAATGAATTTTGAAATTGATGGAATTGGTCTTGAATTGATTTCAAACTTGTGAAAATGGCTTATAAAGTTTTGATAGAAATTGAGCGGTTTTATCTTATTTAAAAGGCATGTTTTTGATTAAAACATGTTTTAGTTTTAAATGTAAATTGGTATTTTAAATGGGGGAATGAGATTTCATTGTAGTTTAAGTAGTCTTAAAAAAAATTTCCCATCATTGATTGTGTAAGATCACATGTAAGCCTTAGGTATATTGTGAGTTATTTGGATTCATTCTATGACTATACAATGTTCTAAAACATAAATACAATAGGTCATATCCCTGGTGGGATGTTGATGAGTCACCTTTGGCTAGTTTCAAAGGGTTGTGTGTGTACACATATTGTCATGATCACTTATAGAGTGTGGATCCCTATAGACTGGAACTTTCATACCTATTTGGCAGATGGCCACATTGCTCACTTGTTTTATATTTGAGATATAAATGTATACCAATGTTGTTAAACTGATTTAAATGCCTTCTTAATTTATATAAACTATTTTATATAATTTTTTTATTTAATCCATTGTTTTTTAAATATTCCATCACTTTTAAAGCCTTTTATTAAAGTATTTTCCATCATTTGAACTGTATAACATGATTTGTTTAAATATGCTTTGAAATGAAAAACCTGTTTATTTTAAAATTGAAAGTATTCCTTTGGTTAATATATTATTGGAATCTATTATGGAATCCTTGGTTATATCCTACTGGTCTTTTTGGCTCACACCCTACTTGTGCCTTTGGGTGTTTTTAGATTATCTTCTTCTAGGTTCGAGTAAGGGGAAAGGATATCTTGGTGGTGGATCTAGCTGTTGAACCTTGTATTTGGTGAGTTGAGTCCTTAGGCATTTTGGATATTTTCATCTGTTTTGGTACTTTAATTATAGTAATTTGGTTTTAATGCCTTGTTGACTTCTGGTACATTACTCCAAGTGGAGTTTCTTTTGTATGTATATTTACTTGCCTATCTTGCTTCCGCTGTGTTTTTTAGAAAATTAATTCCCACTTGCATGTTGTATGATGACAGGTGCTAGTCTCCAACTCATGGGGATTAGGAACAACCTTACAACTATTTCAGGACTGGATCAGTTATCGGGTTACCAGGTTACCTGAGCTGGTTCATGACAAAATGGTATCAAAGGAAGGTTGTTGATCTTTTGTCTTGAAGTCAGTATGTATTTGTGAAATCTTGTTAGGATTTAGGAGGTTGTTGCAATTGATTTTCTAACCATCACTCACTGTAATAAACCTTAAGTCGCCATGGGTGGTTAGGGAAAGATGTCTTGTGGATTAGTTCTAGTCTTTTTCTTATTTTTATTTTGATAGAGTGAAATCTAAATCTTGTTTGTTCTACCGGTTAGGATTATATTTCCATCGTTGCTTTGTTTGAGAATTATCTAATGTCTTATTTATTGTCCATTTATGTTTAATAGCATAATGCCTCTGAGAATACATGTGAATCGTATCCAGGAAGAGGGTACTACTGAACCTCATCAAGCAAATCCTCCAATGGACCCAAATCTAGTTGAGGTGATTGTGTGCGCTGTCCAAGCTCTGGGATAGGCACCACCTCTAGTTCCCATTCAAGATCCAATTGTGGAACCTTAGTGGGATGTTATTTGAAATCATTATCAAGATTTCCTTCTCTATAATCTACCAGTTTTCAAAGGCTCAACAAATCCTCAACATGAAGAGGAATTTTTGGGTAGTATAGAACGTCTTTTTGAGTTCTTGGGACACTATAGGTGATTAAGGTGATGTGTTCCACCTTCGTACTAGAGGGACTGACCAGGAGATGGTGGGACGTGATGGTGATGAAGAAGAAACATGAGGGATTAGAGTGGAAAGACTTCAAGGTTATTTTCTCCGACCAGTTCTATCTAGATTCAATGGTGTTGGCCAAGGCTGTGGTGTTTTTCAAGCTTGAGCAGGCTGACAGATCCATGATTGAGTATTTGTTGGGAAAAAATACCTCAAGGTAACATTGCAACATTTTTGGGTTGATTATGTTTGTCGAAAAAGTGGGTTTCCAAGGTATGTTGTGGAGACTCAGAGATATTTTTGACTAATTATATTGAAAAAATCCAGGATGAAGTAATGGATGCGATGGAAGCGGTGCAGAAAATTGCGTACAAAAGGTGATGCAGTTTCCCAGTGTTTGGATAGAATCATGAAAAGTGGATTTCCTTGAAGTCATTATTAAAATATGTAAAAGGAATGAGTTTCATGAAGATGAGATTCATGAAGGGTGTTTCATGAAGGATAAAATAAATATGACGGTGATCTACACAACAATGACGAGCATCACGAATGAAAAATGTGAGGAACATCACAGTGGTGTGAAGAGTTTGACGGTGATCTCTGTGATTCTGATGATCATCACAAATATGAATTTTTTTTAGAGATTATCAAAAAAGGGACCATTATGGTGACAAAGTGGGAGCATCGCAAAATGGTGATGGCATGGCCGGAAGATTCTGGAATCCATGGAAACGCTTATAAATAAGCCTCTACCCTCTTAAAAAAATGAGAGGGACTTAAAAAAATCTTATAGCTTTAGAATCATGAAGGTGGTTCATGAATGAGTTTCATGAAAATAAGTTCTTAAAGTCTATGATATCCAACTGAATGTTTCGAGCATCAAAAAAGTAATGGAATTCATGAAGGATAAGTAAGTTTCACAAAAGGAAGGATCTTCGTGAAGGATAGTTGAGCTTCGTGAAAGTGGTGTACTTCACGAAGGCTAAGTGAGTTTTGTGAAAGGAAGGTGTGGTTCACGAAGGCTAAGTGAGATTCTCCAAAGGAAGTTTTGCTTCACAAAGGCTATTTGAGCTTCACAAAAGAGGATCTCCACAAAGGTAATGAGCATTGTGAAAGTTTTTCAGAAGGAATTGCCCAATACATCTACCGTAAAGTGGTATTCATCTATTGGATGAAAGTGGAAATTCAACATAGCATCCATATAAAAATGAGGATGTATTCATTAGAGATAATGAAGGGACATACAAGTCTATAAACTATTTTTGAATCCCTTCCAAGAGTAGTGAACAAAGGAAGAGGAAGAAGGTGATCCTTTCCACCAGTAGTGAGCCAGATAAAGAGACATAGGGAGTGACCCTTGGGAATACAATGAGTATACCCTAAACCTTGTAAAGGTAGTGAGCTTGGGTATAAAAGAGATCTATCTTGAACCATAATTATTGGCAGTGAGTCTTAGTGAATTTAGTACAATCGGAACATTGTTGTTGTATGATCCTTCGATGTAGCCCAGTGAGGGTGAACCAAGTAAAAGTTGTTGTGTTCTTATGATTTATTTCCTAAATTACATTCAAAACATCATCATTAGATAAATAAGGAAAGAATAAATCAACATTAACACTTAAGAGAAAACAAAGTTACCCTTATAATAAAGAGTTCAAGATGTATTAGGGTATGAAGAATTTAGAAAAGAATATCTAAACCTGTAACGACCCAGACATTTGAATAATATTTGTTTCCTAAATTTTTGTGTGTTATTTAATACTCAACAAAACTATGTCCTTAAAGTAATGAAGTGAGTATAATTAAAATGATACCATTGAGTTTCAACTGTTATATGACCGTTGGTCAATATGACCGTTGGAAACTAAAATATTAATGTTGCGATTATTGTTTATAAATACAAGTGATATTGGTTAATTAATATAGAAAGAAGAGTTGATGACCCCATCTAGTAGACTCGGGCCGTATGAAGCCCATATGTCAGAGATTGGGAAGGAGGTTGCATCTCTGGGATTTTCTCTGGACCAAGACCAAGCCGAACTACAACATGTGAATCTTGAATGGAATCACCTAAGGGAGAAGTTCAAGTTGATAGAAATCACCACTCGGGCAATGTTGTCCGAGCCGCCCCAAGATTCTATCACCATAGCACACCTTACACTTAGGTCCTATGCTGGTGTTATAAGGGGCTATGTAACAAGGTCTTAATTACATTGTGTAATCCTTTTGTATAAATAAATGTTTTATTTCTTATTATGGAAAATTTGGTGAATTTCAAATGTCCAGATAAATATAGGATGTATATTATTGATGAATTTTGGAAAAAGGGTATTTTAAATTATTTATGTAAACTTTAAATAATTAATAATGTAAAATGATTTTCAAAAAATGGTCTTCTACAATTGCGATCAGTAAGAAATTTAGAGTCTAATAAGATCAACTTGTTTTTTAGTGAATAGTAAAGTATGAATAGTAACATACCCTTATGAATAGTAATAAATAGTAATTAATAGTAAATCAGAAAAAAATAGAAACTTCACCCATGAATGTATAAATACAATGTAGGCATATTAAAAGTGAAAAAACAATCATAGTATAAGTTTTGGTATTTTTGTATGTCATAAATATTTTATGTGCAATTTTATAATTAATTTAATAATTTAAAATGGAAATGTATTTTCATAAAATGTAATCCTAAATTGTTACTTTATTGTATTATGGTTATAATATAATTTTATGGGACCTTGATTACTTTTTCAAGGTGTTACAAAAGAAGTTATAGTTTTAGAGTTGTTGTTTTTGAATAAATAATGATTTTATTTAAAAATTAAATTAAAAATATTTAGAAAATTATTTCCATAAAATGGAGTTCATTTTTTAATTCAGAGTATCAATATTAGGTTAGAGTTATTTTTTTGGATTTTTCTGAAATAGTTGAATTTTCGGTGAATAGTAAAAATACAGTTGTGAGTTTCAGGTGTTTAATGACATCATTGATGATGTAATCATGATGTAATAAACTTGGTAGACTTTTGGATAGTAAGATATGTTATGTGGTGTCCCAAGTGTCCAATACCATTGTAAAATACTATGGTAAGCCCATGGTTTTTCAAATACCACCGATGAGGTGTCCCTTAGAAATTAATTAAATATTCCCTCACTTTTGCTATAAATACCAAGACTTTACCTCATTACATTCATTATAAAATCCTCCTCAATGAAGATCTGGTATCTTTACCTTACAATTAGTCTTCCCAAGGTTCCCTCAAGCCTCCCAAGGTCCTGAACTTCAAGCTTTCAAAGTTACTCTTTAAGGTAAGGGAAACTTTCACCCTCCTCTTTTAAGTCATGACTTCCTTTATGTTATGTCTTATAGTTTCATTTTATTATGTAGGGGATTGTTATTATATATCTTTACTACTTTAAATTTCATGTCCAAATTATTAGATACCATTTCCTCTCTCATCAATTGATTTTATTAATTTTTAAGTGACGCCGTTAGGCTACCGAATTTTTGTAAAAGAAATCGCATTTTCTCTTCATGTTTCCTTTTCATGTGGTAAGTCATTCAAATTTCAACAACATGATCTTATTTATTTTTATTATATAGCTATAATTTAAAATTATTCATTTATGGATGTCAGACCCTTGTCCCCTCTCTTTTTATTATTTTCTAAAACCATGATATATAGCCGTTATGCTGCTGAAATTTCACCTCAAAATTTCTCCCTCGTTCTCTCAAGAAATTCTCTTGTTTTATTTATATGAATACCCAGAACTATTTAGTTTCTATGAGTGTTCATAAATATAAAAAAATGATATATTTGATTCTGTAATTGAAATACATACAACCCTTACTCCCTTTCCATGGGTTAGAAATGACATAATGATCTTATTTTTAAGAACTTTTAAAACGTCACGATTTTAAAATGAAACCCATTTCTTTTATTCTCTATGGGTTATTTATGAAATGTTTTATTATTATCTATGTGGATCACATGAAAATAAATACATATTAATGGTGCAACCTAATATCTCTCCAATTCATTGGGTAAATAATTAATCTCTAGAGATGACAAGTATCATGACACCTTGGTGAATAACCTTGGTAAATTTTTATGACACCTCAGGGTTGAACCTTGGTGATATGTTCATGAATATATAAATGAAATGTTGTATCCACATATTCAAGTTATTATTAATGTTATTTTTATCATGATATTCCTATTATTCCATTTCTCATGCCTTTATTATTTTTATCATGTTCTTATTGATAACGCTCAGGATCACATGTCAACTGTTTCACTTATTTTCCTTAGTGGGTCTTCTGCTCACCCTTTTCTTTGATGTATGTATCCAGGTTATGAGATGAATTAATTGTAATTAGGATAAACTTACGATGTATACTTACAAGTGTATTAGAATAATGTTTTATTTTGTTTTCATGTTTTATGTTCCTAATTTCCAAGACACTAGACTTCAAAGATCCTCTATTTGTAAAATGTAATAAAAAGTTATGTAATAAAAAGACGGGATGCCATAGTTGGTATCAAAGGATATTTTAGTTATTTATGGAAATTAGGCTATGAAAACTTTAGGAATAAACCTATAGAAAATTTTAAATATAGGAAAAATTCATAGTATTTTGGTGAGTATTGAGTAAGTGGTTTATCAAGAAAATACATCCATGTCAGGATACAAGTTGGTAGAGGCGGATCTGGCATAGATGCACCTAGGAGTGAAAAATCTGACAAGGAGTTTCGGGCTTGACCTGGGGTATCCTGGTACATGACAATGGGACTTTTTGCACTCTTGGTTACGTAACTCCTAGGGGATATATTTGGTTAATCATAAATTTTTTTGAATCATTAAGAAGGATTTATAGAGAAATGTAATTGTTTAAGTATGAAGTTTTAAGACATAAAATATTTTATAGTTAAAATATTCATAAATGAAATAAGTTTCTCACTAAGGTTTTATTCTTTTAGAAAATGGTGGGCAATAGGATGAACCGTACAAATGGTGACCAAAATAGACCATGTGATGACTTCCCTCCGATGGAAGTCGGAATGGAAACTTTCATGAGAATGATGAGCCAACTAACTCAAGTTATGAGAAATAACTTGAATCATGCTGAGAGACTGATCTCACCGTGAAGGGAACAACATTATGTTGAATAATTTATGCGTCAATGACCACTGAATTTCAGTGGATCGACCGACCCATTGATTGTTGAACAGTGGATCAACTCTATTGAGAATATCTTTTTTGTGATCCACTGTTCAGAGCAAGAGAAGGTCACCCTGACTGTCTATCGCTTAGAGGGAGAATATGATCAATGGTGGGAATTGATTAAAAACACAAGTCCCAGAGTGGAAGTTGAATCTATGAAGTGGGAAGAGTTTAAAGGGATATTCTTCAACAAGTATTTCCCTCGATCGATGAGAACAAGAATGGAGAAGGAGTTTTTTGAGCTGAAGCAGAAGGAGAATGAATCTGTGGGAAGCTATGAGATAAAATTCACAAGGATTTCACGTTACACCTCTAGATTTTTCATGGATCCAAATGGTAAGGTTGATAGATTCTTCGGTGGATTGAGACCTAATCTGCGGAAGAATATAGACAACCGAGATTATGATAGCTATGGGGAGATCGTGCGAAGTGAGATGAAAGTCGAATTGGATTTTGGTGTGACATAATGGTATCATAAATCCAATGACAAGAAAAGATTGATGGATCCAAGCTTATAGAGGAGCTTTGATCAGGGAATAGGAGGAAAGCAAGTACAACATCCCATGTGTAATAAATGTGGGAAGAAGCATTCAGGGAACTACCTACTCGGGAGCGGGAAGTGATAAAAGTGTGGTAGAGATGGCCACATTGTGCAGAATTGTCATAGTGAGTTGAAGCCACAACTTCCAAACACTAATGACAAGGGGAAGATGGTTCAGGCCCAACCTGATGTCTAATGCTATAAGTGTCGACAACTTGGGAACTTTTCCAATCACTGTCTGAACCCGAGAGCAGTGGAGGGGAATCACTATCAGCATCAGAAATAGACAAGGGAACAAGGTCTTACTTTTTCAATCACTACGGATGAAGTTGAAGCACCAAATGATGTGGTGGCAGGTACTCTTGTTGTTCTCTCACAGCTAGCAAGTACCTTGTTTGATTTTGGTTCTACGTATTCCTTTATTTCTTCCAAGTTCACAAAGAATTTAGAATCAACCCCTGATTTTATAAAAGTATAATTATCAGTCAAGAATCCTGGTGGGATTATCCAAGAATCGTCAGTGTTTAGAAACTCTAGTATTTACTTTAGTGAGCACAATATTATCGCAAATCTAGTAGTCATTCCCATGATGGAATTATACATTATACTAGGGATGGAATCGCTCTCAAAGTATAATGCTAAGATCAAATGAAAAAGCAAGGAAATATCAGTAGTCTTGAATGGAAAACCTATAGTTATCTTCCAAGGAGAGATATCTCAACATGATATTTGTCTAGAAGAACCTCCTATATTCTTCTTTATGGAGTTTATTGGTGAAAAATAAGAAGGAAATGAGAGTTTAAGGATAGAAAATGTTCCCACCATCCAGGAATACATTGACGTATTTCCTGAGGAGTTTCCCAGACCTCCCCTAGAAAGATAGGTAGAGTTCTCCATTGAACTCATACCTGGATCTCATCTGATATCAAAGATCCCCTATAGGATGCAAAATATGGAGCTAGAGGAATTAAAGAAACAACTCCAAGATCTTTTAGAGAAGGGATTTATCCGACCGAGTGTGTCTCCTTGGGGAGCACCAGTTCTCTTTGTGAAGAAGAAGGATGTATCGATGCGGCTATGAATTAATTATAGAGAACTGAATGGGATCATAGTGAAGAAAAAATACCTTCTTCCAAGAATTGATGACTTATTTGACCAACTTCGTGGGGCTCAATTATTCTCTAATATTGATCTTCGATCTAGTTATCATCAATTGAGGGTAAAGAAAGAAGATATTCCAAAAACTACCTTCCAATCAAGATATGGGCATTATTAGTTTGTTGTTATGCCCTTCGGACTGACTAATGAACCTACTATTTTTATGGATTTGATGAATAGAGTTTTTAAGGACTACCTTGATAACTTTGTGGTTGTTTTATTAATGAAATTATGATATATTCTCAAAGTCGTGAGGAGCATGAGGATCATATAAGGGTTATTTTTCAAACTCTATGGATGGATATAATTTTTGGGAAGTTCATAAAATGTGAATTCTGGTTACAAAAAGTTTATTTCTTGAGGCACATTGTTACCAGTGAAGGAATCTTGATTGGACCTGTAAAGAAAAAATTTGCATAGGAGTGGCCTCAACCTAAAATAATAACTGAGATTCATAGTTTCCTTGGATTAACATGATATTATAGGAGGTTTGTGAAAAATGTTTCATGACTTTCTAATCCATTAACCAAGTTAACTCGAAAAGGGGTCAAGTTCATCTAGACAAAGAAGTGTGAGGAAAGTTTCCAAGAGATGAAGAAGAGATTGGTTACTGCACCCGTATTAACTTTTCCCTCAAGTGGAGAAGGATTCCTTATTTTTAGAGATGCATCTCTAAAAGGTCTTGGGTATTTCCTCATGCAAAATGACAAAGTCATTGCTTATTCATATTGACAGTGAAGACCCATGAGAAGAATTATCCTACGCATGATCTGGAACTGGCTGCGGTCGTTTTTGCTCTAAAGATATAGAGGCACTATCTTTATGGGGGTAAATGTGATATATACATAGACCATAAAAGTTTAAAGTATATTTTCACACAAGAGGAATTGAAAATGAGATAGAGGAGATGGTTGGAACTTCTCAAAGACTATGATTGTTCAATTCATTATCATCCCGAAAGAGAGAACAAAGTCATTGATGCATTAAGTAGGAAAGAACTAGTTATTAATTCCATGATGAGGATTCAAATAGATCCTTTGATCAGTAACCTAGTAAAGCTGGACATGGGAATTATAAGGGAAGGTACATCATCAACCCTAACCCAAATGATTTCTCAACCGTCATTACTAGAGAAGATCAAGAAAGCTCAGAAAGAAGATCCTTTGTTACAGAAGAAGTTTGAGGTTGTGAAGGATGGAAAGTTTTCTGAGTTCAATATTGATCAAGAAGGTGTACGGAAATTTCATACAAGACTGTGTGTTCTATCTATTCCAAAAATAAAGAAGGAGCTGATGGATGAAGCTCATAGATCTACTTTCTCTATACATCTTGGAATCACAAAAATGTATAGGGACCTTCGTGATAATTATTGTTGGGATAATATGAAGTGGAGATTACTGACTACACTTCAAGGTGCTTGGTATGTCAACAAGTTAAGGCAGAGTGAAAAATTCCTAAAGGGTTATTGCAGCCACTACCCATACTAGCATGGAAGTGGGACAATATCACTATGGACTTCGTCACTGGTCTCCTGAGAACTTCCAAATGAAACAATGCGATATGGGATATTGTGGACCACCTCACCAAGCCTGCCCATTTTATCTCCATTAGGGAATATCTCTCTCTTGATCAACTTTCCAGGATTTATGTGAAGGAAGCGGTAAGGCTGCATGGAGTTCCACTTTCTATTGTATCTGGTCGTGATCCAAGGTTCACATCAAAATTCTAGAGAAGTATTCAACATGCTTTGAGCACTGAATTGAATTTCAGTATGGCCTATCACCCCCAATATGATGGCCAATATAAAAGGACTATTCAAACACTCAAGGGAATGTTGAGAACATTCTCAATGAAATTTAAAGGTGGATGGGATCAACATCTCCCTTTAGTTGAGTTCTCTTACAACAGTAGCTTCCACTCGAGCATCCAAATGTCACCCTATAAAGATCTATATGGGAAGAGATGTAGAAATCCTACTTTTTGGGATGAATCTGGTGAGATAAAGCTTCTTGGTCTTGATATTGTGCAATAGATGACATAAAAAGTCCATGCCATCCAACAACACATTAATGTTGCTCAGAGTCAGCAAAAGAGCTATGCCGATAATCGTCTAAGGGACTTAGAGTTTGATGTTGGTGAAAAAGTATTTCTTCGGATTTCACCTTGGAAGAGAGTCATGAGGTTTGGGAAGAAAGGGAAGCTCATCCCTAGGTACATTGGCCCCTATGAAATCCTTGATCGCGTAGGAGCAGTGTCCTATCAGCTTGCACTTCCTCCAAATCTAGCACAAGTTCATGATGTTTTCCATGTATCCCTCTTGAGGAAGTACATACCTGACCCTTCACATGTACTAAACCCAGATGTGGTACAACTGGAATATGACCTCTCTTATGAGGAGTAGCTGGTGGAGATCTTGGATCAACAAGACTACCCACCCTGTTAAGGTGTTGTGGAGGAACCAAAAATGAGAAGAAGCCACATGGGAACCAGAGGAGTCTATGAAGTAGAAGTACCCACAACTTTTTTCTTCTGAGGGTATGAGTTAAAATTTCGGGGATGAAATTTATTAAGGGTGAAGAATGTAACAACCCAGACTTTTGAATAATATTTTTTTCCTAATTTTTTTTGTGTTATTTAATACTCAAAAAAACTATATCCTTAAAGTAATGAAGTGAGTATAATTAAAATGATACCGTTGAGTTTCGATTGTTATATGACCATTGGTCAATATGACCGTTGGAAACTAAACTCCTAACATTATGATTATTGTTTATAAATACAAGTGATCTTGGTTAATTAATACATAAAGAAGAGTTGATGGCCTCATCCAGTAGACTCGGGCCGTATGAAGCCCATCTGTCAGAGCTTGGGAAGGAGGTTGCATCTATGGGCTTTGCTCTGGACCAAGCCCAAGCCAAACTACAACATGTGAAGCTTGAATGGAATCACCTAAGGGAGAAGTTCAAGTTGATATAAATCACCACTCAGGCAATGTTGTCTGAGCTGCCCCAAGATTCTATCACCATAACACACCTTACACTTAGGTCCTATGATGGTGTTATAAGGGGATACGTAACAAGGCCTTAATTACATTGTGTAATCCTTTTGTATAAATAAAATTGTTATTTCTTTTTATGGAAAAGTTGGTGAATTTCAAATGTCTGGATAAATATAGGATGTATATTATTGATGAATTTTTGAAAAAGGGTATTTTAAAAATATTTATGTAAACTTTAAATAATTAATAATGTAAAATAATTTTTAAAAAACGGTCTTCTACAGTTGTGATCAGTAAGAAATTTAGAGTCTAATAAGATCAAATTGTTTTTTAGTGAATAGTGAAGTATGAATAGTAACATACCCTTATGAATAGTAATGAATAGTAAACCATCCAAAAAAATAGAAACTTCACCCACGAATGTATAAATACAATGTAGACATCTTAAAAGTGAAAAAACAATCATAGTATAAGTTTTGGTATTTTTGTATGTCATAAATATTTTATTTACAATTTTATAATTAATTTAAAGATTTACAATGAAAATGTATTTTCATAAAATGTAATCATAAATTGTTACTTTATTTTATTATGGTTATATGATAATTTTATGGGACCTTGATTACTTTTTCAAGGTGTTACAAAAGAAGTTATAGTTTTAGAGTTGTTTTTTGAATAAATAACGATTTTACTTAAAAATTAAATTAAAAATATTTAGAAAATTATTTTCATAAAATGGATTTAATTTTTTAATTTAGATCATCGATATTAGGTTAGAGTATTTTTTTGGGATTTTTTTGAAACAATTGAATTTTCGGTGAATAGTAAAAATACAGTTTTGAGTTTCAGCTGTTTAATGACATCATTGATGATGTAATAAACCTGGTAGACTTATGAATAGTAATACATGTTATTATGTGTCTCAAGTGACCAATACCCTGGACAAATACCATGGGGAAGCCCATGGTTTTGCAAATACCACCGATGAGGTGTTCCTTGGAAATTAATTAAATATTCCCTCACTTTTGCTATAAATACCAAGCCTTTAACTCATTCCTTTCATTCAAAAATCCTCCTCAACGAAACTATGGTCTCTTTAACTCCCAATGAGACCTCCCAAGGTTCCCTCAAGCCTCCCAAGGTCCCAAAATTCAACCTTTCAAAGTTACTCTTTAAGGTAAGGGAAACTTTCACCCTCCTCTTTTAAGTCACGACTTCCTTTATGTTATGTCTTATAGTTCCATTTTATTATGTGGGGGATTGTTCTTATATATCTTTACTACTTTACATTTCATGTCCTAATTATGAGATACCCTTTCCACTCTCATCAATTGATTTTCTAAATTTTTAAGTGACGCCATTAGGCTACCGAATTTTCATAAAAGAAATCGCATTTTCTCTTCATGTTTCCTTTTCACGTGGTAAGTCATTCAAATGTCAACAACAGTATCTTATTTATTTTTATTCTGTACCTATACTGTAAAATAATTCATTTATGTATGGGGTACCCTTTTCCCCTCTCTTTTTATTATTTTTTAAAACCATGATATATAGCCGTTATGCTGTAGAAATTTCGCCTTAAAATTTCTCTCTCCTTCTCTCAAGAAATTCTTTTGTTTTATTTGTATGAATACACACACCTATTTCGTTTCTATGGGTGTTCATCAATATAAAAAAATGATATATTTTATTCTGGAATTGACATACATATAACCCTCACTCCCTTTCCATGGGTCATAAATGACATAATGATCTTATTTTTAAGAACTTTTAAAACATCACGATTTTAAAATGAAACCCATTTATTTTATTCTCTATGGTTTATTTATGAAATGTTTTATTATGATATATGTGGATCACATGAAAATAAATAAATATTAAGAGTACGCCCTAATAGTGCTTCAATTCATTGGGTAAATAATTAATATCTAGAAATGACAAGTTTCACGATAGCTTGGTGAATAATCTTGGTAATTTTTTATGACACCTCAGGGTTGAACCTTGGTGATATGTTCATGAAAGTATAAATGAAATGTTGTATCCACATATTCAAGTTATTATTCACGTTATTTTTATCATGATATTCCTATTCTTTCATTGCTCATGCCTTTATGATTTTTATCACGTTCTTATTGATAACGCTCAAGATCACATGTCAACTGTTTCACTTGATTTCCTTACTGGGACTTTTGCTCTCCCTTTACTTTGATGTATGTCTCCAGATTATGAGATGAAGTAATTGTAATTATTATGAACTTATGATGAAGCCTTACAAGTGTATTTGAAGAATTTTTTATGTTGTTTTCATGTTTTATGTTCCTGATTTCCAAGACACTATACTTAAAAGATCGTATGTTTGTAAAATGTAATGAAAAGTTATGTAATAAAAAGATGGGATGCCATAATACCCTGATTCACCCCCCTCTCAGGGTATCTAGGTCCCATTTGGTCCTAAAAGTATTCAAATCTCTTTTCTGAGATGGTGCAATTTGCACCTAAGATTGTATCTAATAAAAGGATGAAGGCTCGACGGTTTGAGTTGGGACTTCAACCAAATGTCTGTTCTCAAGTTTTCTTGCTAAAAATGTCCACTTATGCTGATGTGATGGATAGGGTAATGATCGTTGAGATGGACCTATATTGAAAGTCAGGGTTGATGAAAGTTCCTTTTTTCCCCATTGGCAGCATGAGTTCCTTCAAGTAAAAGCGAAAGCGTGATGATTCTCATGACAGTTCTTGACGATAGGGTCATTCCAGACCTCCTACAGTGCCATGAGTAATTCATTTGATTTTTTTATCAGTGTGTAAATCCAGGACATTCTAAGAGGGTTTTAACAACGGCACCCAAGAATTTTGGCTCCTATGGACATTCAGGGAACTTATAGAGATTCTGTCATATCTTTTCTACTCCGCATAGTAGGACTGGATAATCAAGTCCTCCTAAAACTATGGGGAAATCAAATGCTTCATGTATAAAAGGGTTCCAACCATAGAAATCTAAAAAGAATCTACTTAATGCAGTGAAATATTCTCCAAAGGAAGTGGATATAGGTCCAATGACTATGAGAGGTACCATTACTATAATTTAATCATTAATGACTGTTCTATTTGATACTAGTGAATCTCATTCATTTATTTCAAACCGTATTGTTAATATAATAAATATTCCTATGGAGATTTTATCTTGTGTAATGGATATTACAACACCCCTTGGTACAAAGAGAGAGTGGGGTCCCTGTAGTCATTCTTGTGTCTTCTCTCTGTTAGATGTAGAGATGGCTTAGAGTTTTTTGGTTCTCAACATGAAACCTCTGAACATTATTTTCAGAATGGATTGTGTAACGTCCCGAATCTAGATGCCACTCAACTGGTGCCCTGTACTCAGTTTTCCACATGGACTCAAGTGCATTTCTATAAACACTAGAGTCTTATGACTAGCAGTAAGGGACTAAGGTGTTATAGTGGGGAAACTATGCCCTTATTGGTAGAGTGTAACATAGAGGAATAAATAATAATACAATAGCAGAAGTAGTAAACAACATACAACTAAAATAAACAGTATAAGACTAATAAGATAAATAACCAAGAATCATTCCATGCAAAAGATAATACAACATGTTATATGTTCTAAGAAAGCATCCAAAACAATTACACTGTAGTAATACACAGTATATGTCTCAAAAGCATAAAAAAAAACAAAAGAGACTAGGAATAATCACACGCCTCGGCTTGGTCCCATTCTCTACCCTTCCTAAGTAGCACATCAAGTACCTATAGTAGAGTGCTTTCCCTGATCAACACCTATAATCATATAATCTGTTTGGGCCCAAAAGAATGACCCAAACAGGGTATGAGACTAAATCCCAATAGGCAACCACTAAAGGTATATGCCAATCTATCAGTGGATATATATAATAGGCAGTTTACATTAGTGAAAGTAGTAAACTATCAGTACTAAAAAACAAGCACAATAGATGTCTCAGAAAACAATGTAAACAAGTATATGTGAAGACCGAATCCAAGATTGTGTTCTAGGTTGGTATATGCATCATAAGTGATCCATTTCATTATTTAAGTCCATTGGATTATATATAAATGTCTCGAGGTCCATCCTAGGCCTAACAACCCCCCCGTATAAAGGTAACCATCAACTCATGACATAATAGTCATTTAATCATTTTCTAATAGAGCCTAGCCTGGGTATCCCTCAATAGATCCTAGGTTCGCTCGGCATTTTAAATAAGAATCAATGAGCCTAACCACCCTATCTATGGATTGCTCTCGACCTTTATATAATTAACCTTTTGATCCCATCCATTATATTTTAACTGAGACAATGTTTCACCCAAGGTATATAAGAAGCAATTAGTCACATGAGCCCGACCTTGTCTTTTAACCAAGTCTATGGCTCGCCCATTTCTAATTACGTCTTCCTATCATTTAATTCAATTACACATTCCATATCATAAGAAACACATGTGAATTAAACTATCACATGGCTTTAACATAATCAACTCACATGGGACTAGGTGACATAATAGCCAACACATGTAAATTAAAATATTACATGGTCAAACAAGGATAACTCACATGGGAAAAAATATAATAAACCTACTATGAAATTTAAACATTTACAAGGCTTAACATAACAAGTATCTCATGTGGTAAATTTATATAATTAGAAATAAATTTTTAACAACCCAAGAATGGGAATTCAAGTCAATCCTTATAGGAATTCTCGGCCAAACAACCATCTAAGGGAAACACACCCATGGGGTGGCCCTAAATCATAGTTCACAACCCTAAACATGCTTTCAATCATCTAATTAATTACCTAATAATAAATAGGAAATAATACGGTTCATTATTAAATTAAGTGACATCCTAAAAGTGGGCACGCGATACTCTAACATATATAAATATCATGAAAATTCATGAAAAGCACAAGACCACATACCTCGAACTGGTACGACTCTCCTCGTCCAGCGTTGGGATATAATTCACCCTAGAATGAAGCATGTCTACAAAATTGGTATAAAAACTTGAACTTAAATAACTATATCAATAGAAGAAATCAGGAAGAAGGGATCAAGAGGAATCTAGAGATTACCGATTGGGTTAACCACCTCCGATGGCAATCGAATCAGAGTTTGGACGGAGATTCGGGTGGGAAAATATTGTCCGGCTCTACTGTTCATGTAATGGGGTGAGCCTTCTGTCCATCTGATGAAAAATGATGCTACTTCCCAATTTAATCAATAAAAAATAACAAGTCATGTACTTGAGACTACATGTCATGTCCATACCAATTTTGGCTAGACCATTACATGGCCGTGTACCGAGATTACATGGCGAGTAGCCTTCCAGACACAACATGTACCTATAAGTACGCAGCGTGTAGTTCTCAGTAACATCATGTAACATGCCTATAGCCAGACCCTCGACCTATTTCCCCCCATTTACTTAAGTATAAACTAAAAAGGAAAGATCCATACCTCAAAGGAAGAACCGAGTTCTTATAAATTTCCCCATTTAAAGCAATTCGTCCCTGAATTTCCCTTTCAAGGGTGATGAAGAAATATCCGAGAACAACTCCAGCCACTGTGATCGTACCTCATCCCCCCTCTCTTATGTCTTGTCCTGCACTCAGCCGTTCTTACATAGCACCTGTACTAAAGGAACATACCAACCATGGAGAACCTTCATGCTCCAATCTACAATACAAATGGAATGCTCCTTAAAGGATGCATCTTCCATAAAATCCACTTACTCAGGATGTGAGGCATGAGACAAGTACAAAATGTAACATCACAAATGAAAAATGTGGAAGATGTTGTGCATAGCCTTGTACCTATAAGGTAACTACAATCGATAAGAAACTGGATCGAACCTCTCTATAATCTCAAACAGACCGATGTATCTTAGTGAAAGCTTACCCTGTATCATGATCCTCTTGTGTCCCAACCTCAGTGCGACACGTAGGAAAACTCAATCCCTAACCTCTAACTAAAAAGGTAATCTATGGCGATCAACATATGATTTCTAAAGAGACTGTTAATTGGACATCTGCTTCTGAATCAACTAAACCTGCTCAGTGGTCTCCTAGACAAGACAAGGTTCTAGCATTGCTGCCTCTCGTACCTCTAGCCAAAACATGAGTGATCTGCATGGCCTATCGTACAAAGCCTCATATGGTGCCATTTGAAAAGTATTATGGAAGCTATTATTGTAGGTAAACTCAAAAAGGTGTATGTGTGTCTCCCATGAACCTCTGAAATCCAGGATGTATGCCTGAAGTATGTCCTCCAGCACTTGAATCATGCACTCTGATTGGACATCTGTCTGAGGGTGGTACGCCATGATCAGAATCACCTGTGTACCTAGTTCCCTTTGTATCCCTTTACAAAAATGAGAAGTAGATCAGACATACCTATCTAAAATAATAGAATATGGAACCATGTGAAATTGCATAATCTCATGGATGTACAACCTTCCAAGCTCATCAACACTGAAGGTTTCCTTGATTGGTAGGAAGAGTTCAACCTTCGTGATTTTTTTAAGAACAACGCAAATGAAATCATTAACAAAAAACCTCCACCATTGAAAAAATATACCAAACATGCCCCTGATCATTCTAGAGATACCTCTGACGTGATTTTACTTTAATCTGGAAAACCCAAACATAACTGGGGTCATAACAGCAGCCTCACAACAAAGAATGGTTGAACCCCAATCAACCTTATCAAAAGAGGGCACACAATATTTACTCAAAAGACATTGTATAATTTTACACCATACCCACAATAAACCGGAGGAGTGTTTAAACTGGTCCAATGAAACCAAACATGAAGAACAAGAAGGATAATGAGTCAAACCATCACTAGTTTACTTATCTCAGAAATGCCTGACATAGGAGTATGGTGTATTGTAATAGAAACACAATGCCTTTTTCCAAGGCACCACTCATCCACAACGAACTCATTCACCGAATCCCATACTGTATCTCAGTGAAAATCCTTTATTAAACCATCCCTTGATCAATTAAAAGGTCATGACACAACATGAGTAAAAGCATATTTCTAGATCCATCCCACTAGAATCATTTCACCTTTTCAAAGCATCACATCTAATCCTAACTATAAGTCTGAGATAACCTTAGAATAATCAAATAGAAGTGCAAGAAACTCACCATGGTGGTCCATACTCCCCGTTACAAGTGATACTTTGGTACAAGTATGAAAGTACACATATGAACACTGATTGAACCCAAAGTGGCATCCACCTGGAATTCATGTCGAAGAAAACGACAGGCATCCCTGAGTCTATCCAAGGCATTCCAGATCAATGGACTTCAACTGTAGCATGATGTAAAACCAAAAATATTTTAGTTTATTCAGGATGATGTCAAAATAGGGGCATTCCCATCTATTAAGAAAGAGTACACTAAGAGGATTTCAAGGATTTCAAAAAAATGATAGTCAAACCACTACCGGTCGACCTCCTAAAAGAAACTCGGATTCACTTGACAACACATCGTCATTCAACCAACCAAAATTCCTTTATCCCAAGTAATTTCTGTGATATATTATGCTTAACCAATGAGGTCTATCCATGATCATCAGTTCCTTACAAGGACTGCACACACAACCAAAATGAAACAACATCGTGCTTCCAGAAAGGATTCAACATGAAACAATACTAGCAAGCCTAAAGGCATTCAAGTAGAAATGACCATCTACGAATAGTCCTTGATTTTGATACTTATACATGGAAGGACACATTTAAATAGAACCGACATGACACTCCCCACCTAGGAGTGTCTTAAACATCAAGAATAAGGAACAACTACTCTCAAACATGTGAGTTCAAAACCAACTTAACCGCACAAGTGTCGTTCCACCAACCATGATCACCATGTCACATCACATGGCATGAAAGTTGAAATTAAACCAATGGTGTGTCAAAACACCCTTATCATATAAAGTCCTCCCGAGTAGTGAGATCAACTTAGTTCCAAAACATTCAGGTTACTCTACTCCATAGGTAACTGAGAACAGACACAATAGCTCAATGCTCAACGATTTAATCGAACTCGACGACTCATTTTTAACATTTAATACTTGACGAGTACCAAATATTTCAACATATACTACCCTGAGTTTGTAAGACCAAACAAAAAATTCTAGGTACTATTCATAGGCTTTCCAGCCTACGCATCCTAGTAACAGATGGATCATGCAAGAACTAGCTCAAAAGAACATCATCAACAAAACCATTTGCACAAATGATGACATACCAAGTCGCCCATCACTTATAGAAAGAGAGGTTTACATGATCTCCTAAGAAGCTGACCATGCTCGAGGCATGTCTAACCCTCTACACCAAGAATTACCCAATGATAATTCCCATATTAAGGGTCAAGATATGATGATCACACATTTGAACAAGGGCATCCTCTTTAAATACTCAAATGTCATACTAGGGACAATGACACATGGGTGGTGCCAACGTTTGAAAGCACTACCATAAGCTAGCCCCTTACGAATCATAAGAATTATAACATTGAGAGTAATCCTACTTGGGATCCTCTAGTTAACACAAGTAAAGGAATCCTACACAGGATCCTTAGCTAAAAAGGAAAGGGAGGAATTCTACATGTGATCCTTGAAAGATAAACAATAGAGGCATCCTACAACAGGGATCCTCAAAAATGGTACATAGAATAGAGATCCTACAAGGGACTCCCTAGAATAGAACGTAAGAAAATGCATCCCTCAGGTTATCCTTGGTAACTATATAGAATATAGATACATCCTATATAAGATTCTCTAGGTCAAAACATAAGCAGAGGAATCCTACATGGAATCCTTAACATCAAATCGTATCACAAACTCATAGGATAGAAGCACACATCTCGCAAAGGATGCATCCAAAAATAATAGGTCATGGGAGATATCTCATAGCTCATCTCAAATCAAAGGTCTCAACTAGGTTGTTCCAAACACCCAACTGATCATTCATACCAAGTTTCACTCTCAGGTGACAACTGGAAACGATAACTGGAGGAAGAATATCTCCATTTAGATAAAAGCCCCAAAACACCCATTAGGAGTCCTAAAAATGCTCCTAGGGATTCACCATCATGATCTATATAGAAAACTAATTATAAAGGACTACTCACATGTCCAAAACTTAAAAAGGGAGATAAAATAATAGAAGAAAAACCTCAAAGGTTTACAAAAGTTGAGTACACAACATGTAGAAACCATACACGGCGTGTCCCTTTAAAATCTCACATGGGTGTGTTCCACCCACCTTCCTTGGCGTGTAAACATCCTAGGTACATGACATGTCATGCTGACACATGGAATGTAATCAAATTATACCTACTGTCCATGTACTTTCACATGCCCAGAGTCACACGGGGTCTGCCTATGTAAAACTACACGAGGTGTACTTACGGTACAAAACGAGTTCTAACCAAAAACCAACAACCCGTGTTAATTCTCACACGTCCGGTTACATGGTAATATACCACACGATGTGTACATAGGGTACACAGTGTGTACATGAAAAACTTCTTTCTTCCCAAACAAAAGAACACTTGGCATGTGTTCATAGCATCACATGCCGTGTTGTCTGGGTTTCCAGACATTAAGCCTCTGAAACTTCCTCAGAACCCCTATTTTTGAAAAGTAAAGAAATGGTGTTACAAATTATGATATGTGGTGGCCCATACTTCTCAAAAATAAAATCTTGGAATCCTTATATAGTACATAACAATACAATCTATATCCCATGGTCGGAACACGATCCACCAAATTCCGATCTAAGAGGGCCTATACTCCTTAGGGACCAAAGTTTGGAATCCATCCAATTCAACCATAAAATGTACCAATAAAAAAATCACAAAATCAGACATATCTATCATGGTACCTATCACAAAAACATTCATATATAGCATGAAATCTATCACAACATCATGCAATCAGTAATGCTCTCTAAATGGCATGGCAAGAATGTATGGAATGTGGCTTCTAACAAGTGCTTATATGATGCATGATATGGAATAATCTCATCTCATCAGGTTAAAACAAAATAGAACCACAATTAAATCAATAATAATGGAAAGAAACAAGTGCGTCACCCAACAATGAAATCGAATCAACTATAATAGCTCAAAATCTAAAAATTTCAATTTCATTCGTAGTAATTTGGATTTTCCCTGTACATGGGGTAGCTAATATTGGGAACAACTAATTACAAAATCCCATTTCTTTTATATCATCTCCAAAAATTTAAATAAAAACAAGAAATAAATCCTCTGATACCACTTTGTAACATCCTGAATCTGGATGCCACTCAAATGGTGCCTCATACCCGGTTGGCCACATGGCCTCAAGCGCATTTCCCCATATACCATAGGCTGGCGACTAACAATGATGGACTAAGGTGTGATAGTTGGGAAACTATTACCTCATTGGTAGAGTGTAACACAAAAAAACCAATAATAATACAATAGAAAAAGAAGTAAATAGCATACTACTGAAATAAACAGTGAAAGACTGATAAGATAAATAACCATGCATTGTTCCATGCAGAAGATGATGCAACATGTTATATGTTTTAAGAAAGAATACAAAAAAATAACACCATAGTAATACACAATATATGTCTCAAAATCAAAAAATAAACAAAAGATACTAGGAAGTATTGCAAGCTTTGGCTCAATCCCATGCTCTCGCCTTCCTAAGCAGCACATCAAGTACTTGTATCAGGGCACTTTCCCTGATCAACATCTACAATCATATAATTTGTTTGGGACCAAAAGTATGACCCAAACAGGGTGTGAGACTAAATATTAGTAGGTAACCACCAAAGGTCTATTCCAATATGTCAGTGGATATATATAAAAGGAAGTGTACAATAGTGAAAGTAGTAAACTATGATTACTCAAAAAAAGCACAATAGATGTCTCAGAAAACAATATAAATAGGTATATGTGAAGACTGAATCCAATCTTGTGCTTTAGATTAGTAGATGCATCATAAGTCATCCATTTCATTATTAAAGTCCATTTTATTATATATAAAAGTCTCAAGGTCTGGCCTATGCTCAATGACCCCCCGTATAACGGTAATCGTCAACTCATGGCATAATAATCATTTAATAATTTTCCAATAGATCCTGACTTGGGTATCCCTCAATAGATCCTAGGTTCTCTCAACATTTTAAATAAGTCTCAATGAGCCCAACCACCCTATCTTTGGCTCACTCAGAACCTTTACATAATTAACCTCTTTAGCCCGTACATTATCTTTTAACCAAGACAATAGTTCACTCAAGGTATATAAGATTCAATTAGTCACATGATCCCGACCTTGTCTTTTAACCAAGACTGTCTCACCCATTGAAAATTACATCTTCTTATCATATAATTCAATTACACATTCCATATCATAAGAAACACATGTGAATTAAACTATTCCATGGATTTAACACAATCAACTCACATGGTCTCAGATAACATAATAACCAACACATGTAAATTAAACTATTACATGGTTAATCAAGGATAACTCACATGGTAAAAACATATAATAAGACTAATATAAAATTTAAACATTTACAAGGTTTAACATAATAAGTATCTCACATGGGAAATTTATATAATGATTAATACATTTTTAAAAACCCAAGAATGGCAATTCAAGTCAAGTCTTGCAGGCATTCTCAGCCAAATGAACATCCAAGGGAAACACACCCATGGGGTGGCCCTAAATCAAGGTTCACAACCCTAAACATTCTTTCAATAATCTAATTAATTACCTAACCATCAATAGACAATAACATGGTTCATTATTCAATCAAGTGACACCATAAAAGTGGGCACACAACACTACTACATATATAAACATCATGAAAATTCACAAAAAGCACAAGAACACCTACTTAATACTCATACGGTTCTCCTCGTCCACCGTCGGGCTCTAATTAACCCTAGAATGGATTAGATCTACAAAACAAGTATAAAATCTTGTCCTTAAATAACTATATCGAGAGAATAAATCAAGAATAAAGGCTCTAGAGGAATTGAGAGCTTACCGATTTGGTTCAAATGCCTCCGACGATGATTGAATTGAAGTTTGGATGGAGATTATGGAGGGAAAATCCCATCCAGCGCTGCTGTTCGTGTAATGGGGTGACCCTTCTATCCATATAACGAAAAACAACACTACTTCCCAATTTAGTCAATAAAAAAAGTACATGGTGTATACTTGAGACTACACGCCATGTCTGTACATGATTATCCAATAAAAACATATATTTTAATTACATTTTAATGGTATTAAATGTTTATTTTTGATCTTATGGGCCTGAGTTAGTGGATTTTGATTTTGAACATCCATTCTCATCATTTGTGCACTTCATGCCTAATGCACACCAATTTAATCCCAATGAGTCATCTAATTCTAAGGAATGTAATTATCCATATTTTAATTTGATATTTTGTGAAATGGATCTTCACTTAAATTTAAACATTTTTTATTCAGGGATCAATGGATTATTCATAAAGGATGAAGGGGATATTTGGCGATGAAAAGAAACAATTCTGGAGAAGGCATATTGGACACCAGCCTACTGATGAGAATATGGGGCCCACAATAAAGGCCCAATGAAGCCCAAATTTCGTAGTATGATAGAATACATATATAGGAACAAATGATTCATCAGAATCCAGTGCTAATTCTGCATCAATTATGGTTATTTAAGCGGCCCAAGTTAGAGATAAAATTCTGGGCCAGATTCTGCAGCCCAGAAAAACAGCCCACTAATATGATCATATCTCGGAATACACAAATAAAAATGGGCCCAAATTTTACAGGAGGTTAGAAGACATCTGGGTATCTATTTTCTTCTTCTATGGCCCACTCTGATTCTGCCATATAGAAGGTATTACAAGCGTGTCTGTTCGGTGAAGGAAAGATGGCTGCCACCTCGGGTCAAGGGTGGAAAAATCAACTCTCCCTTACTTTCCACCAACCTATGGCATACCAAAATTAATTGAGGAGACTTGGACTGTTGGATACTCAACCCATGGGCTCAAAAATTCCTATTTAAGGTAGTGGTGTTGGATTATTGAAGAATCTTGTGTGTTTGGTTTAATTGTAATGTTATGCTACCACTTTGTGTTTGTAATTGCATTTCAATTTCCATGTAAGTTTCCTTTTTATACTTCTTTGTTCTTAATCAACATCTTTATCTTCTATTCTTCCCATTTATTTCATTAAAACATTATAATCCCAAATCATAGTGATATCTCTTTGTTGTGCTGAATTATTTCACACATAGGTGTGAATTTCATTCACACACACGGAGGAGTGCTCGTTATTTCCGCTGTTTTAATTTCTTCAATCTAATTATTGTAAGCCATCTTCCACCCACCATTGAGAGTATACCATCAATAGAGGGCTAAAAATTTAATGGGTTGATCTTAGGAAGATGAAAAGGCTGGATTGAATATTATTTTATGAACTAATTGTTGTTAATTGGTTAACTAATTTAAGACTTCCATTCTTCAGTTATTTCCACTCTTCATCTTCACTGTGTTTGAGGAAGATAAATCCAATTACTAAAAGGACCATATACCTTGGAGACATCATGAATTTGGTTCTCTAAGTGTTTAGGGGATTATTAATTGTGTTTAGTTGCATCAAACCAGAAAATGATGAAGGTAGTGTTATTTTTAAGAATGGATTCATCAAGAATTAATTAAACCAAAATTGTCTAAAGTAGTAAAATTCATTCAATCCACCCCTAGCATAATATTAAGATCAACCAATTTTCATTTAATTGAATTCACTTAATTTTCTTGGAGTTCACTTAAAACCATATAAAATAAACCCAAGTTGGCCACTTCATATCCAAAAACAATCCATAGAATGTACGTGTCTATAGGTTACTTCTTAGGTCTCTGAGGATTCGACAACCCAAGCTAGACTCCAAGGACCGTTCTACCTTCATCTCTTGGGTAAATTTGAGCGTGAATCAAATTTTGGCGCCATTGCCGGGGACCCAAGTAAGTCATCTAAACACCCATTCTATTCTCCCCCATTTCTTCTTTTCTCATCCAAATTCTCTTATCTTGTCCCTTTCTCGTTTTTTTTCTTTTGGCGCATGTCCGCCTACACCCGCGATCAATCAAACCGTCTAGTTAGGGTGGATAGTCCTGGGGTTGGGGAATCAAGTACACCAAGGGAACTCATTCCATTAGATCCTAATATTCCTAATACTCTAGAGTCTAAAATTGATCCCATATCAATGGAAGGTCTTCAAAGAAACCAACTCATAAACCCGGGTGGAAACCAAAATGGAAACCCAAATGAGGCAGCCCCAAACTTGGGGAATGCGGTCGATCAAACCATGAATGACTACCTCACACCTTCTTGGACCAATTCCTCATCATGAACTAGACACAATTCCCTAGGATATGCCAATTACATCTTTAAACCCATGTCCTAAACCATCTTCCCATATTCCATGGAATAGAGTCCGAAATGCCCTACCTTCACATTAAGGAGTTCAATGACATTGTAGAAACCATGTGTCCCCCACATCAACTAGAATCATCTAAGATGAGGCTATTTCCTTTTTCTTTAAAGGATTAAGCTAAAAATTGGATAAACAATTTGATACCATCATCCATCAACTCTTGGTACCAACTACAAAGAGAATTCTATAAAAAATACTTTCCCCACCATAAAACAATTGCACTTAAAAAGAGTATCCAAAACTTTTTTGAAAAAGAGGGAGATTCATTCTATGAAACATGGGAGAGGTTCAAAGACACTCTAAACATGGTTCCACACCATGGTTTTTCTATTCCTGAACAAGTGAGAATTTTCTATGAAGGGTTGGGTTCGTGGAACAAACAATTCGTTGACATGATGTGTAATGGAACCTTTAAAAACAAAGCCCCAAATGATGCTTACGAGTATCTAGAAAGCCTTTCTGAAAAAAACCAAACATGGGGAACTTCACCTTATTCTGAAAATCCATAAAGAACTACTAGAATTCATACACTTAGAGAAGAGGAAATCCTTAGGGCTAAAATCGTAGCACTCTCTAGAAAGGTTGAAGAGATAGACCGTAGAAAAGTCCATAAAATCCAAACCGTTGATCCTGTTTGCAGAATTTGTGACAAACATGAACATAAGACAGAAAACTTCCCAACCATTCCATCCATCAAGGATGTTATCTTAGGAGGAACCCTAGTGGAAGTAAATTCCTTGAACTTTCAAAAGCCTCAATACCAAAACAACTTCAACCCAAGGTATAATGACCACCCAGGCTTCCGCTGGAAAGATAACCAACAACCTAGACAACCACATGGACAAAATCCTTACCCCCATTAGAACTACCAAACCCATAACCAGTTCCAAAACCAACCTATCCAATACCAAAAACCACTAATCCATTTTCAACAAACCATCCCAGCTCCAAAATATCCCCCTGGGATAAACCAACCTACTCAAGCACCCACCCAAACTGTTCCACAAAGCCTACTAGAACAACTGTGTAAATAAATGGAAAAGATGAACTCAGAAGTCTCTTCCCTAAAACAAGAACTTCAAACCATCAAAACTAGAAAGGTACACATGCCCACTCAGGTGGTGCCATCCTCAACTTCAAGGGGAGAGTCAAGTTGTGCTCAAACAACTAATGAACAACTAAAGGCTGTGACTGTTTTAAGAAGTGGGAAATCAATTGAGAAACCTGAACAACTAATTCAGAACCCAACTAAAGATTAAAACTTGGATGAAAATTCAAATGAACCCCAAGATCAAACTAAGGAAACTAATAACAATGTGAAAGAAACAACTCTTCAAAAAACAACCCCACAACCTGCACCATTTCCTCAATGCATGAGGGGGAAACCCAAGCCTGAACTGGGTGAAAATTTGAGGGAAATCTTTTCACAAGTCAAGTTGAACATACCCCTTATTGATGAAATCCAAACCATACCTGCCTACTCAAAGTACCTTAAGGACTTGTGCACTTTTAAAAGAAAATTTTCACATAAAAACCAAGTCCTTTTGGCTGCTAATGTGAGTACCACCATTCAAGGGACCATTCCTCCTAAGTTGAAAGAGCTAGGTTGCCCTTACATCAATGTTGAACTAGGAGAGAGAAAAGTTGTCAAGGCCTTGTGTGACCTAGGTGATAGTGTCAATATCATCCCATATGCTGTGTACTGCCAGTTAGGCCTAGAAGATCTCCAACCCACATCTGTCACACTTCAGCTTGCTGATCGTAGCATTAGGGTTCCAAAGGGGATTTTGAAGGATGTTCTGGTAAAGGTTGCAAACTTAATCTACCCTGCTGATTTCATTGTCCTTGACAACCATCCAAACTTAGGAAATAAGTAACAAACCCCAATCATCCTCGGTCTTCCTTTCCTTGCAACAATCAACTCTGTTATCCGAGTTCGAAATGGTAACATGACCATCACCTTTGGGAACATGAGTTTAGACTTGAACATCTATAATGAAAGCTCACAAATAGGGGATGATGAGGACATTCATGAAGTAAACATGATAGGAAGAATTGACAATGAATCCATGGAACATCAAGGAATATTTGATGAATGTTTAAGTTAGGATGAGATTGATTTCCTTTGTTCATATGAAGGAAGTTTATCTCCTTGGCTTGAATCATTTTTAAATTGCTCTTATGATGAATTCTTAGGTCCAACAATCAGTGAAACCTTTCAAGAAACCACTTTCATGGAGACCACTCCAAATTCATTCCCTAAATCTAATCAAGCCAATCTAGTAGCTGAAACTTTTACATGTGGGGAATCAATCCTATCTGAAACTCTAAAAAAGAAATTGAAATTGATCTAATGTCCCAATATTCTATTGAAATTCCGAACCAACCTGATCTTGAATTGAAGGAACTTCCCGCTACACTCAAGTATGCTTTCCTAGGGGACAATCAAACACATCCTATTGTCATTTCTTCTTCTCTTGAATCCAATCATGAAAGGATGCTTCTAGATGTCCTTAGGAAGCATAAGAAATCCATTGGTTGGACCCTTTCTGATATTCCTGGGATTATCCCACTTATCGAGACTCATAGGATTGTTCTAGAATTTGATTCAAAGCCATGTCGTCAACCTCAATGGTGACTCAATCCTAATCTCATGGAGGTAGTAAGGAAAGAACTTCTGAAATTGTTAAAATCTGGTATCATATATCCCATAGCTGAGAGTGAATGGGTGAGCCAAATCCAAGTGGTTCCAAAAAAGGATGGAATCACAGTGATAACCAATGAGGATGGAGAGATTATTCCAACAAGGGTGAGTAGTGGATGGAGGGTCTAAATTGACTATAGGAAGTTAAACTCATTCACCAAGAAGGACCATTTCCCCTTACTATTCATTGACCAAGTCCTTGAGAGAGTGACAGGTCATGCGTTCTACTGTTTCTTAGATGGGTACTCAGGGTATAATCAAATTGAGGTCTCCCTAGAGGATCAAGGGAAGACTACATTCACATGTCCATTCGGAACCTTTGCTTTCAAACGCATGCCCTTCAGGTTATGCAATGCCCCTGGAACCTTCCAACGGTGCATGATGGGAATCTTCTCAGAAATGGTAGGGGATTTTCTTGAGGTCTTCATGGATGACTTCTCTATGTTTGGGGATACATTTGAGGGATGTCTAAAGAATGTGTAGAGAGTCTTGTCAATATGTGAAGAAAAGAATCTGGTCCTAAACTAGAAAAAATACCATTTCCTGGTTAAATAGGGACTAGTTCTAGCCCACCTGGTCTCAGGTAGGGGGATTGAAGTTGATAAAGTCAAGTTTGACATCATTATTCACCTTCCATCACCTAAAACTGTCAAGGAAGTGATGTCTTTCTTAGGAAATGCTGGTTTCTATAGAAGATTCATTAAGGACTTCAATATCCCATCCCCTTTGTGCTCTACTAGTAAAGTATGCTCCATTTGTTTGGACAGAAAGCTGTGAGGGTTCATTCTCAACCCTCAAATCCTCTCTCACCTCTCCTCCCATTATGAAATCTCCAAATTGGAACCTTCCTTTTGAACTTATGTGTGATTCCAGTGACTTTTCTGTTGGAGCTATATTAGGACAACGTTGTGATAAAACTCCTTATGTCATTGCTTATGCAAGAAAATCCTTAAATGGTGCCCAAATAAACTAGACCACTACTGAAAAGGAGTTACTTGATTTTTTTTTTGCTTTAGAGAAGTTTAGGTCCTACCTCTTAGGATCCCCCATCACTGTGTTCACTGACCATTCTGCACTAAAATACCTCTAACAAAAACAAGATGCTAAGGCTAGACTGATTAGGTGGATCCTTCTCTTACAAGAATTTGACCTCACAATCAAGGATTAAAAGGGTGTTGAAAATTTTGTAGCTGATCACCTCTCTAGAATGGAATTCAAAGATAACTCCAATCAACTTTATATGTATGATTCATATCCTGATGAACACCTATACTCCGTGAGTGACTTCCCTTGGTATGCTGATATAGCTAATTTCTTAGTTACATGAGTCATTCCAAAATTCTTAGGGACTCAAGCTCAAAGGAAATTCCTTTCTGATGTTAGACACTATGTGTTTGATGATCCATACCTCTATAAGTTCTGCTCTGACCAAGTCATTAGGAGGTGTGTTCCAGAATATGAACAAGAGTCCATACTTAAATTCTGTCATAGTGAGGCATGTGGAGGTCACTTTTCCTCTAATAAAAAATCTTCTAAGATTCTTCAATGTGGTCTCTTCTGGCCCACCCTCTCAAGGGACTCCTACAAATTTTGTCAAAGCTGTCCTAGGTGTCAATAAGTAGGTTCCATCACAAAAAGAAATCAAATTCCACTCACTCCCATCTTAGTGGTTGAAATCTTTGACTGTTGGGGAATTGATTTCATGGGTCCCTTCCCAAACTCTAGGGGATACCTCTACATACTCTTAGCTATTTATTATGTCTCAAAATGGGTTGAGGACATTCCCACTAAGTCCAATGATCATCAAGTTATGATTCGATTTTTGAAAGAAAACATCTTCTCTAGATTTGGAATTCCTAGGACTATCATTAGTGATCGTGGAACTTATTTTTGCAATCGTCCATTCTCATCACTCATGAAAAAATATGGAATTTATCACAAAGTGTCCACTTCTTACCACCCACAAACCAATGGTCAAGATGAGTTAGCCAATCGTGAAATCAAACAAATTCTTGAGAAAAATGTCAATCGAATGTCCCCATATAGGTTGGTTTATGGAAAAGCATGCCATTTACCTGTTGAAATTGAGCATAAGGCCTTTTGGGAAATTAAGAAAATGGATTATGACATCTCATTGTCCAGAACAAAAAGTAAATTAGATCTCAATGAACTGGAATAACTTAGGATGGAGGCTTATGAAAATTCAAGGATAAATAAAGCTAGAGTTCAACCCTACCAATCTAGGAATATCAAAGCCAAACATTTTGAACCGGGAAATTTTGTGCTCTTGTATAGTTCAAAACTTCATTTACATCTGGGAAAGTTAAGGTCTAGATGGTCAGGTCCATACATAGTGCATAAGGTGTACCCCCATGGGGCAGTAGAGATTCAAGATCCCACAAGTGGTTACATTTTCAAGGTCAATGGTCAAAGGTTAAAACCATTCATTGAATCATTCAATAAACAGGAAATAGAGGTGGAGTTAACTGAGCCAACCTATGAACCAGAAAAAAAATGATAGATTTAGGATCTATGTTGGGATAATGATGTTAAACAAAGCACTACATGGGAGGCAACCCATAATTTTCATGTTTTCAATCTTTTTGGAATATTTTTTTTATTAATCATTTTGATATTTAAAAAAAAATATAGACTGTTGATATGTTCTTCTATTATGAGTATGGATGGGTACGAAAGGGGAGCACCATATTCATCCATGTCACGTGGTGTGATCCCTGAGTACTACCTTACCCAGAAATTAAAAAGAAGACAATGTATCATCAGTTGATTTCAAAAAAAAAGGAAAACCATAAAAATGATGAGACTTGGTATTAAATAAATTTTTGTGTTGTTTGTTTGGTTTTTTCTTGTTTGTATGGTTTAGGGACTATTTTTTAGTGATACATATTCAATCAAGGAGGTTCCTACATCTCCCATGAGACCAAAGAGTGATTTGGGAGCACCACAATCATCATTATGAAGCCACCAGGTGAACTTGTTCCATGCCCTCTCCAACTCATTTTCCCCCACCCACTTCTCATCTATTTTCTTTTTACGAAACTAGGGACAGTTTCATTCTAAGTTGGGGGGTGTGGAAACAAAATGTTTGTTAAGAAAAACAATGATAAAAAAAGTAAAGTAAAATTACTTTATCATTCATATAATAACATCTTTGCTCACATTAAAACTACATAGAAAATAATTTTTATTTCCTTGACTCTTAATTTAATTCATGATTAAGTTTAAAAGAATTGATTTTGGAAGTTTGTTTGTCCAATGAAAATTTTCCTCATTTTTATTTTCATCCATTAAATCAAAATTACACAATGCACGTCCTCTAGACTGTGGGGGTACTAATTTGAATTTTTGGGGTCCCATAATAAATAGCATAGGCTGGTTTGAATTTTATGAATAATATGAGTATTCAAAAAAAAAAAAAAAATTTGCGTGTAGAGCAATGGATTGATAAAATGCGAGGCTTTTGGAACTTGGGGATCGTGACTCTAGAGTTGTCTAGCCCTAAGTTTTTCACTCTATCTATATTTATGGTAATATGACTTTGTTTTTGATTAAGTTAACTCGATACGATGCCCAAGTATGTGGGCTTCACTTGGTGCACTAAGGCCTTTGAGTTTGGGAGTCATCAGCAAAGTCTTGCTACATGGGTTAATTTGATTAAATACAATCTCAATTACTATGGAAATATTGCAAAAAAAAAAAAAAATAAAAAAAAAAAGGAATTAAGAATACTCATATTAGGATTAAATGTGATTCCACCTATAGCTTCCATGATTTCCCCCTTGAATGAAAATGAACCCCCATATCTATTGTGATTCACAACACATTATTACACCTAATTGTGTTGGATGAAGTATGATGATGGATTTGATCAAAGTAATGAGCTTGAGATTGGGATTTGATTTTAAATTTATCTTGTTTTAAATTATCTTGATAGATTATAAAGATATATTTGTGTGTAGTTTACATTGTGAGCACTGTTTGTTATAATGTGTTTGAAGAAAGGAATTTAAATAAAATCATTGAATTATTTGCTCAGGACTAGAAAATCTCAAGTTGGGGGGTGTGATTAGCCAATAAAAACATACATGTTAATTATATTTTAATGGTATTAAATGTTCATTTTTGATCTTATGGGCCTAAGTTAGTGGATTTTGATTTTGAACATCCATTCTCATCATTTATGCACTTCATGCCTAATGTACACCAATTTAAGCCCAATGAGTCATATAATTATAAGGAATGTAATTATCCATATTTTAATTTGATATTTTGTAAAATGGATCTTCACTTAAATTTAAACATTTTTCATTCAGGGATCAATGGATGATTCATAAAGAATGAAGGAGATATTTGGAAATAAAAAGAAACAATTATGGAGAAGGCAGATTGGACACCAGCCTACTGATGAAAATGTGGGGCCCACAATACAGGCCCAATGAAGCCCAAATTTTTTAGGATGATAGAATAAATATATATGAACAAATCATTATTCAGGAGACAGTGCTAATTATGCCTCCATTATGATTATTTAACGGCCCAAGTTAGAGATAAAATTTTGGGCCAGATTCTGTGGCCCAGAAAAACATCCTACTAATATGATCATATCTCGGAATACAAAACTCCAAATGGGCCCAAAATTTACAGGAGGTTAGAAGATATCCAGGCATCCATTGTTTTCTTCTATGGACCACTCTTATTCGGCCATCTAAAAGGTCTTACAAGCACGTCTGTTCGGTGAAGGAAAGCTGGCTGCCACCTCGGGTCAAGGGTGAAAAAATCAACTCTCCCTTACTTTCCACCCACCTATGGCCTACCAAAATTAATTGAGACTTGGACTGTTGGAGGCTCGACCCATGGGCTCAAAAATTCCTATTTAAGTCAGTGGTGTTGGAGGATTTAATAATCTTGGTTGTTTGGTTTAATTGTAATGTTATGCTGCCACTTTGTGTTTGTAATCGCATTTCAGTTTCCATGTAAGTTTCCTTTTTGTACTTATTTGTTCTTAATCAACATATTTATATTCTATTCTTCCCATTTCTTTCATTAAAACATTATAATCCCAAATCACAGTGATATCTCTTTGTTGTGCTGAATTAGTTCACACATAGGTGTGAATTTCATTCACACACACGGAGGAGTGCTCATTATTTCTGCTGTTTTAATTTCTTCAATCTAATTCTTGTAAGCCATATTCCACCCACCATTGAGAGTATTCCATCAATGGAGGGATAACCCTTTAATGGGCTGATATTAGGAATATGCAAAGACTGGATTTAATGTTATTTTATGAACGAATTGTTGTTAATTGGTTAACTAATTTAAGACTTCCATTCTTCAGTTATTTCCACTCTTCATCTTCACTGTGTTTGAGGAAGATAAATACAATTACTAAAAGAACCATATAGCTTGGAGACATCATGAATTTGGTTCTATAAGTGTGTAGGGGATTAGTAATTGAGTTTAGTTGCATCAAACCATAAAATTATGAAGTTAGTGTTATTTTGAAGAATGGATTCATCAAGAATTAATTAAACCAAAACTGTCTAAAGAAGTAAAATTCATTCAATCCACCCCTAGCATAATCTTAATATCAACCCATTTTCATTTAATTTAATTCACTTAATTATCTTGGAGTTCACTTAAAACCATATAAAATCAACCCAAGTTTTCCACTTCATAGCCAAAAAAAATCCATAGAATGTACGTGTCTATAGGTTACTTCTTAGGTCTCTGAGGATTTGACAACCCAAGATAGACTACAAGAACCGTTCTACCTTCATCTTTTGGGTAAATTTGAGCGTGAATCAGTACAACTCTTGGCCAGACCATTACATGGCTGTGTATCGGGATTACATGGTGTGTAGACTTCCATACACAGTGTGCACCTATAAGCACATGGCTTGTAGTTCCCAGTCACGTCGTGTAACATTCCTAAAGCCAACCCCTTAAACTATTTCCCCCAATTTAATTAAGTATAAACTAAAAAGGAAATATCTATACTTCAAAGGAAGAATTGGGTTCTTACAGATTGAATCATTTCCAATAAAGCCTGAATTGATTGTTATCTTCAGTGGGTCTACCTTACTACATCCAATGGTGTGCCTCTTGTATTTCAAGAAGAATGGGACCCATGGCCGAGTAGAGCCTAACCTTATTATCTAGAGTTGGGGAAAGTAATATGAGGGTTTGCCTTTTATTTGGAGTGGGAATATTTGAGCGATGATCTCCCCATAGTTTTTTTCATGTTTCCCGATATGTTTCCTTTTGATTTCTCTGGTTTTCCCCTAGTAAGGAAGGTTGAGTTTTCCATTGAATTAATGCATGGTACTCAACTAGTTTCTATTCTCTCTTACCATATGAATCTATTTAAAATGAAAGAGATGAATTATTAGTTGGATGATCTTCTTGAGAAAGGCTTTATATGCCTGAGTGTGTCACCTTGGGCAGCACCAATTCTCTTCTCTAAGAAATCTGATGGATCTCTTCACTTATGTGTGGATTAATAAAAAATAAATCAAGTTACGGTGAAGAACAAGTATCTATTTCCACAAATTAGTGTATTTTTTTGATCAATTTAAAGGGGTTAATTGGTTTTCAAAGATCAATATTTGGTCTTGTTACCATTAGCTAAGAATAAAAGAATATAACCATTAGAAAATCATCTTTCAAATTTGGTACGGTCATTATGAGTACCTTGTTTTGTCCTTTGGTTTAACCAATGCTCTTATAGTTTTCATGGATTTGATGAACATGATTTTTTCATGAGTATCTGGATTCCTTTGTGGTGGTATTTTTGGATGACATTTTCATTTATTCTAAGTCTAAAAAGTGTCATTTATATCATTTGAGAACGGTTCCATGTCTACTAAGAAATCACAAAATTTATACCATGATTTTGAAATGTGATTTATGGATTTGAGAAGTGAAATTATTGGGACACATGGTGTTAGAACAAGGAATATCAGTTGATACTAATAATGTGAAGACTGTTATGATTTGGGAGAAACCACATAATGTATTTGAGATTTAGAGCTTCTTGGGCTTAGCCAGATATTATCAGCGGTTCATCAAGGACTTCTCAAAATTGAATTCTCCAATAACTTCTCTAACTTAAAAGGGGGTGAAATTTTCTTGGAATTAGAAATGTCAAAATTATTTTGTTGAGCTAAAATATATTTTGACTAATATGCCGATTTTGACTCTTCTAGAGGCCAGGTAGGGCTATGTGGTCTTTTGTGATACAATGGGTTCAGTTTTGGGCTATGTTCTTTTGTAAGGTAATCATGTTTTTGCTTATGGATCTCATCATCTTAGGCCTCATGAGAAGAATTATCCTACCCATGTCCTTGAACTTGCAGCTTTTATGCACACACTTAAGAGTTGGATACATTACCTTTATAGAGAAAGGTTTACTGTGTATTCAAACCACAAGATCTTGAGTTATATCTTCTCTCAAAAATATTTGAATCTCCACCGAAGGCATTGGGAGGAGTACCTGAAATCATTCAACTTTGACATCACCTATACCCCAAGGAAAGGGAATATCATTACAGATGCTTTGAGTAGGAAACTTCTAACCTAGATAGTAAAATAATATTCAGAAGAGTGGAATTTGATGGATCTCTTTACACAATTTCATATTGGAGTCTAGGAATTAGGGGCTAAGGTTTTTTTAGACAACATTCTGTTAATATCCTCTCTTCTTGAGATTATTCTTTAGGATAAATAGCTTGATTATGAATTATATAGCATTAGAGACTCTCTTTATAGTGGGGAGATAGTTTACCAATGGTCATTATACAAAGGGGGTGTGCTATGCTATCATAATCGATTCATTATGTCATTAAAAGTAAGGCGGGATATAATGGGTTATTTTCATAATTCCCAGTGGGATGTGTACCCAGGAACCACTAAGATATTCCATGAAATTTAAAGGTAGTTATGGTGTCCAGGTATGAGATGGGGAATTGTTGAGTTTTTTTCCCAATGTTATATGTGATAATAGGTTAAGGCCGAGCATCAGAAACCTTTGGGTTTACTTCATCCACTTATAGTCCCTACTTGGAAGTGGGGTGAGATCTCTATGGACATTTTGGTTGGGTTCCCTCATACCTAGAGAAGGAAGAATGCGATATGGGTTGTGATCGATAGGCTAAAAAACTTGTATCACTTCATACCCATTTGTGATGCAACCAAAGTTGAGGAGTTGGGAAATATCTACGCAAAATAGATTGTACATTTTCATGGAGTTCCATTTGTTATAGTCTCTAATAGGGATCCTTGGTTCACTTATTTCTTTTGGAGAGGCCTTTAGGAGGCACTAGAATATCAGGTCCCTTTGAGCATGACCTACCATCCACAGTCAGATGGCCAGATAGAAAGGGCTATACATATTTTTGAGGATATGTTTCACGTTTGTGTTATGGACTTTGGTGGAGTAAGGGATGATCATTTGAGGCTATTCAAGTTTGATTATAAAAATAGTTACCAGTCCATGATCAGAATGGGCCCTTTTGAGGCCTTGTATGATCGACCTTGTAAATCTTGATTGTGTTGGTCGGAGATTGGTGAAAGTTCCTTGGTTGGACCAAGTTTAGTACATGAGACGGCATCAAAGATTTAGTTGATTAGTTTGAGAATGTTGATAGCCCAAAACTGATATAAATCTTATGCTGATCATTGACATAGACCTTTGGAATTCTCAGTTGGTGACTAGGTTTTCTTGAAAGTTTCACCCAAATTGGGTCATCGATGACTAGGGAGGCAAGGAAATATTTCTCCTTGTTTTGTGGGATTGTTTGGGGTTGTTGAGTAGGTGGGGAAAGTTTCATACTCTTTAGCACTTCCCCTGAAAATTACATCGATACATAACATATTCCATGTATCGTAGCTGATTAAGTATCTATCTGATCCATCTCATGTTTTGAGCTAGATTGATCTTGAGATCGAACCTGATTTATCTTTGTCTGAGCGGCTAGTCGGGATAATTGATTCTGAGACCAAGGTACTTCATAAGAGGATGATACCTTTTGTTTATGTTCTTTGGTAATATGGTTTTACTAGTTATGAGATTTTTGAATGTGAGTCATTGATGAGAGAATAATGGCCTCATCTTTTTGGCATGGAATCTTTTTCACAGGCTTTCTAGGGACAAAAGTTTTTTATGGTGGGGAGGTTGTAACATCCCGTTACCGATCTGACAGGTACATATTTAACCTTATCACAGTTTTTCCTTTTATTTGAATGTTTAGAGTTGAGAATGAATTAGAAGGATAACTATAATGGTGAAGTTATATATTTTTTGGAATCTCAGCTTTAACCAGTTGTTTCTATAGGCTGTAAGAGGGTCACATGTCGTGTAACTAGGTTACACGATGTGTAATGGTTGTTGGGTGCATACCATGAAAGGTTTACACCATGAAAGTTACATGATGTGACGAGTCATTACACATCATGAGTTAATTAAATATCAGTTTTTAATTCTATGCAATGTGTTTTTAATTAGTTATAGAAATTAACTATTTCACAGTGTGTAATAGGGTTACACGTCATGTAATACCTCAACTGTGGTTTTTAAATAGGAAGCATAACTATTATCAAATTTTTTGTTCCTTTCTAGTTTCATTTCTCTCAACCTAGGGCCTTCCCTAGGATATATTGGATCCCCCCAACCCTTCCTGGTCTATTCATTTGGTGTTCGATCATCATTGAGTTGGTAGTGAAAATTCTTGGGTAAGTGTTTTCTCATTTTTCTTTGTCTATTTCTATTTATACTCCTTGGAGTTCAATATATCATACTAAAATTGATGGATCTACACTCCATGCTATTAGATCTCATTTCTAGGTTGATTTTTGAGGTCTTTCGCACCTTCTTTCTCATTGACGGGTTTCATTGTGAGTGTTTAGTTTTGAAAAAAAATGTTGGTGGTTCTATCCCGCTTGGAAAAATTGATTACCCATAAATTGATTAATTTATTTCAATTATTTATTTAAATTAAATTTCTCAATATTTATTTCAATTTATTTAATAAAACCTAATTCCAGTGAATTGGGAGATTTGAAATGGTTTTGGCATGAAAATTGGGAAAACCCCAAATTCCATTGAATTGAGGTGTGTTTTTAGAAATTGGTTAATTTAAATTATTTAATTTAAATTTTAGATTTTATGGAAACTATTTCGATTAAATTATTGAATTTAATTGTGGAAATTAATTTTGAAATTGATGGAATTTGTTTTAAATTGATTTCAAAATTGTGGAAATGTCTTAAGAAGTTTTGATAGAAACCCAGTGGTTTTATCTTGTTTAAAAGGCATGTTTTTGATTAAAACCTATTTTGGTTTTAAATGAAAATTGGAATTTGAAATAGGGGAATGAGATTTAATTTTATTTTAATCATTCTTAAAACAAATTTCCCATAATTGATTAAGTAAGATCATATTTAAGCCTTAGGTAGATTGTGAGTTATTTGGACGCACTCTACAACTATAAAACGTTCTAAAACATAAATTTAATAGGTCACATCCCTGATGAGATGGTGATGAGTCTCCTTTAGCTTACATCAAATATACCTATGTGTACACATATTTACATGATCACTTAGAGAGTGTGGAACCCTATATCCTAAAACTTTCATACCTATTTGGAAGATGACCATGTTTCTCACTTTTTTTATATTTTTGATATAAATATATGCCAATGTTGTTACACTGATTTAAATTCCTTCTGATTTTATACAAACTATTTTATATAAAATTTTTTATTTAAGCCATTGTTTTATGAATATTCCATCACTTTTAAAGACTTTGATTAAATTATTTTCCATTATTTGAACTGTATAGCATGATTTGTTTAAATATGATTTGAAATGAAAAACCTATTTATTTTAAAATTGAATGCATTCCTTTGGTTAATATATTATTTTAATCTATTATGGAATCCTTGGTGAGACACTAATGGGAATTTTTATCCCACACCCTACTTGTTCCTTTGGGTGTTTTTAGTTTATCTCCTTCCAGGTTCAATCAAGGGGAAAGGATATCTTGGTGGTGGATCCAGCTGTTGAACCTTGGATTTGGTGAGTTGTGTCCTTAGGTACTTGGTATATTTTCTTATATTTTTGGTACTTGGGTTGTATTACTTTAGGATTTAATGCCTTTTTGACTTCTGGTACATTACTCCTAGTAGAGTTTCTTTTGTATGCATATTGAATTGCTTGTCTTGCTTCTGCTATGTTTTGTGGAAAATTCATTCTCATTTTCATGTTGTATGATACTAGGTGCTAGTCGCCAACTCGTGGGGATTGGGAACACCCTTCAGAATATGTGAGGACCGGCTTAGTTATTGGGTTACTAGGGTACCTGGGCTAGTTTATGACAATTTTCCATAATCCTATGAGGTATTGTTGATGGTGTGGTCATAGAGAAGTTTTGTAAGCAGTGTTTCCAGAAGATAATGCCTCAGTCATAGGTTTTAATTTCCCAATCATGGTGAAATAGATTATTTAATACATCAGGGCTCCAACCATAGATCCCAGAGTGAATATTTTCATGTAGTCAGATAGTTTCTAGGTGTGGAGGATGTGCATCCAACCTATTATCTCTGATGTCAGAGAAGAATCTAGTTAGGTTTTCCCTTCTTGTGGTTTTTTTGTAGCCTATTCTTGTTTTGGAGTTCATAGTGGCCTCATTATTTTCAAATATTTGTGTGAGTTCTGGGATGATTCATTGGATCGTGCCTATTTGGAGATGTTTTCATCTTTTGGGAATTTTTAATCTTGGTTTGGTATGGTGTTTAATTTTAGTATCTCTATTTGGGGCATCCTTATTTTGGGGATTCATCCATGATAGATGGTTTTAAAATGGTGGGGAGATGTATGATTCTTGTTGATGTCCTATTTTAAGCTGGCTGAGTGTGTCTCAAGAAATTAAGAGGTCACACCAATGTTAAGGTATTTGGCTAGTTTTTTGGGTTGTTTTTGCCTCAGAAACATTGTTTGAACAAAATCCCAAAATGGTGGGGAGACCACCATAAAAAGTCACACATAGTAATTTGATCTTCATCCTTCTTGACAGAGTAACATTTTTTTATCATCTCACCCAATCCTTATGAGTCTCTTTGGTGGTTTATATGTTAGGGGTAAGGGTGTTCTATGTTTATTGGTGTTTGTAAATGAGTGTTTCATGTCCTGGTCCTTGGGTAGTATAGGTTTTAACTTAAATGAAATTTCATCCTTGATTTAAACCCTGTTCAATCAAGTATTTTGGGGACTTTATGGGGGAAAAAAGTGTCATGGTGGGGATAATTGTCACACAGAAAATCAATTCTTCTCTATTATTTTATTTATTTTTGGTCCTAATATATCTTTTGATTGAGTGGTCTTAAGATTCGGTAGTTGGATGGCTAGATTTATTTTTTTAATGGATTTTAGCTATTGCACGGTTAGCCCGCACGGTTAGCCCGCACGGTTACCGTGTGGTGCTTGTGTTCTAGTTTCTTGGGGATTCTTGGTCGATTTTCTAAGGTAATCCCTTCTATTTCCTCCTCCTTTATTGGTTTGGTGTTTTCCCTCTCATCATTACCCTGTTTAGTTCAGCCAAACCCTAGGGTGAGGGTTGACTAAATTTTTGTGGTTTTCTTCCATTGTTAGGGTGTGAATTGGGTCTCTCAGGTCATCTTTGGGTGTGTTTCAGCATTCTCCACCGAAGATGAATCATTTCAGACCATTTTGGTCTACCCTCCACAATTTTAATGTTGATTTTCTTCCGCCTTTCCTATATATTTTACGAATTTTAATTTGGATTATTCATAATTTTTGGGGTCCTGGTATTATTGTAGTACGTTTTGGTCTTCATTGGGTGTGGGTTCAATTCTTCATCATCAAAGGCTCACATGTGTATGAATAGGTAGTCATGTATATATGTAAGTTCCCCCTTTATATATATTCACCCATGGAAGGATGAATATATATAATGGGGCTAGGTGTACTTATATGTGTACATGACGATGCATACGTGTGTAAGTGTAAAGGGGTGTATGAAAGTATAATCATACGTATAAGGGCCCATTGTACATATTTATCCATGTAAATATGTACATAGGGGCTAGGTGTCCTTACATATAAGTGAAGGTGAATATTTGTGCAATCAGAAAACAGATGGTTTGATTTGTTGTCATCTAAAGCGGCATGCCTTGAGTTTGAGGTAGGCCCCATATTCCCATGACTTTAATTTGAATTCCTTAATTTCTTGAGTGTTTTAATTTTTTTTAATATTAAATAGTATATATATTCTATGCAAAGTGATTACCATTCTTGGTGTTGGACTGTCCATTATTTTTCACGTTCGCCTTCAAGTTTTGACATGCGTGTTCTTTATTAAAATATGCTTCCAAGATTGTTTTCGAATTCATAAGATTTTAAATGATAAAAAGTGGTTTCCATAATGGTTTTGGGTGTGTGATGGGTAATTCCAAATATGTTTGGTGTGTTTAGAATAGTTGTGAAAGTTTACTTGAATGAATATGGGTTCGTGTGTGATTTTAAAAAAGGGAAATTTCATGTTTTGGTATGTTTGGAAAAGTGCATGTTTTTTTGTGTGAATTTGAGGTTAAATAGTGATTTTACATTCTTAAATGGTTAATTTTAAAGTGTTGTTTCATGTTATGATGTAGTGATTGTGTGTAATGGAATTTTGTTTGATATTAAGATTGGGTTAAGCACATGGGAAGCCTTCGTACCTAGGTGGGTAGACTAGGACTAGTATACTAGGCATATTGGTAGGGCCAAGGCCTAGTTCCCCCTAGTTGGATTAATGCTACAATACTAACTAAAAATATGATTATGATCATAGAAAACAATAACTTGGTATGTGTTACCCCCAAGTGGATCATACATGAGAACGTTATGGGATTTGTTATATGATCAGAGACCACTAGACCTTGGGATGCATTCCCCTCTGGTAACTCATGCATGCGGATGCTGTGGGTTTTGGTTGTATGTGCTAATCACTAAGGTATAAGGATCCTAGGACTGTACTAACCCTATATACTTAGGGATTTCCCATGGAGATTTCTTATATTTACTCCTCTTTTCTATGGTATTAGTTTTAAAATGTACTTCATTGTTATATTTCCATACTGTGGCATTTTTTCTTATGAAATTATCTTTTATAAATATTTTTTTGAAATGCATTCTAGGATTTTAATATTTTTTTAAAAAATATGATTAAAAGTAGTTCTTTTAATAAAAATGGTACCTTGTCACTTATTTTTCTTATAAATTAGAAAACCCTATTTTTAATATGTCTTATTTTCAAATTGGAATGACTTGGTATTATTTTTAAAGGTAAGGCATAGGGAAAAGTGTATTTAGTCATTCCTACTGAGTTTTAATACTCACACCTATAGATTTATTATAGTTTTTAGCTTCTGGTACTATTTTATACTCTATTTTTCTTATAGAGTGAGTGTGATCCCCCAATTGGTGGTGACCCATGAGGCCACATGGAGGTATTTGTAGCAGTTTATTTCTTTATATTGTTTATTTTTATTTTTATTATTCAGTTTATATTTTTTATTTATCTATTTTTCATGAGATAAATCATTCCCAACTACGTAATCTTGATGCCCGACACTATATTCCATCCCAAGAGGATCAGAAACACCTTTAAGGCCTTGTCACGGGCTGACTTGGATAATTGGTTCAAGGTTAACCCATGTTGGTTTATGATAATAGTATACTGTGGAAGCTATTGCACTCCTGAGACTCAATTTTTCAGAGTTTGGGACCTGCTTAGGTATCTCGGATATGTGTTGATAGGTTCATGCTACCAGTTAGGTTTTTCACGACTTCTAGGCATGGTAGTATCCTCTTGAGTTTGACAAGGATTCACTACATCCATTTCAGATCATGTTGTTGGAGTCCTAGTGCCTAGTAGATGAGGTTCAGTGTTTTATATTACTAGTATGAGATCCTAGGGTTCGACCTTCATGGTTTTCCTTACGCTGGAATTTAGAGATCCTTCATGATCAGGTGAACATGCCTGATGTGTGGCTGCGTGAGTCACATTTCATAATTCCATTGGATGGGGCCATAGCGAGGGTAGATTTACCTGCGGGTGTCAGACTAGAACCCATGGTTTTCTATTTTCTTTATTTAGGAATTTTTATTTATTTTATATATATTTTTATCTTTATTCTAGTAATTTCATTCAGCTAGGCTATACATGATTCTTGTTTCATGCATTTTTTATGAAAGTATATGTTAGGACCACAGTTCGGGGTGGCCTACTGAGATTCATTTCTCATCCATTGTATGATCACCTTGGTGTGCGTTCAAACCTTACATCTGATTTCAGGTTGATCATAGGATGTTTTAGATCAAGAAGAGTCCTAGTATTACATGATCGAGTATGATTTCTTATGTGAAGTCTAAGGTTTGTGCTGGAGCTATTCACCAGTCATGGAGATTGGGTATGTGGTTCATCTTAGAGTAGTAGTATATCCTTGTGTATTTATTTTTCTTTATTTTTACTCTTTATGTGGTTGGCCTAGTAGGTGACCAGTGTATGTATATTTTTTCTTTGAGTTTTTATTAAACATTTCATTTATTATAATTGTTCCAGTTATCTATTTATGCACACTCTTATGTTCATATATGTGTATGTGTTTATTTTATTTCCACTTTATTTTCACTCTGATATGAGGGCATAGTTTTCCCACTACATCATTTTAGGACCTCATCATTAGTCGGTGACCTTTGGAATATAGGTAGGCATGCTTGAGGCCTTATTGGAGGCCATATCAGGTGATGGGTCAGGTTGATTCGAGATGGTTCATGACAAATCAATCCTCAGATGTAGAGAATGCATTTAGTAGGTTCTTCATGAATCCCATGGTGCATTCTACCTCGATATGCAAGAGAATAAAGAGGAATTTATCTTTATACTTCATGGAAGAAAATACCAAAATTATTTAGGATTAAATCAAGGAATGAAAACAATCCATTATTGGTTTATTGGATTTTTGTAATGGAAAATCCTTGGAATCTTGAAAAACTTTAGAATATGATAATATAGATATGGGGCTTCAGTGGCCGGAATATGACTTCCATTGGTAATGGATTTTTCCATATTATGTTTCCTTATAGGGATTTTAAATTAAAATATTGGGGTTTTTTATTTTTATCGCTCAATCCTAGTGTTTTAAGATTCAAATAATAGTATCCCTTCTTTGATCCAACATGTGTAAAAAAATTTAGTTACTCGGGCTTGGATTCGAATTAGGGGCTTGAAATGGTTTTCCTGGAACATAAAAATCCTTTGAGATATTTCTTTAGTTGTGTTAATTCTCATTAAGTTTGATAAAGAAATTTAATGTGCTTGTTATTGACATTTTTCCAAAATTCTAGTTATGGTAAACCTTTTTTCTCCTCTTGTTGAAGCTATAATCTTTTTTACTGATGAAATTATGTTTGATCTCTCTATGATTTATGAATGGTTGTTTTATTATTATAATACCTAGAATAAAATTGGGTAATCAAGTGTTAAATGTTACACTAATATGATTTTAACAAATTGTAAGAAGTTTGGAAACATGGTTGAGAAATAAAAATTTAAGCTACCTGTTGGTAATGAGAAGATGGGGGGTGATAACACTGTTTAGGGAAACACACACTCCATATATGTTAAGAAATATGGTGTGGTTAGTGGTACTTCACACATAAAATATAATATGTATAGCTACCCATAATTTTTATACATAGATATTACATCTTAATAGATGAATATTAATTATATAATATCCTGATCCACACCAGAATCATTTAGGTCTAGTATCTTTGAAAACTTGGAAACATAAAAAATTAGTTAATTAAATATCTACATTATCTCCTACTTATTTCTTCATAACTAGCACCCTTATTGGACATATCATACTTAATACCTTTACTCATAACCTAGGGAAGGGAAATATAAGAAATGGGTGAGCTTAAATGCACAATAAGGGTAAAGAAGGGAGGTATCAATGATCATATAAGCATAGCATGAGCATAAGGGTATAAGAACATGAACTTAACATTTTAAAAACATACCTTACATATCAAATATCATAATCTTAAGTAATGGCATAAATCTTTTCAATTAATAAGACATAAACCATAAGGGAATCAAAGAGAATGAACTATGAGAGATTAACATAGGCAAAATACATTGATTTTTGGCATATACATAAGCTTAGAAAACCATTTCCTTAGTAGTCAAGGATATTTTTCAAGACTATAATAGTGGAATGATTTCAATCCCAAAACTATTATACTATTCAAGGTTCACTCCCAAGACTATGATAGTGGGAAAATTCCATTACTGAACTGGGTTTACTCCCCATTCCAGTCTTGTTAATCTCATGAGACATCAATCAATACCTAGTGCATTTAAGGGAGATATAGGTCCCACCCATTTTTTTAAAGGTTGGGGCCGAAGCCTCATGGGTAAAAATAAATTTAAATAATCATATTATAATCTTAACAACATTTTTGAAAACATTTTTTTAGAAAATATGGATATGGAATAAAAAGGTTTTTTGACCGAAGAGAGAAATGAAGTTGATTTTCCTTATAAATATATTTTTAGTCACTTGAGTACATAAAGTGAGTAAAATGAAACAAAAAAATGTATTTTAAAGAAATAACCATATGATAATAAAATTAATGAGTATTTTTAGAGTTATATCATAATATTTTATCATTAAAACTTAATCATAAACAACCCTGATAAACAATGAGATTGTAACATAAAACCCCTTACATCAAGTTCGAATTCCTTTAAAAGCACTTTAAACTCCTGTATAATTAATTTAAATTTATTATAATTATATAATAGAGTAATTTTAATATTTATAATACCATATATGATCTATTTATAACATTTAAGACCCCTTTTATCAATAAACCCTTATTAAAATCATTATTTCTAGGTGTTAACTGTTTCATTTATCATGAGTATTTCAATTAAATAGTTTCGATCCTTGTATATTTTTCATGGTTACATCATATATAGAATATTATTAATAATATAATTATCATATATTTTCATTATATACATATTTAGAGTTTTTCATAAAAGTTAGAGACAAAAAAATGAATTATATCATTCATGGAGACGATAAGCCATACATACGCATGAAAATTGTTTTTATTTTAGAAAGATGGAAAAAAATAAAGGTAAATATTAATTCACATTTATAGAGTAATTATTATATCATATATATAATATATGTTCATAAAATCTATCCTCATTTCCATCCAAGTAAAATATAAATGAAAAACAAATCACAACGCTTCATGGAGGTGGTAGTCCACACATAAGCACGAACGATGTTATCGTTTCCCAATAGATTAGATGGTAAGAAGGTATACATGATATAAAAACTAAAAAAATATATTTTTTTCATAAATATCATATATAAATATAAAACCCATCCTGATACCCATCCATAAAATCCAATGATGAAAAATGAATTGTATCACTACATGGAGACGGTAAGTCATATGTACGCGTGAACGATAATTTCACTTCCAATTTGATAGGAAAGTGGGTTATATTGAGGATATTTAATTTTTTATTTATGAATAATATAAAATATTTAGAGTAGTTAAACCAAAAATTTAAATGAAAGTGTCCAGTTATGGAAATTACCTCTTCTTTAAAACGGCTTCTTTTGATTTCCTCTAAAGGGCCTAGGGTTAGTATTTTGGGAAGACCAGAACCTCTATAATGTGTCTATGGAAGTTTATAAGAGAAATTGGTAGAGTTTTATCAATATATAAGTCTAAAATTGGTGTAAATAAGTGAGGTATTATGTTCCCTTTCATAATTATGGTGAGGGGTACTTTTGGAATTTCTCAAAAGATTAAATTATAATAAATTCATTTTCCATAAAAATGCCTCCAAATGGCCAGGTACTTGAATATAAGGTGGGATATTTTTGTAAGACCATAAAATAATATAATTAAACAATTTTTTTGTGTCATTTTAAACCTTATAATTTTGATTAACCCTTAGTTAACTAATTGTAATTTTAACTACGATAACAACTTTTTCAATATTAAAGGGTTGTGATTTTTTACTTATAAGGTTATAATTGGACCATAAATGGAAAATTTATGAAATTTTATAACATATAATATAAAAATTTTCCTATTTCAATTTTTTATGATTTTAAAATAATTTAATAAAATATCATTATTGTCAATTTTGACACTATTCATTTAATTTGACTTAAAATACATAAATAATTTTTTTAAATTCAGATATAATATTTAAAAAATAATAATATATCATATTCACCTATAAAATTATTGGAATACTATAAATTACTCAAATTATATCACTTTTAATATTTTTAATATCATTTATTTTATTTTTCTATTAATAGAGTAAATTTTGTTTTAGCACTGTGTAGGAATTTAAGGTTATTATATAATGCATAAAAATTATAAATAAATTACCATAATTAATATAATTTCATTATTCACAAAATTACTATTAAGATTCATTAATAACTAGTTTTTTTTCCTATGTGAACAAATAATGGATATTTAAAACTAAGGGAGTGTCATTTTGTAACTTTCTTTGATTTAAATACTATATAAGTCATTTTCATGGAAACGTGTCAATTAAACAAATAAATTTATATCCTAAGGTGATAAGGGTATAATCACCTTAATTTAATAATAATTAGGATGAACAATTATGGTCTTATCACTTATTTTTAACCTATATTAACCCGATTTACCTTTTACCGAGGTGATAAATTTTACCACAGTTAATATTCATATTGAAAAATATAAAAGGGTCTATTTACCAAATTTGAACCTATTTATTACAAATATTTAATATATTTTATTAAATTCAATGCCTATAGGTGGAAAAAATTTATTTAAAAAAAATTAGTGCACAAAATGTGATGAAAACTATTTTTTTGAGAAATATAGTTTTTAAGCATAAAACTTGATTTATTCTAATCCTATGCCTAGAAAAATATTTTTTGAATATTTAAAAAGTTTGATAAATTAAATAATATATAAATTTTATTAATATCATTCAATAATGGTGATTAATTTAATTTATTAATATAAAAATATATTGTGCTCATATAAACAATTTTTCAGAAAAACATCACTTTTATTTTAAAATAATTTTTATTTTTAATTATAATCATTTTATAACTAATAATTTAATGAATAGTTTTTATAATTTATTTATTAATATTCATACCTGACAATACAACAATTAAGTGATAACGGACACGTAATATTTTAATTGTATATCACAGTTTATCTAAACTCATTATTTCATGTAATACAAGTTATCGAAAAAATTTAAATTTATTTGAAAAAACATTTCTAAAAAATATTGGGGTGTTATATTCTACCCCACTTAAAATAATTTCTCCCATAAAATTATATTACTCTGATATAAGCAACTGAGGATACTTCTTCATCATAATATCCACACACAATTGGAAAAGTACCCTTTACCAATGGTTTAAAACTGTTGGTATAGGACATAGAACCGTTGGTAAAGGGTATACCAATGATTCTATGAACTGTTGGGTGTTAAGACATTTCTATAGGTATATACCAATGTTTTCTATTGAAATATTTTCTATAGACTATAGAAAATTTTGAATACTCACAGTTTTTAGTAAACCATTGGTTTAAATGTATACTAATGGTTGAGAAAACCATAGGTATAGTTTTTTCTATCCACCCAAGATATACCAACAATTTATATTAAAAAAATTGATATATATATATATATATATATAATTATGGTTTAGATAATCATGGGTATATCTTTTTATCCTATCCAGGCTATACCAATGGTTTTCTCAACCATTGGTATAACTTCCTCTCCCCAGCCAATACCAAAGGCACATCTAAAACCTTTGTACAATAAATATCACAACCTATAAACAAAATAAAAACCACAGTATAGGTTCCATACATTGAATATATTGTATATTTAGAATTTAACCAATTGATTACTTGTCAATTGTTGTCAAAAAATTTACAATACTATAACATACATATAAAATCCACACAATTAATTAGTTTTAGTCATTAAACACCATACACAAATTTTTCTATTTATTGTCAACGCAAAAGTGGAGGGGATCAATATCTACCTTATAACCACCACTATCATCATAATCATCACCAACATCATGAACATCCTCACCAGCATTGCCGTCTTAAGCAGAAACATCATCTTTTTTAGCACCATCATCATCACCAGTAGTGTCATCACCTCGACCATAACTAGGAACCTCATTTCCATCACCTGGTGCATCATATAAAGAGAAAATTGTTGCCATACATTAATAAAACCCTATAGAATCCTCTAATGGAAGTCATGGACATAAATCTATCATGGACTTTAGAAACTGTTCGGTGAGTATTTTACCACTTTCATGCTCCTATTTAGCTATTTTTTGGCCTCAACTACTTTGTATAAGATTTTTTCAACTCAGTGTTATTATAGCTTTGATAGATGCTCGATGAGGGTTAATACCTAGTGGGGATGCTGCTCTTCCCAGGTTAACATCAGACTCTCCTATGGTGATCCTCACCTAATTCACATATCAAATGATCATTTGGCTAGAATTTGTCATCTTATTTCTTATAGAGAGCCTCTAAGGAACATTGTGGAAAATATAAATAATATATTTAATTATTAATTACATATCAAAATGTTAAATATCAATAAAAATACTTACAATATTTTCTTGTGTTTGTTCATTTATAGAACTTCCATATTTTTTCCTCTCACTCGAGCAAAAAATAATTTCTCAAGCCATACAACCTTCAATGCTCAGTTTCTCTTTCTACAAATGACATTAAATAATATAATACTATATTATTAAATAATATGAAATTGATAAACGAAGCCAAAACAAATTTTATTAAATTTCAATGAACTTTGATTACTTTAGTGAGGTATATTCAGATTAGTTTTATTATATTTTTTATTGAGTCATGTTGGATTGGTTATTTATTTTAGTTTTAATCATTTTCATTTATTTTGTATTAAATTAACTAGTTTTAATTTAGTTTGGTTTAAGGAAACATTTTTAGGATGATTTAACACTTTTATATCTTTAGATGGGAATGAGGTTCTAATTAAATCAATTATTCAATCTATTCCTTTATATATGATGTTATTATCATGTTTCTTGATAGTTTTATTGCTCATTTACATGCATTCATGGATAAATTTTAGTGGTGTACAACATAATTACATAAAAAGGTGCATCAGTGCTCTTCCGATAAGCTTTGTGAAAATATGGTTGTTGGAAACATGGAATTTATAAGTTTTGGTAAGTTTAATCAAGTTATTTTACCTAATATTGGGTGGAATTTACTTCAACCCTAGGATTAGATATATTCAATAGTTTTTAAGGAAAAATTATTTTTCACATTATAATTTAATGAAATATAAAATTGTTTTTTAGCCTAGTTTATTGTGGAATAATATTCACGAGTCAAGTTCTCTCCAGGATAGTGGTGTGTGATGAATAATTGGTGACGGAAAAACTATTAACATATGAAAAAATACATGGATACTTAATAGGGATGGTTTTTCATTACCTATATACCACTGCTTGATATACATAGTCTTTTAGATAAATATATTTTGGATTACAACTTGATAGAATAACATTAAGATAAATTTAAGTCATGGATTAATGAAAATGATCATAATATCATCCTTTCAATCCAAATATTTATTAGAAATTCAATTGATTAGTTATTTTGGCCAACATATTTCAATGGGGTATACTCGGTTTGTTTGGGATATTGGTTATCAATGTGACATTAAATGGGATCTATGAAGAAGGTTTGGAAACAGGTTTTTTATGTTGATATCCTATGAAAGGTTAGGATTTTATGGTTGAGAATGTGCAATAATATTATTTTGAAAAGTTATAATTTGGAAATATATATATATATTATCAATGATGATATATTCCTATTGTGTTTTGAGGTTATTGATACATTGGAGCATCTAATTTTTAGATATCTTAGGGTATGAGATATTTGGGCAGTGATTAATGGTTTTTATAGAATCTATTTGATCATTTTTTAGACATCCCATATATTTAGTTTCATTCAAATTCACATTATGAAATAAATAAGAATCAAGAGTCCTGTATGTTGGACTGATTTTTTTTGATGTATAGAAATGAAGTTTTCTTCTATTAGCAGGAATTACTGGATGCATTTTGGGTTTATAGGGTGATATGTTTTGTGGGGGTTTGGTGGAGATGATGTGAATCACCTCTCCAAGATATTTTAATTAATGTTACTACTTGTTGGTGGATACTATAGCTTGAGTTCATTATGATTAACATTGATATAGTGGTTATAAGTGGTTATTTTATTGGAATTAATTTTTTTTATAGATAAAAAAGTATCTTCATTACTTTAGTTTTTAAAATAATTAAAGCAAACTAGTTCCCTTTTATTTCAGATGATAATGAAATTAAGAAGGTAGGTTTGATTTCCCTTTATAGTGTTTTGGAGTGCCAGTCCTGTGTGGTGGGGCTAGGTCAATTAAGGAGATAGGGGGTAGTCATATATGGAGAGGGTGGATAAATCTGAAAGAAAAAGGGTGATCAGGGTGTGTTGGTGGTAGAGCAATGATGGTGGACAGTGCCTTCAAAATCAATGGTTAGGGATCACATATAGGTAGTGTTAATAAATAGGAAACATAAGGTAAAATAATCCTATTATATTGGTGTTGTCTTTAGATCTATGATACAAGACCCCATTCATGTCTAGATAGAACCACACAAACTTTTTATTGGGTCCTCTTCATGGTGCAATATATTCTGTTGTTACATGAATACCGCAACAATTATTCTTCAATATATTTCCTTTTACTCTAACACAAGACCCATTTAATTATGGGAACTTTATTAATGGTGCAACTACTCTTACAACTCTCTAAATTATTATCAAGAAGTATCCCTTATGGCGCGATTCACACTATTGTAGTGTGATGAGATGATCCTTTACAAAAACACTTACATTACTCTAAATGGATCTATTAAAGATTTATATTCTTTGAAAACCATGTTATACCTAAATAGACATAGTTAACCACATCAATTATAGATTAAACCATAGTTATTTAATAAATATTCAGTTCTTCAGATCTTCTAAAACATCTTTTTTATAGGCTTTCTTTGTATTATGTTTTCCATTACTTCATGTATTCACTCTAATGGCCTTGATATATCCATGATTGATTTTATATTTTAATCCTAAAACATCAATTACAGGTGTGAAAATGATGTTTCATCTCATAATGAATGTTCCCCATATATGGTTATCATTATGATCTTCATTCATGCATTACTAAGTCTAAAAGTCACTCGATTTATTATCAAAAAATCCAATAATTATCATTAAAAAATCCAACACAAAACCTATTGGTTTCAAAACCCCATTTTAGATTTTTTTGTTAATACTACCATAAATCACACTCTACCATTTAATTACAAATTCTCTAAATTATTTTATGAAGTTATGGTGCACTCTTACCCCCCCTTTGTCCATAAAAATTCAAAGGTATTCTTTACCATATAATTTGTTCTTCTCTTCATATTTTCCTTTTAAAAACATCATATTTATCAATGAAATACATAGGGGTATATTCATTATTACTTCTCACCCTTTTTAAATAAGTTACCTAATATTAATTTATCATGAAATAACACTTCATAATCCACTTTTATTCTTAATTTCTTCACAAGTATCCCATTTATAGGTACTACCTAGTATACAGGATTTAGAGAGACCAAACCCACCCTTTGACATATACACCAAAGCTCCATCAATTTCTATCTAAATCAAATCTTTACTAAAATTTTGATTTATAAATTTAGTACTCCCCTTTGGAATAAAACTCATTTATTCCTACTCTCCTCTAAATAAGACCATTTATATAGAATATATTTCCTAAAAGTTTTATCCATAATTTTACAATGAAAACTACTTTGTTATTCCTTCTATATATTTTATTTTTTTCTAACCATGAGGAATTATATGAATATTTCATCACAGGTTCTTAAAATTCTCTTCATTTCCTCTCATCACCATCTTTAATCAGCCTGATGAATCCGTTTTTCAATATAACAGATCCTTATCTCTTTTTTTTCATGCCTCCCATTAACATAATCATGTGGTCATTCTTCTTGGAAACTCATGTACACTCATAACTATAATTCCTTTACAAATGTCCATGGTTAACTCAAATAAAACATATATAGTTAAATTCATACCACGTCTATTCAAATCATGATTGAGATAATACAATAGGTATTATTCCATGATCAAGCCCTTTGGATTCTAGAAACATATCTTTAGTGTTCCCAATGATTCCACAATAGTAGATAAAAATTTCATTATTTATGAAGAATTGATTTGTGTTATCTCAATGTTCAAGGTTTATAATAGGAGTTTGGGAGTTGTTTATTGTTTTTATATATCACTGAGGTATGCTAGTGTTTAATTTTGGGGGATATTTATTTTTGGGGATGTTTTTGTTTTCTTAGGGTATATTGTAGTCTTGAATTTTTTAATTTCATTTAATATTTATATATTTTACTAACTTATATTTAGTTAATTTCCATAAATATTTAGTTTCATTCAATTGTGTTAGTTCTTAGTAAAACTCAGTTAGTCATAAAAAATACATGGTGCCTATCATGATCTAACATTATAGAGTTCCCAAAGTGTGCATATAATTCATAAAATCCTTGTTATTTTTGTTTCTTTCTTATGCATCCTGAAAACAAAAAGATTCAATTAATAAGAACTAAATTTTCAATACAAACCATTAAAGTTTAATAATTCCTTAAAATCATTACTATTTAAATAAATGACCATTTCTTTATATTGTGTAGTTAGATAGAAATTCAAGATTGGTACACCCTCTAAATAACTGTTGAATATACGCTTTTAAATAATATATAACTCATGTTTATGTGATCCCCACAATTTCCTAAGTTCCATCAACCATGCATCCTTCGCATCTTGACCATTGGGAAAGTTAAATAAACATGGTGATGAACATGATAATTCATATAAATTAAATAATAATATATATTTCAATTTAAAAAATTTTCTTACCCATATCTACACCCATGAATTATCCTTGATTTGGTTACTGATATGTCTCCATGAGACTGGTTTCATGTAACGACCTGAACTTTTATAAATAAAATTCCCCTTATGATTTAATTTAATGTCGAATTATGTAATATAGTTATATAAAACACATGAATTTTTGGTTTTATCCTATTGAATTTAAAATACTGTTAAGTATCATTACCATCAATAATATAAACATTGAACAATGATCACATGATTAGTATAAATATAGGGTTTTAACAAACCCAATTGACACAGACAAAGGAAGTGATAACCTCAACCAGTAGGATCATACCCTATGAAGCCCATTTATCAGAGATCACAAGGGAGATAGAATCTATGGACTTTGCCCTTGACAAATCCAAAGTTTATATCCAATAACTTAAGAATTATTGAAACTATTTATGAAATAATTTCAAGCTCATCGAGATCATGACCCAAACCATGTTCGTCGAACCACCCCATGAAAGTATCACTGTCGTGCAACTTACTCTTATGATTTTTGATGATATATTAAATGGATATGTATCAAGACCCTATCAATATGAGTATGTAAATTATTTTTTATAGGATAATGAATAAATTTCATCCTATTATTGTTACTTTATAAATGATTTTTATTTTTATTCAATAAAACAAAAATTGTATTTTTCGGGTAATATTCAAATTCAATTAAGGGATTTATTTTGATGAATTAATGGATTTTTGAAATAAATAATATTTTAATAAAATATTATTATTAAATAATTTTTATCAAATATAAATTATCATATAATTTTTATGATATCAAATGTAATTTTTATAAAGGTTTGAAAACTGTTATTTTCAAAAAACCCAACATTTCTCAATAAATGTCGATTATTATTTTAAAAGTTAAAATGTACATATTTAGAAAATAATTTTGATAAAATTAATATTATATTTCTAATTAAAACTTTAAAATTATCCAATGGTTATTTTTTCATAATTTTCTGATACAATCTAATTTTTAGGTAAAAATTAAATACTGTATAAATATAGGTGTGTATTATGACATCATAATGACCCAAAATTGATGTAATAAATACTATAAAAGGTATAAATGATTAAATATATGTTTTATATTTAAAATAATTATATTTTAAGTTTTTTTTATTAATTTTATAAAGCCATTATGAATCCTCCAAAACCATTAATATATTTTAAGGTTTTAAAATCATTTCTTTAAGAGTATGTCTCACCTCCACATAAGCAAGGGTATTATTTTATTAAGTTCGTCCCTTGTACTCATAAAATAATGAAAAACAATCTCATTTTTCATAAACCATTGGAAAAAACCATGGTAATGTTTTTGGTTTTGGTTATTTTATTATATAGAGTTCAAAACCTAAGTTTAAGAAATATTAAATAAATCCCCTCTCTTTTCCTATATAAACCCACCCAAGATTCCACTTATATTCACTAAACATACTTGGATAATGTACTTAATTTTACATCCCCTCTCTGGAGTCCTCACAAGCCCCCAAATCTCTCAAGAAGATCCTCCCAAGTATTTGGAGTCACACACTCAAGTAAGGGATATATTCCTTTCTCCTCTTTATTCAAGTATCTTCTTTACCTCGTGTATTTTATATTCATTTACTTATGATGGTATATGTTATTAAATATAAAAATTAATTTAAAACATATTTAAAAATAATTATAGACCCCTTTCGCTCTCATCAACCCATTTTATGAATTTTTAAGTGACTCCATTATGCTGCTGAAATTTCACCGCGATTTTTCATGCCAAAACAACTACGTAGTGAATACCATACCCATTTACTATCAAGATTATTCACATTTATATAGTTATAATTATTTTAATTGAGACTTAAATGTATTTATTCCATATTAATTGATCATGGAATAAATTATTATGATAAATGATTCCATGTTTTATGATCTATGTGTCACACGTAAGCATGAGAAGGAAATAAAAGTGATGGGTGTGCCCAGAATTATATAGCACTCCAATGCATTGGGTAATGTTTAGTCTCATGATACATAATGTTGGGATAGTAAGTGAACCTTATTAATTTATTGGAAATTTTCTAATATGATGTCTTGGCAGTTATTCTTGACCTATGTTTATGATGTAGTATTTTAAGTAGTTTCTACATTTCCCATGTTGCCTTTATGATTATCATGCTATATCATGCCTCATTGGTAGTATTTATTATTCTAACTAATTTATGCCTATTTTATAACATGTATTAATTCCTTCATTTTATTCAATGTTTATTCCCTTACTGGGATTATAGATCACCCCTTTCTTATATATGTCCCCATTTTATCCCATGCAGTTTTAAGTGAGAGCATGTTAAGAAAGTTTTCAATAAAGATGTTGTTTTTCTTATTTTAAATTGTTATGTAATGTATCTAATTTTCAAATACATTAGAATTATTTATTTTATGGGTTTTATTAAGTTTAATCCTATGTAATAAGTCATGTATTAATGGTGATATAAAGAGAATGGTTATTATATTACTCCATAATGATATCACTATATTTGGATAAAGATTACATGAAACTTCTACATTGTATGAAATTTTTACCTATCATTTAATTATCAAAATTTCAATTTACCATTATTTGTGTTTAATGGTTCTAGGATTCATGCATATGGGTGTTTCCATGTCACTTATTAGAATATCCCAATGAATAAGATAATAGAAAAAATAGAATTAATTCACAATATAACTGAACAAAAAAATGATGTGATATAATTTGACACACTTATAAACATAACCTAATCCAGGATGATCATTAGGCATAGATAGATCCATGGGTTGGTTTGTATCGATATCCTCTGAAAGATGTACCTATTACAATTCATGCATTGGGTTATCTACATGTAGTGGATTAAAAGATAAAGGAGTATAATCATAATATCCTGGATGGATAAGAGTAGGAAATAGAGACAATGTAGAAATGGTAGGATAAGGATATAAGGGTTAGGTATACATCATAGGATATGGAAATGGTATATGAGAATAATATATTGAATTATATAATAATGGAGGCATGAGTAGGAACATCCCTAGAGGCTCAAGTGGAGGAGGACAATGTGTGGTACATAGGATGTCTTTTAGAGGTTCTGGGTGTGAATGGGTACAATAGGTGCTCCATGTATCCCTAGTAGCACCTACACTTGATTGGACATGCTTATGACCTCTACTAGTAGGCTGAAGAGAGGTAAACTTTGGTTCAGATAAATTTCCCTAAATTTTTTTGATAAAGAATAATAACATGACATTAAATTTAATGTAGAAGAAAAATATTACAATTATTATACTCACTAAGGGAACCAAAGGAGGCATCCCTAGTTCACGTAGTCATCAATCATTATCAAATGGTATCTTCCTTCAAATTTATTCAATATCTTTTATAATCTACATTATAATTAAATTTATATTTTTAAAAAATAGTTTTTAAATATTATTCATACAAATTAGAAGTCAAAAAAACATAAAAAATGTAATGCCCTGACCCTAGAAGCCCAGAGTCGGTGCATTATTTTATTACATTGGCATGATCGTAAGAAAATTAAATCCCGAAAAACCGATTGGTTTAGTATCCTTGGAAATACTAAATGCAAACATAAGTTTTACATTATATCTTGAAATAAAAAATGACATATTATCCCATTTGAAAGATCTCATATACCTTAGACTATCACTGCATGTCAATCATAATATACTTATTTACATCCTAGTGAAAAATGAAACATAATAAATGGGTGAGCTCAGATGCCCAGTAAGGATAAAAAATATAGCAGAAGATATCATAAATAAGCATAAACTTTTAAGGAAAGGTATAAAACTAAAACACAAGCCTCTTAAACATAATATTCAGAATAATATGGAAAGAACAAATCAAATAATTCCATTTAAACGTTCACATGCCAAGAATTTTACCATACCATCACAGACTTGTGCCAAGATACTAGTTTGTCTCATGATACCTATTGATGCATTGAGGGGTTATAGAGGGACCCACCCTTCACTTACTAAGTCCAATGCATCCCTCTTATGAAAAGGGTGGAACATAACATAAATATTCATATTAAAACTAGAATACAAAATGTTAATACTTTAACCATAAACCATGAATGGTATAAACATAGCACATACACAATAAAATATATCATAAACCCTTCAATACAATATGTAAGATTGTATCATAATAATTCAACCTCAAATAAGAATAAAATACAATAAATGATTTTCACATAGATGAACATAATTTAATAAATTCATTAAAACTTTTTGAGGAAAATATCCCTTTTTTATAATGAAATCATCTAGAAGTTGCACAATAATAAAAGAAAAAATTTCTTTTGAAAATAACTTTATAATATTGTAATTAAATATTTAAAATTTTAAGGCATTATAATGGTTTAAAATAGCCGCTTGCACCGTATAATTTAAAAAACATTCTTTCCTTAATTTTTTGAAAATGTTACAAAGTAACTCATTTGGAAAATGATGAAAAGATTCATTTCAAAACATTTTGTAAAAATTAAAACATGGGTAAAAATGAATTTAAACAATTTTAGATAATATTTTTAATTAAATTTTAAGAAACATGTACATGGATGATAAATATGTCCCAGTAGATACTTACATATAAGCAATCTCAGACAATGAAGAGATTGTGAAATTAACCCTTACTATATACTTTCCTTTAATCGAGGATGATTTAGCCTCCTGTATAATGGTTAAAACATGTTATTAAATTATACCAAGACCATATTCATATTTATGATATCATATATTATACTCTTATATCATTTTGGTAATATTATTTCAGTATTACTGTTGTTTCGGGTGTTAGCTGCTTCGTTTTCCCATTCATGTTTTGTCATGTAAGTCATGTTTTTTATTCATATGATATATTTTATTCATATCAATAATGATATTAAGCTCATAATTACTATTTTTACTCATCATATAAATTTTATAATCATTCTTTAATGGTTAACATGGAGAATGAATCTCATCGCGTTGTGGAGATAGTAGGCCGTACGTACGCACGAGCGACAATATCGTTACCTTAATGGTTAAATTGTATAGAATTGGATGGTATATTAATTATACAGAATAATTTTAATTTTATATTCATTATTTATATCCATTATACTCATCATCATATCCATACAAATAAATTAGTGTTTCATAATAAATTACACCACAACGTGGATATGATAAGCCATACGTACGCACATATGGTGATATTTCTCTTCATATGATGGATAAATTGAGTAATATGGTTATAAAATAATTATAATAATATCTCAGTATATGTATTACACTGTATTTATTATTTTTATATGTAAAAAAATAGAAATAAGAAGTATAATAAGAAAAGAACTTTGAAAGAGGTGATAAAACAATTACCTCTTTTTCGGGTGTCTCTTTTTTGGTTTGCACTAAAGGACTCCTTAGGATGGATTTCTGCCCAAAGTGTGGCCTCTAAGATGAATTTAGGGAAGTTAGGAGAAAAATTGGGTAGGTTTTGGCCAAGCCAAATGGATTTTTAGGTGTGAATTAAAGAGAAGGAGAAGTTCCCTTTTATAAGAGAGGTGATGAACACTTTTGGAAGATCTTAAAATATTAATTTATTATAAATTAATTTTCGGTTTAAAATAGATAAAAAGTGATTTATTTCTAGGATAAGATTATTATTAGTCTAAATCCTGTCATCCAATTATTTTTAGACAAGTTTATTCATGAAATTATCCTTATCTTTTGGGTTTAACCCTTAGTTAAACGGTTTAACTCTTACCACGTCTTCTTGTATTTTTACACTACAGAGTTAATATAGTTACTATAAAATACCAAACAAACCCCAATTGGATAATTTATAAAATATTTAACACTATACTAGTTATTTTGTTCAACCTGAGATTTTTATAAATTTTATAAAGTTTAATTAAATATTATTTATTTTAAAGTATCATTTATGTCAATTTTGATACTATTCAAAATTTGAAATTTTAAAAATATCAAACCTATTTGATAAATTCAAACCAATAATTATAAAATGTCACTAAAATATCTATGTTATATATAAAATTAGTGTATGTCATTAATTAAGTCAAATTACGTAACGCCCCGACCTCAGTTACCCAGAGTTGGTGCATTATTACATAACATTGGCATGATACAAGGAATCATGTCCTGAAAGACTGATCAGTTTAGTAGAATTGGAAGTACTAGATACAAACATAAGTTTTAAATTAAATTATAAAATGAAAAACAACAAAAAAATTGTATCCTTTTAACACATTCATATCCCTTAGACTATCCCTACAGGTCATTCATAATATACTTCTTCATATCCTGGGAAAAATAAAACATAGAAAGGGGTGAGCTCAGATGCTCAATAAGGGTAAATAATTTAGTAGAAGATATAAACTTTTAAGTCAAGATGTGTAATAAAAAAACTGCCTTTTAAACATAAACTTGAACATAATATAGAGAAAAGAAATCAAACATTACCATATAAACATGCACATGAACATTCTACTAGTCGAATAATCACATGTAATAATTAATTTCATAATGAGGTAATGCCTAACGTCGGACAGCATTACCCCATAGTCAAGGCCTCATGGAAAGACTAAAAATAATTTTTTTTTCAAGGAATTGTGACAAGATACTAGTTTGTCTCATGAGACCTACCAATGCATCGAGGAGTTATAGCGGGCTCCACCCGTCACTTACTAAGTCTAATGCATTGCTCATATGAAAAAGTTGAAACATAACATAAAAATTCGTATTAAAACTAGCATATGAAATGTTAATAATTTAACCATAAACCATGAATGGTATAAAAGTAACACATCCACGGTCAAACATATCACAAAAACTTCAATACAATATGGAAGATTGTATCATAATAAATCAACTTCAAACAAACGTAAAATCCAACGAAGGATGTTGACATAGATGAAATCAATCCAAAAACTATTTGAGTGAAATATTTATTTCTACATTTAAATAATTAAAAATTAAAGAAAAAATTTATTTTGAAAATATTCATATAAGATTGTAAGGGAATATTATAAGGTGTTATAACAGTAGAAAATAGCCGCACTCGCCGTATAAGTTAAAAAAACATTTTTTCCTTAATTTGTCGAAAAGGTCTTAACGTACCTTATTTGGAATGTGATGGAAAGATTACTTTAAAACCATTTTATAAAAAATAAAACAAGGGTATAAATGAATTTAAAAAATAGTGTAGTAAATATTAAAAATGTTTTGAAATACATTTTTAAAAAACACAGATGTGGATGATAAAGAGGTCTCACTAGATACTCATGTATAAACAACCTCAGATAAAATTGATTATAAAAATATCCCTTACCTTGTAATTTTCCTTGGTTAAGGGTAATTTATACTCCTGTATAATAGTTAAATCATTTTTATTAAATTATAAAATAACAAAATACCTAAATATGATATCATATATGATCTTCTAATATTGATTTGTTAATAATATTTTAGTAGTATCATTGTTTCAAGTGTTAACTGATTCATTTTCCTTTATATGTTTTATTACATAAGTCATGTTTATTATGGATAGGATGTATTTGATTAATATAAATAATGATATTAATTTCTTAAATATTACTTTTAATCATAAAATGAAAATTATTCTTGAATGGTTATGATGGAGAATGAATCTCATCGTGTTCGTGGAGACGGTAATCCATACGTATGCACGAGCGACAATACCATTATATTGATGGTGAAATAATTTGTAATTGGATGTTATATCATATATAAAGAATCCTTAACATGTTATATTTATTATTTACATAAGTAATACTCATTATTATACCCATCCAAATAATGAAGTATTTGAATAACAAACTACACCACGACGTGGAGACGGTAAGTCGTACGTACGCACATATGGTGACTTATCATTCATAGGATGGATAGAATAATGAATATGTTTGTACCATATTTATAATAACATAAAATAATTTATAAGGTACTGGATTTATTATTTTGGTATGGAAACAAAAAAGAAAGAGGAAGTGGAATAAGAAAAGAACTTTGAAAGAGGTGGTGAAATTATTACCTCTTCTTCGGGTGTTTCTTTTTGAGTTGATAAAAAGGGTTCCTTAGGTTGGATTTATGATCAAAGTAAGTCCTATAGTTATAAGGGAGGGTATTTGGGAGGATATTTTAGCAGGTTTTTTCTAATAAAAATGACTTTGGAGGTGTGATTTTGAGAGAAGGAGAAATACCCTTTTATAAGAGAGAAGAGAGTCACTGTAGGAAAAGCTTGAAATATTATTTTATTATACAATAATATTCGGTTTATAATGGCTAAAAAATAATTTTTTTCAATGTTAAGGTGGGTATGGGTATAAAAACTCTCAACCAATAAGTTTTATATAGGTTTAGGTCACCATATTAACCTTATTTTTTAGATTTAACTCTTAGTTAAATAGTTCAACTTTTACCACTTATTCTAATATTATTATAATAAATGGTTAATAAAATTACTATAAGATTCCAAGATAACACCAAGTGGTTAATTATACATATATATATATATATATATTATTATATAAGTCTTTTGGCTGAACTTTAGATTTTTAGGACTATTATATCATTTAATAATATAGTATTTGTTTTAAAAACTCATTTATGTCAATTTTGACATCATTTTGTATTTGGTTTTGTGAAAGTCATAAGAACTATATTAATTAGAAAAAAAATACATTGAATAAATAATAACATGTCATATTGACCTATAAAATTAATTTATGACATCAAAACATTCAAATTATATTTATTTTAATATTTATAATATTAGTTATCTGATTCTTTCATTAATAAGGAAAATACTGAATCATTATTGTGTCATATATAAATATATTTATTTCATGTCTAAAACTTATAAATAAAATATCATGATGTAGGAAATATTTTTATATTTCTAATTACTATTTATAGTTGAATAGATCAATTATATAACATCATATAAAAATTGTTTTACTAAAAGATACATGCTTTTGTTATTTTTGTCTTTACTTTAGATTATTTACTATAAAATGTCATTATCACTCCCAAGTGGCTCCATGGGGTCCCAAAATTGACCCAAGGATGACCATGGTAGGATATTCATCATAAAATAGGGTTAGGACACGTGTTAAGGCAATTTAATATTATTATAATATTATTTTTTACCCTTATTTATCAGATTTACCCTTTAACCATGGTAAATAAAATATTTTCTGAAATAATTATTCATAATGTATAAAAATAAAAGTTAACTATTTACACAATTTATACCTTATGATTCCAAATATGAAATTTATTTTTCCAAATTCAAAACACAGAATTTGCAGAAATTAATTTAAAATTAATTCCTGTTGTCGAAACCAAAAAACAATTTTTAAGTAAATACTATCAAAAGATTGAGATATGTTTATATACTATTTAAATGTGAAATTACTTATAATGAACTAAATTTTATTAAATTATAAAAATATAATCTAATTATACTTAAAAACCATTTAAATTTATAATTTAACACTATAAATTATTTTGATTAAAAAAGTTGTTTTTAATTAAAAGTTTCAAATATTGGATTTAAAAAGGGTTGTCCATTAAAAGGCAGTAAAATTGCATTTTATGAAAAATGCTTCTTTTAACTAAAAAAATGAATTTGTTATTATATTATGTCTAGGAAACACATAATATGGATTCTAAAATTATATATAATATATAAAATTTGAAATTCAGTAAATACTATTCATAACCACTTTTTGAACGGCAGGTTTGGTAAGTCATGGTGCACTCGAACTCAGTGTTGCGTGTAGTGCAAGTTATTGAATTACTTTGAAGAGATAACTTACTATGAAATATTGGGGTGTTACATTCTCCCCTACTTCAATAAATTGTGTCCTCACAATTTGAAATTTTTCTTTTAAAATAAAAGGTTAAAAATAGAAAAATACCTTTGTGGAAAACCCACATCGGAAATTGGGTTAATAAAATTTAGTCTTAATAAGAGGGAAAGGGAAATGAAAAATTCACCACAAAATTATGATCTCAATTAGGAGAACATTGGTGGAAATTAGAGACACATAATTGGAGGAAAAATGTAAATATTTATAAGGAGTGGTTGAGGTCATCAATCACAAACAATTGTAAAATCGAGGGCCTCAAAGCCATCAATCTATGATGATTTAAAATATCATCATTTTAACAAAACATAAGGTATTAGGATAACCCATTTTTGGTTTTAAGATCCTTTCCCTAAAGTTTAAGAATTAATTTATTCATATAATAAGAGGGAAAAAATATACTTGACAATTATAGTTTCATCCTTCAACTAATTCCTACCACAAACTCATCTTTCACTCCAAAATATAATAGAATTAAAAAATATTATATTTATCCTAATCGTATAGGGTTCCAAAAATAATGAATTTATAATTCATTTGTTAGACTATTTAAAGAAAATACATTATACAAACCAAGACATCATTGATACGACAATCAAATGAAATAATTCTTTAATAACAACACAAGAACACTAGTCATTCCTCTTCATCTGTGGTGGTATCATAACTTGATTATTATCTAATAGCATCATTTGGGGCATACTTTGATGATTTGGACATTTATTCATGTAGTGTCCCAACTCTTTGTAGATGAAGCATTGTACATTTGAAACCTTTTTCTTACCCTTGAAATCATGTACTTGGTGTCCTTTTTCTCCACACTTATAAAAAACTCCCATTCCCTTCAAGCATTTACCAAGGTGATTCTTTCTACAGTTATCACATATGGGAAAAACCTTATTTCCCATCTTCCCTTTATCCAAATTTCTCTCTACCATCATTTTTTTTCTCTTGATTCCCTTCAAAACCATAGGAATCAGAGTATTATTTACTTATCTTATTAACGAATGATATTATTTATTCATATGATGAGAATACGTGGGAGACTATTTAACTTCTAAATGTTGTCTTAATACCATGAAAGATATGATCCTTATTACTCTTTGGATCATGCGTATTACTAGAGTTCTCATTCCTTATACTGGGCACCATTTCAAAACAATGGCATACACTAGGTTAGTTTATGAATCGAAATGCATAATTCCAAACTTGTAAAATACCTAATGTAAATTGAAAAGATTAGGCATGTAATATATAATCATAAAAAAATGTTTTCTTTGAGGAAGTATTTACTTCTAAATCCTTCATAATGGCTTGTAAAAAAATGTGAATTACCCTAAGCATATCCCTCAGAAGTGTCGTAACCAAGAGTGCAGCAAGGCCCATTTTCGTGTACCAGGATACCCCTGGTCAAGCCTGAAACTCCTTGTTAGAGTTTTTACTCTTAGGTACATCTATGTCAGATCTTCCTCTACCTGATCGTATCCAGACAAGGATATATTGCTTGGAAAATACACAAAATATCTACATTACCAAAATTCTAGGAAGTTCTTCTATACTAATCCTCAAATTCTATCTCAGGGTAATGTACTCTAATCATGGTTTTTCTAAATCTAGTTTCCAAGGTTTGTACTAAACTTCCTCTAATACCAACTATAATGCCCCGGACCTAGTTACCCAGAGTTGGTGCATTGTTATATAACATTGGCATGATACAAGGAATCATGTCCTGAAAGACCGATTGGTTTAGTAGCATTGTAAGTCTTAGATACAAAAATAAGTTTTACATTAAATTATAAAATGAAAAACAACAACAACATTGTCTCCTTTGAACATATTCATATCCCTTAGACTATACCTACAGGTTAGTCATAATATACTTATTCGAATCCTAGAAAAACTAAAACATAGAAAGGGGTGAGCTCAGATACTCAGTAAGGGTAAATAATTTAGCAGAATCTATAAACTTTTAATGCAAGATGTGTAATAAAAAACATCCTTTTAAACATAAACTTGAATATAATATGAAGAAAATAAATAAAATATTACCATATAAACATGCACATGGATATTCTACTAGTAGAATAATCACATGTAATAATTAATTTCATAATGAGGGAATGCCTAACACCGGACATAATTACCACATAGTCAAGGCCTCGTGCCAAGACTAAAAATAAAATTTTTGTCATGTCCTTGTGCCAAGACACTAGTTTGTCTCATGAGACCTATTGATTCATAAAGGAGCTATAGATGACTCCACCCATCAATTACTAAGTCCAATTCATTCCTCAAATGAAAAGATTGAAACATAACACAAACATTCATATTAAAACTAGCATACGAAATATTAATACTTTAATCATAAACCATGAATGGTATAAAAATAACACATCCATATTAAAAAATATCACAAAAAATTAAATACATTATGGAAGATTGTATCATAATAAATTAACTTCAAACAAACGTAAAATCCAACGAAGGATGTTGACATAGATGAAATCAATCCAAAAACTATTTGTGTGAAATATTTCTTTCTACATTAAAATAATCCAAAAGTAAAGAAAAAATTTATTTTAAAAATATTCTTATAAGCTTTTAAGGGAAGCTTTGAAGGTGTTATAATGACGGAAAATAGCCACACTTTCCGTATAAGTTAAAAAAAATTCTTTCCTTAATTTGTCGAAAAGCTCCTAAAGTACCTTATTTGGAAAGCGATGAAAAGATTCATTTCTAACAATTTTATAAAAATTAAAAAAAGGGTATAAATGAATTTAACCCATAGTCTAGTAAATATTAAAAATGTTTTGAAATACATTTTTAAAAAACACAGATGTGGATGATAAAGAGGTCCCAGTAGATACTCACGTATAAACAGGCTCAGATAAAAGAGATTGTAAAAATAACCCTTACCTTGAACTTTTCCTTGGTCGAGGGTACATTAAAATACTATATAATAGTTAAATAATTGTTATTAAATTATACAATAACCACATACATAAATATGATATCATATATGATCTTCTAATTTTTCTTTGTTAATAATATTTCAGTAGTATCATCGTTTCGGGTGTTAACTGATTCATTTTCCTTTATATGTTTTGTTAAATAAGTCATGTTTTTTATGGATAAGATGTATTTAATTAATATCCATAATTATATTAAGTTCTTAAACATTATTTTTAATCATAAAATGAAAATTATTCTTGAATGGTTACGATGGAGAATGAATCTGATCGCGTTCTTGGAGACGGTAATCTGTACGTACGCATGAGCAACAATACCATTCTATTAATGATGAAATTGTATGTAATTAAATGGTATATCATATATAAAGAATACTTAATATTTTATATTTATTATTTACATAAGTTATACTCATTATTATACCCATCCAAATAATGAAGTGTTTGAATGAAAAACTACACCACGATATGGAGACGATAAGCCGTACGCACGCACGTATGGTGACTTGTCATTCATAGGATGGATAGAATAATGAATATGGTTATACCATATTTATAATAACATCAAAACATGTATAAGGTACTAGATTTGTTATTTTTTTATGGAAACAACAAAGAAAGAGGAAGTGGAAGAAGAAAAAAACATTGAAAGAGGTGGTGAAATTATTACCACTTCTTCAGGTGTTTCCTTTTGAGTTGATCAAAATGGATCCTTAGGTTGGATTTATGATCAAAGTAAGGCCTATAAGTAGAAGGGAGGGTATTTGGGAGGATATTTGAGTAGTTTTTGGCCAAGAAAAATGGCTTTGGAGGTGTGATTTTGAGAGAAGGGGAAGTACCCTTTTATAAGAAAGGTGATGGTCACTTTAGGAAAAGCTTGAAATATTATTTTATTATACAATCATATTCAGTTTATAATGACTCAAAAATAATTTATTTTGAGGATAAGGTGGGTATGGGTCGAAAAACTCTCAACCAATAGGTTTTATATAGGTTTAGATCACTATATTATCCTTATCATTTTGATTTAACTCTTAGTTAAATAATTTAACTTTTACCATGTATTCATGTATTATTATAATAAATGGTTAATAAACTTACTTTAAAATGCCAAAAGAACCCAAATTGGTTAATTAATGACATATCTATTATTATACGAGTCTTTTGGACAAACCTTTGATTTTTAGGACTATTATATCATTTAATAATATAGTATGTGTTTTAAAAACTCATTTATGTCAATTTTGACATTATTTAGTATTTGGTTTTTTTGAAAGTCATAAAAAATTGATTACTTTGAAAAAAAACGTTTAATAAATACTAACATGTCATATTCACCTGTAAAATTATTTTATGGAATAAAAAATTTCAAATTATATTTATTTTAATATTTATAATATCATTTATTTGATTCTTTCATTAATAAGGAAAATACTGTATCATTATTGTGTCATATATAAATATATTTATTTCATGTATAAAAATTATAAATAAAATATCATGATATAGAAAATATTTTTATATTTATAATGAATATTTATATTCAAATAAATCAATTATATATACTCATATAATTTTTTTTACTAAAAGATACATGCTTTTGTTATTTTTGTCTTTACTTTAGATTATTTAATATAAAATGTCATTATCACTCCCAAGTGGCTCCATGGGGTCCCAAAATCGACCCAAGGATGACCATGGTAGGACATGTTTCATCCAATTAGGTTAGGACACATGTTAGGGTAATTTAATATTATTATAATATTATTTTCACCCTTATTTACTGGATTTATCCTTTAACCACAGTAAATAAAATATTTTCCGAAGTAATTATTCATAATGTCTCAAAATAAAAGCTACCTATTTACACAATTTGGATATCCTGAATCCAAATATGAAATTAAGTTTTTCAAATTCAAAATATATAAGTTGTAGAAATTAATTTAAAATAAATTCCCATTGTCGAAACCAAAAAATGGGGTTTTAAGAAGTAAAAACTATCAAATGGTTAACATATGTTTATGTACTATTTAAATGTGAAATTAATTATAATGACCTAAATTGTATTAAATGATAAAAATATAATCTAATTATACTTAAAAACCATTCAAATGTATAATTTAACACTATAAATTATTTTGATAAAAAAAGTTGTTTTCAATTAAAATTTAGTATTTTTCACTATTCACCAAAATATGAAAGTTATCAGAAAAACACCAAAAATTTATCGAAACTAAATATTTATATCACAATTCTAAATAAGAAGTTTATTTTGTCAAATTGAATATATAAAAGTGTCAAATATTGGATTTAAAAAGGGTTCTCCATTAAAAGGCAGTAAAATTTCATTTTCTGAAAAATACTTATTTTATTTGAAAAAATGAATTTGTTCCTATATTATGTCTAAGAAACACATAATATGGATTATAAAATTATATATAGTACATAAAATTCAAAATTCAGTTAATACTATTCATAACGGCTTTTTGAACGTCTAGTTTGGTAAGTCATGGTGCGCTTGAACTCGGTGTTGTGTGTAGCGCAAGTTATTGAATTACTTTGAAGAGATAACATACTATGAAATCTTGGGGTGTTACAAATTATATTTATTTTAATATTTTAAATATCATTTAATTTATTCTTCCTTTAATAATTCAATTACTGCATCATTATTGTGTGACCTTTTAATTTAATTATTTATTTCCTAAAATTAAAAAAATACCATTATGTAGATAATCATTTTAGATTTATAAAGACTATTTATCAATGAATTTATCTTATTTATAAACTTATATTAAAAACGGTTTAGTTATTAAAATTTTAATATGACATTTTTAACTCTTCTTTAAATAAAATATAATAAATGTCTTAATCTAACACAAGTGGCTTAAAAAAGATCATAATTTCAACATAAGGTTTATTTTGGTCAAAATACACTTATCCAATGAAATTAGGATAAGTGTTAGTATAATATTATATTATATAATATTAATTTTACCTTTAATTACCATATTTACCTTTAACCATGGTAAATAAAATAAAAAAGTTACTATTCACCAAAAATTATTTTGATCTTATTAGACAAAATTTTTCATACTGATTACAACCATGTATGTTAATTTTCAAAATTCAATTCACAGAAGTGGTAAAACTACATTTATTGCAAGTCCTATAGATGTGGCTAGAAGGCGGGTAAAAGAGACGTTCAAAAGTTTAATAAATTTTTATATCTAATTCTATTATAAAATTATTCCAATAAAATATATTAGATTAATATATGTATTATTCAACTATTGTAACTTTAAAATCAATTTATATTAAAACAAATATTTAAATTAAATAGTTGGTTTTTAACAACAATATAGTATTTTTCACTATTCATCAAAAATTAAAACTTTTTAGAAAATTACCAAAATTTCACCCGAAGATAATTTTGATATTCTGAATTCAAAAATGAAGTATATTTTGAAAAATAAAATTTATAAAATTTATAACTTGGTTAATAATATTCATAACTGCTTTTTAAATGGTTATTTTGAAAGGTCATGGTGCGCTCGAACTCGATGTTGTGTGTAGCACAATCTATTGAATTATTTAAAAAGAAGCGTACCAAGGAATATAGGGGTGTTATATTCTTCTCTAATTCAAAAAATTTTGTCCTCAAAATTTCTAGAATATCACTTCATAAAAATATTCGCATGGTTCTTCATCATAATTTCTTCAGGTTCCCATGTTACCTCTTCCATTTTATGGTTTCTCCAAAGAATATTTACCAGAAGAGTCATCCAATTTCTCAACACTTGTTCTCTAGTATCAATAATCTTGATAGGCTCTTCACAATAAGACAGATCAGGTTCCAGTTCTATTTCTTCATAGGAGAGTACATGCGTTGGGTCTGGAATGTATTTCCTTAACATTGATACGTAGAACACATCATGAACTTTGGAGATACTTGGAGGCATTTCCAAATGGTAAGCTCCAGCTCCAATTAATTCCAGAATTTCAAAAGGTATGATGTACCTGGGACTTAATTTACTCTTCTTAACAAATCTTATAACACCCTTCCATGGATATACCTTCAAGAAAACATGATCTCCCACTTGAAATTCCAAATTCTTCCTTTAGTTATCAACATAGATATTTTACCTACTTTGAGCTGTTTTAATTTGGGTCTAAATAGTTTTTACCTTTTTCTGTCATTTCCTCAAAAATTTCTGGGCCTATTAGTTTTCTTTCACCAACATCATCCCAAAAATTTGGTGTATGACATATATTTCCATATAATGCTTCATATGGTGCTATCTGTATACTTGAATGGAAGCTATTATTATAGGAAAATTATACCAGAGGTAAATACTGATCCCACATAACTTGAAAGTCAAAATCGCAAGATATTAACATGTCTTATAATGTTTGAATATTCCTTTCTAATTGTCCATCAGTCAGTGGGTGGTAGGTAGTGCTCAAATGAAGCTCAGTATCTAGGATTTTCTAAAGAATTTTCCATAATTGTGATGTAAAATGGGGATCATGGTCATAAAAAATCGATAGGGGTACACCATGAAGTTATACCACTTCATTAATATACAGTATTTCTAAACACTGAAGTGGTAAATATTCTCTTATAGTAAGAAAATGTTTTGATTTGGTAAGTCGATAAAAAATAACCCATATTTCATCATTTCTTTTAGGAGTCTTTGGTATCCCCATAATAAATTCTATCATAATATTATCCCATTTACACATAGGTATAGGAAGGGGTTGCATGACTCCTCTAGGATGCTGTCTTCCAGCCTTCACCTATTGAAAAACCAAACATCTCAACACATAATCAACAATCTTCCTCTTCATGTTGTCCCACCAAAAATGTTCCATCAAATATATGTATATCTTAGTGCCAGAAGGGTGTATAGAAAAATTGGAGCTATGAGAATCATCCAATAATTCTATTTTTTAGATTAGGTATATAAGGAACATAAAGCCTCTTCCCAAATTTCAAAATACCATCTTCAAATATGAAGTTAATCAGTCTCCCATCATTCAAAACTTTAATTTTATTTTGAACCTCCTCCTCATCAGACTAATAGCTTTTTATCCTTTTTATTAAATAAGGTTTGGAAACCATTTGAAAAAGTTGTGATATTTCAACTTCCATGATAATTCCCATATCCATCTTTACTAAATCCATAAACATAAGATCCCTTTCAACTCTCATTTTGTTTATAACTCCATGGTCTTTTCTACTCAAAGCATCTTACACCTTATTTTCCTTCCCTGGGTGGTAGTGTATTGTGCAATCATAATTCTTGAGTATCTCAAGCCATCTACTTTGTCTCATGTTGATTTATTTATGTGAAAAAATATATTTCAAACTCTTATTATTAATATATATCTCACATCTTTCACTATAGATATAGTGTATCCATATCTTCAGAGAAAAGATTAATGCTGCTAACTCCATATCATGAGTTGGATAGTCTTGTTTACTAATTTTTAATTGCCTTGATGCATAAGTAATAACCCTATAATTCTGCATAAGGACACAACTAAGTCCTTTCCTTGATGCATCATTATTAATCACAAACCCATCATTCCCAGATGGTAGAGTCAAGATAGGATAATTGAATAATCTTCACTTAAATTCTTCAAAAACATTCTTCAAACTCTTTTTTTCAAACTAATTTAACCCCTTTATGTGTGATATTGGTTAATGAGTTTTCCAATCAGAAAAAATTATGGATGAAATGTCGATAGTAACCCACTAAACCGATAAAACTGCATACCTCAGTTATACTCGTAGGTTCTGAACATTCTTGGATTACATTTATCTTTAAAGGATCAACATAGATTCCATCCTTTGAGACAATATGTCCAAGAAAAGAAATTTCCTGAAGCCATAATTCATACTTTCTAAACTTCACATATAGTTCATTTCTTTTAAGAGTCTTCAGAACAATATGAAAGTGGTTATCATGGTATTTGTATCTTTTAGATTATACCAAGATATCATCAATAACTTCTATAAAAAAATCATCAAGATATCCCTTGAAAACTATGTTCAATAGATCCATGAAAACAGAAGGACCATTAGTCAATCCAAATAGCATTACCATAAATTCATAATGACCATACCTCGTTTGGAATGCTGTCTTTAGAATATCTTTCTTTTTTACACACAATTGAGGATATCTAGAACGAAGGTCCATTTTCAAAAAATATTGAGCTCCATGAAGTTGATCAAATAAATCATCAATGTGAGATAGGGGATACTTTTTCTTTATTGTAATAGCATTGATTTCTCTATATTTAATGCATAACCTCATTGATCCATATTTATTCTTAACAAAAAGAACTAGGGCTCCCTATAGAGAAACACTAGGGAAAATAAATCCCTTATTACTAAACTCCTCTAGTTGTTTCTTCAGCTCTACTAATTCCACGCTGGCTATTATATAACGAGTCTTTTATATTTTTCTTGTATTAGGGATTAAATCAATAGAAAACTCAACCTCATGCTTTGGGGGGTGTCTAGGTAAATCTTCGGAAAAAACATCAATGTATTCCTTTATAATAGGTGCATCTTCAATTTGAATATTTCTTTCTCCATCCCTAGACATTATTTCCTTTTCCTCCCCAAGAATCTCATTTAGTAAAGCTACTGGGGGTGGATTTTGATAATAATTAGGTTATGAAGTTTCTTCTATAAAGATAATGAATTCTACATCATCCTCACAAATCGCAACTTCCTTCTTCTTGGAATCATTTTTTGCATCATATTTTGATATCCAATATATACCAAGTATTATATCAAAGTAGACCATATGTATGGTAATAAAGTAGAAGATAATGCACATTTATATTCCACAATGGGAACTACCTGAAACATCTTTGTTACAATGAGACTTCCTTTAGGGGTTTTGACTGACAATTCCTTTTTTAAAGTGAATTGGAAATATCTAATTTTTAAAGAAAACTGGGAATATATAAAGGAATTCAAGGATCTAGAATCAAATAAATATTTTCCTATTTTTGAGGTTATTATTATAGTACCTGGCACATTATCATTAGAATTTTCAACCTCACCAGTTGTGATCGCAAAAGCTTGGCCTTGCTCCTTTGTCCTTTTTTGAGGTAAGTTTCCTTGACGCTTAGACAATAATTTTCATAATATCCCATTTCATTATAATTTTAGCATTGAAAATTGATAGCTTATTTCTTCCCCTTTCAATCACGATCTTGGTGGCCTTTTCTTTACACTTGTAACAAACTCCCATTCCCTTTAGGCAAGTATTGGGGTGTTTCTTCCCAAAATTACTATAGGGTGGAAGGTTAGCTTTTCCCTTCCTCCCCTTATTTCCTTTCCCAAAGTGTTCAATAACCCTCTTCTTTTCATGATTCCCTTTAAAGTCATAAGTATTAGATAATTCCTTTTTTATCTTGATATCACACGAGACTATATCTTCATATGACGAGAAAGATTGTGAGACCAATACCCATTAGAGGAATGGTTTTAACCCATCAAATAATTGATCAATCTTACTTATTGGGTTGCGTATGTAGTCTGCATCATGCCTTACTAACCTTGTGAAGTTAGCCTCTTATTTTTTAACATTCTCATCCTATTTTTGACTCAGACTCATAAATTGCCTTTCTATATCATCTCTCTCTTCACAAGGAAAGTATTTTTCTAGGAAAAGTTATTTAAACTACATCTATTACATATTTTCTACTTCTCCATCCTCTTTTGTTTTTTGTATTAATGACCACCATTGATCCATATCTCCTAAAAGACGATAAGATTCCATGATAACCTTTTCCCTTTTGTTACTCCCCAAATCAAGAAATATTTTCTATAAGGAAATTATCCATTGCTCAGCTAAAAATGGATTTATAGTCACATTTAATGTTGGAGATTGTTTTCTCATGAAGCGGTCTAACATTGATCCTTTGCTTTGTGGATTAGGGTTCTCCATGTGGGTAAGGTTATTATTCATAACCTGAGTCAGTTGTCCCAGTATGGTTATAATCTATTCAGCACCGGTTGTATCACCAACTCTACTATCATTATCTTTCATAAGAGGGAAATCCCTACAGGGATTACATGCATTGATACTATTTCTATTTCTTCTACTAGGTGCCTTTTGTAAACAATGAAATACAATATATTAGGTTATGAATCATAATGCATAATTCCAAACTAGTAAAATACATAACATAAATTGAAAATTTTATGCATATATAATCCATAATCATAAAAATGTTTCTTTGAGGACATAGTTAATCATAAATCCTTTATAATAGTTTGTAAAGAAAATATGAATTATCTGAAGCATATCCCTCAGGAGTGTCAAAATAGGTGCACAGTAAGTCCTATTGTTATGTACTGGGTTATCCCGAGTCAATCTCGGAACACCTTTTCAGAATTTTCACCCCTAGGTACATCTATGCCAAAACCACATCCACTTGTAGTATCCAGGAAAGGATTTATTTTCTAGGAATACCCATATAATCTATATATTATCAAAATTCTAGAATGTTATTCTATACTTATCCACAAAGTCTATCTTGGGGTAATGTTCCCTAATCAAGATTGTTTTATAAATATAGTTTTCAAGGTTTTTACTAAACTTCCTATGATACCAACTATAATTCCCTAACCCTAGAATCCTAGAGTTGGTGCATTATTTTATTACATTTGAATGATCAAAATAAAATTAAATCCCAAAGGATAGATCGATTTAGTAGCCTTGGAAATACTAGATACAAACATAAGTTTTACATTACATATTGAAATGAAAAAAACGTATTATCCCATTTGAAAGCTCTCATATCCCTTAGAATATCACTATATGTAAATCATAATATACTTTTTCACATACTAAGAAAAAATGAAACATAATAAAGGGATGATATTAGTTGCTTTGTAAGGATAAACAATACAGCGGAAGCTATCATAAATAACCATAAACTTTTAAGGAAAGGTATACAACTGAAACACAAGTCTTTTAAAGATAATATTCAACACAATATGGCAAGAATAAATAAAATAATTACATTTAAAGTTTCACATGGATATTATACTAGTCTAATAATCACATGAAATATTAATAACTATATCATAATGAGGAAATGCATAATACCAGACATCATAACCATATCGTCAAGGCCTCGTGCCAATACCATTACCATACCATCAAGGACTTGTGTCAAGACACTAGTTTGTCTCATGAGACCTATCGATTCATAGAGGGGATGTAGCGGGCCCCACCCATCACTTACTAAGTCCAATGCATTCCTCTTATGAAAAGGGTGAAACATAACATAAACATTCATATTAAAACAAGCATACAAAATGTTAATACTTTAACCATAAACCATGAATGGTATAAACATAGCACATCCATAATAAAATATATCATAAACCCTTAAATACAATATAGAAGATTGTATCATAATAAGTCAACCTCAAATAAGCATAAAATCCAACAAAGGATGTTGACATGGATGAAAATAATTTAATAAATTCATTAAAACTCATTGAGGGAAATATACTTTTTTTTTACATTGAAATCATTTAGAAGCCGCACAATAATAAAATAAAACATTTATTTTGAAAATAACCTTATAATATTGTAAGTAAATATTCAAAATTTTAAGTCATCATAATGGCGGAAAATAACTGCTTGCGCCGTATAAGCTAAAAATCATTCTTTCTTTAATTTGTTGAAAAGGTTGTAAAGTACCTCATTTGAAAAATGATGGAAAGATTCCTTTTAAAAAAATTTGTAAAAATTAAAACATGGTTAAAAATGATTCTAAACAATTTTTGATAATATTTTGAATTACAGTTTAAGAAACATGGACATGGATGATAATGATGTCCTAGTAGATACTTACGTATAAGAAATCTCAGATAATAAAGAGATTATGAAATTAACCCTTACCTTATACTTTTCTTTAGTCGAGGGTGAGTTAGAATCCTTTATAAAGGTTAAAACATGTTATTAAATTATACCAGTACCATATATATATTTATGATATCATATATTATACTCTTATATCATTTTAGTAATAATATTTTAGTATTACCGTTATTTAGGGTGTTAACTACTTTGTTTTTCCATTCTTGTTTTGTCATGTAAGTCATATTTTTTATTCATAGGATATATTTTATTAATATATAGAATGAAATTAAGTTCATAATTATTATTTTTACTCATCATATAAATTTTATAATAATTCTTTAATGGTTAACGTGGAGAATGAATCTCATCATGTCGTGGAGACGGTAGACCGTACGTACGCTCGAGCGACAATATCGTTACCTTAATGTTTAAATGGTATGGAATTGGATGGTATATTAATTATAAATAATAATTATAATGTTATATTCATTATTTATAATAATTATACTCATCATAATACCCATCCAAATAAATTAGTTTTGAATAATAAATTACACCATGACGTGGGGACAGTAAGCCATACAAACACACACATGGTGATATTGTTCTTCGTATGATGGATAAAATGAGTAATATGGTTCTACCATTATTATAATAACATATAAGTATATTAATGATACTGTATTTATTATTTCTATATGGATACAACATAGAAAGATGAAGTAGAATAAGAAAATAACTTTGAAATAGGTGATAAAATAATTACCTCTTTTTCGGGTGTCTCCTTTTGGTTTGCACAAAAGGACTCCTTAGGATGAATTTATACCCAAAATTGTGTCCTCTAAGATGAAGTGATGGATGTTGGTAGAATAATTGTGTAGGGTTTTTCTAAACCAAATGACTTTGGATGTGTGAATTAAAGAGAAGGATAAGTTCCCTTTTATAAGAGAGGTGATGGGCACTTTTGGAAGATCTTAAAATATTAATTTATTATAAATTGACTTTCGGTTTCAAATAGATAAAAAGAGATTTATTTATAGGATAATTTGAGTATTTTTATAAATACTATCATAAAAATATTTTAGATAATTTGAAGTTACGAAATTAACCTTATCTTTTGGCTTTAACCCTTAGTTAAACAGTTTAACTCTTACCGTGTCTTCTTGTATTTTTACACTATAAAGTAAATATAGATAATATAAAATACCAAAAAAACCAAAATTGGATAATTTATGACATATTTAACACTATACTAGTTAATTTTATGAACTTTATATTTTTATTAATTTTATAAAATTGAATTAAATATTATTTATTTTTAAAGTATCATTTATGTCAATTTTGATACTATTCAAAATTTGAATTTTTAAAAATATTAAACCATGATGGTAACTCAGAAAAAATACATATAATATGTCACTAAAATGTATATTTTATCTATAAAATTATTTTATGTCATTAATTTGGTCAAATTATATTTATTTTAATATTTTAAATATCATTTAATTGATTCTTCATTTAATAATTCAGTTACTGCATCATTATCATGTCACCATTTAATTTAATTATTTATTTACTAAAATTAAAAAATACCATTATATAGATAATAATTTTTTATTTATAATGACTATTTATAGTATATTTTATCTTTTCTATAAACCCATATTAAAAATGGTTTAGTTATTAAAATTTGAATATGACATTTTTAACCCTTCTTTAAATAAAATATAATAAATGTCTTAATCTTACACAAGTGGGTTAGAATATATAATAATTTTTACCTAAGATTTATTTTGGTCAAAACACACATATCAAATGAAATTAGGTCAAGTTTTAGTGTAATATTATATTATTATAATATTAATTTTACCTTTAATTATCCTATTTACCTTTAAATGTGGTAAATAAAATATAAAAGTTATTATTCACCAAAAATTATTTTGGTATTATTAGACCAAATTTTTCATACTGATTAAAACCATGTATATCCATTTTTTAAAATTCAATTCACATAAGTGGTAAAATTATATTTATTACAAATCCCGTAGATGTGGCTAGAAGGTGGGTAAAAGAGACGTTCAAATGTTTAATAAAAATTTATATCTAATTATATTATAAAATTATTCCAAAAAACTATATTGAATTAATATATGTATTATTCATATATTTTAGCTTTAAAATAAATTTAAAGTAAAATAATTATTTAAATGAAATAGTCAGTTTTTAACAACATTGTAATATTTTTCACTATTCATCAAAAACTAAAACTTTTCAGATAATTACCAAAATTTCACCCTAAGATAATTTTGATATTAAAAATTAAAAAATGAAATCTATTTTGAAAAATAAAATTTATAAATTTCATAATTTGGTTAATTCTATTCATAACCACTTTTTTAAACAGCTAGTTTGAAAGGTCATGGTGCGCTTGAACTCAATGTTGCGTGTAATGAAAGCTATGGAATTATTTAAAAGGAAGCACACTAAATAAACTTGGGGTGTTACAAACAATATCATAACATGTTTTAGCAATTATAATTTTAAACTAAGTTATACATGTTTTAAAAACTATTTTTAAACTCGATATTATAAATTGAAATAAATCTAATTAAAATCAATGAAAACTAAAAAAACTAAAACAAACATACCATTCTAAACTAAAACCAAATTAAATTAATTATAGTAGTACCAACATGATAAATCCATTGCAAGATGAAATGAATGAACTGTGAACATATATGGTTTCTTCTATATATTACCCACTAATACTTAAGGTTTAACATCAATTCTCACAATTGGATAATTTGAGTCATAAAATAAAATATTTTGGTCCCCACCAATGGGGTAATCAATGGTGTCAATTTCATCACCACCATCATTAAAAATATTTATTGGTATTGTGCCAATAATGACACTATAATCAGCTATGATATGATCTTTCACATAAAAAACTTGTTTTTTCATTGATTCCAAATTATATGGTTCATCAGTAGCCATGAATCAATTCATGTCAATAACTCTTAATCTAGAGTCATTAATAAATATACCATGTTACCTCTTTGAATTAAAACATCTTTATTTCATTATAGTGACTCAACCATGAGATTAGTAATCCAATAACAATATTTTTTCAACAACTGTAACATCCCAGGTAAATAAAGAATAAAGAATTTTCATATTTATTAATATTTAAGAATTAAATATTAATTTTAATTAAAAGGGGTTTCTACGTTCGATAGCGTACTCGGTACGCAACGATGAGTTTCTTTGAAAACTTACGTTGCACACAAGTAATAAAATAATATTATTTTAAATGTTAGTTAACGAGTAGCCGTTTTACTGGCGGGAATGGATAGAAATAACTAAAATATGATTATATGTGTTTTTAAATGTTTTTACATTTATCCAATAAAGGATAGAGGATTAAAATACGGAAAGAGTTCAATTTTAGGCATTTATACCCTAATTTTCACGAAAGGTCCACTTATCACCTTTTGACGGAGAACCGTCATTAAATATAGTTTTGATCGATCTTATAAATTCTATTGGACCAAATATAACTCTTCTTTAGAATCGGGACATCAAAATTTACTTTGTGTAAATTTTTGGTACCTTTCTGATAAAGTTCATTTTTTAATGAATAGTGTAAAATGTTGTATTTTAATTCAAAAACTCTTTTTAATCTAATTTATTTATATGATTAGATTATCTTTTGAATTGGTTTTAAAGTGAAATTAGAAAATATTTTTATCATTAAATCCAATAGTGGTCGTTGGAATTAATTTCACTTTGAAATCGGACTTAAACTAGTGTCAATCTTTTGATACTTATTATTTTATAAAAACACGCTATTTGCTCTGACAGCGGGAATTAATTATTAAATTAATTAATGTGACTTATATGTTTTTAATTTTGTAAAATATACTTCATTTTTGAATTTGTAATATCAAATATAGCTTAGGGTGAATTTTTGGTAATTTTCTGAAAAACTTCAATTTTTGATGAATAGTGAAACCACTAAGTGGTACTTATAAAGACTGATTTTCCGTTTAAATGAAATTTTGCCATCATTGTGTTTTGAATTTAAAAAATCTGACATACATGGTTGTCATTAAGAAGTAAAATGTGGTTCAATGAGATTATAATAATTTTTTGGTGAATAGTAACTTATTAAGTTCTTAATCGCGATTAGTTGTAATTAGTGTAGTTTAAGGTATAAATAATGCTTTAATAATATGAAATGACCTAGACACATGTACCAACCTCATTGGATGTGTAATGGACAACCAAGACAAGCCATGGGTCAACTTGGGGACCCCATGGAGACACTTTGGTTGGGAAATGACATAAATAACTTTTTATTAAATGTTAAAGTAAAAATGACACAAACATAATATGTCTTACGAAAAGAATTTTTAAATGGGGTTATAAAGATCATATTTTTGATTATAAATAGTCATTGGAAATATAAAAATATTTCCTACATCATAGTATTTTTTTTATAATTTTTAGACATCAAATAAATTAAATTATTTATGACATAATAATGATGCAGCGATGACATCATTATTTGACGATTTAAATAAAATGGAAAGATAATGTAACATCTATGAACTAAACATGTCCAAAACCAATTGGATGAGTGGATTTCGAACCCTTATCACCTTATCCACTAATTATATTAATGTGGGACCTTTTAAAACCGAAAAACATTTTCAAATAAAGTAATATTTCTTTACTTTCCAAAAGTGCCCCTCCTCTCCTCTTATAAAAGGCCCCCACCTCTACCTCATTTCACACACTCCTCAAGCCTTTGGATCGGCCAACCCCTTCCCATTTACTCTATCCACATCCCTCTCCTCATCCTAGAGGATTCACTTTGGGAAAAATCCTTTCAAAGGAAGCCTTTAGGCTCAAATCAAAAGGAGTTACACTTTTAAAGGTAATTCATTATCTCTTGTTCATTTGTTTTATTTTGCTTCTCCAACCCTCTAAACTCTTTTTATTTACTTCTTTTCTAACAACAACAGTATATTAAATATACTAGGATATTGTTATAAGATTTATTTGAGCTACACTCTCACACAACTACATCAAATGGTTAAAGAACATACGGTTTCCGTGGATGGCGAAATTCTGCCTCCCGAAACGATGATTGTTCAATACTCATTTAACACCTTCAAAGGTGGCCATTATGATGTCACTATTTTTATATATGATATATAATATGTTTATTTTTCTTTAAGCTTATGTATTTTTCATTTTGGGCATACCTTTATGGTTTCCATTATGGGTAAACACGATATCTTCATTTAAGGAAGTGCGGACTACTGCCCCCTCAAAGTGATGTGATTCGTTAATGCCATATGTGGGACGTGTAAAGGATGGACTTAAAGTTATTATATATGATGTTATACTGTAATTATAATATACCTCTATATCATTATTATTTCTTTCCATTAAAGTATGAGATAGAAATGAAAGTAGCGTTCATGCGTACATACGGCTTACCGTCTCCATGAACGGTGCATTTCATTTCTTATCCCCAAATGTATTGTACTATTAAAAGTACATGTATATAATGGATATATATAATTAATGATATATCTAAATGATGAATATAATTCTGGAATTAAAATATACATACCTCTCATTTAGGTTTAATTCCATTAATATGACAAAGAAATGAAAGTAGCGTTCATGCGTACGTACGGCTTACCGTCTCCATGAACGGTGCATTTCATTTCTTACCTCTAAATGATTATGTAATATTATAAATAAATTTATATGCTGGATATATATGATACATATTATATCCAAATCGGGAATTTCATTCTGGATATAAAGAACCTTTGACCACACGAACAACATGTAATTGTAAGAAGTCCACTTTCGACTTAAGAACCAAATATTGACAAAACAAACATTATTAACTTAAATGGTTACATAATGTTTATAACATGGAAATAAGTGATATAAAAGTAATAATTAACTTTAAAAAGGTTCTTAATCAAGTATAAATTAACTCAAGTTTATTATTCAGGACGTTAAAGAACGATCGAGTCAAGTCGGACCCGAGGTAAGGGAACTTCTTAACCCAATTTCCATTCTTTGGGTTAATCTCCTACTTTCAAATTATGTCATGATATTATTATGTCTTATTTTGTATTTTTACTTTCTTTATGTGTACCTATAGTGAATACACATAATAGATCTATTTTATTTTAAAAATGATCTTTTTAAGGACTTCGTCTCAATCTCCTTTCATTGAGGCATATTTTGTTTTATACACAACTTTCTTTTATACGGTGTATAAACCCCTTTGACTTTTACTTTTATACAAAAGGAATCTTTTTCTACAAAGCGTTTTACTAAACGACAAAAAGGAATGTTTTTTTAACGTACGTGGTGACAACGACCTTTTCCGCCGCCTCGAGTATTATTTGGTCTTTGGCTTTCTCAACAAGCCGTAATGTTTTTAGAATAAAATAAATACCATATACTCTTTTATGTATTTTGGTATTGAAAATGGTTTTGAAAAAGGATTATATTATGTCAATATATTTATGATATATTGTGATTGAAATGTGGAAATGTTATCATTCATTTATATTGGTTTTATGTTTTATGATTTTATACTGGTACTTGGACATTTTAACGGGTGGTTACATTATAAACCATATGACAGGTGGTGCCATGAATACCAGGACGGGTGGTTACGTTATAACCTCCAATGCATTGGGTATGGAAGTCGGCCGTATGGCTATTCCATTAAGTATGTGTGGAAATTGGCCGTATGGCTATTCCATTAAGTGATATGTGTGGAAGTCGACCGTATGGTTATTCCACTTAAGTATGTTTATGTCCCAAGTTACCTTTATATATGTTATGTGTTTTTTTATGGGTTTTATGGTAATCCTTTGGTTACAAAAAGGTAAGTAATGATACTATATTTAGTGAAGAGTTTTTACTGCTTCATGAAGGTGAAGGTATTACTTTGATAGAGTATATATGGTTTACTTGATGTTTGAAAAACTAACAGTTTTCATTCTTTCTGTATCCCTTACTGAGCTTTTTATGCTCACCCTAAGTTTTTTTTGAAATGTTTTTCACAGGTCAAGGGAAAGGTACATGATATGATGATAGTGTCAAGGAAGTGTCAAGAAATAATCCATGTCTTATTTTAAATGTGTTTCCATTGATGGGAATGAAGAATACTATCTTTATGTAACCACTTTGTTTATATGTGGAATGTAATGAAAGTTTTATGATCTAATTCTCTAAAACTCTAAACCTGAAAAGATCCTCGACGTGAATTATTCATTTAATTCAATATTAAGTAAGGTTTAAGGCCGAGGCCTTATAACAACTCCATAATAAGACACATTTTCATATCAATGCCTACTATCTGATGTACTAGTATAACAATTCATTATTTCAGTTAACATTATTCCATCATGCTGTGTTCTCATATTCACTACTCGACCAGTTGTAACAAATTTATAACCATTTATTATTAAAGATTTTCATTCACTAACCAAAGAATTGGGACCAAAATCCAACGCTCTTAATTCTTGAGAGACAAAGTTAAAAGGTAAACTCATTACCTGAAATATATAAGAATAATAGAAATAAATTAATATCTATATTTTAAATTGATTAAAGTAATGGTCATACCTTTGGTTTTAACCAAGTAGGAAACTATTTTCTATTCAAAGTATCTCTCCTTTTCAATGGAAAAGAATAATGAACTCTACTTATATATTGTTTATTTTACCCACATAAAATTATAATAAAATTTTAAGGTATATATTAAATGATTCATTATGAGATATCATATACATATTCAAATTACTTACTTGATATAGTAATCGAACAAACCATAGTTAAACAATATTTTGTGATGTGCCACATCTTGATCTTCAAGGCTCAACGAAGACAATGTATATGACCTGATAATTCCTCATATTTGGGGAAGAGATGGAAATGAGGGTACAATTTCTCTATACTACTCATTTAATTTCTCATTGACTGATTACGTCTTTTTCTCACATCAGAAAAATACATTGAACAAAAATCTATACATTCTTGAGCCAGATAACCTCTCACAATGGAACCTTCATGATGATTTTTTATAGACAAATTTATTCATTGTGAATATATTTATTTTAGCAGGATACATCCACCAAAAATAAATGTGTCCCCCAATAATTCTTTTAGTAAGAAGATAGACTGTTAAATGTAGCATGTAAGAGAAAAATGGTAGAGGAAAAGTTTTCCCCAACTCACACAAAATTAATGGTGATTCATGTTAAATTTTTATAATGAAAGACTTGGATAAGATTTTAGCACACAGGTCTCTATAAAAATGGAATAATCAAATCATTGTCACCATTACATTATTGGATAGTAAATGTTAAATTTCTATTGGAATTGATTCATGATGAAGGCCTAATTATCACGACCCGTCCTCGGGGCCCATGCCGTGACTACCCCAAGCCCGCCTTCCATAGGCCAGGGGCTGGCGACTAGCACCAAAGGCGTAAAATCCCGATAACTGGGAAGGCATTGCCTTTATAAAAGAAAACAAGCACCACAGAGTACAAGTGGAAGAAGTAAACACTAAGTAAAAACTGAGTACAACAGTAAGTGCGGAAAGTAAAAAGGGGCCGGAAATACAAGCCCAACTGTAAAGTACAACTCGAAAGGGAAAACAACAACTGAAAAGTAAAGCTGCTACGCCGAGCTGTCCACTGGAAATCCCACCTGAAGGGTGGGTACAGATAGCTCCTCTGCTCCTCAGGTCCCACCGTCCGCTCCGAGTATGTCTCGCCCAGTGGTCCACCTCCGGGTACCGCCTTGTCGTCACGTCCACCTCTGGGTACCGCCTCGTCATGAGGTCCTCCTCCGGGTACCATCTCTTCGTATAGTCCACCTCCAGGTACTGCCCAGTCCTCGAACACTCGGCTTCTGTCAGCACTGCCCGTCGTCTGCAACCAACACAACGAGGTGCGGGCATAGCCCGTGCAGGGGTGAGTATAACGATACTCAGTAGGGACCCCGAGACCCTCAAGGTCTCACTAAACCAACAAGGATAACCACAAAGAAGATCTCAACAGATAACCTCTACTTAGATATATGCCCATACATATACCTAAGTTATCAAGTAACCCATCTCAATCATGAGGAAACACAAGGATTGTGAAATCAACGGATAACCACTACCCGGGTATATGCCCATACATATACCTAAGTTAGCAAGTGACCCATCTCAATCATGAGGTAAACACAAGGTCAAAAGTCTCAGCTCAAACCAGGATTTTCATTATCGAAACCGTAACTGCTGAAGAGCTCCGTCTCTGGAGTGTACAGTGGTCCTGTCACGACTCTGAGGTACTGCTCACTAACCTAAGACTGCTGAAGAACTCCACCCATCGAGTACTGCGGGCCAGCTGCTACAACCAAGCGCTCCCATGTGCCGCTACAACCAAGCGCACCTCTGTCGTGGGTCTGCCGCTACAACCAAGCGCTCCCATGTGCCGCTACAACCAAGCGCACCTCTGTCGTGGGTCTGCCGCTACAACCAAGCGCTCCCATGTGCCGCTACAACCAAGCGCAACTCTGTCGTGGGTATGCCGCTACAACCAAGCGCTCCCATGTGCCGCTACAACCAAGCGCACCTCTGTCATGGGTATGCCGCTACAACCAAGCGCTCCCATGTGCCGCTACAACCAAGCGTAACTCTGTCATGGGTCTGCCGCTACAACCAAGCGCTCCCATGTGCTGCTACAACCAAGCGCACCTCTGTAACACTCCGAGTCATTCGATCAGCAGTCGTCGGGTCTCAGCCAGCTACACGGTCTTCGTACTCCGCACGCTCGTCACTAGGAGGGTCCGCTCCACGAGCTACAGGTCAATACTCCAAGTATCTCAAAGTCCCATGAAGAAGTATCTCAAAGGACCTCCACGTCATAGGGGTCTCAACGCAACAGACGGCGCATCAATCGGACGCCCGGTCTGTGAGTTATTAGCCTTTTCGTCCCAGGGGCCCGGTTGGTTTCGTGAGTAAACCAAACCCGTCCGTATCTCAAATGTACCCCGAAATCTCATAGGGTAAACTCATAGGGACCGTTTCTCAACGCGATCACCAACGCCGCTGACGGTTCGTCAAACGGATGTTCTGTCAGAAAGATATCAGCTTTTCCGTTCCAGGGGCCCGGTTGGATTTCGGTGCGATCCTACCCGGCCACTATCCATCTGCATCCAAAACTCGGGCGGAGGATGCCAAAAGTTTCGTATCGTCAACAGGAACTCAACACAACAGACGGCGTGTCAATCGGACGCCCGGTCTGAGAGTTATTGGCTTTTTCGTCTCACACTCACCATGGGAAACTTCTCAGGAGGTCACCCATCCTGATCACTACTCTAGGCCAAGCACGCTTAACTATGGATTTTTAACCACGTAGGCTCCCGAAAAGGAAGGTGCACCTTGAGTATAGTATACCGAAATGACCGTCTCGATTCAAGGATCGCGTTGCCGCTGACGACGAGTCGTTTGGAGGCCCGTAGCCCAAGATACGGGCATTTGACCAAACCGCTCGGTAACGGGGGTTTCGGGCCCGGGCCGTCCTGGCCCGAGACCCCCCGGATGGCCCGAACCGGGTCGACCCGCCCCGGACGGGGTCGACCCGGCCCGGCACAGCCCGGCGCGGCGCGGCCCGGCGCGGCGAACCGGCCCGGCGCGCCGGTTCGGCGCAAGGCAGCGCCCTGGGCGCGCTGCCAGCTTGGCCGAAGGCCGAGCTTGCTGGAAACGGGGGGCCGCCTGCCCCCCCTTTGTAAAACCGCCCCCCCTCATAATGGGGGGCCAAATAACTGCCCGAGGGAATTAAATTCCCCCGGTTTCCACCAACCCGGCCGTCCCGACCTGGCCGGCCGGCTTCTTGTCAACAGGACCGGCAAGGGCCGGTCCTCTTCCGTCTTCCGGCACCGGCGGCCCGGCAGGCCCCCGGTCATCACGATCCGCCGCGGCCCGGAACCGGCTGCGGCCTTCGTCATCCGGCGCGGTGCGACGGCACCGCGCCCCTCCGCCGCGGCCCCGCTCCGGCCGCGGCGTCTTCGGTTTCCTTCGACGCGGCGCGACGGCGTCGCGTTCATGATAATTTTTCCACGGCGCGGCGCGACGGCGCTGCGCAATAATTTCCGTGTGATTCCCGCGTGGTGCGACGGCACCACGCTATCTCGTTTCATCCGCAAGAAACATTCAAGAACAAAGGAGGGGGTTTCGGCCGTGTTTGTGTGGTCCGGTCCCCCTCTCGTTAGACGATAACACTTAAACGTTCATCCTCAAGTTTGTCATGCTAGAACCAAGAACGGAAAATAATTAAATAAGCAACAACAAACCCCTACTTCGCTTTTCGTTATGTGTTGACGAAGTCGCGGAAAGGCGGCGGCGATTCGTCGACATCGGAAAAGAGAAGCCGTTGACGACGTCGACGTTCTTCGTGAAAGGCGCTCCCTTCTTTATTCCGGAAGGAGTGGGAAGGAGGCATCCAAGAAGGGATCGACGTTGGAAACTTCACGTTCTTCTTTGGAAAAGGCATTCTTCGTCGAGAAGACGTTGTTCCATGTTTGGAGATGTCCTTCGTGTTCTTCGTCGAGGGTGGAATTCTCTTCAATCCTTCCATGACTCTATCACAAAGATTTAGCCAACCCCAAACAATAAAACAACACACCTTATTATAGTGTTAGCTTAATGAATTCAAAATAATTCAAATTCATTAAGTTACATCATTCATTAATGGGTGGAGAGGCTCCAAAATTAATGAAGGTGGAAGTGAAGAGTCACATTTAATTGGGGGGGGGGGGGGGTTCAAGGGAGTTAAGGAGTTTAAGGAGTTATGAATTTGAGGGGTTTTGGCACATTAAGTGCAAGGGAGTTTAAGGGGGGTATAAGAGAGTTAAGGGGAAGGTGAAGGGTTGGGGATCGTGTGGGCCCCACCTCACCTTAATCCTCACTTGGTTAGTTAGGAACTTGTGATTCCACCCCAACTTCCACACTTAGGATATAACCACTTAAGAAGATAAATAAAATTTGTAACATAAATTTTATTTTTCTTTACACTTAAACCACAACCTTAATAAACAACTGCTCCCAAGAAAACGCAACTCCAGGAAAGGCATTCCTAAGCAAAAATCGGCGCTACGGTTCCATCGGTGCCCTCAGAATTTGATTCTGGGCACCGGTTCAAAAGTTAGAAATTCCCGCTCGTTCGTTCACTGAACGTACCCGAGCCAAACTTCGGAAATTGATTCTGGGCACACTGGGCCTCAGAATCAGGCGCTGTCAGAAACTGTGTTCTTGTAAAATTCCAAAGAAAATTAAGAAAAAAATTCCCTTAAAATTTCCGAGTCTTTACATTACTCCCACCTCAGGGCTTTACGTCCCCGTAAAGCTTCATCACAAACTAGGGTCACAAAAGCGGTACAGAGCACGCATCTGAGCCTTCCGCTCCCATGTGCTCACCTGGAGGTTCCCGTACTATCAAAGGAAGTGCACCCAAGGAATCGATCATCCTCGTAGGATCTGCTCCTGTCTATTCTTGATCCCCACTGGAACCTCCGTGCATGTTGCTCTATCATCGACGTCCAACTCTCTGAGGTCAATGATGTGTGAAGGATCAGGCACGTATCTCCTCAATTGAGTTACGTGAAAGTCATCGTGCACCTGGTGCAACTGAGGTGGATGGGTCAAGCGATAAACCACCTCGCCTACCCTGCTGGGGACCTAGAAAGGTCTATTGAACCTCAGAGATCTCTTGCCGCCTCGGCTACATCTCCGTAAACCTCATCGAGGTGAGACCTGTATAAGAACGTGGTCGCCATCCTCGAACTCTAAAGGTCTCCCTTTTTAGGTTAGAACTGAAACTCAAAACTCCTGCTTCCACGAGGGTAAGGTTGGCCGACCCAAGAATGATCGGCTACACCCTCCCATGCATGAGTTTATCTTGTGCTGCCCAGGGTTTCCTTTTCGCCGACCAAGGAAAACCCATCCCAACGTTTGCCTAATACCGTCAATTTGAGTATGAACAGTGATTTCCAAATACATACTCAAACTAACGTCGTAAGGCCTCGACACTGCCACCAAGAGGTCCTAACCGAGACTCTCGACTCAAGGGTCAGATCACACCGTCGGCGTAAGTGTGACTATCGAGTCTCCTCCCAAAGGTATCTCCAGACATGAGGGTCAAGTCAACGGCTTAACCGGAATCTCTAGGTCTGGGACTAGATTCATGGAAGGAAGGGATGATTCGTTTCGATGCCTGTGGCTATGGCAGCTAGTAGAAGATAAATTCCGCACTTCGAATCATCCTTAGAGCCCCTTTTTGGTCGCACTCCATGACCGCAAGCAGCTACCCTCTTTCCCTGCTCTCCAACTCCCTGAGTCTAGCAGGGACTACAAAGGCGGGTGATGGTAACATGTTGAAATGTACACCACCACGAGCTGCTCTCCAAGCTCTGCCTCCATGTCTGCTGCTCTGCAGATTCATCTGTCCTTAAAATTTTCTCTTCTTGAAACATTTTACATGCCCAAGTCTCTGAGACTGGTGTCAGTTTCCTACTTTCCAAACTTCTAACATTCTCTGGCTGTATTCGATCAGCAAAGAATTCTCAACCACAAAGGTTCCTTCTAGCACTCTAGCCTAAGTAGAAATGCATAGAGAAAAGGTGCTGGCTCAGAAGCCCTTAAACATACCATGCTCAGAGGTCCGACCTCTATTGCACTGATCGAAATGCTTCCATCGAGTACCTGATATGTTCGATACGCCTCGATGAATTCTCAGCTATCAACACGTCGTCCCGCCGAAACTGTAAGAGTTCTAGAAAATTCTCAGCCACCTCCTCAAGCCAGTCCTCAGCCGCCTATGATTCAGGTTCACCTCGGAACATGAGGGTATCTGAAGTTAGAACACATGTAAGGCAGTAAACTTACATGTGTCACCTACCGGTACCGCCGGTTGTAACTGTTGACCAACAGGTAGTGATGTATAGCTGACACACTACCCAAAGGCACTATCTCAGGCATCGGTTCACGTACCGAAGCCTCATCACTATGCGGACCATCCTCATGGTCATTCACTGGAAAACACTAGTGGCCAAGTCCACCATCCACTCTACTGATGTCTCAGCTAGGCGGAAAACTCTAGCAATCGCCTCCAGCTACTGCTCTGCTGTCTGAAAATCTGCCTCGCCTCGTAACTTCTGAGGCCTCTACTGCTGGAACTCGTGCAATGCGCTCCGCCAGCGTGCACAGTTTGCTAGTATAGTCGTTGGCATCTGCAACCCAATAGGTGGTGATGTACTGGTACACCACCCGAGGGTGCCAACATAGTAAAAAGGGCCCTGCACCAGAGCCTCGTCGCTCGGTGAGCCGTCATCGAGTACTCTCTCAGAACTCCAACTGACTGTCTGCGTGGAGACATCCTGAACAGATGCGACACGGTCAACGTCTTATACCTGGTGAGCTGACCTGGTTTGAGCTGACTTTAAAACTTTGGAAACACACACGCAATCAGTGTTTTTGTGTACAAAGTCGGAAATCAGTAGTCAGGGTCCTGGTGTACGGATACGTCGGCCGCCGCACCAACACTGGACTCCCTGAACTGAAAACCACATTCGGTACCCTTAACACTATTGCTTCACAGAAAGAAACATCAGAGTTATAAGTTCTGCGGTAGAACCGAACTCCTTTGATACCAATTTGTCACGACCCGTCCTCGGGGCCTGTGCCGTGACTACCCCAAGCCCGCCTTCCATAGGCCAGGGGCTGGCGACTAGCACCAAAGGCGTAAAATCCCGATAACTGGGAAGGCATTGCCTTTATAAAAGAAAACAAGCACCACAAAGTACAAGAGGAAGAAGTAAACACTAAGTAAAAACTGAGTACAACAGTAAGTGCGGAAAGTAAAAAGGGGTCAGAAATACAAGCCCAACTGTAAAGTACAACTCGAAAGGGAAAACAGCAACTGAAAAGTAAAGATGCTACGCCGAGCTGTCCACTGAAAATCCCACCTGAAGGGTGGGTACAGATAGCTCCTCTGCTCCTCAGGTCCCACCGTCCGCTCTGAGTATGTCTCGCCCAGTGGTCCACCTCCGGGTACCGCCTTGTCGTCACGTCCACCTCTGGGTACCGCCTCATCGTGAGGTCCTCCTCCGGGTACCATCTCTTCGTATAGTCCACCTCCAGGTACTGCCCAGTCCTCGAACACTCGGCTTCTGTCAGCACTGCCCGTCGTCTACAACCAACACAACGAGGTGCGGGCATAGCCTATGCAGGGGTGAGTATAACGATACTCAGTAGGGACCCCGAGACCCTCAAGGTCTCACTAAACCAACAAGGATAACCACAAAGAAGATCTCGACAGATAACCTCTACTTAGATATATTCCCATACATATACCTAAGTTATCAAGTAACCCATCACAATCATGAGGAAACACAAGGATTGTGAAATCAACGGATAACCACTACCCGGGTATATGCCCATACATATACCTAAGTTAGTAAGTGACCCATCTCAATCATGAGGTAAACACAAGGTCAAAAGTCTCAGCTCAAACCAGGATTTTCATTATCGAAACCGTAACTGCTGAAGAGCTCCGTCTCTGGAGTGTACAGTGGTCCTGTCACGACTCCGAGGTACTGCTCACTAACCAAAGACTGCTGAAGAACTCCACCCATCGAGTACTGCGGGCCAGCTGCTACAACCAAGCGCTCCCATGTGCTGCTACAACCAAGCGCACCTCTGTCGTGGGTCTGCCGCTACAACCAAGCGCTCCCATGTGCCGCTACAACCAAGCGCACCTCTGTCGTGGGTCTGCCGCTACAACCAAGCACTCCCATGTGCCGCTACAACCAAGCGCAACTCTGTCGTGGGTATGCCGCTACAACCAAGCGCTCCCATGTGCCGCTACAACCAAGCGCACCTCTGTCATGGGTATGCCGCTACAACCAAGCGTTCCCATGTGCCGCTACAACCAAGCGCAACTCTGTCATGGGTCTGCCGCTACAACCAAGCGCTCCCATGTGCCGCTACAACCAAGCGCACCTCTGTAACACTCCGAGTCGTTCGATCAGCAGTCGTCGGGTCTCATCCCGCTACACGGACTTCGTACTCCGCACGCTCGTCACTGGGAGGGTCCGCTCCACGAGCTACAGGTCGATACTCCAAGTATCTCAAAGTCCCATGAAGAAGTATCTCAAAGGACCGCCACGTCATAGGGGTCTCAACGCAACAGACGACGCATCAATCGGACGTCCGGTCTGTGAGTTATTAGCCTTTTCGTCCCAGGGGCCCGGTTGGTTTCGTGAGCAAACCAAACCCGGCCGTATCTCAAATGTACCCCGAACTCTCATAGGGTAAACTCATAGGGACCGTTTCTCAACGCGATCACCAACGCCGCTGACGGTTCGTCAAACGGACGTTCTGTCAGAAAGATATCAGCTTTTCCGTTCCAGGGGCCCGGTTGGATTTCGGTGCGATCCAACCCGGCCACTATCCATCTGCATCCAAAACTCGGGCGGAGGATGCCAAAAGTTCCGTATCGTCAACAGGAACTCAACGCAACAGACGGCGCGTCAATCGGACGCCCGGTCTGAGAGTTATTGGCTTTTTCGTCTCACACTCACCTTGGGAAACTTCCCAGGAGGTCACCCATCCTGATCACTACTCTAGGCCAAACACGCTTAACTATGGAGTTTTAACCACGTAGGCTCCCGAAAAGGAAGGTGCACCTTGAGTATAGTATACCGAAACGACCGTCTCGATCCAAGGATCGCGTTGCCGCTGACGACGAGTCGTTTGGAGGCCCGTAGCCCAAGATACGGGCATTTGACCAAACCGCTCAGTAACAGGGGTTTCGGGCCCGGGCCGTCCCGGCCCGAGACCCCCCCGGATGGCCCGAACCGGGTCGACCCGCCCCGGACGGGGTCGACCCGGCCCGGCACAGCCCGGCCCGGCCCGGCGCGGCGCGGCCCGGCGCGCCGGTTCGGCGCAAGGCAGCGCACTGGGCACGCTGCCAGCTTGGCCGAAGGCCGAGCTTGCTGGAAACGGGGGGCCGCCTACCCCCCCTTTGTAAAACCGGCCCCCCTCATAATGGGGGGCCAAATAACTGCCCGAGGGAATTAAATTCCCCCGGTTTCCACCAACCCGGCCGGCCCGACCTGGCCGGACGGCTTCTTGTCAACAGGACCGGCAAGGGCCGGTCCTCTTCCGTCTTCCGGCACCGGCGGCCCGGCAGGCCGCCGGTCATCACGATCCGCCGCGGCCCAGAACCGGCTGCGGCCTTCGTCATCCGGCGCGGTGCGACGACACCGCGCCCCCGCTCCGGCCGCGGCGTCTTCGGTTTCCTTCGACGCGGCGCGACGGCGTCGCGTTCATGATAATTCTTTCCACGGCGCGGCGCGACGGCGCCGCGCAATAATTTCCGTGTGATTCCCGCGTGGTGCGACGACACCACGCTATCTCGTTTCATCCGCAAGAAACATTCAAGAACAAAGGAGGGGGTTTCAGCCGTGTTTGTGTGGTCCGGTCCCCCTCTCGTTAGACGATAACACTTAAACGTTCATCCTCAAGTTTGTCATGCTAGAACCAAGAACGGAAAATAATTAAATAAGCAACAACAAACCCCTACTTCGCTTTTCATTATGTGTTGACGAAGTCGCGAAAAGGCGGCAGCGATTCGTCGACATCGGAAAAGAGAAGCCGTTGACGACGTCGGCGTTCTTCGTGAAAGGCGCTCCCTTCTTTATTCCGGAAGGAGTGGGAAGGAGGCATCCAAGAAGGGATCGACGTTGGAAACTTCACGTTCTTCTTTGGAAAAGGCATTCTTCGTCGAGAAGACGTTGTTCCATGTTTGGAGATGTCCTTCGTGTTCTTCGTCGAGGGTGGAATTCTCTTCAATCCTTCCATGACTCTAACACAAAGATTTAGCCAACCCCAAACAATAAAACAACACACCTTATTATAGTGTTAGCTTAATGAATTCAAAATAATTCAAATTCATTAAGTTACATCATTCATTAATGGGTGGAGAGGCTCCAAAATTAATGAAGGTGGAAGTGAAGAGTCACATTTAATTGGGGGGGGGGGGTTCAAGGGAGTTAAGGAGTTTAAGGAGTTATGAATTTGAGGGGTTTTGGCACATTAAGTGCAAGGGAGTTTAAGGGGGGTATAAGAGAGTTAAGGGGAAGGTGAAGGGTTGGGGCTCGTGTGGGCCCCACCTCACCTTAATCCTCACTTGGTTAGTTAGGAACTTGTGATTCCACCCCAACTTCCACACTTAGGATATAACCACTTAAGAAGATAAATAAAAATTGTAACACAAATTTTATTTTTCTTTACACTTAAACCACAACCTTAATAAAAAACTGCTCCCAAGCAAACGCAACTCCAGGAAAGGCATTCCTAAGCAAAAACCGGCGCTACGGTTCCATCGGTGCCCTCGGAATTTGATTCCGGGCACCAGTTCAAAAGTTAGAAATTCCCGCTCGTTCGTTCACTGATCGTACCCGAGCCAAACTTCAGAAATTGATTCTGGGCACACCGGGCCTTGGAATCAGGCGCTGTCAGAAACTGTGTTCTTGTAAAATTCCAAATAAAATTAAGAAAAAAATTCCCTTGAAATTTCCGGGTCTTTACACTAATAATCATGAGTTTTTAGGGATTTTAATTTTACCACTCTTCAATTGACTTATTTAGATATGTTTCTTGAAAAAACATTAGGAACCTTCATATTCTACAATAATTCTAGAAATTGATTTCTCTCTAAAGGTTTAATCACATAAGAAGCACATGGAACTTTCCATTTATTTTCATTGATACACATAAGATGCAGTTTTGGTCGAATACCCCAATCCAACAAGTCATGCCAAGATCATAAGTCATATTTGGTATTCCCCTTGTTATTTATAAGAATTGAAATAACCATTTAAAATATATTTTTCTAAATGTGCATTATTTCTAAATAATGATGTAACAAATTGGTTGACTAATATTCCAAATAATAAAATATGCTTTTCCTTTTCCAATTGTAAGTAGATCCAATGTCAACATTCTTCATCTTTTTATATTTCATCAAGCCTTTACCTAATGAAAATATTACATCTTTAAATTCATTAAGCACATCAATTCCTAACATATTCTGAGTTGGATTTTCAATGTCAATAGTATTATCAAACCTCTTATGATTTTTCCTATATGAATGATCCATTGACAAGAATCATTGATGCCATATGAAAATGAAACTATGATGATATTTTAGTCTTCAAGATCATGAATTCTTCATGAAAATATGAAATGATAGTCTTACCTTTTTTTCTCAACCATAAATCATTGTATAACTATGGAAATCATTTATAGTCCACAAAAGGGAACTAGACATCTGAAATTTATTTTTTGAAGAAGCATTGAAAGCGCACACACCCACATCACAAAGATGCCTCAACTATTTTATTAAAGGTTGTAAGTAAACATCTATATCATTACCAAGATCATAAGGTCCATATATTATTATACTCAATAAATTGAATGTTTTTTTTTCATACAAATCCATGGAGAAATATTATAAACATGAATAAAAACTAGACACGTGTTGTGAGAAGTAAGCATGTGACCAAATAGATTAAAACCATCATAAGACAAACCATACCTTACATTATACATCTCAGTTGTAAAATTAGAATGCTGTGCATCAAATGTTTTCCATGATAATACATATTCTAGATAAACCAGCTCATCATTATCATTAATTATCTCATTATCATGACATTACATATTTTTTTGAGATTTCAATAGATATGAATAGATTTTAAAGCATATGAATCAATGGAAAGTTCCACATGACTTTCTATGGAACAAAATATGGTGTTCCATATACATTTATGTCCCATTATGCTATACCAAATTTTTTATAGCCATTAAGGTCTGTTTTTCTCCTAGAATAAGCTGTAATCTTTCAGTAAAACATGAATTTTATTAGTAGAAAACCCCAGATGGAAAATTAACTTCCATGACATATAACAATTTTAAATAATATCTTTATTATTAGGAAGTAAGTCCTTTAAAAATTTAAGAATATAATCAATGGTTGTACTAGAAATTACATATATGGTTTTCCCATGATATAGCCACATTAAGAATTCCAATATTTTTATTTTGGTACTTTCTTGATATATTGGAGTTTTTACATCATCCATTAATTTTTTCACTCTCTCAACATATTCATTTTCATTATTTTATTCACGTGTGTTGATATTATTTTCTTTTTTCACTGACATACTATCTTCCTTGTGATGATGCAAAGATGAAAACCAATCAAATATCATATTCTCCATACCACTCCTTCCATTCCATTCATGAATAATAAAATATTGTCTCATATCTATATTGTGATACCAGACATAATAATTTTTTTTGAAATATAATTTTTTTGTATGGTGATAACTTCTTTTCAACATAACCAAGGTATTCCAACATAATTATAACACAAACAACATATAATAGTATCTATCCAACCAAAGAATAAGAGAAATGACATATGCTATAACCAATGCATATAAATAATGAACCAAAAAAAGTATAAGACATTTAATGGGAAAAAATATTATATAATATAATTAAATACATATGTCTTTATGAATTTTTTTAAAACAACTTCCTTGTTTTGAAATTAAAAAACAAAAAAACATGGTATAATAATATAATGTAAATTCTACCATAATTGATATAAATATAAATAATCATAAAATCCTAATATTATAGAGACTAATATTTATACATTAACAAAAATATATCCAAAACATGATAAAGGACATGGAAACCTAATCTTTTATGATATACAAACAGAAATACAAAATTTGTTAGAAAAAATTACCTATATCCAAGTGGAAATAAAAGAATATATTACTTATCTCCTTACATAAGCTCAAATAATATCCAATGATCATCCACCAACTAAAAAAATAACTTTACACTACCAATATGAATGTAAATTGGGAATAATCATGACCTAATAGGTTCTCATTTAGGTTTTGATATGTAGAAAAAAATAAAAACAAGGATTGGTATAAAAGATAAAGGATTTGGAAAAAAAATTATTAATCATGATGAAAACATTTTGATTCTTTAAAGTATTGATTTTCTCACACTGAAATTTTCAGTGCAAAGCTGAAAAGAAAAATCTGTGAGTGAAAAAACTACCCAAGAGAATCAAATTAGGTTCCACATATAAAAAACACAAGGCTTGTAATTAGAGTGAGAAAACCATTGATAAATAAATTCTCTAGTGGGATTAAGATAAGAAAATAATCCACTAAAACACTAAAATTAAATAGATAGAAATAGTTTATATGGAAAACTAGAGAAATAAAGAGAGTGAAAAAGCATAAAATTAATAAATTATCCTTTAAAATAAGTATGAACATCCCTTATTTCAATAACACACAAGTATTAAAACTTCTCCAAAATCAGAGTATATGTCACCAGAAAATTAGAACTATCCCAAAAACTTTGACCACCCCACAAAGTAAGAGAAACATAGAAAAAAAGAAAAATCCACCCACCCACCATCATTTATACATTAACCATGCCAAACCACTTCAACTACAACAAAAAAATCATCATTAAAATTCTAAAAAAAGTTTCATATATCCAAGAAAACTCTAATAATAGTAAGGATAACCAGAAAAAAACATAGGATAAAAAATAAATTAATAAAATCCATGATTGCTAATACTAACCCTTATTTAATGAATCTGGAATAATACTTCCATAAAAAATATATGTTAGTATTTTATACCTATAAAAAAATGAAAATGATTCTTTGTAGAAGATATGACAGATTTGGAACTCACCAGTTTGATGTTCAAAAATAAGTGAATGAAAACACAAACTAATGATAAATCATCATTGTTGGGGAAGAAAATAGAATATTACCATAGGGTTTAATCTGGATGGGAGTCATATGTGTAGAGGTGGAGGTTTAGTATTTGGAATTTGTGCAAAATTCTATATCAAATACTTTAAAAATCATTGGTATAACATTATCTATATTAATGGTTTACTCAAACTGTTGTCATATTATTCATTTATACAATATATACCAACAATTATCAATAATCATTGGTATAAAATCAGCTATACCAATGATTTCCATGAACTGTTGGTATAACCTTAATATATACAAAGGTTATACCAATGTTTAATAATAACTATTGGTATATCCTTCATATAAGAAGGATATACCCACTGTTATTCATAACCATCAGTATAAGGGACCTATACCAATGGTTTAATAAAACCATTGGTATAGGCCCTTTGGTATAGATACCATTTCTAGCAGTGTTAGGTTCCCATATAGCTTCCTCAAATTGGTTATTTCACCAAAAAACTTTCACCTGATGAGTGATCTTCTTTCATAGCACTTTATCTCTACGATCTACAATCTCCAAGGGTTGTTCCTCATAAGAAAGATCTTGCTCTAGTGGTATGAAATCTGAGTTCAGTACATGTGAAGGATTAAGTATGTACTTCTTTATGAGAGATAGATAAAACACATCATGAACTTGAGGGATATTTGGTGGAAAAGACAATCGATAGGATACCATATTGATACGATCAATAAATTCATAATGGCTGATTTAACTAGGGATTAACTTTCCCTTCTTTACAAATCTCATCACCTTCTTCCAAGGAGATATTCATAAGAATACCTTGTCACCAACTTCAAACTCTATATCTTTATGATGATTTTCAGCATATCTTTTTTGTCAACTATGAGATGCTCTTATATGATGTTGAATGGTTCTAACCTTCTTTACCATTTTCTCAGCTAGATCAGCTCCCAATAGATTTCTTTCTCAAACATAATTCTAGCATGTTGGAGTTCTAAACTTTCTACCATATAGGGAGTCACAAGGATACATATAAATGCTATAGTAAAAGATATTATTGTAAGTAAATTACATCAAAAGAATGTGTTGATCCCAACCAACTTTTAAGTCCATATATAAATCTCTCAACATGTCTTATAGAGTTTGAATATTCCTCTTAAACTTACCATCTATTTGAGGATGATAAATAGCATTGAAACTTAACTCTGTATCTAGAGCCTACTAGAAACTTCCACAAAACTTTACGTTAAACCCCAGACCCCGGTCAGATACAATTTATAGTGTTACACCATGAAATCTTACCACTTAATATATAACTTAGTAAGTTTATCAATAGATAAATCATCTCTAATGGAAATTATGTGTGATGAATTTATAGGGTGATCAACTACAACCCATATAACATTATGTCCTTTAGATGTTTTTAATAGTACAATGACAAAATCCATGGTTATGTTTTCCCATTTATATTCTGGTATGGGTAATTGTTGTAACATCCCCTTAGACTTCTATCTCTCAACCTTAATCTACATACACATAAATCACCGAGAAAAATACTCTACAATATCTCTCTTCACGCCATACCACCATAAATACTCTTTAAAATCTCAATACATCTTAATTTTAGGATGGATAGTGAATGAAGAACTATGAGATTCATCCAACAACTCATTCTTAAAATCTGGCACCGAAGGGACACATACATGATTCCCAAACCTTATTATTATATCAAAATAAAGGTTGAACATAGAAACATTTATAACATTCTTTTTCACCTCTACATATTCCTTCTATGCATATTTAATCTTCACTTGGATAGATGGTTGAAAAATCATTTAAGAAATATAATACTTCTCCCCTTCCTTTAAGATTTCAAGATCCATCTTTTGTTTGAAGAGGATACTCAGGGGGGGTGGTGAATTGAGTACGTATTAAAAATTTCTGATTAAAATATTTCTATTAAAAACCCCAATTTAATAAACAATTTAAACTGTAGTGAATTTATAAAGATTTAAAGTGTTCAATTAGTTTCTCAGAGATTGATTACTTCTCAGTTAACTCAATTTGAAGATTAATTTAGCTTTTGAAAGTAACTTACTGGCTAGAAATAATTACAAAAACTTGCAAGTTCAAGTAGTAGAGTTACTCTAACACAGATTTGAATTTCAAAGTAATTAATAGTGAAAAAGTAAAAATAGGTTAAATTGAAATAAGATGCACAAAAATTTTAACCAAGAGGTTCAGTCTCAAGTTGAGACTTATTCCTCTCAAACAATTTACATAAAACCTTGATCCACACCCTGTATCGGGGCAAGCAACAGTACTAATACTTTCCAGGTACTAAGACCTCTACCATAGTTCTACGTGGGAAAAACTATAACAATAGCACATAGGCTATCCAGGTCACACTTGACCTCTATCACAATTCACAGTGGGATACAAGAAGGATTAGAAAGTTTGAGTGAGGATTTTAGATATCCTCCAGTTATGCTTAGGATACAGTGTGTGTCTAAGATAAATAGAATCACACACACTGCTCAAAATGTAAATAAACAAATCACAATAGAGCTAATAAGATTGAGATGAGTTTGGAAAGATCTATGTGATTGCAATTTAGCTCTAGACTCCTTTTGTATTGAGAAGATTCTGTTTTGAATCCTTCTATGGAATTTGTCTGGAAAATAGAGTATCGTGGTTCTGTTTCTTGACTTCCAGGTATGAGTGTTTTTCTTGAGATTACAGTAGTCATTGTAGCACAACAAAGTTCTTTAACTTATCATCAAATTCTTCTTTGAAGCTCTCATGTATTTATTCTTTTTTTTCTACAATATATTTCCCTTTTCTCATCCTATGTGTCTCACATTTTATGTGCAACTTTTATCTTCCTTTTATAGCTCATGTGGTGGTTCGATATAAGGCATTATTACTTCTACAGGTATTAGGTTCTATTTCATCCAACAAACATGATTAATTAATTTCTGACATAAGGTGTGATTACTTCTGTAGGTACAAGGTATGGTTTACTGAAATCCAACAAACATCATTAATTAATATTAGTTTCATTAAAATCACCAAATATGACCATTTCTAATAAACAAACAGAGATAGAGTTTAGAGAAACAGTGACTGGTTTCTATCGGTAGCTCTTTGTATAAGTGAACTTGTATAGGTGGACTTGTAACTATAGGTATTGCATCAGTAGCTGTTACTCTCTGTAACGGTAGCTTGCTTGTATCGGTAGCTGCTTTTATAGAAGTAGCTCCTTTTATTGGTAGCTGTTTGTGTAGCGGTAGCTCCTTCTATCGGTAGCTGTCTGTCTATAGACTATGTATCAGTGACTTGTTGTATAACAGAAGACTTGGTCTATCAGTGACCTTTGTTTATCAGTAGCTCTGTTTGTATCAGTGAATCTAAAACTCAAATGCTTATAAAGTATTTTTTCGATGAATTTCATTTCTAGATTGAGTTAGTATCAAGATTAATCATCGCTAAACATTTATAATCATAATAAACATTGAATAACATATTACAATGATATGATATGATCATTTTGATATTCATATCAACTCTATATCATGATGTCATAATTAGAATGTATAATTAATATATAGATAGACTTTATTTGGGATTATCAAAGCATATCTAAACATAATTGAGATTATCAAAACAAGTGAGTCCAACAATCTCCCCCTTTTTGATAATAAAAAATTATGGCATTATAATCTAGAATAATCATTAATGTATCAGAATAAAATACATTTGTTCTCACTTATCAATGTGTTCAAAGATATTTTCAATTGATGTCAAAATTTCATTCCTTGTAACCATAAATGAAATATTTTAAATGAAACAGAGAGTATAGTATAAAAGGTAAATGAATCAAAGGTAGAAAAAAATATACTCATTATTTATCTGAGATGCATTATCCCTATCCTTAGCCAAATTATTCACCCCCATACTTCTTTATTCTCCCCCATACCTCTCCATATCATTATTTCCCCCCTTTATGATTAGAAAAAAGAATGAGTAAACAAAAATTGAGTAGAGAAACACCATAAAGTAAAAGAAAATGAGATCGGGTATGTATTACTTCATGAAAAAAATACATAGAAATATAGAAATGATACAAAAAGAATAAAAGTGATCCCTATCAAATGTCTTAGCCACTAATAAATCCACCTCCTCAATAGTTAATTTGGATTTTCCTTTGGGATCAGAAGAGGATTTAGGCTTGGAAGGCGTAGGTGAAGGCTTGGGAACACCAGTGATGATAAAAGGTGGTTGAGCTACTAAAACTATGCTAGGCCTATAATGGGTACTATTTTGTGTGATCATAGGAGTAAGACTTCTAATAGCTTGAGCTGGATACAACTGAGGTGTGGAAGCAAACTGAATAGAGGTAGGCAGGACTGGAGGTACAACAATAGGTGTACTACCTACATGCCGAAAGGGCAGTAACAGGTTCCTAAAATCCATGATGATTCCTCCTCCTCTCTCCATAGAAGAGATAAAGTCATCCTTGTTCTCTATAAACTTGTCCAAGACAGGAGTCAAATCCATGATCTTACTAACTTGTTCTTTGAATGATTGAGTAACTGGGGCAGTTTTAGATTCTCTAACAGCGGCTTGAAATGACTGGTTAGCTGATGATTGGTGTACACTCTCTGAAAATAATAATCAATTTTGTCTTTTATTTCCTTCTGGGATGCAATAGCATCTATCATATAGTCCTGAACGATCTTTATGATATCCCTTGTGGTAGATATCACCAGAGATTTAGATGAGATACTGGCACTAACTTGACCAAGTTATTCTTTCAGCATAGATCTAAACTATTCAACATCAACTGAAACTCTAGAGGTACCAAGAGGTTTTATAGTAAAAGCTACTATTTCTTTGAAGGATTGTGTCTAATTACTTATCAGTTTCTTAACAACTAAATCTTGAGTACTAACATGCTCTTTTATGGTCTATTTAAAGCTCTCAAAATATCCACAAACTATTTTACTACACCTCAAATGTAATTGATGTTAGTATCAACTTGAGATTGGGAACTAAAAAAGGTATCAAATGAAGCAACAAATTGCTTAAAAGAATCAATAGCCTCTGTCAAACTCATAATATGATTTTGACACACTTTCACTTCATCCATCACTTCTATCACAACACTTTACAAAACACTTCCCAGAGAAGATACCAAATAACTTTCAATCTTACTTAGCTTTTCAACAAAACTGGTTTTCAAATCAAATTTCAGTGCCTCAAGATCTCCTTTTCTCACAATGTCTTCTGGTAGAACTAGAGGAGCTACTGGTTGAGCAGTAACTTCCTTTGGGAAAATATCATAAGACCCAGGATGCATTCTAATGGGTGTCTCATCATCATAATCAAGATATTCTAGTCCCAATACAACAAATCCTTGATCCATAGACCAATCTTCCACTTCATAGGTCACAGAAGCTGATCCTATCCTTACAAGTTTCTCCCCCTCAACCTGAGCTTCCTCCTCTTCAGCACCAGCTGCAGCCATCTCCTCCTCATAGAAGTCATCTAAAACTATATTTATATCCAATCTAGGTGGCACAGGCTGGGGTATGTTATCAATAGGTACTAGTCTATTCACTTCAAGAACCTCCTCTACAGGTATAATAGAGCTCTCAATCATAGGACTGAGACTCAAACAGGTACTTCCATTTTCAGATACTTTTTCCTCTTCATCATCACTAATAATGGAATCTAGAGAAATCTCCTTATGATCTAATCTAGGCAGGTCTTCCTTATTTACATAGATTTCTTCAACAATTTCTCCTCGAACTGCTTCCTTTCTAGGTAGGGTCACAGGTGGATTTTCCTTTCCATATGATACATTTTCAGCAGTTGGGCTTGGAGGAAAATCAGGATCCCCTCCATCTTCTATAGAGGTATCCTCCTCAACATCATCATCACTATATTTAGGTTCTTCCTCATCAAGTCCTAGACATGGATCTCTCTTATCTCTTGGCCGATTGGGATGCTCAATATGGTTAAATTTATCATAAGTGTTCTCATCATCATTTACCCATTCCCTTTTCCATGGGTTCCAGCCAATATTCATGTACTTACAAACAGTTTTTGTAATACAAAAGTTGTCTCTTAAAACCACTATCTCATCCTAAGGCTCAACCACACCTTTTACCTTGATCATCAAAGAAATCAACTTTGCAAAGAATAGGGCATTTGTTTTTGATTTTGGCCTAGTCAAATCTTCGATTTGAATCATCAGAAGCCTATATAAATTTACCTTGACACTATGCCTTAGCAAATACAACAAGAATATATCTTGGAATTTGAGGTTTGAAAAATCCCCTCTTCTTGGACTTAACACATGCTGGATAAATTTGAACAACAACCGGTTTTCTCCATCCATTTCTGTAGCAACTACCTTTCTTGGTGTGCCATCTCCAGTGAGCTCTTCCAAAGCAGTTTCATAATAAAAAATGTCACTAGTGGGAGGTAATGACTTTGAGAAATATCCAAACTCACCCTCATGTGGAAATTTCAAGCACTCATCCCATTCAATGGAAGAAAAAGATATTAGCTTGTCATTCACTACTGATACCATTCTATTCTCACCTTCAAATTTCTCAAAAAGAACAAACTCATAGAATTACTTTACCAGTTTCGGATAATAGGGACCATTTTTATTTGAAAAACATTCGAGCCATCCTTGTTCCTCCAATATCCTTAGAACCAAAGATTTTATAGGCACGAGCCATTCTGCACAGAGTTATTTCTCGATTACGATATTTCTATTCAGTAAGTGCGGGTTCACTACACTCTTCTCACGACATGTTCCACTGCCACTAACTTTAGATCCTTCTTTCTACCTCTTTTCACTCGGCGCATCACCTTCATCTCTGATTACTGTCCTTTTTTACTCTTTCCATTTCTGAATTGAAGAACTTAGGGTTCACAAGAAATGCGGGAGTTCAAGAAGTAAGGTTTGAAGTGTAGAGAGTTCGCAGTGGATTGAAACGTGACTTAGACTTAATTTTTATTATTTAGGGATTGAGATGTAATAAAAAGAAAAAAATTAAAAAAATAATAAGGTTTCCATTAAAAACATGAAGTCCAGACAGCGCAAAACATATCGGTGACAACTACCGGTGAGAATCCTAATGGTGAGGTCTCTCTAACGGTGAGGTTTATCTATCGGTGAGGTTTCTCTAACGGTGAGGTTTATCTATCGGTGAGGTTTCTCTAATGGTAAGGTTTATCTATCGGTGAGGTTTCACTATCGGTGAGATTTATCTATCGGTGAGGTTTCAGCACAGTTTATCATTCCTAACTCATGTCTAATGTAACTTAACCTTTCTAAACTTAAAGTCTTGGTGAATATGTCATCTAATTGATGTTCAGTGCCTATAAATTCAAGAGTAATATCACCCTTTTGATAATGATCCCTCAAAAAGTGATTCCTTACATCAATGTGTTTAGTCCTAGAGTGAGATATAGGATTCTTAGAGATATTGATCGCACTATTGTTATCAAAACTTATAGATACATGCCTAAATTGATATCCATAGTCCAATAAATTATGTTTCATCCACAGAATTTGTGCACAACAAATACCAAAAGCTATGTAATCTGCTTCGACAGTAGACAATGAAATATAATTCTACTTCTTACTACACCAAGATACCAAGGACTTACCTAGAAAGTGACATGTTCCCAATGTACTCTTCCTATCTAACTTGCAACCAGCAAAGTCAGCATCTGAATAACTTATTAAATCAAACGATTGTCTTTTTGGATAAAATAATCCTAAATTAGTAGTATGTTTAATATATTTGAAAATCCTTTTAACCGCAATCAAGTGTGACTCTTTTGGATTAGCTTGAAATCTTTCACACATACACACACTAAATATAATGTCTGGTCGACTGGAAGTAAGATAAAGTAAACTCCCAATCATACCTCTATAATTGGTTTGATCCACTGGTTTCCCAATTTCATCTATATCCAATTTACAAGTGGTACTCATAGGTGTATCACTTTCCTTATTATTATCAAAGCCAAAACGTTTTAAAATATCCTTTGTATATTTAATTTGATTTAAAATAATACCATTTTCATTTTGAAGAACTTGAAATCCAAGAAAATATTTGAGTTCTCCCATTAAACTCATTTCAAATTCATTTTGCATACTCTTTGAAAAATCAATACACAAAGAATTTTTAGAAGATACGAAAATAGTATAATCAACATAGATTTGTACTATCAAAAAATATTTGTAAATCCTTTTGATAAAAAGAGTTGGATCAGCAATCCCTTTAATAAAACCTTTTTAAATAACAAAAATACTAATTCAATTATACCAAGCTCATGGAGCTTTTTTTAAACCATACAAAGCTTTAGAAAGATTAAAAAATCAATTTGGAAAATGAGAGTTAGTAAATCCAGGTGGTTGTTCAACAAAAACATCTTCAATTATAAATCCATTTAAAAAATCACTTTTAACATCCATTTGATATAACTTGAAATTCAGATGAGCAGCATAAGAAAGTAGAATTCTAATAGGTTCTAACCTAGCTACAAGTGAAAAGGTTTCCTCATAGTATATTCCTTCTTCTTGACTATATCCTTGTGAAAATAACCTAGCTTTGTTTCTAACTATATTTCCAGACTAATCAAATTTATTTATAAAAACCCATTTAGTGCCTATGGTCAAGGTGTCCTTAGGTCTTTCAACTAATTCCCAGAATTTGTTTCTATCAAATTGATTTAATTATTATTGCATAGCCATTACCCAAATTTCATCATTGATAGCATCATTGATATTTTTAGGTTCTGACTATGAAAGAAAGGCTTGATGTTCAACCTGATTTCTTAGAGAAGCTCTATTTTATATTCCTCTATCTAAATCTCCTACAACAAAATCTAAAGGATGGTTATTAAGGGTCCTAGTTGGTCTAGTCAAGGTAGGACTAGAGAATTCAGGTTCTTCTGTAGGTTTAGTTCCAACAGAAATAGGTTCTGGAAAATTTCCAAAATTACTTGTTTTTATAGCAGATTCACAGTTTCTATCATCAAGGTCCAGAATGGACAGGTCTTCTTCAAGATTTTTAGGTGAAGACTTAGGTTCTTGTGGATCAGTTTCATCAAATTTGACATGTACTGATTCTTCCACACATTTGGTTATTTTATTAAAGACTCTATAGGATTTATTGGTTATATAGTAACCTAGGAAGATTCCCTCATCACTTTTAGAGGCAAATTTATCAAGATTATCTTTATTATTGAGAATAAAGACTTTTCATCCAAAAAATCTAAAGTAATTGACCTTAGGCTTCCTATTATTCCACAGCTCATAAGGGGTCCTTTTGAGAATTGGCCTAATCAAGAATCTATTTATAATATAACAAGCTATATTTATAGCTTCTGCCTAGAAGTAAACAGGTAAGTAATAATCATTGAGCATAGTTCTTGAAATTTCTTGAAGGGTTCTATTCCTTCTTTCTAATACACCATTCTGTTGAGGTGTCCTAGGGGCAGATAAATTTTGACTGTAGCCATTATGTGAGCAATAGGTTTCAAAGTCATGATTTTCAAACTCATGTCCATGATCACTTCTCAGGGTCTTAATCTTAAGTCCACTAAGGTTTTCTACAGACTTGGAGTATTTAATGAAATAGGAACAAGCTTCACTTTTGTGAGCAAGAAAGTATACCCAAGTGTATCTAGAAAAGTCATCTACTAGAACATAGACATAGTGCTTCCCATTTAAACTAGAAATTCTAAATGGTCCAAACAAATCCATGTGAACCAACTCGAGAGGTTGAATAGTTGAAACCTCTTTCTTTAATTTGAATGAAACTTTATGTTTCTTTCCCTTTTGACAAGGATTACAAACTTTGTCTATTGGGAATTTTAGTTTGGGTAGGTCTCTAACTAAACCTTTCCTAGTCAGTGTCTTGAGTGAATGAACATTGTAGTGTCCTAATCTTCTATTCCATAGCCAAGATTCTTTATGAAAAGCATTTAAACAAGTAACATTTTGTTTAGCTAAAGAATTAAAATTTATATCATATACATTTTCATTTCTTAAAGTAATAAATACCAAAATATTTTTAAAATCAAATACATTGCAAGCATCATTTTTAAAATTTAAAATTGAAACCATCATCACACAACTAAGAAATTCTTAATAGGTTGTATTTTAGTCCATCAACAAATAATACTTTAGTAATTAAAATTGAATCATTATTACCGATCTGGCCTAAGATGATGATCTTTCCTTTTGAATTATCGTCAAAGGTGGCATGCCCTCCATAAACTTTGATTAATCTCTTAAAGAATGAGTAGTATCCTGTCATATTCCTTGAACATCCACTATCCAAGTACCATATCTTCATACATGAACTCTTCAATCAGGTCTCCTACAAAATAGGTTTAAACAGAAATTTATTTTGGTACCCAGATTTTCTTGGGTCCAGACAAGTTAGAAATTAAAACTTTAGGCACCCATATTTGTCTAACATGTTTCCTATAGTTAACAGATTCAAAAGATTTTGTTAAATAAATTTTTTTAGTCTATAAGAATTTGAATATCTAGATGAAGAATATGAATTTCCAGAACTTGAACTAGCAGAATACTGTCCAGATTTTGGAATGAATTTATTCTTAACAAACTATCTCTATCCAGGTTGGTATCCTAAACCAGTAGTATGATTTGGTACAACTTGTTTTCCAAGCAGTTGAGTTAGAGTATTATTTCCATTTGTGAAATCCTATAAGTATTTTCTAAGTTGATCATTGGACAATTTAAGTTCAGTATTATCCTTTAACAGCTGAGAATTATTTTCCTTTTCTATACTAAGATCATATTTAACAGTACTAGTCAAGGAATACCGTTTCTTTAATGATTTTTACTTATTTTTCAGCTCATTACAAGTATCTTCTAACATATTACAGTATTCAAATAATTCATCTTTAGACATATTATCATCATTATTTGAATCAATTTCATTCCTAGAATAATAATCATTGTGCATAGTGGAATTAAGTGTTACCTTAGACGTTTCAGTTATGAAATACATGTTGGGATGATTCTTGTCAGAATCAGAAGCTTCAGATCCACTTGAGCTGTCTTCTAAATAACTCCTTGTAGCTTTCATAGCTTTCTTATATTTTTTGTCCTTGTAATCATATTTCTTATTAAACTTCAGTTTTGGAAAGTCATCCTTAACATGTCCTTTCTTTTTACATTCATAACAGACTATTTCATCATCCTTATCAGCTTTCTTCCAATCTCTCTTCTAATTACCTCATTGGTCATACTTATCCTTATAATTTTATTTTCTGAAAAATTTATTCTTCCTATATAATTTCTTGAATCTCCTGGATATATGAGCCATCTCTTCATCACTATCAAAATCTGAACCTTCACTTATTGAGCTTTCAATAGGCATGTGAACTTTATCCTTGTTCTTGGTCTTTGAGGCAGTATACTTAAATGCCACTAACTTCTTCTTAGGTCCATTATCTTCCTCTTTGTTTAACTTAATATCTTCTTCATACATCATCAACTTACCAATAAGCTCTTTAACAGGTAGTGAACTTATATCACACAATTATCTTATTGAAATTGATGTGAATCTCTATCTTTCTGGTAGACATATGAGTATTCTCATGATTTGCACCTTTGTTGGAACAACTTTTCCCAGCAAGCTCATAGTGTTAACAATATCATTGAACCGAAGATACATGTCAGAAATAGGTTCATCAGGCCTCATTTTAAAATTATCATATTGAATAGTGTAAGTGTTTAATCTCATCTCTTTCACATTGGTTGTTCCTTCATGAGAAACAACCAAAGTATCATAGATTTCATGTGTTGTTTTACACCCAAAAATTATATTAAACTCTTCTTATCCTAGAGATCAGTAAAGAGAATTCATTGATTTACAATTATTGTTGTAATCAGATTTTGTAGAATCATCCCAAGTAGTTCTAGCAGTCTTTGGAATCTCATACTTAGACTCTATAGCAGTCCTAATGTCAAATCCCATACTTTCTAATTGAATTTTCATTTTGATTTTCCATTGGGAATAATTAACACAATTAAATAATGGTGACCTATTGGTAGCTTCACCTTATAATATGTTATCCATAATAACTAAGTTTTAGAAAGATATATATAAAATATAAAAATTTAGAATTAACAAAAATTTTGAGATCTTTAAGATACAACTAAAATAACAGTTGAAAACTTTTCACAAATAGAGTGTTTTGAAAAACTTTTATCTACTTCCTCTGACACCAAATATTGTTCAGAGAGGATACTCAAGAGGGGGGGGGGGAATTGAGTACCTATTAAAAATTTCTGATTAAAATATTTCTATTAAAAACCCCAATTTAATAAAAAACTTAAACTGTAGTGAATCTATAAAGATTGAAAGTGTTCAATTAGTTTCTCAAAGATTGATTACTTCTCAGTTAACTCAATCTAAAGATTAAGTTAGCTTTTGAAACTAACTTACTGGCTAGAAATAATTACAAACACTTTCTAGTTTAACTATCAGAGTTACTCTAACACAGATTTTAATTTCAAAGTAATTAACAGCGGAAAAGTAAAAATAGGTTAAACTGAAATAAGATGCACATCGATTTTAACCAAGATGTTCAGTCTCAAGATGAGACTTAGTCCCCTCAAACAGTTTAGATAAAACTTTGATCCACACCCTGGATCGAGGCAAACAACAGTACTGAGACTATCCAGGTACTAAGACCTATACCACAGTTTTACGTGGGAAAAACTATAACAATAGCACACAGGCTATCCAGGTCACACTTAACATCTACCACAATTCACAGTGGGATACTAGAAGGATTAGAAATTTTGAGTGAGGATTTTAGATATCCTCTAGTTATGATTAAGATACAGTGTGTGTCTAAGAAAAACAGAATCACACACACTGCTTGAAATGTAAATAAAAAAAGCACAATAGAGCTAATAAGATTAAGATGAGTTTGGAAAGCTCTATGTGATTGCAATGCAGCTCTAGATTCCTTTTGGATTGAGTAGATGTTGTTTTGAATCCTTATCTGGAATTTGTCTTGAAAACAGAGTATTGTGGTTCTGTTTCTTGACTTCCAGGTATGAGTGTTTTTCTTGAGATTGCAGTAGTATTTGTAGCACAACAATGTTCTTAAACTTCCAGTCAAATTATTCTTTTAAGCTCTCATGTATTTATTATTTTTTTTCTACAATATATTTACCTTTGTGCATCCTCTGTGTCTCAATTTTTACGTGGAACTTTGATCTTCCTTTTATAGCTCATGCGGTGGTTCAATACAAGGCATGATTACTTCTGTAGGTACGAGGTACGTTTTCATCCAACAAACATCATTAATTAATTTATGACATAAAGTGTGATTACTTCTGAAGGTTAGAGGTACAATTTCCTGAAATCCAACAAACATCATTAATTAATATTAGTTGCATTAAAAGCACCAAATATGACCGTTACTAATAAACAAATGGATATAGAGTTTAGTGAAATAGTGATTGGTTTCCATCAGTAGCTCTTTGTATCAGTAAACTTGTAGAGGTGGACTTGTAACAGTAGGTCTTGCGTCAGTAGCTGTTACTCTTTGTAATGGTAGATTTCTTGTATCAGTAGCTGCTTGTGTAGCGGTAGCTCCTTATATTGGTAGCTGTTTGTGTAGCGGTAGCTCCTTCTATCAGTAGATGTCTATCTATAGACTATGTATCAGTAAATTGTTGTATAACAGAAGACTTGGTCTATCAGTGACCTTTGTTTATCGGTAGCTCTGTCTGTATCAGTGAATCTAAAACTCAAATTCTTATAAATTATCTATTCTATGAATTTCATTTCCAGATTGAGTTAGTATCAATATTAATCATCGTTAAACATTTATATTCATAAATAAACATGAATAACATATTCCAATGATATGATATGATCATTTTGATATTCATATAAACTCATTAGCATGATTTTATAATTAGAAAGTATAATTAATATATAGATATTTCTTATTTGGGATTATCAAAGCATATCTAAACATAATTGAGATTATCAAAATAGGTGAATCCAACACCATCCTTTAAAAATCCATAAATATTGGATCTTTTGTGATCCTCATCATATACAATCTTGAAAGATCATTTCGACTTAGAGCATCTTCCACCTTGTTCAATTTCCCAAGGTGGTAATTTATTGAGAGATTATAATCTTTAATCATCTACAAAAATATTATTTGTCACAGGTTTATCTCTTTTTGAGTGAAAATATAATTTAATATTTTGTGATCAGTATATATGTAACACCCTTCTCCATAGAGATAATACCTCCATATATTTAATAAAAAAATTACCATAGTTTTCTACAAATCCTGAGTTGGGTAATTTTACTCATGGAACTTTAATTTTCATGAGGCATAAGCAATAAACATATCATTCTACATGAGGAAACATCCCAATACCTTCCTTAATTAATCACTATAGATTATAAACCCTTCTCCACTATAGGGTAGTGTAAGTACTAGTGTGCTAACTAGACTTTTCTTCAGTTCCTTAAAACATTCATCATATTCATCCATCCAAAGGAATTTGTCTCCATTTTAAGTTAACTTGGTGAGTGGAGTCAATAGATGTAAAAAATTCTCCACAAAGCACCAATAATATTCAGAAAAACTAAAAAAATATAGAGCTTAATTACATTGGTTGGTCTTGGACAATGTTTAATAACTTATGTATTTGAAGGGTCTACTAATATACCCTCACATGAGATTACATAAACCAAGAATGATACTTTCCAAAGCCAAAATTCAAACTTGGTAAATTTTCCATAAAGAATATACTTATGTAGGGTCTTCAACATAATTCTCAAATTATATTCATGTTATTCATTGATCTTTGAATAAATAAGAATATCGTTTATAAATTTTACAAAAAAATGATCAAGGTAATCTATAAAGACTCTATTCATTAAATACATAATGATAATGGGGGAATTATTAAGATCAAAATACATCACTATAAATTCACAGTGTCCACAACTTGTATGGAATGCTATCTTGGGTATATCCTCCTTCTTGAACCTCAATTGATGACATCCAAAATAAAGATCAATCTTGGAAAAATATTGTGGTACTCGTAATTGATTAAAAAAGTCATCAATACAGGGTATAGGATACTTGTTCCTGATAATGATATTTTTAAGTTTTAGAAAATCAATACAGAGTCACATTGATCCATATTTCTTATTAATGAAAAGGTTCACCCAAAGGTGATTACCTTGGATAAATGAATCCCTTTTCAAGATTATCTTGGAGTTTCTTATTCAATTATTACAACTCAATAGAGGAAATTATATATAGAATCTTTGAAATAGGTGTAACACCAAATATGAGTTCTTTTGAAAACTCAACTTCATGGTTTGGTGGAAGACCATAAGACTCTTTTGGAAATACATCAATAAAATCCCACAAAATAGGAATATTTTCAATTTTTAGTTTCTCCCCAACCATATGAGATAAATTACCCTTTTTTATAGGAATCAAGACCCATATAGCGGATGTGATTTCCATCATAAGTTTATGTATATTATCATGGAGATAGACAATGATAAGTTGGTTTAGAATATCAAACTAAACTTCCCTTCCTTGGAAATTGATGAGGGATTTATGAAAATAAATTCAATCCATGCCCAAAATAACATCAAAATAAACCAGAGGAAGAATACCATAATTTTTAGAAATCACATTCCCAAAAACTTAAATCGGACAAGAATCATAGATTTGTGATTCAATCATTGTACCATTATGGGTTTTCACTGCTAACTCAACATCTAATTTTTGGGGTGTTATTTTGATACCCTTATAAAATTTGTTAGATATAAAAAAGTGGGTAGATCTAGAATCAAATAAGAAATTAACATCTCTAGAGCGGATGATAAGTGTACCTTTCACCACATAGTTTTCATACACCTCACCAGAAATAGTGATCACATGATATTTTCCATTTTCTTTGGGATTAATTGGTTGTTGATGTCAATCATCATCATTAACCTTCAGATTTGGTCCTTAGTTAGAATAATGCCCATACCCATTGAATTTTAAACACTATATCATGGGAGGTGTATTATGTGGAGCTTTATCTCTATTCACATCATTAGATTACTTATCCCCATCACTTTAGAATTTAATCACCCAATAAAATTCCTTTACAAACTTGAAACATTTTCCAGTTCCCATAATAAAATCTTCTCCATGTTTCCTTACACACTTCGAGCATACATAAAGTATCATATTATTCACTCTATGGTTTTTAGAATCACCTTTTTAATTTCATTTTTCTTTTCTTGTCAAAACCATGAGATTGATGGGTAACTACAATATCTATATCCACCTTGATAGTACATCAATTTATTTATATATGATGAAATCCCTTATGGATAATTCCCTTTATAGAATTGGTTTTAAGCCATTGAAGATTATATTAACCTTACTTTTAGGTTAGATGATAATACCATAAGAATACCTAGCTAGTCTTGTAAAATTTTCCTCATAGGTACCAATTCATCATAGTGTTTCAACTCAACGAATTAATTCTCCATTTTCATATGAATAATATAAGAAAAATAATCATTGAAAAATAATCTCTTAAAATCATACCACTATATAGAGTCACTTTATTCCTGTTGATTTGTGTTCTTAATAAGAGTACACCATTGATCTGCTGCACCTTTCAAATGATAAACAAATAGAACAACTTTCTCATGTTCTGAACACTAGAGAAAAAAATATCTTTTTAGTGGTAATGATCTATTGTCTACCTACTGGTGGATCAATGGACCCACTAAAAGGTGGATTTTTCCTCATGAAGGACTCAATATAACACTATTCCATCCTTTTCTCATTTTGAAGCTCTATATAATGTATAGATTGAGAAATTTGTGTGATTATAAAATTGAGATTTTATATTCCAACTCCCATAAAATTCGGTTGCTTAGGAGGGAAATTATTTCATTTCCCATCATATTTAGAATTACCACAATTCCTTTAGGTTCTATCCATTGAATAAAACCAAAAAGCATAGTGTGAGCGGTAATAATCATGGTGGGAAACCACATAATCATGAAAAATCATTTATAGGATATCTAAATCATGACACCTTCTTCTATGAAACCTTAGGTTTAACCTAGGTTATTTATAATTGTTACCAAAACTTTAAGATTTTATCCTATACATAAAATTTTCCCCAGGGTTCTCACTATTTTTTTTCTCATCATAGTTTCCCAATTTTAACTAAAAATTGATCTAATACCAACTATAGTGACCTATAATTTTCATATATAGATATTTCATATTAATAGATAAATATTCATTACATAAAATATTGATCCATGCTAGAATCATTTTGGTCTAGCATCATTGGAAACTTGGAAGCATAAACAACCAGTTCATAAAATATCTACATTTACTCCCAATTATTTATTAATAAATAGAACCCTTATCAGACATATCATACTTAATACCTTTCCTCATGACCTATGGAAAAGAAACATAAGAAAATGGTGAGATCTGATGTTCATTAAGGGTAAATAAGGAAGATATCAATGATCATATAAGTATAACAACATGAACTTAACATTTGAAAACCAGACCATACATATAAAAGATCATAATATTAATTCATGACATAAATATTGGTAGTTTATAAGACATGAATCATAAGGGAATCAAAGAACATGAACCATGAGAGATTAACATAGGCACAAGACATTGACTTGTGGCATACACATAATCATAGAAAATAATTTCCTTTATAGTCAAATATATTTTCCAATACTATCATAGTGTAATGGGTTCACTCCCTAAACCATAATAGTTATCAATGTTTACTCCCAATATTATCAAAATGGACAGAGTCCCCTGCTGAACTCAGTTCACTCCTCATTCGAGTCCTATTTATCTCATGAGATATCAATCTTTACCCAATGCATTAGAGGGAGATATAGGTCCCACCCATAATATAATTAAAATCATACATATATGTTATATAATATCATAAATCCTTCATTATATTAGAACCCATGAAAAGAAATGAGTTTCATAAATATTTCTTCATAAAATAACCCATGGGAAAGAAACGAGTTTCATAAACATTTTATCATTTCATCATAGTATAACTGATGTAAAAGGAATGAGTTTCATAAACAACATGTCATAATAAACATAAAACATAAAAATAAATAATAATTATAGTATACTTGTATCATATCCCTAGTAAATAATAAGTGAAATCAAGGGTTTTTGTTGTTGATGAATATAAATATCATCAAAATATCATTAAAACATTCTTGAGAAAAATAAACTTTCTATTTTAAAATAATTTATTTTAAATATAAAAACTTTTCAAATATTAAAGAAACAATTTTATTTGAAAATAACATTTGAAACTTATAAATGAATATTCAAATCATTGAGCGGTAATGATGGTGGGAAATTCTATTCATGCCGTATAAGTTAAAAGAAAACATTCCTGTCATATTTTTATAAAAATTCAAAAAGTAAATTGTTTAGAAAATGAAAATAATATTCCTTATAATTTTTTTAAAAAGTAAATCATGGGTAAATTTTTTTAAAAAAAATAATATTATAATCTTAAAAAAAATCCTGAAAACATTTTTGTAGAAAATATAGATATGTAAGAAAAAGGTTTTTCAACTGAAGAGAGAAATGAAGTTGATTTTCCTTACAAACAAATTTTTGGTATATTGAGTACATAATATGAGGAAAATGAAAGGAAAATGTATTTTAAATAAATAACCATAGGATAATAAAATTCATGAGTATCTTTAGAGGTAGATTATAATATTTTATCATCATAACTTAATTATAAGCAATCCTGACAAACAATGAGATTGTAACATAAAATCCCTTACCTCGAGTTTTCCTTACTTTGAAAGAACTTTAACCACATTCATAACAAATTAAAATTTATTATAATTCTATAACAGATTCATTATCATAATTATAATATCATATATAATCTCTTTATAACATTTCAGTACCTCTTTTATCAATAATCCCTTATTAAAATCGTTATTTATGGGTGTTAATTGTTTCGTTTTTCATGTGTATTTCAATTAAATAGTTCCTATACTTGTACATTTTTTATGTTTACATCAAATAAAAAATATTAATCAAGATATAATTATCATATATAATCATTATATACATATTTATAGTCATCTATAAAATTTAGATATTGAAAAATGAATTACACTGTTCATGGTGATGGTAAGCTGTACGTACGCATGAATTCTATTTTCATATTTGGATGGATGGAATAATAGAATGGTAAATATTAATTCAAATTTAAATGAAAATTATTATATCATATATATCATATATATTAATCAAATACATCCTCATTACCATCCACTTAAAATATAAATGAAAAACTAATCACATCACTTTGTGGAGGTAGTAGTCTATACGTATGCACAAGCGATGTTATCATTTCCCGATGGATTGGATGGTAAGAAGGTTGAAATGATATTATAATTAAAAAATTATAATTGTTTCATAAATATCATATTTAAATTTTGAACCCAGTATAATACCCATCCATAAAATTTGGTGATGAAACATGAATTGTATCGCTATGTGGAGATGGCAAGTCGTGTGTATGCAAGAGCGATACTTTCACTTACCCATTTGATGGGAAAGAGGGTGTATAATGAAATTAAAATAACAATAATAAAATTTAAGTATATTTAAAATACTTAAGTTATTATTTTATGAATAACATAACAAATTTAAAGTAGGTAAAATAAATTTAAAAGAAAGTGATTGGTTAAGGTGATTACCTCTTCTTTGAAATGAATACTTTAGATATCCTCTAAAGGGATCTAAGTTTGATCTTTTAGGAATAAAAGAACCTATAGAACGTATCTAGAGAAGTTTATAAGGAAAATTGGTAGAGTTTTTTTAATATATAATGATCAAAGTGGTGTAAATAAGTGAGGTAGGAGGTTCCCTTTTATAACTGAGGTGAGCGACACTTTATGAATTTCTCAAAAGATTAAATTATAATAAATTAATTCTCAATAAAAATTCCTAAAAGTAGATAGGGATTCAAATATAAGGTAGTATAGTGTTGTAGTACCATAAAATAAAATAATTTAGATAAGTTTTTGTGTCATTTTATAACTTTTCATTTTGATTAACCATCAGTTAACCAGTTTTAATTTTAATTATGGTAATAAACTTTTCAATATTAAAGGGAAATAATTTTTTATAAGGTAAAAATTAGACCATAAATGGAAAATTTATGAAATTTTAGACCATATAATATCCAACTTTCTCTATTTCAAAATTTTTATGATTTTTAAATAATTTATTAAAATATTACTTGACATAATATCATTATTTTCAATGTTGACAATATTCAATTAATTTGACTTAAAAGACATAAAGACTAAGTTGGAATTCTAATATAATCTTTTAAAACAACACTAATATGTCATATTTACCTACAAAATTCATGGAACATAATAAATTACTCAAATTATATCCCTTTTAATATTTTTAATATCATTAATTTTATTTTCCCATTAATTGAGTAAATACTGTTTTGGCATTGTGTAAGAACTTAAGGTAATTATATAATGACTAAAAATTAGAAATAAGTTTCCATCATGAATATAATTTCATTATACAAAAAACAAATATTAATATTTATTTAGAACTATTTTTTCCCTATGTGAACACATAAAGTATATTTAAAACTAAGAGAGTGACATTTTGTAACCTTATTTGATTTAAATAATATATATGTCATTTTCATGAAAAAGTGTATATTAAACAAGTGAATTTAAAGACTAAGGTGATAAGGGTTGAATTAAATTAATAAAATAACAATTATTATGAATAATTATTGCCTTATCACTTATTTGTAACCTAGATTAACCCAACTTACCTTTTATTAAGGTAATAAATTTTACCATGGTTACTATTCATATTAACAAAAAAGTGGTCTATTTACAAAATTTGAACCTATTGATTCAAAATATGAAATAAATTTTATTAAATTACATACATATAAGTGTAAAAATTTATTTTTAAAAAATAAGCATGCAAAACACGACAAAAACTACTTTTTATAAAAATATAGTTTTAAGCATAAAACCAGATTTTCTCTTATCCTATGCTTAGAAAAATATTGTTTGAATGTTTAAAACATTTTTTCAAGAAAATAATTTATAAATTTCAAAAATATAATTAAAAAATAGTGATTAATTTAATTTATTAATATAAAAATAAATTACACTCATAAAGATAAATTTTCAAAAAAATATCAATTTTATTTTAAAATATTTTTTATTTTTAATTATAATCATTTGATAACTAATGAATTCATTATATAAATGTCTATACCATATATTTTTAATAATTTATTTATCACTATTCATATAAAACAATCCAACAACTAGACAATAACGAACACATAATATTTTAAAAGCATACCACCGTTCATCTAAACTCATCACTATTTGTAACACAAGATATCAAAGAAATATAAATTTATTTGGAAAAAATATTTCTTAAAAATATTGGGGTGTTATAATATGGTCATGAAAAAAGGAGGAAAGTCAGGTTGATTTTTCCCCATACAAGGTGGATATCAACCCTTGGTTCGGACCCCTGTTGATGTGGGATCATAAAAACAAGCTTTGGTTTCTTCGAAGGATGATACTGTTCTGAGATAGGGAATGCAATCCTATCACTGATGTAGGGAAATAACACTAGTATACACCAATAATTCATGAATCATGCCAAAAATGAAGGATTTTAATGAGTAATGAAATGATAAAACAACATGTAAACAAATAATAACAGTGGGCAACAAAGAATCAATGAGGAATTAAGAAAAGTGATAAAGAACATAGGATATTTAGCATGGTTTGGTACCAGGTGCTTCTAATCCATGACAAAAACACCACCCTAATTCCTATCTTTATTAATGCTCAAAAAAAACTTCTAATAATTCAAAAAATAATGAGCCTTCAATAATAGAATAAAAACCAAGAAATATGAAAAAAATAGTGAAGAGAAACCCTCACTTTACATGGCTGGATTTACTAACCACTCACAACCAAGTGGATTTTTGTGTATATTTATGATTCTATTGAAGAGGAGAAAAGAAAACCTCACAAATAAAATCACAATATCTACCAGAACACATCATCAAGAAACTCTATTCTTCAATAGCAAGGCAACGATGTTTCTGGAAGGGTATGATGGCTCAAGCTCCTATCGACCTCCAATAGTAGAAGCTCTCTCTAGTGTCGGTACAGAAATCTATTTAAAACATTTTAATAAATAGATATCATTAAATATGAAGATTGAGATCTAAAATAACTTTGAGATATTGAGGTTGCAATGACTCAACGTCACCCAATAGATGGAGGTCTGATAATGAAACAACCCTACAACCTGATAAATCAGTGAAATAAAACACATAAATCCAATAAGAAAATGTTTCATGAGGGTAAGATATGCTAGGGTAGACCAGATAACATAAGGGTAGACACCCAATATGTAAGGGTAGACACCCACTATTTAAGGGTACGACACTACTGCATAAGTTTCAACTGCCACTCATATAAAGGTACTCCCAGACTTACATAAGGGCAGGTCCACTAGCATAGGGGTAGAACTGCTCACACACTAACCACATAAAGGTAACTCGCTCTTCAATATGGCTAAGTAAGGGTATAAAACCACTTACATAAGGGTATAATTGAGCTATGTAAAGTTTAGGGGACCTCACGTAAGGGTAAGGATGCTGAAATAAATCCCATGTAAGGGTAAATGCAATGTTGTGTAAAGTTCAGGGGACCTCTACAAAAGGGTAAGGTTGCATAAGAAATATTCATGTAAGGGTAAAAATATTGATAAAAATCCTATGTAAGGGTTTACAAAACCTCATTTAAGGGTAAAAGTGACAACAAAAAACTTTCATAAAGGTATAAAAAATAAGAGAAAAATAAAATTTAATTTAGGAGATAAAATAGTAGAGAATTATGATGAATATAAAACATGATAAAACTTAAATAGTAAATTAATAAATAGATTAGTTTCATTTGAAAATCTATCATCCTAAATTCAAAAAATCTCTACCATTTTCAAAAGAAACTACAAAAATAGGATTATATTATGTAACTTAAGTGTTATTCAAGTATAACCAAGTTTTAGATACCGAAACTATTCTTTAACTCAGATAAAGCTACAATCTTAGTCAAACTATCAATTAAATTTTCATCTGTGTGTCCCTTACTGACACACACCATTACACTTTCTATAACTTATCTAATAAATTAAAGCCTAATATCTTTATTCTTATACCTACCGTGGCATGCTAATTTTTTTTGAAAGATAAAGTGAATATTGAGGGTTATAGTGTACATTAATAACAATATTACTTATATTGAGCTTAAAAATAAAACCCTTGAGCCATATGGATTCCTTGATAGATTTTATCAGTGCTATGTACTTAGCATCAGTGGTTTCAAGGGCCACCATCGATTTCATATTTCACTTCCATGATATAGTTCCTCCACATACATTGTATACATAATGACTTAGTGATTTCCTGGTATCAATATTTCCAGCATAGTCAGAATCCATATAACTAATCACTAATTTAGAAAAATTATCATTATTTCCATAAAACAATTGAATGAAATTAAGTATAATAAATGTACCTTAATAACCATTTAATAGCATGCTAATGTGGCTTGCCCATATTTTCCATAAGCTTTCTCAAAATATAGAAAGAAAAAGTGACATATATCACACTATAAATAATAACATGCGTAATAATTCCCACTATATTAGCATTTGGGATTCAATATCAGATGACTAAGACAATGAAAATTTAAAATTTTGACCAAAATGAACACTAAAAGGTTTTAGAGCATAAAAAATACCTCATAAGTGCTTTGAGGATAAGAACATTGATATAGATGAATAATCTTATTCTTTATATCCCTAATAATTTCCATGACCATAATTTTCATAGAATAGTCTATATAGTTCATTTTAAAAACTAAATTCAATTACATTTTAATATGGGTGATTAATTTTATATCACTAAACATGAGTAACATATCATCAACATAAAATAGAAAATAAAACATGTAATTTTTAATATATTTAAAATATAAACATGCATCCTACTAACTCTTTTTGAAACCATTTTTCAATATAAATGAGTCAAACTTATTGTACCATTATCTTGAATCTTGTTTTAATCTATATAATTATTTATTCAAAAAATATACTTTGTTGGATTTGAACTCACTCCCACAGCCTGTAGGAGATCTCATGTATAATTTTTCATTTAAATCACCTTTCAAGAAAGTAGTTTAAACATATATCTATTCTATATGAAATTTTAAATGGGAATAAAAATCAATAAAAATTCTTCTTGAGGAATGCTTAACTATAAGATAATTTTTTTAGAGTAATTGATTCCCTCTCTTTGAGGGAATCCTTTGGATATAAGCGTGAATTTAAACTTACCTTTATTCCACACATTGTTGTCTTGTTTTGTTTTATAGATCCATTTATAGGAAATCACATTGGAAGTGGGTGGTTTATTGACTATAGACCAGGTATGATTCTTTATTATGGATTTCATCTCATCTTCCATGGTTGAGATATAATTCTTAGAGTTACTATCATTGATAAATTAATTATAGATTTGGAGATCCTATCCATCGAGATCCTCTTCCACATGAAAGGAAAAAAGAAATCTATCATCATGTATGTACTTAGAAGGAGGTCTAATGACTCCACTTCTCCCATTCATAGTGATAAAATAGCCTCTGAGGTCACTATAAGCTCCATCATTAGGAGAATTATCAAAATTAGACCCAGATTCTATCTTGGGTTGAGAAAGGGGTAGTTGAGATGTAGAAGAGGAGTCTCAATAGTAGACTCACTATCACTAGGAGGATCAACGTTATGATCCCTATTCTGAGAAGGATCACCACTACCATTAGTGGGAGGCTGAACTCTAATAGGAAAATACCCTTAAAAAATGAAATCCTAGATAAGAATACACTTCTAAAATCTAGTTTTATCTATTCAAATCTTATATCCCTTCACCCCCTTAGGATACCCCATGAAAATGATTTTCACAGCACTAGGATCAAGCTTATCATTTTTGACATGAGAATAGACAGTGAATCTAAACTCCCTAAGATGTCTATAGGATGGGGGTCAGTTTCCCTATAATAACAATATAATCTTAAATCCATTGGTATATGAGAGAGACCTATTTATTAAGTAGTATTCCATGGTGAAAATCTCTTCATAAAATTACTTGGCCAAGCTTGAGCATGAAAGCATTCTAAAAACCCACACAAGAATGGTATGGTTTATACGCTCAAATAGAACATTATACCGAGGGGTATGAATCATAGTTATGTGTATCAAAATTACCCTATCTATATGAAACTTATTGAATTCAATAGATAGATACTTAAGTCCATAATTGGTCCTTATGTCCTTTAATTTATTCTAAGATTTATTTTCTATAGAGGCTTTTTAGGTTTTAAACACCTTAAAGATATTAGATTTATTTTGAAAAATATAAACCCAAAATTTCCTTGAAAAATAATTTATAAAGGTGAAAAAGTAGAAGACTCCACCATAATAGGTAGTCCTAGTCAGTCCCTATAAATCAGAGTGAACATACTCAAGTGGGTGACTAGATTTAAATTTGGATTTAGGAAAACCGATCCTTTTGGACTTTCCAAGGACACAATCCTTATAAGAGGGTAAGTTTACTCAGTGTAACTTTAGTGATAAGCCTATGCTTTTACAATTTCTCTATCCCTTTAATAATCAAATGTTCCAACCGCCTATGTCAAATCACAATGTTGTCATTATTAGTGACATAGGTTTTTCCCAACTGTTTTACATGTGTTTTTCCATGTATAACATATAACCCATTCATTAAGGATCCTTTCATAATCGTGTGAGTTCCCTTGGGGATTCTTAAACCACTAGAATCAGATTTAAAAGTATAACCTATCTGATACAAGACACCTAATGAGATAATATTCCTTGGTAAATATGGAACCCATATAACATCCAATAAGGTGACTAGATAACGTTTCGAGAGCTGTAGCATAATAAAACCTCTACCCATGAAATGAAATCTCTTATTGATGCTTAAAACTTCATCTCCTTTAGCTCCATCAGTCATGAAAGAAAATGAACTCATATCTAGTCACATATAGAAGGAACATCCCGAGTTAAAAACCCGTTCAGCATGAAGAGTATCTCAGGAGACACAAAATACATCATCACATTCATCGCCTTAGTCAACGAAGAGTGAATGATCCCTAGACTCTTTAGAAGGTTTACTAGATTTAAAATCAGGGCATTTTGGTCTAACATTCCTAGGTTTATCACAATGGTAGTAGGAAACCACTTTCATGTTAGATTTAGGCTGAGACTCCCTATATTTTTTATGGTTATTACCACCCTTCTTGCTTTTACCTTTGTTCTTCTATTGAAACTCTGAATGGAACCTCACATTTAGAACCTTGGATTTAGGTTTAACCACAACCTTACCATGAAAATTAGTGATATAAAAGTAAACTTGACTTCCTCTAAGTTCAAGTAATATCTAACATACAACATAACATCAATAATATATTCATATTAATTGTCTATATAAATTAAAAGCATAATTCTTGGTCCTTATATTCAACACTCACATTTATATTGGCTAAATATAATAATATTTTATTAAACTCATTAAGGAATGCCTAAATAGCAGTTCTAGGATGCATCTTAAAGGTATATAATATGTGATTCTTATATAGAAACCCAATTAAATATGTTTTCATATAAATTTTTTCAATCTTAGACCAAATACCAACTGTGGAAGTTTCATAAGAAACTTCCTGTAGGACTTTATCAATTGAATACAAGGTCAAAAGAGGTATGTGATTTCATTGAAAATGTCGGGAGGCATATTTTAATAGGTCATCACTATATTTACATCAATGGAATAACTTATATGGGGTTTCTTAGGTCCACAATGGGCATCTTGGATCCATTTTTAGACTAATAGGGATCACATATTTAATCACCACAAATTAAAATTGTTACTATAATATTTTTTTTCTTCAATTTCATACTTTATATAAGCCATATATCTATGCATGGGGATATAATACCAACCGATGTAGAGAACCAACACTTATATACCTCAATAATCCAAGGATCATTCATATAATGAAGGATTACAATGAATAATGAAACAATAAAATAATAGGTAAACAAACATTAACATTAGGAAACAAAGAATAAATGATGAAGTAAGAAAACTAACAAAGAACCTAAGATATTTAATGTGGTTTGAAAACAATTGGTCCTAATCCATGGAAATAACACCACCCCACTTACTATATTTATTAATGCTCAAAAATAACTTACAAAAATGAAAGAAAGAATGATCCAAAAAAATAGAATAAAAAATGCAATAAAGAAATATGAAAAAATAGTGAAGAGAAACCATCACTTCACATGACTGGATTTACCAACCAGTCGAAACTAAGAATATTTTTGTGTATCTTTACTATGTCGATGAATAGTAGAAAAGAATGCCTTGTGAATAGGCGCAAAATCTCCACTGGAACACAATGTTGGGAAACTCTGTTCTTTGATAGTAAGAAAACAACATGTATGGAAGGGTACAATGACTCAAGATCCAATAAACCTCCAAAGGTAGAATATATATATCTAATGCTGGTATAATGAAACGTGTGTGGAAACATATCAAATTTGAATTTTTATAAACCTACTAACTTCTGTAGAAGCAACGAGTATAATCAAACCACTGAGGGAATGTGTGTAGACACTATGAATATCCTATGGATTTTTTTGGAAAGAAGAGTTTTAAAAGTGATTAACAGCTAAAACTTCTAAAAACTAAAAAATTATTTAAAAATGGATATTTAAATTAACTAAAACTATTTAAGTGAAGTAAATTAAGCTATGAAATAAACCGGTAGAGATGGAAGTGTTAGACTTGTGACATCCATTCATGTGCATGAAAAGCCAATTATTTAATTCCCACATATTAATATTTATTTATTTAATTATAAATGATTCTAAATTTAATTAAAATATCATCAGGTCTCATTCTTTGATGTTAAATGGTATTTTAATTTTCAAAAAATTCATTATTCATTTAATTCTCTGTCTTGAAAAATAATTTTAACATTATTGTAGCACCAAATCACTTGGTGAAATACGACATCCCATTTCTCACAAAGTCTAAGTATCTATCTATGTCAGGTCTGCCCACATGAGATCACTTATTAGGTATCACCCATGCAAGTTTGAATGAGAACACACCCAGAATATTAATTTTTCAATTAATATATTTATTTATTCATAATTCGATGTGTGCGATTTACGATTCTCTCACACGCACAAGCGACTTTTGGACAAATAAATTCTCTAATGATCTCCCATTCATGATTAATTATTAGGTATCACATGAACATGCACCAAATTAGGTGCCAAGAGCCCCAATTTTTTTATTCAAACCAAGATATAATTAAATAATTACACATTCAATTAAAAAAATTTAAATTCAAAATTAAATCAAAAATGATTCAAAAAAATGGCACGCAATAACCATTCTGTGCAGTGCAAATACAACACTAAGAAAATTATCCTGAAAAAGAAGCAAAAACATGACACATGAAATAATAAATAAGAATAACCATGCTCATATCGATACAGTTATCACCACAAGCTGTTGTTAATGCTCACAATATAAAAACCATCACTCCACATATCACTACAATTATGAACTGAATCTTCATGCATATTAATGATGCGCACGAACCAACTACCATAAAAAAAAATAAAAACATCATGTGAGGAATTTGGGGAGGGTTCAACTGGTCTATTTTCTAATAGTGAAAATGTTGCACTGTAGGAGAGGACGTTACCGGTAGGGTGGATCACCACAAGGGGTTGTCTCCCCATAATAGGGAGGAGGCGAGTGATGTGATCAACCATTGTTGGTGGTGTAGGTAGGAGGAGTGCAGCTCCCTGGTGTTTCTATTTGATAGATGATGGTGCTTGCCTTCTTAGGGTGTTGATGAAGGGGGGAGGAGGCACCAATATGTGTTTTTGATAAAGGAGGAGGTGACCCTATGTTGGCTTGCAGTGAGAAAGAGGGTAGGGTCCTCTGCAATAATGCTATGCAGTCAGGTGATGGAGGCGCCTGGTGGTTTCAGTGGAGAGGGAGGATTTCTCAATCATTGCTACTCGGGTGAGGTATAAAGAGGAGTCAACCTGTGTTGATGGTTGATGAAGGTTGCTTCATGGTATTATGGAGCAGAGGAGGGACTACCATGGTGGTGTGTTGTAGGTGATGGAGGCACATGGTGATGATGCATGCAAGAAGGATTATAGGGAGGTGCTCAACACTAGTGGGTGTGGTGTGTCATTGCAGTAGAAGGAGGAGGCCGATCAAGGAGTTACAACAAAGGGGATGAGGGTGCGTCAGCTGGCATGTTTTGATTCCAGGGAAGGAGAGTCCGACCAACCCCTACTAGGGTTTTCTCTAACCTTCTCCATGGAGAAAATAACATAGAAAAGACATATATATAAAGAAAAAAGTTAGATAATAATAATAATAATAATAAATAATTATTAGATATAATTACACACACACACACAATTAGATATAATAAGAATATTACATAAAATATAAATATAATTATACAAAATTATAATTATTCAAATTATAATATAGTAATAATACTACTAAAAAATACTAATATAATAATAATAACAAACTAATAATATTATTACTTTTATTATTCAAACTACTAATATTTATAATGATGTAAAATAATATATCATACTAATATAAATTATAAAAAGTAATAATAAAAATAATAAAATAATAAATCTTAGTTATAATATTAATATTAATATTAAATAATATTTCAAATATATATATATATATAATTAAAAATACTATGGTTATAAGTTAAATAAAATTAGGTTAATTATATAATTATACACATAATAATAATAGTACTAATATTAATAAAACTAAAATTAATATATACTAAAAATAAAAATAAGAAACTAATATTAATATAAAATTAAATAAAAAATGTAAAAATACCAAAAACACTACAAAACTATAAAAAGAAACTAAAAAATCTAAAGGCATGTAAACAAATTAATTAAAAATAAGTTAAAAAATCACAAAAAAGTTAGTGAAATCAATGAACATCAAATACCCCACACATAAAATTTTTCCCTTTTTGAAAAAACAATCAGAAAAAATACCCAACTAGATTTTTTGACAAATTAAAACATCACAATTACAAGTTCAAAAATTTACAATCCCTTTTTCCCATAAAACATAATTCTTTGTTTAAAATTCCAATTTTCAAATACAGTTTCACTTCCACTCACATTATTTCCAAAAAAATACATGTACTTATGCATCATGTGACCTACCTCACCACCACTCTCATCGCTCAAAACAATTTGATGAAAGTCATGTTTAATTATCATACACATGCATTATTACCATAGGCTTTCCATGAGTTTCACATCTCTACTAGTGGAAATTAAAAGAATGCACTAATCTCAAAGACTTCACATTAGGTTCAAATGTCTCTGAGTCTACAGGATGATGGTTCATAAGAAAAATTGTGGCAGTTTTTGGTAAAAATGAGGGTTGAATCTTGAAATAAATGCATGATAAATTTCAATCCAAATGTCTCCCTCAAATTCTCACTCTCCAACACTTAAAAAATTTCTTATCCCTAAGAATATGATAATCTAATGCCTCTTTAAAAGATCTGTTTTTTCTCTCTCTCGCTATTTTTGTATTTTTTTAGGGACACAACTCACTCAAAAATAATGGATAGGTAAACAAGTGAGTAACAACTCCCAAATCCAGTGAAATAAATGTCAGAAAAAATTCTAAAGAAAGTACACATGTAGTGTATACACTATAGAATCTTAGTGAAAGTAGGTTATATAAAAACACTCTAGTTCATGGAGTATGAATCATCACTTTAATAGATATCCCCAAAAGCGAGGGTTACCATGTTATGACCACATCACTCAATCAGAATTAAATTTTTTATTATTCAAACACTTTTAAGGAAAAAAGTGAGAAACCAAAGGTTCAAGTACAAAAAGAGGACATAGAGTCATTAAAAAGAAAATGTAGCCTACTGGATTTTACCTTTCGTAAAAGTTTCCACAAGATGGTGTTTACCTGAGTTTCTGGTTCCTCCATCAGAACTGCTTCGACCCCTGATGCCATCTTGTCCCAGGATTGGATATATTCCTCTATGATTATCATCCTATTTTTGAAGCCTCGAATTAAAATCAAGTCCTTATCAATGCAGTTTCTTTACTCCTCATTGGGAGGCACACTTATAACCCTTTCCATAATTCTTTCAGCCTCTGCATTAGGATCATTAATTGTTAGGATAGTTTTGGCCATTACCTCTTTCGATCTCATAAGAAATTCTAAAGAATGTTCAGGCATAACATCAGATTCCTATTGTTCAGTATCGCACTGCTTTCAAGGAGGGGGAGCATCCTCTTTTCCCAGCACCCCATCCTCCAATTGCAGAGTTTCCTCCCCTTTCATATCCTCTAGCATCTTGTTACCATCCTTATAGGGGGGTCACCAATCCTTCCGGGACCTTTGTCGTTGAAAACTTCTTGTCAAGCTCTGGGGGCACAATGTCTCCTACTCACTGACCCACCCCACCTTCCACTATCTAAATCTCAAGTGCCTTATATTTAAAATATTTTTTGGTTGACCGTGTCTCCATAGGCCGAGGAAGATAAGAGTAGTCTTTTCGCCCTTTTGGTTTTTGCTTCTTGTTAATAATGCAGCTCCCCGGATCCTTGTTTTCCTTATTTCCTTTCTTCCTCCTTGGACTGTACGGGCCTTTAATGGATCCCCCTATATTATTTTCATCTAAGGGTTGTCCTTCTCCCTCGGACTCAGCTTCAGATAGACAACTGGCATTGTCTTCTATCCCTTCATCGATACTCAAACTATCAAAACAGTTGTTTAAGTTGAGACAGGCCAATGTTCTCCTCATATTTGTTCGTTGATTGGAATTTAGCTTCTTGTTTGCCCCAAGTGTTGGATGCTCCCACTCCGGACCATCCATAGGATTTCCCTCACCAGTCAGATGTATCACCCTTTCAGTGATGTTATAACTGCCATCACGCACTGCCATAGCATATGTATCTAGAATTGGGCTAGTATCACCCTTAGGATTTGAGATACCAGCTCCAACAGATTCACCCAGAGCTTTAGCATCATATTTGTGCGTATCAATATTTACTACAACCCTTTTACTAGCTTGTTCACCCCCTACAATTGTAGAATTAGGGGACTTGCCAAATCTTTACTTAGCCTCTTAAAAATTCTTGAAACACTCAGCTCAGGAGGAAATAACCTAACTTTATTTTTCTGCACTGCATAACCCGAACCTGTAGTACCAAAAATCTTTCTAGTGTATCGACTAGATGTTTCACAACCATCAGCAGAAACCTCATCCACTGTATTCATAATCTTACCACACCCACCAGGAAAACCACCAGGGGAACTGTTCTCCTGAGCACTTTATCCAGACAAAGCCTCATCGCCTTTAGACCCTGAGCCCTTGCCCTTTCCTCCTACATCCCCACCCTTCTGTGTCTCAAGGTCCTTGAACCCCCACCTGCAGGTTGCTACTGTGTGTCCCATTCTCTTATGATGGGAACACAAATCGAGCCAGGATTCATAAACAACAGGCTGTCTGCAGAAAAATTCTTCACCCCCTGAAATCCGCACATACTTCAGAGGCACTCTTGATGCATCCACTTCCACACATATTCTTAGATTAATAGGGTGACAGACGGAACAAGTTATACTGTCAGAACATAAGAATATACCAACAAGGTTCCCTAGAATCTTAATGATCAAAGGATTTTGAAATGGTAAAGGAAGTTCAGGAAAGCTAACCCATGTTGCAACAACCGGGGAGTCGCGCTTCATATGGAAGTCATAAGACCATCTGAAGAGGAAGAACCAGGATCCATTGCAGCTATGAGGAGCACCAGACCATGCTTTGATCAGGTCATCCTCTGAAGAAAACTGAACCATGATGTGTCTATTATCAAGCAAACCCACCGTATCCCTTTCATGTAAATTCCAATACGCGTAGACGAACTTGTCAAAAGCGTCAACTAAAGGACCTCTCTTCTTGAAACAAGTGATCAATGGGTCAAAGGGGATAAATATCTCAAACAAATTCCTTGTTCATTTTAGTGAAACTTTAAAAATTCATATTGCTTTGATAGGAAAACATGGAAAGTTCTAGAGGACATAACAAGGAAAATATTCCCTCAAACAAAAGATAAACAAGAGATGATGTAAAAATGGGATAGAATCCTCACAGATATAGAAATATAAGGTTGGAAAACACAAATGAGCATGACTGAAAATAGGTGTATAAAAAATAAACAAGTTTTTGAAAAACATTTTGAAGCAAGAAATAATATCAGCAATCATCTAAGTCACGAAATAAAGGATCAAATCATTTCAAAAAGTAATCATGTGCTCATATTGACTAATGACACAAGTGATATGTTCGTGATTGTGTTATAAAAAAAAATAAAACTATTTTCATATGTGTTCAACAATGATATGAATGTTAGTTTTTTTTAATTTTCATTTTTTTTCAATATTTTTTATATAGTTATTTTACATGGTGTTTTTTGGAATCATAAAATATAACAGAAAATTAAACATTCCCTAAGTCAGTGTAGATAGACACATGAAGGATTCCTGTATCCGATGAAGTTTTTGAAATGATGTAACCTGTAAAATCTACACTTAAACAACACATACTTTCATTATATAAAATAAGTAACGCCATAATAAAAATAACGTGGATTATAAAAATATGTATGATTAATTCAAATCCACTTTAGTACCGAAATAAATAATATTGGGACAAATTCATGACATTTTATTTCTTGAAAACTAAATCAAATGAAACTATGTGTGGTGAAAGGAAAATAGAAAAATTATGGTTTTACAACCATTGAGTGCTAAATTTACATCATCATTAGCCAAACATTGATGAAAATACACTAGTATTGAACAAAAATATATACTATGCATCTATTTATTTTTCAGTGGGAGTGTGTAATCCATTCATTGAAAAGAAAAGTATCTTGCATGATGCATAATGTCTCAATAGAAACTTGTTAGAAAAATGGATGGGTGGAATGAAGTGGAAATATTCTAGCTCATGAGGGAATTAATACACCTCATCTAAATAAATAATCATAGAATAATTGAATTTTTTTCAAAGGGCATTAGTTAGAAGATTAATAATATTACCTCTTTGAATGCTCACAAGATAAAAAATTACCCTACCAAATCTTTAAGTGGTTGGATTATATCCATCACATCCTTGAATACAATATTTGGGTTTATGATGTATTCCAATTCTTTTTCACCATTAACCATTAACATAAGAAAATCCAATAGTTTCCACCTCAATTCATGCTCCACAATTTCATTTATTGTACCAAGGTCAAGAGTATTACTAGCATCTATGAGTATTTCAAGTGAAGCTCTTTTAACCTCAATGCATGGAGAAGGTGGGATGGGATCAATTTGAGAATATGAATCCATTTTTTCAAGAGGGACATATTTTTCAAAAATATCTTCTATATTTTCCTTATTATATTTCTATGTTGGCACATGTGGCACCACAAACTTAGGATCTTCTCAAAAATACCATTCTTTAATTTTTTCTAAAAAATTATAACTATTATCAAAAACCATTCCTAACTAATTTTTGGACTCTATAAATGTTTCAAATGTCATAATTTTAGAAAAGGTATCAGATTTACAAAGATATTAAAAATATGTGAGTCATTTTCATGTGAAGTGATGTCCTCTTATGTGTGTTAATTCATGGTGTCTTGGATCAATTATGACTCTATCACGGTAAAGAAGGGTCCCATTTAAATTACAGCTTCATCCTAAAAACGTGTAATTTTATAGAAATCTAATGAATTCATTCTCACTTTGAGTTATAAGGGTTGTGAACTCATAGAATAAGGACAAGAAATCACATTTTCTGAAGGACCATTATATTCATCAGAGTGGAAGACTAAGCTCTGAGATTCTTGAAATTTGATTTGATTAGAAGAATTAAATTAGGATGGAGAGGATTCATCAATGGTATGATAAGAATAAGGATCAATAAAATAACCATCATCCTCATAATTAGACAATACATATTGTTTAAATGGAACCTCTACTACACTCTCCTAAAAATAATTTTTCTAAATTGGATCATTAAGTGGTAATGAGGTAGATAGTTTGGAAAGATGAGTCATTTGATTTTATAAATTATTCAATTGATTCTCTATATCTTTTTTTTGAGGAAAGAAACATTTCATTACATTCATATTTAATATCAAACCTCCTATCTGTCTCAGTGATAGAAGAAATCAACATGTGCCCAATTATTGAATCATTTGTTTCACATGAATTATCAGGTTCTAAATTTTCATGAATGTATTGAATTTGAAAATGATTAAAATATGTAAAATGACTTGTATCAAAACATGGCGGAGCATTCTCATTTGAATCATAACATGGAATTGAATAAATATCATTAAAATAAACAGGATTACCTTGTGAGATCATGTGTAGTGAATAATTATACATTATACCTTGAGTTATGGGCATGTAGGGTGGGTGTTGATTGTAGCTATGTGATTCAGACCATTCCATTATGAACTTCTAGGTTTCTTGAAATTACCTTCAATGAAAAACTTCCAGATTAGTAAACTAGACTCTTTTTTTTTGTTTTTTATTACTATTTTTTATTTTTGACACAAATCACTCTTTTTAAGGAACCTATGATACTAATATTCTCCCTAAAAAATGGTTCTAGAAATTTGATACATTAATTGAAACATGCCAATTTTTCAAATTCAAAAACTTAATAACTAATGTAGAAGCGTCGAACAGGGTTGAACCAAAGAGAGAATGTGTGCAGACACTAGGAATATCCTATGGATGAATGTTCAGACAGACAAGTTTTAAAAGCGATTAACAACTAAAACATTTAAAAACTAAAAAAATATATAAAAATAACTATTTAAATTAACAAAAACTATCTAAGTGAAATAAATTAAGCTATGGAATAAACTGGAAGACATGGAAGTGTCAAAGTCATGATGCCTGAACAGATGCATGCAATGCCAATTATTTAATTCCCATATCCGAATATTTATTTATTAAATTATCATTGATTCCAAATTTAATAAAAATATTATCAGGTTTTGTTCTCTGATGTTATAAAGTATTCAAATTTTTGTACAAATCATCCATTATTTCATTCTCTATACTGAAGAATAATTTGTGCATCATTATAGCATTGAATAACTTGGTGAAATACCATGAACAATTTTTCAAAAAGTATAAGTATCTAACTGTGCAGAGTATTCTCACTTGAGACCACTTATTAGGTATCACTCAATCAAGTTTTAAGGATAAATCATACAAAATATTAATTTTTTAATTAATATATTTATTTATTAAGAATCCAATCATGTACGATTTATGATTCTTTCACGCGCACGATTGATATTCAGTCAAATAAATTCACTACTGATCTTCTGGTCATGATTACTTATTAGGTATTGCACAAATGAGAACCAAATAAGGTGTGTAGAGCCAAAAAAAATTAATTCAAATTTATATATAATTAAATAATTAATACTCTAATTAAAAAAATTAAATTCAAAAGGAAATCAAATATGGTTAAAAAAATGTCATGCAATAACCATCACGTTAATCACAACTCCAACACTAATAAAATTATCCCTATATAGACTCACAAATACGACACATGAAATAATAAATAGGAATCACCATGCTCATGTTGATGCAGTTTTCACCGCAAGATGTTATCAATGATCTCAATATGAAAACCATCACTTTACCTATAGCCAAAATGTTGAACTGAACCTTCATGCATGTCAATGAAGTGTGCCCACTAACTACCAATGAACACAAATAAAACTATTGTGTGAGGATTGAAGGGAGGGTTCAGTTGGTCTGTTTTCCAACAGTGGATGCATCACGCTATAGGAGAGAACATTGCTGGTAGGGTGTATTTCCATCAAGGGTTGTCACCATGAAATAAGAAGGAGGTTTGTGGTGTGCTCGTCCACTGTTGGTGGTGCAGGTAGGAGGAGTGCAGCTTCCTGATGTTGTTGCTTGAGGGAGGATGGCAGTCAACCATTTGTGGTGTTAATGAAGGGAGAAGGGGACACCACTATGGGTTGTTGATAAAGGAGAAAGTTCCCCTGTGTTGGTTTGCAACAAGAAAAAGGGTAGGGGGTGTTTCATAAAGGCTATGTAGGTAAGTGATGGAGGTGCTTGGTGGTTTTAGTGGAGAGGGAGGCTTCCTCTGCTGGTGCTTCTTGGGTGAGTTAGAAAGAAGAGTCAGACTGTATTGATGGATGATGTAGGGTGCTATGTGGTTTAATGGAGTGGATTAGGGGAGGCCCTGATGGTGTGTAGTAGGTGATGGAGGCACCTGGTGATAATGCACATGAGTAGGAGGGTAGGGAGGTGCTTGACGTTGGTGGATGTGGTGCATTGCTTCAGTAGAAGGAGGCTGATCAAAGAGTTGCAGTACAAGGGATGAGGGTGTTTCAGTTGGCATATTTCCATTCTAGGGAAGGAGAGGCCGACCAACCTCTGCTAGGGTTCTCTCTAACCCTCTTTGTGGATAAAATAACCTACCCAAGAAATATATATACAAAGAAAAATGTTAGATAAAATAATAATAATAAATAAATAATAGATATAATCACACACACACATAATTAGATATAATAAGAATAATACATAAAATATAAATATAATTAGACAAAATTATAATTATACAAATAATAATATAGTATTAATACTACTAAAAAAATACTAAAATAATAATAATAAAAAACAAATAATATTTATACTACTACTATTAAAACTACTAATATTTATAATGATATAAAATAATATATAATACTAATATAAATTAGAAAAAGTAATAATAAAAATAATAAATATTAAATCCTTGTTATAATATTAATATTAATATTAAATAACAATTCAACTAATAATATATAAATATATAATTAGAAATATGAAGGTTTCAAGTTAATTAAAATGAAGTTAATTATATAATTATACACATAATAATAATAGTATTAATATTAATAATACTAAGATTAATATATACTAAAAATAATAAATAATAAATAATATTAATATAAAATTAACTAAAAAATGTAAAAATACTGAAAACACTATATGATTATAAAAATAAAATCAAAACAGTAAATGTGGGTAGAAAAATTAATTAAAACTAAGTTCATATTTTATAAAAAAGTTAGTGAAATTCATGCGCATAAAATTCCCACACTTAAACTTTTACACTCTTGGAAAAAACAATCAGAAAAACACACAACTAGATCCATCAAAAAATCAAAAGCATCACAATTACAAGTTAAAACATTTCTAATCCCTTTTACCCATAAAATATCATACTTCGTTTGAAATTCCAATTTTCAAATACAATTTCAATTCCACTCACATTATTTCCAAAAAAAAACCTGTACTCATGTATCATGCGACCTAGATCACCATCACTCTCATCAATAAAAAAATTGATCAAAGTTATGCTCAATTATCATAAAAATGCATTATTAACATATGAACTCCATGATTTTAACATCTCCACCAGTGGAAATAAAAATAATTCATTAATCTCGAAGAATTCACATTAAGTTCAGATGTCTCTAAGGCTATAGGACAGTGGTTCATAAAAAAAATTGTGATAGTTTTTGGTAAAAATGAGGGTTGAATCTTGAAATAGATGCATGATAAATGTCAATCAAAATGTCTCCCTCAAACTCTCATTCCCCCACACATAAAATGTTTTTTTGTCCCCAAGAATATGATAATCCAATGCCTCTCTCAAAGATTTTATTTTTCTCTCCTTTTTTTGTATTTTTTAGGGACATAACTCACTCAAACATAATGGATAGGTAAAAAAATGATTAACAACTCCCAACCCCTATGAAATAAATGTCAGAAAAAAATCCCAAAGGAAGGTACACAAGTAGCGCATACAATAATGAATCTTAGTGAAAATAGGTCATATAAAAACTCTCTAGTTACCAGAGTAATGATTCAAAACTTTAATAGGTATCCCCAAAAGTAAGGGTTACCATATAATGACCACATATGTACTCATTTTTGGAACAGAAAATAATCTATATTCCTATATCAAAATACTTGAATTGAATGTGTCTATTAGGAAATATAACACATATGACCGTGATGAGATAATGTTAATACATGTGAATAAAATGCCTTACTATCCCTGAATCAACCCTCTCTATGAATAAATACCCCCCACACTTAGATTAAAAATTATCATGAAAATAGTCAAGAAATTGGTAGGTAAGGGTATAATCTATGGGATCATCCTAAAAATGATTCTTCATGGATTATAAGGGCTACATGACAGAGAAAAATCAAGGATGGATAAGTGCATCAAAGGGGATAAATATCTCAAACAAATGCCTCAGTCATTTTAGTGCAATTTTCAAAAATCATTATTACTTTGATGGAAAAAATAGAAAGTTTCAGAAGACATAACATGGTAGAGATTCCCTTAAGAAAAATAGAAATATGAGATGATGTAAAAATGGGACAGAATCCTCAGGGGTATGGAAATATAATGTTGGATTGAACAAATGAGTATGAGTGAAAATAGGTGTATCAAAAATAACAAATTTTCTGAAAAACATTTTGAAGCATGAAATAATATCATCAATCATCTAAGTCATGAGATTAAGGATCAAAGCATTCCAAATATGAATCATGTGCTAAGACTGACTAAGGACACAAGTGTTATGTTCCTGATTATGATACGACAAAAATACTACAATTTTCATATGGGTTCAACAATGAGAGTAGTGTTAGTTTTTGTTTAATTTTATTTTATTTTATTTTATTTCAATATTTTTTTAGTTAGGTATTTTAAATGGTATTTTTGGAATCATAAAATATAACAGAAAATAAAACACTTCCTTGAGTTAGTGTAGATAGAAGTGGGAAGGATTCATGTATATGATGAAGCTCCAAAAATGATGTAACTTATAAAATCTACACATAAACAACACATACCCACATCATATAAAATAAGCCACACCATAATAAAAAGCATGTGGATAAAAAAACCTGTATAATGAATTAAAATCCACTATAGTGCTTATTGAAAATAGATTGTGGTAAATTCATGTCATTTTATTTCATAAAAACTAAATGAAATGAAATCAAGTGTGGTGAAAGGAAAACAAAAATTTGATGGGTTACTTCCCATTGAGAACTAAGTTTGCTTTATCTTCAACCATACATTGATAAAACTCCACCAGGATTGAATAGAAATGTATACCATGAATTTTCTTGTTCTTCGATGGGATTGTGGAATCCATTCATTGAAAAGAAAATTATCCTGCAAGATGCATAATATCTCAATGGAAACCTATTAGAAAAATGGATGGGTGGAATGGGATAAAAATATCCCAGCTCATAAGGGAATGAATATACATATTCTAAAGAAATAAGCACTAAATAATTGATGTTTTTTCAAAGGGCATCGATAGGAAGATTAAGAAGATTACCTATTTGAATGCACACAAGATAAAAAATTATCATACCATACTCTTTCAGTGGTCAACCTATATCCATCACATCCTTGAATGTAGTATTTGGGATGATGATGTATCCCAATTTGTTTTTTCCATCAACCACTATCACAGGGGAATCCACTAGTTTCTGTCCCAATTCATGCTCCACAGTTTCATTGATTATACCAAGGTTAAGAGTATTAGTAGAATCTATGGTAATTTCAAGTGAAGCATTTTTAACCTCGATACATGGATAAAGTGGTGTGGGATCAATCGAAGAAGATGACTCCATTGTGTCAGGAATTACATCTTTTTCAAAATTCTTCTTTATACTCTCCTTATCATATTTCTCCATTAACACATGTGGCACCATAAAATTAGGATCCTATAGGAAAATCCCTTCTTCTATTTTTTCTAAAAAATTATGAGTGTTCTCTAACACCATTTCTAATTGATTTTTAGAATCTATAAATATTTCATATGTCTTCATTTTGGAAAAGGTTTATTTCATACTTGTAGATATTTTTAAAAAATGTGATTCATTATCATGTGAAGTTATATCCTCTTGTTTGTGGAAATTCATGGTGTCTTGGTTCCAAATCCATTTTTTTGTCATTTTCAAAATACCACTTTATGGCTGAGTGGAAACCTCACAAAGACCGAATATAGTCCAAACATCACCCACATAAACTATTACACATCAAACCACATCCCAAAATCCAAATTCAAATTTCAAAATTCAAAATTGAAACATTGGAAAAACCAAAAGCCCGAGCAAACGAGAACCCCGAAAAACCAACCATCGAGGAGACACCTCACCGCCATCATCACCACGCCGTCCAATCATCTCAGCACCGCCGCGTCGTCATGTCACTTAGACATCAACCTCATCAGCTCATCACCGCCGACCTCTTCTCCGACCACCACCGCCTGCACTCACCACTGTCTCGAAGAGCCTCCCTCCTGTCGTAAACTCTGGTCCACCACCACCATCGTCACCGCCGATCAACACCACACCAGAACGTTGAAGCACCTCAACATCATCAAGTCGTCATCCCCCATCACCAAACCACAACCAACAACAAAAAGAATCAACTGAACGAAGATCTTGCCTCCTAGAACACTGATAGCCACTCAAACAGCACATCCGAAATCTTGCGTGACAACCACCTCACCAGACCGACCCAGAGAGGAGACACTACAACAAATGCCGGTCCTAGCGGCGGTTTTTTCCGGTTTAGCGGCGGTTTAAACCGCCGCTATATTGTGTGGCGGCGGTTTACAAAAACCGCCGCTAAGTTTGGCGTCGGCAATCTATTAGCAGCGGTTTTTTCGATTCCGCGGTGGTTTTAGAAATGTGTCGTAGGTCCGTCGTTTAGCGGCGGTTTCTCTTCATTTAGCGGCGGTTATATGGGTATCTTATTCGCGGCGGTTTTAACCGCCGCTAAATTCAGGCGTTTGATGCGCCTATTCTGCGGCGGTGAATACCGCCGCTAAATTTTGCCCAGTTCATCATTTAACGGTGGTTTTAACCGCCGCTAAATGATTCCCGGTTATTTAGCGGCGATTTTAACCGCCGCTAAATGCTCACAGGTATGGCATTAGCGGCGGTTAAAACCGCCGCTAAATGTTGAACTGGAAAAAAAAATATATTGGATCTGCTCCACCACTGCCCTAAATTTTCCAAAACCACAGCCACATCTAACCCATCAGCCCCACATAATATCACATCCACACATATTTGTAATGTACAACAGCTTACAACATTATTACATCATTACCATTTCATATTCCATCACTAAAAGAATACTACCACAAACCACTACACACAAAAACCAACATCCTCATAATAGTGACCATAACATCTCTTACCATAATAAAAACCAACATTAAAAACACCATCCCTCATAGACAAAACCACACCATAACAAGAAACATGTATCTCACTATGAGAACCAAATTCACCCATAACACGTCCACAATTAAAAACAAATTGTGAAACCAAACTTGTTGGTTCCATCATACTTCAAACCCCTTAAATCCCACACAAAAAAAGATGAACAATAGACAACCAAATGTACACAAGAATATATTTCAAGATATATGAAGACAATTTCACATTAATTCATCATCTCATGTGGTTGTTTTTTCATAATTATCAAAATTTTCAATGTAATTGATTCTTATCAAAATATAACTATTATTCCTTTTTCGATGGATGAGTTAAAATAATCATCCAAAAGAAGATTTTATAAATAGACAAATAATACATTCAGGAATCACAAGGAAGAAGAGAATGATACTGTGGAATAATAATGAAAAACCAAATATCTAGTAACCATATTTGAAATCACGGATCACGTAAAATCCATTTCAAAATCAATTAGTTATTTTTTCTTTGATTTATCTCAATTACCCACCCACATGGAGAAAACCACGATAATTTCATAAATGGTAAAATCAATAGATATTAAGGACACCCTAATAGAATATACTATAATTATTTCTACACAAAAAAATGGAAATGAGAAGGAGATGTAATAGCCTATATATACCAAGGTAATGCTTTGATCAGTAACACAACCCATTTAGAGAATGGATGAATAATGGAGGGGGACTAAAAACAACATCAAACTTCACATCACGGTGCAATAAAATGAAGAATGGTAGTAAAGAACATACCTAGAATTGCATGTTTGGGGAGTCCATGTCCCATATAGTAGATCTAAAAAATTAAAACCATATCTAAGGATTGATGAAACAAGATAAAAACAAGTTAATACATAATATAGAAGGAGTCCCCTAATTTAAGATTCAAAATTTAATTTACCAAACGTTATTGGGTTGTTATGTTTGTCAAAATTCCATTTTTTTGTATCATCAAATTTGGTTTCATTTAAATGATGGGTAATTGACCATTTAAAACCATGAATCATGATTATTTCAGTAATGTTGTGAATTATTTTTATCAGTGGTTAGAGCTCCAACTGATATAACACCTCACCAATGTTCACCAAAACCTAAAAAATCCAGAACAACCTCGGAGAATCCACACTCCCTCACACAAAATATGCCTACACCATCATGGAAACAACCTCAAGAACACATGATCTTTGAAATATAACTACATGGGTCTACATCTATATTATATAGTGGTATTGAAATGATCCTGATCTTCTTTTATATTTTCTATAACTATTAGGATATTTTAAGTCATGCATTACACCACACTAGAAAAATATTTTTTTATTCCCTTACATAGACACATCACAATGTAAAAGTATACAACATCCAACACAACTCATAGAATATATACACAAAAACAGATGAATGATGTATATTTTTATCGGAAAACAAAAAAAAAATTGGTGTTTTATTCACCCATAATGCAACTAGGTCAAAATTAATGTTCCCAAAAAATCCCACAACTTATTGAAATTCAATTCCAGATTTCCATCGATTAGGGGATTGAAAGTCATTTTAAAGAGAGTTTAGGTAATGGATGGATTCCATATTCCTCCCAATAATGATGATATGAAATAGGAATTACATTCTAAACAATTAATTATGGTATCATGGGGAGTCCTAAAACCTCATCCATGTACAATCATTCTTAATAATGTATTTAACTGGACTCCTTGATTTCTATACAATGTTATGAAATAATTATTCAATATATGATCACATATCCTCCCTAATATTGGGGATACATTGTGACCATCACAATATTTGACCCTCCACCAAAAGGATTTAATGATTGTATACATAAGGAAACATGAGAAATCAAGAAAATGTTAGGACATGGAAATGTTTGGTGGCAACTATGTGTCATAAATGTTACATATACAAACCAACTGTTATCATACTTGTTCAACACATCAACAATACTACTACTCATCATCTGATGCTGCATCGTCACCCTCTCCACCTTCATCTCCACCACCTGATGCCACCTGTAAGAACACTATATTGAAAATTAAATATTGTTGCATATTTATAATAAAAATTAAAACCAATAAAAGTTTTCAAACTAAATGATTTTGATTTTTTTGTGATTTACCTGCTCACCACTACCCGATGCACTACCACCGGGGGCATATCTGCTCATATGCTGACGTATTTCAAGCAACTCTTTCTGCAAATCAGATATCTGATTCCCCTGCTGGTGAACTGTGTTTCGTAGAGCAAACATCTCCCTCTGAGCATCTTCAGGTATGAAATGACTATAACCAGGAGTAGATGAGGTCGAAATCCCTGATGGCATGCGAAAGACCTCAGATGGTACGGGTCCCAAACCCATCCCGCGCACTCTACCAGGATGCTCCTTCCCAAGGACTTGACCAACTGGGTCATCCTGGGAGACTGAGTAGGATTTCCCAGGATTGGCATCCCGTATTTCTTTAATTTTTACCTATAAATCAAATATCAATATATATTAACACAGTAAAAACTGATATTAAGTTATTATAATAAATAATTGACTTCATACCCCAACTTCTCTGGCAGGTTCATTAACAAAACTTCCATCTGTTTTTTTATGAACATCCAGCCACAGTTCTGTTCGGGATGCTTCATGCCCTAAACTCTGTGACTGCATTAAACAAAGATAAATCATCAATCAAATATGTTAAATAGATAATATTATCTTATAAATATTTAAACTAATTAAAAGATTACCAATGACATTCGGCTTCTTGAAAAGCTTTTTGAACCCGCAGTGTGCGGGATTACCTGCTTCGCCCGGTTTGAAGCATTCTTTCTTGAGAGATCCTGAAATAAATAAAATTCAATTTAATAGTATTGTATTCAATGTCTATCTCCTCTTCAATCAAAGGCTGCAGGTATACATCAATATCATTTCCAGGCATTTGTTTTCCAGGAATAATCATCGAAATGATAAAATATGTTTGTTGCGTACACATCCACAGAGGCAGATTATAAGGGATCAAAACAACTGGCCAAATGCTATAACTCGTACTCAAAGTCCCAAATGGGTTGAATCCATCGGCAGCCAATCCCAATCGAACATTCCTAGGATCAGCTGAGAAATCTGGATGTAATGAATCAAATGTCTTCCACGATTGGGAATCTCGTGGATGTCTCATTAACCCATCATTGTTATTATCTACAGCATGCCACTTCATGTGTTCGGCGGTTTTTGATGACATGAATAATCTTTGCAATCGAGGCTTCAAAGGAAAGTAACGCAAAACTTTTGCAGGTGTGTTCCTTTTCTTCTTCTCCGTGAAATTATGTTCAGTCATACTTCCAACATCACCCTTTGACTGCCATCTAGAAGAAGAACATTTCTTACAATTCTGTCTACTTGAATCCTCTCCCCAGTAAAGCATACAATCATTGGGACACGCATGTATTTTTGTATAATTCAGACCAAGCTTGTTAACAACTTTTTTCATATCATAAAACGATTCTGGGATTTTTGCTTCAGGAAATGCATCACGAATCAATTCCAATAACATGGACATTGCCTTATTTGTAATTCAACATAGACATTTGATATGGTACAACTTCAGTAGAAATGAAAGCTTTGAATATTTCAAACACCCACTATACAACTCTTGATTTCCATCGTCAACTAAATCATGAAATGCATTTTCCTCACAGAAGTTTTCCCTTACATTTGGCTCCACAGAATCAAGAGGATCCAATGATATGTTACAATCTTGATCTGCTTGTGTTACAGTCTCAGAAACATCACTTGTCACGTTGCAATTTGTAGCACCATCTTCTGGTTGTTCTGATATTTTTTGATGCTCATAGTGGTGTCTTGCAGTGCCGAATGCATCATTTATGAGGTTTTGCATTTCATTTTCCATTGTCGAAGAACTTGGGACCTCATTCTGTGGATTAACATCAGTCCTCAATCTTTCTGTATTGTTTGATTCTCCATGCCAAATCCAACACAAATATTGCTCAGGGAATTGCTTCAGTATTAAATGTTCATAAACTTCATCTCTCTTCAACCATGTTCTAAATTTACATTTAGGACATGGACATCTTATTCTCCCTTCAACGGATCGATTAGAAATTGCAAAATCTAAAAACCCATTCAAACCCTTAACATATTGAGATGTGTTCCTCGGTAATGTGATCCAGCTTTTATCCATGTATATCACAATGTGTCTACACAAAATATACGATAGTGTAAGATTATAGAAACATAATATAATAAAGATGAACCATTGACCATAAAGTATGCATAATATAATAAAGATGATTCATTGACCACATTTACCATTTCAGACCAACTGAACAAGTCTGGTCCATAGGAGACAGCGTCAACACCTCATTGAGGAGCAATAAGAATATCAGGATACACACTTATCATAACACCATCGATCACACATTTATGTTGCCTCAAACAACACCCCTTTGATGTGTGATCGAAACTGATCATAATGCATTTTAAATCAAGTTAACTACATTCACTGAAACCATTTTCACAATGGGTAATGTTTGTTTTATTGTTCTAGGGAAATCTAAATGGCCACATTTAAGTTTTGGGGTTCATCTTGTGATGGAAGCATGAGACATGGTGTTTGAATTTCTTGAATAAATTAGTGATAATGACCCTCCTAAGGTGGAGAGAATTATGTTAGTCATGGAAATGTGGAGAAAACTGTAGAGTGGATGTGGAGGAATCAAGGTTCCAAATAGAAACCTATAAGGGACATGTTTGGGGGTTCTTAGGGAAGGCCAGGTGGAACTTCGATATGGTGTGTGAGGTAAATTAAGTAGGCCACCACTAATGGTTTCTAATGCATAATATAGTCCATGAATATAAAACAAACAATAGTTGTTGTACCCCTCTCTCTTGGATTTTAATGATCACAATCACTCTATTTGTGTTCTAACTTGTTTTCAAGTGTTTTTGATGTTAGGAAAAAGATTTCCTAGGAGCTCGCCCAAGAAAGCTGAAAATGGATTGACTGAGTCTACCGGCCAACCGGTGGATTTCCACCGGCCAGCCGGTTCCTACCCACCGGCCAGCCGGAGGAGCCAGGCAGTAGGCTTTCCCACTGCCTGGTGTCACCGGCCAGCTGGTGGATGACCACCGGCCAGCTGGTAAGACACCACCGGCCAGCCGGTGTGCCCAGTCAATCCTTCTGGTGGATCCTAAACTGCGGAAAGTACTAATTATGGGTGCCATTTTTCATTGCTACGATCCTGTGCTTACCACTGTGGTCGGACGTAGCGTCATGGATACTTTAGTTCTTCCTCAAGATAAAAAGAGCTTTAGCTGTAATGGTAAAATCTAGATTTTCTGCAAAGGATTACAGTGATCGTTTGGCACTTCATCTGATTTATGAGAGATGGAATGAAGCTGAAAAGAAAGGATCAGTGTATGAGTATTGCTGGGAAAAAGTTCATCATGTGGAAACTTTAAAGACAATTCATGCTATTCAAAAGTAATATTTTAGAAATGCTGGACTGTTGGATAGAAATGCGGGCTAGTCACATGATCTTCGATAAAGCCTGTATGGTTTGTTAAGTCATGCTATAACCATGAGGAATGGGTTATCCATTTCCACTTGGTTTATTCTCCCCCTTTCCTTATTTTTTCATTGAATTTACCCCACCTCTTGTAAATCATGGTTAGGGAACACAATAACTACTAACTGGGCTCTGATCGTATTACTTGAGCTGGATAGGCACTTTTTCAACCTTTTGTGTCCTAAAAACCCTGGACACCCCAAAAACTGTTCATACATCCAGTAAACATTTTGATATCCCAAAATTATCTATTTAAAGTAAAATTGAAATGAGAAAGTACCTGAAAAAATCATAGAATATCATACCCTCCCTAACATGAAATGTCTTAGCTTTGAGCCACATTTCAAAGTATCACTAAGCTTTGTCAGAAAAGAGATTGAACCACTATGCCTACATATTCATCTCCCCTCCCATGTCTCTTCTTTAATGGTACTATATAGTAATAAAAGCTTTGTTAAAAAAGAGATTAGACCACTATGCCTACATATTCATCTCCCCTCCCATGTCTCTTCTTTAATGGTACTATGTAGTAATAAAACTAGAACAAAAGGTACAATACTACCTTGCAAAACCATCCCATTGTGATCCATAAAATGAACTAGATTCTCTTAAAGGATGATTCGGCCTCCAACAAAAATTCAGCCACATGGACTCTATAGAGAAGTCTAGGAAACATCACCTAAAATGAAACATAAAGAAATAATTCACATAAAGTCATACCATCATGGAATATCCAATATATTCCCCATCGGCCCGATCCTCTTCACAACACATTACTCAAAACGCTTGACACCATCTTACCATTTTTTCAAAACATTATCTCTAAACAAAAAATCACACGATAGAAAACTCACTTTGAAATCATGTTTTACACCTTAAAACACATTTTAAATGTTTAGGATAATTTCTATCAACCACATTGGGAGATACATTTCGAGAAATAAAACCAATAATATATATAAAAAGATATACAATATTCAATTGATAAAATAATGAATAATAGATTAAAAAACATCCATGCTATCATGGAATTCAAATAATGGTAACATGAATATGGAAACTACCTAAAACTCAAGCCATGCTAAAATAGATGATGGAATCTCAAATTTTAATATTTTCAAATGCACACATATTCACCTTAACTTATATGTAATGATACCTAGTCCATATATACATATTAAGGTGTACAAATATGTATAAGGGATCTATACATATTTGACTATACTTTCATATACCCCTTTTCAATGATACACATATTCATTTTCATATACACATATAAGCACATATAGCCCCATGATATATATTAATACTTTCAAGGTTGAATATATATAAATGGAGAACTTATATATAGATTCTTAATTATGAATACACATGTAATCCTTTGATGATGACAGCTCAAACCTGCCAAAATGAAGACCAAAACACACTACAACGATATTTGGAATATAAAAATCACAATATCCCTAATTAAAATGTGGAAAAAATAAAAATTATATATAAATAAACCTGGAAATTATGGTGGGAGGACTGAAATTATGGTGCGGGGGTTGCCGGAGGCCGCGGGGGGTGTGGCGGTCGCCGGAGGGCGTGGGGGGCGCGAGGGGCGCGGGGGTCACCGGCGGTCGAGGGGGGGGGGGGTGCAGGGTTCGCCGGGGGGCTCGGGGGCCGCGGGGGTCGCCGGAGGGCGCGGGCGTCGCCGGAGGGCGCGGGTGTCGCCGGAGGTAGCGGGAGGGGGATCGGGGAAGAGGGGAGGGTTTGTGAGGGGGATTGGGGAAGAGGGGTACGCGATAGGGTCGGGGAAAGCGTCGCGGCTTTTCAAAATAGATTGGGTTTCGCGGCGGTTTTTAACAAACCGCCGCTAAATCTTTCACTGATAACGTTTAGCGGCGGTTTTGTGAACCGCCGCCACAAAACCGCCGCTAAACACTGTTTATGTTGTAGTGAGAGGTGATACCCAAATATAGAGAGTAGGAGAAGTAAGGAATCTTTACAATGAGCCAAGATCTTTGCCGAAATAACCCATCCAAACTGAAACCCCAACAACACCTGAACTCAAGCCGGGCCACCGGGAACCCCCAACACAACACACAACACAACCCAAAGCCGCCTGGAATCCATCGTACCGAACTGACCTAGAAGGAATCAGTGGATATAGAGGCAGAGGAGTACAAGCCGACAGGACTTCCGTAGCAAATCGTGACCAAGGAAGCACTAAACACTAGACTCACCATAAAACAACATCAAAGAACCTTCACTAACAAACCATAGACCACACATCCATCAAAACTCCTCAGCAGAAATAGAATCGCTACCCCTTGACCTCCATGGAATGAGGACGAAGAAAACGGGATTGAAACCCTAGCACGAACACAGGACTGAGACCCAAAGAAGAAGAAACGAAAGGGAAAGCCGTTCCAGTTCACATGTTGAGTTTGAATGTCCGATCCTCTATCACAGGAACCCGCCGCCGCCGCTGAATGTCCGAGCCACCGAATCAACCAGTCACGGTGACCTGCGCCGTTGTCACACGAACCCACCGCCACCGATGAATGGCCAAGCCACCAAATCAACCAGTCACGGTGACATGCATCTGTAGCGCGAAGGAAAATAGAAGAATTTCCGCCTATGAACGTATAAGCCTCTGTTACACAAACCCTCCACCACTAATATCTAAAAGCCGAGGTGAGGAGCAGAAGAACCCAAGCCACAGGAGTAGATCTGAAAGAACCGTGGCAGAATAGAGCCTCCAATGATGCGAAGCAGTGAGATCGGGCTAGGACAACTCGACGTCGGAGGTTGGGGGAATGCCTCGCCGCCGAGCCGAGACAGACCAACACGTCCACAAGAACAGAATGCTGCCTCTGTGTAAAGCGAACTGTGGTTGAATCCGATAAACCTTACAAATCACAGATGACCTCCGACCCGAGCATCATCGCCGACCTCCGACCAAAGCATCACCATCACCCGAAGAATCCGCCCTCCGTGAATGCACGCCAGTCCCAGGCTCACCGCCAGAGAACCGCAAGAGAACCGCCAGAGAACCACCATCCGCACCTATCCCGCTGTCCACGCTGATCCTGTCAACCCCAAAACACTAGGGCACTCCCGAGAGCAGGAAGCTCCCGAGAGCACATGGTGTCTTGGCTCAATTATGACTATATCATAGTAAACAAGGGTCCTAGTTTAATGTCCTACTCATCCTAAAAAGTTATAATTTGATATACATCGAATATGTTCTTTATCACTTTGGTTTGAACGGGTTGAGAACTCATAGAATAAGGACATGAAATTACATTTTCTAAGGGACCATTATATTCATCAGAGTGGAAGGCTAATCTCTCATATTCTTGAAATGTGACTAGATTGGAAGAATTAAATTGTTATGTAGAGGATATATCAATGGTATGATTAGTATAAGGATCAATCAAAGCAATCTTGTCCTCAAAATCATACAATGAATGTTTTTCAAATGGAACCTCTACTATAATATCTTAAAAAAGAATTGTTCTGAATTGAGACATTAAGTGATAGTGAGGTATCTAGTTCGACAAGATGATTCATTTGATTTTCTAAATTATTCAATTGATTTTCTAGATATTTTTTTTGAGAAAATAATCTTTTCATTATGTTCATCTTGAATATCATACCTCTTATTTGTCTTAGTGACAGAATAAATCAACATGTTCCCAATTATTGAATAATTTATTTCACATGAATTGTCAAATTCTAAATTTTTAGGAATTTTTTGACTTTGAAAATGATTAAAAAATGAAAAAGGACTTGTATCGGAACTTGATGTATCATTCTCATATGGATTATAACATGTACCTGAATAAAGATCATTAAAATAAAAAGTATTACATTGAGATATCATGTGCGATGAGTCATTATACACCATACCTTGAGCTATGGGAAAGTAGCGAGGGTGTTGATTATAGATATGTGGTGTAGCCCACAACATTATGAACTTCTGGGTGTCTTGAAATTACATGTAATGAAAAATTCTTAGAATAGTAAACTGAACTCATTTTTTTTGGGTTTTTTATTACTTTTTTTTTATTTTTAACCTAAATCAATCTTTTTAAGAAACAACTAATGCTACAAATATCCCTAGAAAATAGTGCCAAAAATTTGATACATTCATTAAAACATGTCAAATATTTAAATTTATAAACCTACTAAGTACTGTAGAAGTGGAGAGCAGGGTTGAACCACAAAGAGAATGTGCACATGCACCGGGAATATCCTATGGAAGAATGTTCAGGTATACGCATTTTAAAAGTGCTCAACAACTAAAAATTATAAAAAATAAACAACTATTTAAAAATGACTATTTAAATTAACTAAAAATATCTAATTGAATTAAATTAAGCTATGGAATAAACTAGCGGAGATGGAATTTTTAGATTTATGACATCTGTTCAGGTGAATGCAATGCCAATTATTTAATTCCCACATCTGAATATTTATTTTTTCAATTATAAATGATTTCAAATTTAATAAAAATATTATAAGGTCTTGATATATGATGTTATAAAATATTCTAATTTTCACATAAATCATTCTTTATTTCATTCTCTGTCCTGGAAAATAATTTTCACATTATTGTAGAACCAAATCACTTGGTGAAATATCACAACCCATTTATCACAAAGTTAAAGTATCTATTTGTGATGGGTTTGATCACATGAGATCACTTATTAGGTATCACTTATGCAAGTTTTAAGGAGAACACATACAAAATATTAATTTTTCAATTAATATATTTATTTATTCAGAATTCGATCGTGTGCGATTTACGATTCTCTCACATGCACGATCAACTTATGGACAAATAAATTTTATGATAATATCCCACTTGCGATTACTTATTAGGTATCACATGAAAAAGCACCAAAGAAGACATGGATATCCCAAAAGATAATTAATTCAAACTAAAATATAATTAAATAATTAAATATAATTAAAAAAATTAAATTCAAAAGGCAATCAAACATGGTTCAAAAAAATGAAATGGAATAACCATCATGTGAATTTCAACTCCAACAATAATAAAATTAACCCAACACAGTAGCATAAACATGACACATGAAATAATAAATATGAATAACTGTTATCTTGTAGACACAATTGTCACTGCAAGCTACTGTCAATGATATCAACATAAAAACCATCACTCTACCTATCACCTAAATGCTGAACCAAACTTTCACACATGTCAATGAAGCGTGCACAATAACTACCACCAAATGGAAATAAAAATATTGTATGAGGAATGAGGGGAGGGTTCGGCTGGTTTGTTGGCCGACAATAGAGGCATTACGCTACAAGAGAGGATGTCGCCGGTATGGTGGATCGTCGATGGGGGTTGTCACCGCACAATAGGGAGGAGGTCGACAGTGTTATCAACTGTTGTTGGTGGTGAAGGTAGAAGGAGCGTAGCTACCTGGTGTTTCTTATTGATGGAGGATGGTGCTTGACCGCTTGTGGCATTGATAAATGGAGGAGCAGTTGACGACATGGGTTGTTGATAAAGGAGGAGGTGCCCCTAAGTTGGTTTGCAGCATGCAAGTGGGTAGGGGCCGATGAGGCAAGGCTATGAAAGTAGGTGATGGAGGCACTTGGTGGTTTCAACAGAGAGGGAGGCTTGCTCAGCTGGTCCTGGTTGGGTGAGGTAGAAAAAGTAGGTGGCCTATGCTGATGGTCGATGAAGGGTGCTGCGTGGTCTGATGGAGTAGAGGAGGGGCGACCCTGGTGGTGTGTAGTAGGTGATGGAGATGCTTGGTGATGATGCATGCGAGCAGGAGGATAGGGAGGCACTCAACGCTGAAGGATGTGGTGCGTCATTGGAATAGAAGGAGGAGGCTGATCAAGGAGTTGTAGCGGAGGGGATGAGGTTGTGTCACCCGATGTGTTGTGATGCCAGGGAAGGAGAGGTCGACCAACCCTTACTAGGGTTTTCTCTAACCCTCTAATTGAAGAAAATAACCTACACAAGACCTATATATATATAAAGAAAAATGTTAGATAAAAATAATAAATATAATAAATAATTATTAGATTTAATTGCACATATATACCCACATATAATTAGATATAATTAGAATAATACATAAAATATAAATATAATTAGATAAAATTATAATTATAAAAATAATAATATAGTAATAATACTACTAAAAAATACTAATATATTAATAATAACATACTAATAATATTAATACTATTTTTATTAAAACTACTAATATTTAAAATAATATACAATAATATATTATACTAATATAAATTATAAAAAGTAATAATAAAAATAATTAAATACTAAATCCTAGTTATAATACTAATATTAATATTAAATAATATTTCAATAAAGAATATATAAATATATAATTATAAATACTATAGTTATAAGTTAATTAAAATTAAGTTAATTACATAATTATACACATAATAATAATAGTACTAATATTAATAATACTAAAATTAATATATACTAAAAACAATAACAAATAACCAATATTAATATAAAATTAACTAAAAAATTTAAAAATACCAAAAACACTACAGAACTATAAAAAGAATATAAAAAAACTAAAGGTAGGTAGAAATATTAATTAAAAATAACTTAAAAACTTATAAAAAAGTTAGTAAAATCCATGCACATCATACAACAATCTCCCAAAAACCTTCAAACAAATCTATCTCCTTTAATCTAGATATTGCGAGATGGAATATCCCCAAGAGATCAAGGTTGTTGTAAAGGCTCAATGACACCCAAGAAACAGAGGGTTGAGAATAAAACAACCCTAACAGCCCGATAAATTAGCGAAACCAAACACATAAAGGTGAAAAGAAAACACTACATGAGGGTGAGCTGTGTCAGGGTAGACTAACTCACATAATGGTAGACACCCACTACATAAGGGTACCACACTGCTACATAGGGGTCAAATGCCACCCACGTAAAGGTACTCCCTGACTTCTATAAGGGTAGACCGAATTGTGTAAGGGTATAACCACTCACACATTTCCCACATAAAGGTAAATCACACTTTATCATGACTATGTATGGGTATAAAACCACTTATGTAAGGGTGTACCTGAGATATATAAAGTTCCAGGGACCTCATGTAAGGGTAAGTCTGTTGAATCAAAGCACACGTAAGGATAAAATCAGGGATATGAAAATGTTAGGGGATGTCTATATAGGGGTAAGGCTGGAGAAGTAAGATTCACATAAGAGTAAAATGGTAGATACAAACCCTATATAAGGGTTACCAAAACCTCATGTAAGGGTAAAAGCAACCAGAAAATTATTATATAAATGTTAAAAAAATAAGAGAAAAATAAAATTAAAGGTAGGAGATAAAATAGTATATAATTATGATGAATATAAAATATGCTAAAACTTAAATAGTTAACTAATAAATATATTAGTTTCATTTGGAGATCGAGCATGATAAATTCAACAATCAAAAAACACATGAGATCAAGAGAAGATAGAATTATCAATGGTCTGATGGGTGTGAGGATCTTGACTAAGTTGACATTCAGGAAGAGATATATCGGAGATATGGTAACATTAAGGGTAAGAAACTTATTACTATTATGGGATTTCATCTAGTCAACCTGAAGAAATAGAAATTGTGGTCTTATCCTCTATCTTATGCAATGAAATAAGGTAATGGAAAATTGATCCTACCTATATGAATCTTGATTCATCCATGGATACAAAGATTTTGGATTCCATTCACCTTGTAGCCCCAATCATGGGAGTCCAGACTAATAAGGCTGTGGACTCTTCCAATGTGCATATTAGTTTGGTGTAGGAAAATCTAGGGGATACACATCATCATAAGGATTTTCCAAATATTTTTGTTAAATATAATAATTTATCATATTTAATGGTTATAGAGGTTGAGAAAAGTAAGGTAGGGATTGATATTGTAGGAAACCATCCAAAATCAATTGGGATCTCTACCACTAAATAGGGATAGAAGTCATAGCCATTTGAGGTTATTGTATCTGCCCAGAAATCAATAGAAGCTACCAAGACTATACCTAGTGAAACTGATGTTTCCCAAGACTCAACGTCTAAGGAGGATGGGACCAATATTTGTGCTAATATAGTTAAACAAGGGCAGGTTCATAGTGACAGTGGGAAGTCCGATCCAACAACACATATTGGAGGTAATGTAACTAACTTATGTACTATGATTGACTCCATCAATACTCTGGATTTTGGCCATTGGGCTTATAAGATCACTGAAAAGGCTTGTATGATGCCTTCATCACAAACTGAAAATGATTCTTTGAAAAAGTATTCTATGGTTCCAATGACTTATTTAGTCATACAATCTCAGGAATCCATTGTTGAGAACATTGTTTTGAATGTGCATATTTCAACTCTATCCTATAAGGAGAGGGATATGAAAGTAGTGGATGGGGGATCATCAATAGAGGAGACTCAAGTTCCAGACAATAAGGAATAATCCTTAGAGTATGATCAAGCTTCATTTTAGTAGACACCTAAGAAATAGAGGATAGTTTGACACCCAAAAAATCGGGGTGGTTCCCAGAAGGGGGGAAATAAACATAAAAAAAAAGATAAATGTTGTGCAATGCTTGATGTTATGAAACTTTTATTGATTGATATTGTATAGGAATACACATTGGTCAATGTTTTCACACTTAATGGAAAAATAAAGGAGGTGGGTGTCATTTTATCTTCTTGAAATGTTTTGTTTACTACATTTTGGTAGTGTTGTACTTGCCACATTTCTTGAACATTCAAACCCATGCTATCTTGTGTGTGTGCATATTATTTTAATAATTAATTTTATGGGATCATGGGTCTGGGTTTCCAAATCCACAGTTCGTTCCATTTCTGATTAATTAATTATTATTATTTAATTATTAACTTTTAATAATTAGTATTAATTAATTACCAATTATTAATATCTATTAATTTACTATAGCCTGATTAATATTATTATTCACTTGTTACCATTAATTATAACCAATTAATTAATAATTCTTCTTAATTATTAGTAATCAACAAGCCATACTTATGAATTATTAATTAGTTATTCATTAATTATTTATTAATTAATAACTAATTATTATTATTTTTTTATTGATAAAAATATATTATTATGCCAATATAGGAAAATGGGATGCTGAATCTCACATTAGAAATCCATAATATTTTTAAGGGCACCCACCCTTATAAAAGGGAGCCCAGAGTGGTGGTTTTAGTTATATTTACTCTAATAGAAGTAATTCTAGAGATAACAGGAGTTAAATTCTCCTAATATTTTTGCCAGACACACACACACACACATAAAAAAAATAAAACTAAATAAAAACTAAAAATAAAAATGAAAAATTGAAATTTAAAAACTAAAAAAAGGAGTTAAATTTTTTAGTCTTAACAAAAGATGCTTGTGGATTTATCACATTCCGTTTATCATTTTAAATAAAGGCTTTAAAACTCCAAGATTGAATGAAAAGTTGTTTGGGGTTTTAATGACTTTGAGACCCATTTATTTTAAAAAAATTAACTCTACACCCATTTATATTATTTTTTTCTTAAAAAAACCATATAAAAAAACTCAAATCATTATAGTTAAAAGTTTATGAACAATTAAACAAATGAAATATTTATATTTCAATTTCTATAAAAGGGAAAATAATTTAAATAGTTTTTTAAAATTTATCAGGTCCACATTCTTAAAAAAGGGGAAACTGGGTCCACCAAGCGTTAAACCATTTGGAATTCGACTATATCAGGTGAGAGAACCAAATGGATTAACGCTCTTCACACTTAGGTGTTTTTAAATTTAAATTATTTAGTTTTATAAACATTAACAATAATTAATTATACTATTAATTATAATATTAATTACATTATTAATAATATGATAAATAATTAATAATTTATATTTAATTAGATATTTTATTAATTAAGTTGTTAATTCTATTATTAATTATATTATTAATTATATTATTATAATCTATATTATGTAGAGGAGATTATAAACCACAAATGACACATACACCTAAGTACCCTAATGGGCCAAACACCATCCCTCTTCACAAGGAATAACAAGCACCCAATGGACCTATTTTATTATATATTAATTTCATGAATACCCAGGTTATTTATAGCCCACAAGGACAAAAGAATGTGGACTAGAGACCCCTAAAGGAAATGAATCAAAGGTCTGAATAAGAAACCTATATCACACCATGTTAGTGTGGTGACTCACTACACCTCCTTCCAAGACGCATCACATCATCCAACTGATTCTATTGTGTTTATCATTATGTGGTGGGACACTCCTCTATCTCACATTGGAAATATGGGTGGGTAGAGGGACAATTGATAGGTGTCAATGCACCCATCGCTCTTTAGAGCCTCCCACCAGGTGACACCTGTATGTTGCCACACCACACCACCTGCTTGTCACACAACGCCATCCACCAGGTCCCCATTATGTTTTCTACTGCCTTCATATATGCATGACTATAGTGTGAGACCATATTTTTTTTCCATAAATGGATTGATAAATCCTCCCTCAAAGGGGGTTGTCAGGATTCGAACATGGGTTAGTACAGTGTTACGGGGATTCCTTTACCACTTGGTTATGACCCCAACTACATTATTAATTATATTAATTATTATTAATCATATTAGTAATTATATTATTAATTAGTATTTTTTTTAAATATATTATTAATTATTATTTACATTATTAATTATATTAATAATATTGTTAATTATTAATTGTTAATTATACTATATATTTTTTTACATAAATTGATCACTTTTAAAATTATATATATAGTTTTTTATAATTAAACTAATATATACTTATATATATTATAATATACATAACAACTATATATATTTTTACATAGAAATATCTATATACATACATATACATTATTTAATTTTTATTAATATTTTGTTATAACATATATTTATTCATAACTATATTTTTAATATATATATATACACAACACTATATTTATGAAAATAGTATGCGTGTGTGTGGAAATGGTTATATGGGATGAATTTAAATCCTTCTTATAAAGGTTATATTATTAATTATTAATTATAAAATAATTTTTTTTTACATAAAAATATTTATTATTAAAATATAAATCCTTCCTATATAAATAGATATTTTTATATATTAGATTGTTTATATTTATCAAGTAATTAAAATTGTAGTTGTTAAGGGATTTTGGAAATTTATATAGAAACATAGACTCTAAAAACACATTTAATTACTTTAGAAATTAGATATTTTTATATGATGACTTGTTTAAATTTATATGCTAATTAAAATTATAGTTGTTAAGTGATTTTAAAAATTTATATAAAAATTTAGATTCTAAAAATACTTTTAATTAATTTTGAAAATAAATATTTCTATGCGCTGACTTGTTTAAATTTATCAAGTAAATCAAATTTTAGTTGTTAGGTGATTATGAAAATTTATATATAAATTTAGATTTTAAAATACATTTAATTACTTCAAAAATTAAATATTTTTATATATAATATGTTTTACACTAGAAAAAATCAACGTCGTTGTCTCTATGTTCAACAAATCGGCACATGAACCTCACACTCACTTCAGGTGTGACATCTACATAACTATGGTGTGAAAAATATAGGAGAAAGTTCCTCTTCATGCATTTCATTTACTTTAATAGGGTACATATATGGCTATGAAATTACTGCCATAGTGTGCTGTTTTGTTGTTCCTCTTGGAAATTCAATATACTATGCTGCCAGAGCCTCCTCATACTGCTAAGTAGATGAATCTCCAATATACCACATATATAACTTCCTATGATCATATGTGAATCCATGTTCCAAGAAGTATGGTTTCCTAGAAGGCCCCCCCTAAAGATGTAGAAAATGGTATAGCCACATCAAACAAGTCACTATTTATCAGAGTTGAACACTTAAGAGGGGGTGAATCAAGTTTCTAATTAAAAAATTTCTATTAAAAATATTTATAATAGAAATACCCTAATTTGATAAAAACATCCAGTTAACTTAAAAATAGATTTATATAACTTTTTCTTTCAAAAATGTTCTCAATAGTTTGATCAAAACTTAGTTAAAAATATTTTATAAAAACTATTGAAGGAAAGTTTAGGTAATAGTTTTAGAAAATAGAAATTGATTTACTTTAAAAAAAGACAACAAGATCACATAATGTAAATTAAATAAAGAGTCCATTCTCATTCTAAGACCTAATCCCCTCCACTTTACAATCACCCATTTCCAAGAAGTTTATTAAACAATAAAATGATCTAAAACATAGATAGATTTTTTACAAACAACTATACTTAGATAGTATAGGCTATACTAAAGCCTCTTTTGTAGTTCTACATGGGAGAAAACAAATATAGTTTACACATGACATATTCCATAATTATATGTGGGAATACAAATAAAATATTAAAGAGAGAGTGTTTAGTACTCTCCATTTTACTAAAAGAGACTCTGTTTACAAATAAAAAGAGTAAAAAAAACACAACTCATAAAATATTCTAAAATAGAGAGAGAAATAAGTGAGAGATGTGAAAACTCAGTGCTGCTCAATCTAATTAGCTTTGGTTGTTGATATGTCTTTGAAATTCTCCTTAAAAAAGCTTCAACTGAGTTGTCAAAAAAATGCAGGAAAAAAAGTGTCCTAGAAGTCTAGAATGTTCTTTGTATTAATACAACTATCTAGTGTTTTTTAAGAAACATTTATATCGATAATTATTTGATTTATATCATATAAGAGTCTGTATTTCTATGTCAATGCATGTCTCCTTGTGTATATCACACATGAGTGAGTTATTATGAATTTATATCCCTTCAATTTTTCAAATTAAAATCCCCATACTAAGAATAATAAAAATCCTGAATCCTCATACTAAGAGACATTCAAAAAGTATTAATTTTTTTCTTTAAGACATCTAAGGATTTTTTTAAGAATAATAATTTTTAAATCCACATGGGTCTGACAACATTGAAAACCTTAATATATTTGTTGGATAGATTAATTTGAAAATAATTGTAAACGGTTACGGTAGCTCTCTAATGGTAGCTCTAGTAGTAGTAAGCTCATGGTGGTAGATGATTTGATGTTAGCTCTTGGATTCTAACAGTATCTCCTAGTGGTTGCATCATCTGGTGGTAAAACTTCTTAGTGAATTAATGATAGCTTAATCGTATGGTAGAATCATATGGCGGTAGCACCATCCGGTGACAACAATGTTGAATTGACAGTATCACCATGCGACTGTAACATCATCTTGTGTTAGATGTACTTGACGGTGGATGTATTTGGAAGTTGCGGTAGCTCCACCCAACAATAGAAAAACATGACTGTAGATCTTGGTGGTAGAATAAAAGAACTAGTGGTATATTTTTGAATTAATAGTAGCTTAAAAAAACAACTCATTTCAACTAATAGTAGATGCGAAGGTAGATAAATATTTAGCCAATTTTCATTTTTTACACATAAAAAAAGTTACTATAATAACATTTAAAACTTATTAAAAACATAATAAATATGATTTGAGATCATTAAAATAAGGAGGTTCTTGGACTAAGACAACAATATCCATTTTTGAAGATCACAAATCATGGCATTCATAATCATGCAAAAACATTTTAACAAATAAATAAAAGAAATATAATATACTTAAAAACAAAATACATTTGTAATATAAAGGCATGGTTATCCATTCATGAATTCATTCTAGTATTCATGTCATTTAATGTTTCTCTCCATTTTTTTATTATCAAAAAGATATAATAAAATTTTTAATAAATAAATAGAAAAGTATGAATAAAGATAGGATTATCATTGAATTGTAATGTAAGAATATTACATTAGTAGAGGGAAAATAAAAACAAAATCCCTATCAAGGCCTAATCAGAGTTTGAGGAAGCATCCTTAGTAAAACTATAGGTAGGTTCCATAGGGTCCTTATCTTTTCCAACAATATGAGGGGCATAAGTAACAGGAGGTGCTAGAGGAAAAAAGATAACAGGTCTTAGATGCCTCATGGCTTCAATTAGGGTACATCCAAATGGACTAATTGTAATAGAAATTGTCTGCAAGGGTACTGATAAAGGTGATAAAATGGATTCTATTCAGGTAATAGCTAATTGAGGTTTTATAAGAGCTATCACTTCCATCTTGGTAGTGTAAATAAATGGTTCCATCAACTCAAAAAACTGATCTATGACTCAACCACCATGCTCTATAACTATGAAGAAATATTTCTTCTCTTCCATGAAATACGTGAGTAGGGGTTCCAAAACCTTTAGATGATTCACTTTTTCCTTGAATGTCCTAGTGATAAGAGGCATTGTTAGATTTTATTCCAAAAAACATAGAAAGAGAATTCAACTCATGATTGTTATAAATCCTAGATATATAGTACTTTATATCTTTAGTGACTATTTCCCTATCACTCCTAGAATTACTCAAACACTCTCTAAATATATTATAAATGTGCTCACCATGGGATTTAATCCATCAAAGAAAATCCTAATGATATTTAGATAAATCAACCATCAAAACTTGTAGTTCTTCCCTTAATATATATATCTAATCAACTCAGCATCAACTGAAATAAGAGCAGAAAGAGGTGGAATTATGGAAGTAGATTCTCTAGTAGTAGAAAAGGAATCCAACATCTCCTACAAATATATCTCTCATAGTTTAACTGGCACTCATCTCCTCAAAGGTGGAATGAATAACATCCATATGTTCCCCCAACATCTCATTCTCCACTTCCATGTTTCCCATCCTTAATAGCATTTTGGGTTGGATATGAGAAATTACAAAATAAACTATCATTATGGTATCATATTCACTTAACTTTATTTCTTGAACAGATAAAGACCCATCCATCCCACATAGAACTGATACCAAACCTTCCATAAAGGAATCCAAATAATATCTTATCAAATAATTGGAATGAGGAGGAGAAGAAGAAGGAGGAGGTAAGTACCTCTTCTAGCTAGAAAATGAAACATCCTCATATCCAAGTTCTATAATAGGTACCTTAGAAGAAAAAGGCTCAAAACATCCCTCTTCCTCAATTATCTCCAAAAATAACCCATTAGGATATCTATGTTCAACCAAGATAGAAGGCCCACCATGCTCTGGTGGACTGCCCAGATCATCATCCACATTATCATCTAATTCAGAATAATATCACCCAATATTACAATATCCTGGGGATTTCTCACCCTTAGGTGGTGTTCCATCCACATCTTTTTCTAAGGAAACTGGGATAAATCAAATTTAAGACACAAAATCCTCATCAACATCACTATGATCTGAATCATTAGATAGTTCATCAACATCCTCTAGACTCTTTGAAGAGGATTTCCCAAATTGATCATCATTATAAAATTATGTATCTTCTATGTCACTTCCTTATTCTAACAATATTTCTTTGATATGAAGGGGAAGAGGTGGACTTGGAGATCCAAAAGACACATTGGGGATTTTAAAAACATCTAGATCACCTCCCTTTTCCACTGAAATATGTATATACTCTTCTTTCTTATCTATAATTTCTTCCACATTAATTCAAGTACTAGAAACATCCTCACCTTCTTCATCAATGGAATACACTACAATTTAATCTTGCTACAAGCTAGGGTCAAACATATCTTTTGGTCTATAATGGTTCTTCACTATATTAAACTTTTAATAAAGTTTATCATTATCTACTATCCAAATTTTCAACCAAGTTTTCCAATTCACTTTAATATTTTTACATGTTACTTAACTAAGACAAAAATTACCACACTTAGTCACTTGTTATTATCCTTTAGGCACAAGACCTATAGCTTCCATCATGGAGGAAATCATCTTAGGGTAGGTAAGATATTTTTATCTTAATGAGGTATTGTGTGGATTTATCATATGAACCATCAAATATATACATAAATTAATATTGTCTCCTATTTTCATAAGAAACAAGAATAAAATATCTCGATACCTCATAATGATAAAGTCCCCCTTCCTAGTAAATGAAATGTAATGAATAAAAATAAACAATAATCAACATTCTGGAACAATCTCCCCAACAAAAGGCTTATAAATAGTGTCATTTCTAGTGAACTTAAGCAAACCATCCTCAATTAGAAAATTATCATGTTTGATAGTAAAAGAGCCTTGATGATCCTCATATATACGTCTATGAGGAACTACTAGACATTTAGTCCACTGTCTCAAATAAAAGATGATCTCTCTTTCATTTATCATTATTTTAATAATATTATTATTTTATCCAAAATCATACTCAAAAAATTTATAAAAATAATGAAACAACCTAGGGTAGAATATTCTATCCTTATTCAAGTACTATTCATCCCATCCTTAGTCCGGCATCACGTTCCACATAGGTGACTTTCTTGTTGACAACCAAGTAGAATTTATTTCCTTTTTAGTTACTACAACTCAAGACAAAATATTTAGATTCTTCAGTTCTATTGGTTGACTCGATTCTTCTATTCTTTATTTTAAGGGAATGACTCATAAAGAAAAACACCGGGATGCTTTACATGCACCATTTTTGTAAGGGTTTGAAGGTAGAAGGTTGAATGCACAGGTTTGCAAAGAAGAGAAAGGGTTTCAAAAGTGGTGTGTGAGAGAGGATTTCTAAATCAGACTCAAATTTTAGGTTAAAAAACATTATTTAGGTATTTATAAAATAGAAATTAAATAACAAAAATATGAATAATAAAATTTAAATTAGACAATACTTTTAAAAAATAGAAGCGTTAGCATTAAGAATGGTAGGTCCTATAGTAGTTTTTATAGTATCATCCTAATAGTCGTATGTTATGATATCACGACATGGTACTAGGTTAATGGTAGGTCATACAATGGTAGACCATCATGGTAGCATGAAAAACAGTACATCAACATAGTATCATAACTTATAGTGATCATCACAATACCATTACAATAGTCAATCATCACAATAACATAAATAATGGTTGATCATCATGGTAGATATCGATAGTAGATAACCATAGTAGATACTAGTCTTTGAGATCCACTTCTACTAAAGAAAAAGTAAAATAAAAGATAAATGACTAATAAAAATCTATCATTCTTAGTTCAAGTTTGATATATTCCATTCTCTCAAAATTAAAAGTCTTGGAAAATATGTTTTCAAGTTTATGTTTAGTTCTAATGAATTCAAGAGTCATATCACTATTTTGAGTAAGATCTATCAAAAAGTGATGTCTTATATCAACATGTTTTGTTCTCAAATGAGACACAGGGTTCTCAGAAATGTTAACAGAACTTGTATTATCACAATTTATAGGTTCATGTTGAAATTGATATTCATTGTTTAGTAAAGTGTGTTTAATTCATATAATTTGTGAACAAAAACTTCCTAAAACTATATACTTAGATTCAACAGTGGATATTGAAACAAAATTTTGTTACTTAAGACACCATGAAATTAGAGACTTGCCCAAAAACTAACATATTCCATAGGTTTTTTTATATCTAACCTATATCCACAAAAGTCATCATATTAATAAATCACTAAATCAAATACTTATCCTCTAGAATAAAACAGTCTAAAATTAGTTATAATTTTGAGGTATTTAAAAATTATTTTGATAGCAGTTAAATGTGTCTCTTTTGGCTTTGACTGAAAATAGACACACATACACACACTATACATTATATTAGACTGACTAGAAGTTATGTAAAATAAAATCCCAATCATACCTCTATAAGTGGTTTGATCAACTGGTTTACCAGTTTTATCAAGATATAGTTTATAGGTAGTACTAATTAAAGTATCACTTTCTTTTATACTATCTAATACAAAATATTTTCAAATATCTTTAGTGTATTTTCTTTGATTTAAAATAATTCCTTTCTTATTTTGAAAAATTTTAAAACCAAGGAAGAATTTTAACTCACCCATTAAACTAATTTCAAATTAATTTTTCATTATTTTTTAAAATTTTTACATAAATAATTTTCTATAAATCCTAAAATAATATAATCAACATAGATTTGTACTGCTAAAACATATTTGGAAATTATTTTTATAAATAAAGTTGGATCAACTATTCATTTAGTAAAATATTTAGAAATAAAAAATGAGTTGATCCTATCATACCAAGATCTAGGAACTTATTTTAAACCATATAAATCTTTTTTTAATTTAAAATCATGATTTAAAAAATGAGGTTTTTTGAAATCCATGGGGTTTTTCTACAAAAAAATTCTCAATTATTTAACTATTTAAGAATGAACTCTTGACATCCATTTGATATAATATGAAATCCAAATGTGTTTTAGTGGAAGGTAACATTATGATGTCTTAAATTATATCTACCAGTGAAAAGGTTTCCTTATAGTAAATACCTTATTCTTAGCTATATCCTTGTGAAACTAATATTTTTTTATTTCTAATTAAAGTCCCCAACTCATCAACCTTGTTTATAAACATCCATTTATTGCAAATGGTTAGGTATTATTTAGATCATTTTATTAGTTTATAGATTTTATTTATCTCAAAATTATTTATCTCTTATTGCATTTCCATTACCCATAATTCATCATCAACTTCTTTCATTATGTTCTTAGGTTCAAGCTATGATAAGAAAGATTGATGTTCAAATTGGTTTCTAAGAGAAGATCTAGTCTGTGTTCCTTTATTTTGGTATCCTATAAAAACATCTAATGGATAGTTTCTATAAGTCATAATTTCTCTTGGAATAGAAGTATTTGACACTTAATTTTCATCTATAGGTTCTGGTTCAAGTAGTTCCTTAGAACTGGGATATTTTCCTACAACAGGTTTCAAATAATTTTCACTAAATCTGGAATTAATATCTAAATTTGAAAGGTCATCCTCAAGATTATCTTAAGGGGTTTTGGATTCATATTGATCTATTTCATTGAATATAACATGAACATATTCTTCTACAATTTTGGTTATTTTATTAAAAAACATATATGATTTACTGGATTTTGAATATCCAAGAAAAATACCTTCATCACTTTTTGATGAAAATTTGTCTATATTCTATTCTGTATTTAGTATAAAAACTTTACAACCCAAAACTATAAAGTAATTAACCTTTAGTTTTCTATAATTCTATAACTCATATGGGGTTTTCATTAAAAAGGTCTAATTATAAATCTATTAATTTTATTGAAATATATATTGAAATAATCTTTCCAAAAATAAATAGGTAAATCATACTCATTGAGCATGATCCAAGTAATTTCTTGAAGGGTTATATTTCTTTTCTCTACTACACCATTATACTGTGTGGTACTAGGAGAAGAAAAGTTGCGACTATAGCCATGTTGTGAGCATAATGATTCAAAATATTTATTTTCAAACTCACAACCACTACTACTTCTTTAGATCTTAATTTTAATTCCACTATGAGTTTCTACAAATTTTTCATATTTTGAAAAATAGTAACAAGCTTCACTTTTTTGAGCTAAAAATAATACCCAGGCATATCTAGAAAAGTCACGAAACATAAGCCTATTGATTCCCATTTAATATAGAAACTCTAGAAGGTAAAAAAAATTCCATGTGAACCAACTATAGGGGTTATGAAGTTGGAACTTATTTATTTTGTTTGAAAGAGATTTTGTGTTGTTTCACTTTTTGGCATAGGTTACAGACATTGTCCGGTGAAAATTCTCATTCAAGAAGTTCCTTAACTAAACCTTTCCTAGTTATATTCCTAAGTGAGTGTATATTAAAATGGCATATTATCTATTACAAATCCAATATTCTTTATGAAAGTCACTTAAGTAAGAAATATTTTGAGAAAATAAATAATTAAAACCAAAAACATTAACATTATCATTATGAAAAGTAGTAAAACTAAAACATGATTAGAATCTTAAGATTTATATGTATTATTCTTAAATTTAAAATTATATCCATCATCACATAATTTTCAGATTCTAATAGATTATATTTCAATCCATCAATAAATAAAACTTTAAAAATTAAAACAGTATTAGAGTTAGAGATTTGATCGAGTCCAATAATTTTCTATTTGGTGTTGTCACTAAAAGTGACATAACCACCATCAAATTTAATAAGGTTCTTGAAAATAAAGCATCACAATGTCATGTGTCTAGAACATCCATATTCTAGATACTATAAGTGTTTATTGGTACTCATCAAGAAATTTTCCTACAAAAAAGTATAAATGATAAATGATTTTGATACCCATATTTTCTTAGGTCCAGAAATATTAGTAATAAGAGATTTAGGAATCCAAAACTGCCTAATTAGTTTCCCAAAAGAAAATTTAAACTTTTAGAAATGAATTTTTTAGGTCTAGTAGAATAAAAATTATTTATATATCTAGAAGAACTAGAATAAGGAACAAATTTATTCTTAGTAATTCTCCTCTATCTAGGATGATAACCAATTTCTGTATTATACTAATGAGTAATTTGTTTACTAAGAATATGGGTTAGAGTTTTCTACCATTAGTTAATCTCTACATATCTTTATTTAATTTCCTATTAGAAAATTTAATCTCATTAATTTTTTTAATAGTTTATTATTCTTATCATTTTCAATAAAAAAGTTAGTTTTAAAGTGAGCATATAAAGCACGTCTCTTTATTAAACTTTTGTATTTGTCTTTCAGTTCATTGAATATTTCCGCTAACATATTACAATATTTAAATAAATCATAATTTTATAAATTTTATGCAATATTTTTATTTTTAGAAAGATTATATACATGATAAGGATATGCATAAAAAGTATTTTAGACCTTATATGTGTTTTTTAGAAACACATATTAGCATAATCTTTTTTGTCTTATTTGCTCAAGTCAGAATTAATGAAGTTATATTCTAAAGAAACCCAAGTGGATTTAATTACCTTTTAATATTTTTTTCCTCTGTCACCATTCTTTGACTTTTAATTTATCTTAGGATAATATTTTCTGATGCGTCCTTTATTTTTACACTAATATAAGGTTATTTCATTTGTGGAATCATACTTTTTCCATTATTTTCTTTAATTTACACTATTATCATACTTAAATATGTAATTTTATTTCTTAAATAATTTCTTATTCTTATATAAATCCTTGAATCTATTGGATAAGTGAACCATTTCCTCATTACTATTAGTAGGTGATTCTTAATCACTTGAACTATCAACTTAGATTTTTTTCTTTTTATCTTTGATTTAGATGTCTTGAAGGCTACTGAATTCTTCTTGGGATCATCATCTTATTATTATTTATTTACATACAGTTCCTCCTCATACATCATGTGTTTTTCAATGAGTTCATTCACTGTTAACTTACTTATATCGCATGATTCTTTGATTGAAATAGAAGTTCCTCTCTATCTATCAAGTAAACATATCAGCAGATGCATTACTTAATCCTTATCAGTAATTTTATTTTCTAGAGCGTGCATCATATTTAAAATCTCTTTAAACCTGATATACATATCAAAAATGGATTCATCATGATTCATCTTGAATGTATCGTATTTAATAGTATTTAAACACATTTCTTTAACATTTGAGGTTTACCCATGAGATATAAAATGAGTATCCCAAATCTCAAAAGTAGTAGAACATGAAGATATTATATTAAATTAATCTTATCCTAAATAATACTAAAAATCATTTATGGATCTATAATTCAAATCATAGGAAACCACAGTGGGATCACTCCAATTAGCTCTAGCATCTGTGGGTTTTTCATATTTGTCCTCAATAATAGTCCAAATATCAAACCCCACAATTTTAAAATTAATTTTCATCTTAATTTTCCATTGATAGTAATTTGTTCTATTAAAATATGGAGGAAAATTAGTGGATGTTCCTTATTTTCTGTTATTATCCATAAAGATTGAAATTTTTATCTAACAAAAATTTAATATCTTTAGATAAATCTAGATTAAATTAAAAATTAATTTAAAATTTCCTATGATACCAAATTTTGGTCAGAGTGGGACACTCAATATGTCAGTGAATTGAGTTTCTAATTAAAAAATTTATGTTAAAAATATTGAAAACATAATTCCCCCAATTTTATAAAAATTCATAGCTAACTAAAATAGTAAATTTATAAAGTATTTTCTTTCAAAAAGGTTCTCATACATTTGACAAAACTCAGTTAAAAATATTTTATAATTTTTTTGATCTTTTAAAACTAATCTACTTGAATCCTATACAATATATAAAATAAAAATTAAATACAACTATCAAAGTATTTTTTTTGTTATAGTTTTAGAAAACTAAAACAGGTTTACTTTAAAAAAATAACCGAACTTTAAATCATACAACGGAAATTGAATAAGGGGTTTAGTCTCAAGTTGAGACCTAATCCCCTCTAATTGGAAATTACTTACTACCGAGTGTCTTATTAAACAATCAACTAATCCACAACATGGATCAAGTTTTTACAAATAACTGTACTCAGATAGTTGAGGCTATACAAAATCCTTTTCCACGGTTCTATGTGGGAGAAAACAAATACAAGTCACACATGACCTCTTCTATAGTTATACATGAGAGTATAAATGAAAATATTAGAGACAAAATGTCTAGAACTCTATAGTTTAGTACATAAAACTATATTTATAGATAAATAGAGTAAACAAAAAAAAACTCATAAAATATTCTAAAATATAGAGAGAAATAAGTGAGAGATGTGAAAATTTAGTGCTTCTCAATATGATCATCTTTAGTTGTTCATATGTATTTAAAATTCTCCTTGAAAAATCTTTAACTGAGTCTGCAAAAAAATACAGGAAAACAGAGCATCGTGGAATCCTAAAAAGTTCTTTTTGTTCATCCAACTAACCATTGTTCTTTCACACACACACACATCAATGATTCTTTGAGTTCCAATATATGAGAGTCAGTATCTCTATGTCAATGTGAGTCTCCTTGTGTATATCACACACGAGGGAGTTCTTCTGAATTTATAGCCTTCCTGGTTGTCAATTTATCTATTTTAGGAAAATAATAATAAACGACATAATCCTTGTACTGAGATACAAATCTAGAAATGTATTATTTTTTCATTAATAAATCCATGGAGTTTTTCAAGAATAATCATCTTAAATCCATGTGGGTATGAAAACATTGAATACCTTAATATATCCACTAGAGATATTAATTTGAAATTAATTTTGAACAAATATGGTGGCTCCCTGGTGGAGTAAATCTCTATAAGTAGCATGCTCTTGGCGGTATATGATTTTATGGTATCTCTTGGATTCATAAGGTATCTCCTTACGAGAGCACAGTCTGGAGATATCACCACTTAGTGAACTAGAAGTAGATTTATTGGATGGTGCATCTCCTCATGGTAAAACAATCCAATCATAGCATCATTGAACTAAGGATAATACTGTGTAATGGTATCATCATATGGTATTAGATTTACTTGACGATAGATGTTGTTGGTAGTGGAGGTAGCTTTACCTAATTTTATCATAACCAGATGGTAGACCCTTGTGGTTGTAGAGAAGAACTAGTGATAGGTTGTTGAACTGAGGATAGCGTAGAGTGATAGATCATTTCAACTAACGATATATGTGATGGTAGATCAAGATTTAAATTTTTTCATATTTTATCTATAAAATAAGTTACTATCATAAAACATAAAAATTATTAGAAACATAATAAACATGATTTGAAATCATTAAAATAAGGAGGTTCTTGGACTAATCCCACAATCTTCCCCTTTTTGATTATCACAAATAATGGTTTTCATAATAATAAATAAATATTTTAATAGATAAATAAAAGGAATAAAATATTCTTAAGAATAAAGTCCTTATATAATGTAAAGGCATAGTTATAAATTCATGCATTAATTCCAACATTCATTCCATTCAATATTTCTCCCCCTTTTGGGATTATCAAAAAGATAAAAGTAACATTATAAGAAATAAAGATAAAAGTATAAATAAACTGAGGGTTATCATTGAATTGTAATGTCAAAATATTACATCACAATATTAAATTAGTAGAGGGAAAACACAAAATCCATATCAAGGCCTAATCAGAGATTGATAAAGCATCCTTAGTGTGAATAGAGGCAGGATCCATAGAGTCATTTCCTTTTCCGGTAATAGGAGGGGCATGAGTTGCATGAGGTGAAAGAGGCTAAAAGATAAGTGGTTTGAGATGCCTCATAGATTTAACTAGGGAAATTTCAAATGGAATAATTGGAATATAAGTTTTCTAAAAGGGTACTGATAAATGTGCATAAAGGGATGGTGTTAAGGGAATGTATTATTGAGGTGATGTAGGGGATATCAATTCCATCTTAGAAGTGTAAATAATGGTTCTATCAATTCTAAAAATTGGGTTATCACACGAACACCATGTTCCATAGTTATGAATAAATATTTCTTCTCTTTCATAAACAACATGAACAAGGGAGAAAAAACCTTTATCTGATTCACTTGTTCCTTAAATTCCCTGGTGACTGGAGGAATTCTTAGATTTTCATCCAAAAACATAAATTGAGTATTCATATCATGCCTAGTATAAATCATAGAGAGACAATAATTTATAGATTTAGTGATTATTTCCCTATAACTTATATCTTAATTAAAAAACTCTCTAAAAAGATTTTAAATCATCGCACCATGGGATTTAATCTGATGAAGCTCATCATGATGAGATGTAGATAAATCACCCATCAGCTCTTCCCATACCATGGATGTGATCAACTCAACATCAATTTAAACTGGATTAGAAAGAGGTGGATCTCTATAATTAGATTCTCTATTAGTAGAAAAGGTATCCGAACTCACCTGCAAATATAGTTCTCTCATAGTGTAATTAGAACTCATATCCTCCAAGGTGAACTAAATAGTATCCATATATTCCATTAACTGCATATTCTCCATTTCCATGTTTCCCATCCTAAGTAGAATTTGGGTTGGAGATGAGAAATTACCAAAGAAACTATCATTTTGGTGTCAACTTCACTTAGATTTATTTTTTGAATAGATGAAGCCCCATGCATCCCACTGAGATCGAATAACAAACCAACCTTAATGGCTCTTGTAAAATAATTGAAATGAGGAGGAGAAAAATGAATAGTAAGTGAATGACTTTCCTATCTAGAAAAGTCGGTATCCTTATGTATAGGTTTTATAATAGGAACCTTAGAATAAAAAGGATCCAAACATTCATATTCAACAATTCTCTCCAATAATGATCCCTTAGGATTTCACTATTGAACCAAGATGGTAGGTCAACCATGCTCTGTTGGACTTCCCTAATCATCATCCTCATCATCATATGATTCATAATAACCTAACCCAATATTAGAAGATCCTGGGGATTTCTCCCCCTTATCTGGTGCTCTATCCTCACCTTTGTCTGAGGCAACAGGGTCAACTCTACTTTTAGACACCTGATCCTTGCCAGCATTAGTATGCTATGAATCATCAAATATTTCAACAACATTATCTTGATTTTATCAAGAGGTTTTTTCAGATGAATCATCATGAGAAACTTTTGTATCTTATGTGTTACTTCCTTCTTCTAACAAGTTTTTTTGGTAATAAAGGAAAGAAATGGACTTGGATATCTTAAAGAAACATTGAGAATTTTAACAATATCTGGATCACTTCCCTCTTCCACTGAAATAGTTAGATACTCTTCTTCCTTATATATAGCTTATTCCACTTCAATTTTAGTACTAAAAACATCCTCACCTTCTTCATTATAAGAATACACTATAACTTCATCTCACTCCAAGCTAGGGTCAACCATTTATTTTGGTCTAGAAGGGTGGTTCTTCACTGGATTAAACTTTTCATAAAGTTTATCATTATCCACTACCCAACTTTTCAACTAAGGGTTCTAGAACTATGAAATAGGATATAAAATCATTTCATGGTTTACAATGTTTTTTCTAAAAAATTACATACTTTAGTAACATTCATCATGGTTTAATAAAAGTATTAGGGAAAACAACATGTTTTTGTAAAAAAAATTATTTTTTTCTCATTGTAAAGTAAATAATTATTATTTGACATTTATATATTATAGTTTCCAAACAAAAAAATTATGGTTTATTAAAATTAGATTTCCATATGGAAATACCATTTCATAGTTAATATTGATTGGTAGTGATTTATGGTATGAACATATACAAAAATGGGTTGTTCTTATAGGATATGTCATGGTTTAAGGTAGGACCTTCAAGAAAATCACTACTCAAAATGGCATGGGCAGTGAAACCACATCATGTTTGTTTCCCATGGTTTTTAGAAATTAAAAAAATGTATATAAATTATTTTTGTTTAAATAGTCATATATATAAATATTTTGTCCTATTAATGTTGTATTATTTAGTTTAAATTAGTTAAACTACTTCATATGATTTTTATACTATTAATATAGGAGTTATATGATAGGTATGGAATAAAAGATTTAGTTTTCATTTAATCAAGACACTAATTTTTTATTTTATTTTTAAATTCAATAATAAGGGTTGAAAGTCATTAATCTATATTAATTGTTAGAGTTGTATTGAAATTAAGGTCTCTTTATTATTGATCCACATATATTGTTACTTTTGTTCAAACTTCTCACTCACTCTAGATCTTATCCCTTTTCTAAGAAAAGTGAGGGTTGGATACCTATCACACCATACATGATCTTGTAGATATTTTTATTTCATATGATTATAATAATTTACTTGAAAGAGTTTAATATACCTTATGCATGGGATAAATTTAGAAATGTGTAGATACAATTGAATTTTATTGTTAAATGAGTAACAATAATCATGATTTATATAAAGTTTTATACATTAATATGTTTAGAACATATTGATTTGGTTGAAGGGATATGATTCAGAAAACAAATAACTAGAATCATGCATACATATTGGGATAATATGAGATATAAATATTGCATTGGATGTAATAGTTATAAATGATATGAATATAATGCATATGAAAATATAAATACTTCTAAAACAATAGAAATACTAAGTGTGAGAGTCCTCCTAATCCAAACACATGTCAATACCTTGATCATCCAAATAGGTAGGCCATGCAAAATTTGGGTGCACATGGATTATATTATGTATGAAATGTTGGTAATGGGTGATCCTAATAGGATTAATAGTCCATTTTAAATTATAATATTTAGGTTAATCTTAGTTGGGTGACCCTAATAGGATCATGTGCCTAGATTAATAGAGTTTGGATAATTCATATGATGAATTGGGAAAAGTTCTGTTTGTCTAACTTTCCAAGAGTCATATGTTATATAATTGTCATGATGGTTTCTATAAATAGTTAAATATTGGGTGAAACTCCAAAGAAAATGAAAGCTTAGTGAAATATGGATCCTATTACTCGAAATGGATATGATGTATGGAGTTATCATTTTTAATGGGGACATATCCAATTAAAGCCCTTATTAAAATGATAACAAAAATGATACCCAACCAAATATATGTATTGTTATAGATAATGGTTTTCATCATGAACCTAATTTTGAGATCTCTTATAGGTTGTATCTATAGTATAACATATTGATATCTATGATCAATAATTTTTCTCAAGGAGAATTATTTAGAGCATATGGGTGTGAATGTTATATAAATCAAGTTCTCTATTTCTAACTCATGAGTATTAGATACTACGTGTGCACCTATCATGAACTAAATCTGGTCACCATCAAAACTAGCACCTTACCTAGCCCATGGCAAGGCACAAAGGGTGTTACCTATCCCAAAGGGATTGAACAAGTGCCCGAGTATCTTAAATATTGTTTTGGGAATTATTTAACTATGTTTAGAATCATTTAACAACCAAGGACAATCAACAAATTAAATTTGAAAATTACAAACCAAACAAGCCTTAAATAAAATTCAGAACTTAATATATGGTCTTAAACATAACACAAGAGGTCCAAAGATATATAAAAGTATCAGGAAAACATCCCAAGGAACACCACACAACAAGGGGTCATCACCCACAAGCCGTCTCCACAAAACCATACCATGGAAGGAAACTAACAACCCGAACCGCCATCACCCAAGGCCTTGACTTTACCTGTGTCAAACATGATCAAGTCTACTTACACCCAAAAGTGTAAGTAGGATGTGAGTATAATAACAATATAATACCACCCAAATATTCTATATAGTAAGAAATACAAGATAAAAAGCTTTCAAGTTTTAATAAATAAGAAATGGTGGCAATAATTTATAAGAATGAAACTTTTAAAAGTAAATTTTTTTCAAAGGATGATTTCAAAGGATGAAAAAATTTCAATAAAACATGTAAGATAGAAATTTTTCCATCCAAACACACCATAATCCAATTATTGATACAAAAGAGTCAATGATCACTAATCATGGGAACATCCCTAGGCACTAGTTAGTTTCGGGCTCCACGTACCTCGTATCTCGGTGTAAAGTAACCATAACAATATCCATTCTCATGAATGATAAACTAGTAGGGAACATACCCATAACATAGTGGTCCTTAATAATAATCATTATTGTTTTTTTAGTGTTTTCAATGTCCAACTTTCTAATTGAAACAGGGACAAAACCACTCCAGATCACTAGCATACTAGTACACATCCACCCACCTAGATACCTGGGTTTCCCCCTTTGTGCTCAAACAATTTCCAAATATTACCAAATTCCATTTGTATATAAAATCAAAATTTATGGTCATACACACTCAAAACAATATCTACACATGCTTTTCACCATTTATATAACTCAATAAACCATTTATAATTTCTATAAAACATTTTCAAGGAATATAACAAAACTTTGCACTTAAAATCCATCTAAAAGCCCTATTTGAAAACAAAATGCACTCCAATATTACCCCAAACAATAATTTTCAGTAGAAAAACAATTTAATAAGACCCTCGCATGAATTCTAAAATAGAACCAAATGGTACAACATGGAATGCACATGTAAAACACTCATTTTCACACAAAAATGACACTTAAAGATCAATTGCTTAACAAATGCCACCAAAAATAATTTTTGCAGTAAGAAAAATGAAGGAGGAGTAGGGTAAAAATATAAATCAAGAAAGTATAACTCATATAGTAGTTCTTACACATGGAATAACCTACCAAGTGTGTCAAAAACACTGAATCCTTGTGCGAAAGTTCAACCGCATCACCGCTACACCACAATGGAGTTAAAACAAACCTAAAACAAAAATATTAGATGAAGAAACATAATATAAAACCTAAGGTATGAAGACCTAATTGTTGGACATTAGGAACTTCAAGAAAAATGGAAGAAACCCTAGGAAAATGGGAGGAGGAAGGAAGGAAACCCACTTACTTGAGAGATCTTGAGGAAATCTCCCCAAATACACCAATAGGTGAATATACAGGCATCAAAATCTGACATGGAGGTTCTAATAAGGCTAAGTAGGTCAGGTGGGAACTGAAATGGGAAAAAAGAGTAAAAAATGATGGATTTATGAAAGAAACAAATTACCTTTTCAAATATGGACGATTTGAGAAAGCCTGAGAAAGTTTTCCTTAATCCGAGATGAAGATGAGCTCCAAAGAGGGAGAAACGAACATGGGGGTGTGCCTAGAGTTATTGGGATTGATTGAGAGGTGAAATAACAAAAACAATTAAAAATTTAATGTGATATGAAAGAAATAATTTTTTTAAAATAGGAAATGGGCTCACAGGTTGTTCCAATTCCTTAATAGATAACCCAAATCCACCATGATTATGTATTCCTAAGGGGTCTGAATGGATATGGTAGTTTTAATAGGTCAGGGGAGACTAAGTGAGAATTGGAATGGGTGAAAAATGTTGAAAAATAGAGTATTTATGAAAGAAAAAAAATTTTATTTTTAAATATGGAAATGGGCTCACGGTTTGGCCCAAATCTTGAAAACTCTGCCTTTCCCTAAAAAATGCATGGGAAACTCCCTAAAAAAAGAAATAATGGAAATTAAATGAAAAATAAATTTAAAATAAGTCATTTATGTGATAATTATCCCCACCATTAAAGACTTTACAGCCTGGAAAGTCAACCCAAATCTTGATCGGAAAACAAGAATGGGTACTATTTCTCAACCCAAAACTTTTTCTCCTAAGTTTCATGGACATAGTTACCATGATTCCAAAGGACCCGAACTAGTGAAATATACTTTATATGAAGAACCTTCTCTTGGGAATCAACTATTCGCACCGACCACTCAAAAATAGACAAATCTGGTTCTATATCAAACTCCTCCCAATTCAGAACATGCGACGAATCCGGGTTGTACATCTTCAGCTGAGAGACATGGAAGATGTCATGGATGGATGTCAATTGAGAAGGAAAAGGCAACATGTATTCCACCCTTATAATATGATCAGTGATTTCAAAAGGTCCTATATACCACAATGTCAGCTTCCCTTGCTTTCCCAAACAATGATGGCCCAGACGAGTGGCCACTTTCAAGAATACTCAGTCACCCACAAAAAACTCTAGGTCTCGACACCTCTGTTTAGAATATAATTTATAGAGAATTTGAGCTATCAATAAGCACTACCAGATCAACTTGAACTTCTCAGACATATCTTGAACAAGGCTCAACCCCAACAATGAAGTCTCACCTAACTCATCCCAACACAGGGGGGATCGACAAGGCCGACCATAGAGCACCTCAAAAGGACCCATTCGAATCGAGGATTGGTAACAGTTATTATAAGAAAATTAAACCAATACCAAATGGATATTCCAAGAACCCACAAAGTCCAAGACACATGCACATATAATGTCATCCAAAATTTGATTCGCCCACTCTTTTTAACCATCTGTTTGAGGATGGTATGCCGTGCTCATCTTAATCAGCAACCCCAAGGCCTTATGAAGGCCTTCCCAAAACTGAGAAGTAAAATGAGGGTCTCTATATGAGACAAATACTGATGGAACACCATGAATCCTTACCACCTCCTGAATATATAAATGGCCAAACTCATCCACTTTATTGGTCTCTTTGATCAAAATGAGATGGGATGATTTAGTCAAATGATCAATCACTACCCATATGTAATTCTTACCCCGAGGTGTACAAGGAAATCCAATAATGAAGTCCATAGAGACCTTGTCCCACTTCCATATAGGATTGGGTAATGGTTGGATCAAACTGGAGGACCTTTGGTGCTCCGCTTTCACCTGATGACATATGTAGAATCTCGACACAAAGTCAGCTATGCCTTTCCTCATACTTGGCCACCAGAGCTGCCGATGCACATTATAATACATCTTGGTGGAACTATGATGGACAACCCACTGATACTAGAGACTATCCTGTATCACCACCTTCTGTAGAGGTGACAAAACTACTGATCAACCCTTGAAGCACAATATGCCCTCGGGAGATGATTAAAAATCAGAAGATGTCTCCCCATCATGAAGAAACTTCCTCAACAACTGAAAAAGATCATCACTGGGCTTTTCTCACTGAATCAACTCTAATAGAGAAGGAGTCAGCTGAATGATTTCCAGAAATGCACCTCCACTGTGCTCCTTGATCTCCATATGCATCTGAGCAAAGAGCCCCATCAGAGTCTACTCATCACTGGACTCCCTCAAGGCTTGCACCTATACTTTTATACTCAAAGCATCTGCCACCACAATTCCCTTTCCTGGGGTATAGACAATGTCAAAGTTGAACCCCTACAAGTACTCGATCTAGAGACGCTACCTCATATTGAGATCCTTCTACGAGAAGATGTAGGCCAAGATGTTGTGATTAGAGTAGACCATAATATTCTCCTCAAAAAGGTAGTGACACCAAGTCTTCAAAGAAAGAATCATAACTGCTAACTCCAATTTGTGGGTCTAATAATTCTTTTCATGTGTTTAGAGTTGCTGAGAACCACATGCCACTACATGATCACCCTACATAATCATACACCCAAGACCTATACCTGAAGCATTGAAATACACCACATACCCATTTATAACCTTTGAAAAAATCAGCATGGGGGCAGTAGTCAACCACTACTTCAGTTACTCAAAGGATTCCTGAAACTTTGGGCCCCATAAAAACTTCACCCCTTTATAGGTGAGCGTGGTCATGGGTGAAGCAAGCCAAGAGAAATACCGAACAAACCGCTTGTAGAAACCAACCAGGCCAAGGAAACTCCTGATCTCGAACACGTTCTTTGGCTTCTCCCATGACATAACCACACTGATATTTTTGAGGTCCACTAAAACCCCCTGCTCTGATATCACATGCCCCAAAAACTTCACCTCCCTAATCCAGAAAGTGCACTTGGATAACTTTTCATAGAGGCAGTGTTATCGTAAGGTTTTTAACATGACCCACAAATGATGTTTATGTTCCTCCATAGATCCAGAGTAAACCAGGATGTAATCCATGAATACCATGAAAAAAGAGTCAAGATACTATTGGAAAACCCTATTCATTAGTTCCATAAATACTGCTAGAGTATTGGTAAATCCGAAGGGCAAGACCAAGTACTCAAAGTGGCCACACCTACTTTAGAAGGCTATCTTTGGGATATCTGACTCTTTCACCCAAAGTTGATGGTAACCTGAACACAAATCTATTTTTGAGAACCAATTTTACCCCTTAAAATTGTCAAACTAATCATATATTAGGTTCAAAGGATGTTTTTCTTGATGGTTACCTTTTTCAGCTTCCGGTAATCAATACACAACCGAAGGGATCCATTGGCCTTCTTCGCAAAAAAGAAGAGGATCGACCCAAGGATAGATGACCAGGTGAATGAATCCTTTGAATTATAAATCATCTAGATATATCTTTAATTACCTTATCTTGGTGGGGTCCATACGATATGAGGGAAGATATATTAGCTATGTTCCCAGTGCCAAATCGATCAAGAACTCCACGTCCCACTCCAGAGGCAAGCCTAAAAAATCATCTGGGAATACCTATGGAAAATAATACACTACATGAGGTAGTCCACCTTCAGAATCATGACCATCATACTCTATCATGGGTGAAAATAACTAGAAGAAAATATTCCCTAACTCTGGGAGTGGAGGTCTTGCGTGCCCCGACCGAGGATCCCAATCCCCAAGGAAAACCTGACGACTCCCATCAGGTGCTGTGAAACTAACCCGTCGCCTATAGCAATCAATGTGTGCTTGAAAGTGTACCAAAAAATCCATGCTAGTTATCAAATCAATTATATCAATATATAAGACCAAAATTTCCTACTCCATCTCAACCCCTGACACGGAAATTGCACATGACGAGTACCTGAGACCCTTCTCCTTCTTCTTCCCCAGCGGTGTCACCAACTCCATCACAAAAGATAAAAGCTCAGTCGGTAAATTTAGTGTGTTCACAAAAAGGGTAGAGGTGAATGAAATAGAGGAACCAATATCAAAAAGATCAACACTTATAGAAGATGCAATTTAAATGGTACCACGAACTGTCAACGGTCCTGCATCTGATTCTGCTGGCTCCTGATCCACCACATGAAGATGCCTAGTATCTACCTAAGAACAACCACTCGCCTGTGCCTCTACCCTGATCTGGATCTTCCTAGAAGACAATAGGAACCTTCCACCATGTCCACCAAACCAGGATCCCATCGTTCTAGATGGATTTTACTAAACTGAAACACATTTGGAATCCACAGAACCTACCCCGCTCTAGAGTGGACGTGCCATCATGCAAAAGTACTGAAAGTGTCCCATACCTCCACAATGATAACAAGTATTTGGAGAAGATGTGCATGCTGGTCGGATGTTGATAAAACACATTTTTATCGAATATTTTATTGATAATAAATGATAAAATTTCCTCACATTGTGTTAAATGTGTTTATTTATAGAATATTTGGGAATAGATCATTCATTTGAAATATTGATAGAAATTCCATTTTTAGCCTTTATAGTGCACTGTATTATTTCTGAAATAAATATTTTTATATTTATTATTTTAACTTGAAATTTCGTGATTGTGTTCTTAACTTAATGGGATAAAACTTTTGTTCAGGACATTGAAACTAAATTGTGCATTCAGTTGGACTAAATGGAACATGAAGTCAAAGGTGGGCTGGACACGCCAGATTGGACATAACTATAGTTTTTGGAACATATCTTCTACATATACTCATGGATTGAGCCCACATTTTGAGAGGATTTCTAAAACCCAATTTTTCACAAATTAGCCTTCTGAAAAAATAGATGGTTCACGAGTTTTCATGGTCAAATGGGCAGTGAAATTTGGATTAAAATATTTGGACGAGATTCCCCATTCACACTTGAAACCACTTTGAACCTAGACTCCCCACCACTCTATAAATTGGTTTCTTCAATATTTGTTATGTTTGGTAGAGGAATTGGAAAGGTTTTTATGAAAGGGTGTCTCTTGGGAGCCCCTCACAACTCTTGAAAGAAGTAAGTCCCTGTGAAAACATCTCTTCCAAAAAGGCTCTCCTCTCCCACCTCCTCTTTGTATTTCTTTTCTTTCATGCTTGTGTCTTGAATTTTTATTCAATTAATCTTATGTGTTTTTTTTCTTCTCATATTATTATCTTTCTATTTGGGCTGGAATTAAATAGTGTAGGAAAGATTGGGTTCTACCCTTTTAATCTTTTGCTTATACAAAACATCTCCACGATGACCACACTACCCATGAGAGATTAGTTTTCTTAATGATTGACCTATCTTATACCCTCTTCATTTAATTATTTTTAATCATTGAGATACTATAATTCAATTAATAGGATCAATTAATTAATTTTTAAAATTATAATAAACAAATCAAGAAATTGAACAATTAACACAAAAACACGTGAGGTCGAGTATTGTGTGAATTATGAGAGTGCGATCTTAATCGGTAATACAAGACCACACGTGATAAGTTTGTAGAGTTAAAATATAATACCTAAACTCAATTAATAATTATTTAAAGAATGGATATATGATATTATTATCCACTAACCATAAGATAACCTTAGAACATCAATCAAAGCAGGGTGCTGCGATTGCGTGTTCCGAAGCTAGCCTAGGGTTTAAGTAATTTCATCTTTGTGGTTAAGTTAACTCCCATAGGGTTTGAGGGTTAAAAAATTAGGGGATCATAATTAAGTGGGTATTAATTTAAATTATAATTATTAATAAGTAAATTAATAGGTAGATTTAGGTTGATTACATCTTTTAAAAATATTTTCTAAAAAAAGTATCATCTCATTGTGTCTTATTAATCAAACTTCATTTCAAAAAAAAAATACAATCTTCTTCCAGAAAAATTCATCAAGGTTTATAATTGGTAAAAAACCCCCATATTTTTTATGTAGTGTGTTTTCTTATCTTTTATTTTATTTTCATAATACCATTAATAAGTTGTTTCAATTACTGCCTCTATGAGAGATTACCTTGGTCAGCCACTCTATTGCATCTAAGTACTCCCAAAACCATTAATCATTTGAGGGAGCTCATGACAATGAATTTCGAATTGGAACTATTTCCAGGGAGGCAAGTAATTTATTCAACCAATAATAAGTATTTATTTTATTTTTTATTTAATTCTTTTATTCTCCTCTTTCTTTCTTCTTTCCCCTTTCTCAAGTTTTTTTCTTCTCTCACTCTATTCTTTTATTTTTGTCGGACAAACTCAAAATTATTTTCTTTTTTATTATGGTACACTTTTCTTCATTTACTTTTTATATTTTATTGATTTATGACATAAAATAATCCCAAAAAATCTCTTAGATCTTTACCCAAAGATTTAATGCAGCCTTAGGGATCGAATCAGACATTCTCAAACTACATAAAGTTTCAAAATTCAACCAGTTGGAGAATTTATCCACTCCAAGAACATTGAAATCGGAAACACTTCTAAATAAAATCTAAAATAAGAACCAATGGCTGAAAACAATAACAATGAACTTAATATAACCATTCAAGAGTTGGATACACCTGATATTAATTGTCAACCAAATTGCATTGCATACCCAAATCTTGAATCATACTTTGAATTAAAATCTAGGTTAATTAATCTTCTTACAAAGTTTCATGGATTATCTAGAGAGGATATAAAAAAAACATTTAAAATAATTTAATGTGGTATGATAATCCTTAAAACCAAGAAATTTTTCTGAAGATGAAATCAAAGTAAGAGCATTCCCATTCTCACTTGATGAAGCTTCAAAAGATTGGATGTATTATTTACAACCTAAAGATGTAATATGTTGGAACAATTTGAAACGTATTTTCTTGAAAATATTTTTTCTAGCATCAAGGACCACTTCCATTCGTAAGAAGATATCAGAGATCAAGCAAACCTAAGGGGAGTCAATGTATGAGTACTGGGAGAGATTCAAGCAGTTGTGTGAAAGCTACCCACATCACAAAATCAGTGAGAAAACTCCTCATCCCAGACTTCTATGAATGAATCACACCTATGGAGAGGATCATGATGGATTCTGTGGCTAAAGGAGCATTGGTGGAAAAGACACTAGTAGATTCATGTGCATTGATTGACAAGATGGCACAAAACTCTCAACAATTTTGAGATCGAGGCACACCACATGTTCAAGGAGTACATCAGGTAAGTCCTTCTTCTCTTGAAAGTCATTTTATTGATACTAAGTTAGTAGAATTGAACACTATGGTGAGGAAGATTGAATTTGATCAAAATAAATCCCAAACCCCTCCTTCCAGGCCTTGTGGTATTTACACTAAGACAAGCCACCCAACTGACTGTTGCCCCCAACTACAAGAAATAAAAGATTGTGCAGTAGTGTTTCTTAGGATACCATATCAGCAGCAACAACAAAAACATCCCCAAAATTAGTTTGATTCATTTTCTCTAATATACAACCAAGGGTGTAAGGATCAATCAAACACGAGGTATGGCTTTGGAAAGCAACAAATCCCCCCTTTTGAACAAAACTTCCAGCAGCCTCCGCCTTACCAACAGGGTTTCCAACAACCCCAAAGGAGATTTGAAGCCCAAGAATCAACAATACAACAAAAGGGTAATCCCCCACCCAAGGCAGATTCTAAAACTGATGACATTTTGAAGAGAATTGTTCTTAATCAATAGAATGAGTTGAAGAGTTAAGGTTCAGAGTTGAGAGATTTGAAGACACAGATAAGCCAGATTTCCACCGCCCTCTATGAACTGGTAAGTATGAACTCTAAAAATCTTCCTTCCCAACCTACTCCAAATACCAAGGGGAATTTCAGTTCCATCACATTGAGAAGTGGGTAGAAAACAACTGATACATCTACACCTATCATTCAACCAGGATTCACCTCAACTTTAGAAAATCCTCATTCCAAACCAACTATTGAGAAACCCAAGGAGGAAGATAAAGTTAAGAAAAATATTTATGATGTTCCTCTTAAACCCCTTACCTTTAAAAATAGGGTTGTAAAAACCAAGAAGATGGATGAGGAGGTGATGAAAAAAGAGTTTTTAGACACATTCAAGCATGTAGAGATAAACATCCCTCTACTTGAATCCATTAAACAAATCCCAAGGTATGAAAAATTCTTAAAATAACTTTACACCAATAGAATAGGGATCAAGGGAAATGAGAGGATCAATCTTGGAAGGAATGTGTCAGCACTCATTACACCAAATCTAGCAATGCCAAAAAAGTTCAAGGATTCAGGGACCTTAACCATCCCATGAACCATAGGAGAGTTTAACTTTTCTGATGCTATTTGTGATTTGGGAGCTTCCATAAATGTGATGCCTCACTCTATATTATCTTTTTTACAGGTTGGAGAGTTGAAGCCGATGAGAGTAGTGGTGTAGTTGGTGAATATAGCTACAACATATCCAGCAGGAGTCCTTGAGGATTTACTTGTTCAGGTAAGAGACATGATCTTTCTAGTATATTTCTACATGCGTAACATGGTGGATGATCAATTAAGTTCTCATTATCCCATTATCTTAGGTAGTACCTTCCTCAAAACTGAAAAAATATCATAAATGTTAATGAAAGTACACTTTCCATGGATCTTGGAGACAAAGTTGTGATATTTAATGTTATGGACTCCATTAAGTACCCCTCATAGGACCATTTTTCATTTGTTATCTCACATTTTGAACCACCAAATAAAAACCCCGTGGAATTTTATTGTCCTATGATTAGGGAGATTATGAGTATTGGTTCTAGTTTAATGTCTAAGAGTACTTACACACCTATTTATAATGCACAAGACTCTATTATATTTGATTTTGAAATGGATTAATATTCTGATTTTGATCACATGAACTCTGATTATGACATGGATGTTGAGTATGCTGATGGATTTGATGATTTATTCTCTGTTTTTGAAGATGCATATTCTGATACTGATGTTCATTGTCCACATATTTCAGTTCCTTCAATTTCTCCATCCATACATCACCCCCTACATTGGAAATCAATCCATTACCACCAAATATAAAATATTCATAATTGTTAAGTGTTAAGAAATTACATGTTATAATTGCTAACAATCTCTCTTTTGGACATGAAGAATGTTTTTTGAATATTTTTAGGGAGAACATCAGGGTAATCGGGTGGACCTTGGCTGACATATCTGGTATTAGCCCCTCCATTTTCATGCATAGAATTATTTTGGAGGATGGGGATAATCCGATTAGGTATCCACAAAGGAGACTCAATCCAACACTTTTGAGGTTGTTAAAAAAGAGGTTAAAAAATTGATCGAGGTAGGTATAATCTATCCCATTTCAGATTCCCAGTGGGTGAGCCCTATTCAGGTTGTTCCTAAGAAAAGTAGTGTTACTGTTGTTAAAAATGAGAAAGATGATTTAGTTCTAATGAGGGTGCAAAATAGTTGGCGTGTGTGTATTGATTATAGGAAACTAAATCAATATACTCCCAAGGACCATTTCTCCCTCTCATTTATTGATCAGATGCTTGAGAGACTAGCTGAGAAAACACACTATTGTTTCTTGGATGTATTTTTTTGGATATTTTTAGGTTTCTATTTCTCTGAAGGATTAGGAGAAGACAAAATTCATGTCCATTCAGTAATTTTTCTTACCGAAGGATGCCACTTGGACTTTGCAACGCCCAGGTACCTTCTAGAGATGCTTGGTGAGTATTTTTTATGATTTTATTGTGTAACACCCTGAGATTTTATGAGAAATATTTTTTTATGTCTTATGTTATACACAACATCAAAGGAATCTTTCACGGCACACAACACTAGCTTGGCTTGCGTTACACGCAATCATGACCTTCCTCGATAGCGTGTGTAGTTCGCAATACCGAGTTCCACTAAACAACGATATATTATTATAATAGTATAAACTAGATATTATGAATAGTATTAACAGAATTTTAAATTTTATAACATTATTATTCATCTTACATATTTTCTAGAACATGTTATGAGAACAAAATAAATTTTTTGGGTAAAATAAGTATTTTTCAAAAAATGCAATTTTGCCACCTTTTGATGGTGCACCCACTCTAAATAAAGTTTTTGACAAGTTTATAAGTTAAATTTAACAAAATAAAATTCTTCTTTAGAATCAGGATATAAAAATTTTCTTTGGATAAAATTTTCATATTATTCTGATAACTTTCATATTTTAATGAATAGTAAAAACACGCTATATTTTAATTAAAAACAACTTTTTTCATCGCAATACTTTATATGGTTGAATAATAATATTGAATGGTTTTAAAGTATAAATAGAATATATTTTTACCATTTAATATAATATATGTCATTAGCATTAATTTTACATTGAATTCATAGGTAAAAACATTTCAATCTTTGGCAATGTTTTAACTTTTAAAAACCCGTTTGCTTAACAACGAGATTAATTTTAAATTAATTACTGAAAAATCTGTATTTTGAATTTTGAAAAATGGATTCCATATTTGGATTCAGTGGGTCCAAATTATTTTTATATGTTACTTTTATTTTTTTGAGATTATGAATAGTAACTACGGTAATTTTTATTTACTGCAGTTAAAGGTAAATCGGGTAATTAAGGGTAAATATAAGATTATAAAATTACCCTAACACTTGAAAAAATCCTATAGGATGAATAAAAGTATACCCATATCACCTAAGGGTCAGACTAGATTCATTTCATGGACTTTTGACCATGAAATAATATAATTATTATTAAAACCAAAGAAAGTGACAACATGTCACTCTCTTAAATCTTATAAGTATAATAATTTTACTTTAAAGATAAACTTCATCAAAATTCGAACATGAATAGTCTCCAGAAATATAATAAAATTATCTACATTATATTAATTTATTTATAATTTTTAGGGATTAAATAATTATCATTAATTATGACACAATGGTGATGCTGAAATTATTTTATTGATTGAAATATCAAATAAATGATTTTAAAAGTATTAAAATAAATATTATATGAACTATTTAATGTGCTACACTAATTTTCTAGATACATATGACATTTTATGAATCTATTAAATCTTTTAGTTCGAACATATCTTCTGTATATATTTTATTTAAATTCAAATAAATTAATAGTGTCAAAATTTACATTATTGTTATTTTATAAAAATAACATATTATAATTTTTTTTAAAAATCGCAAAAATATTTAAAAATTATAAATTAAAATTTATATGCTCTAAAATGTCATAAATTGTCAAATTATGGAAAATTCACAACACATATGTAATTATTTATAATAATTTAAAATTTAGAATATTATTACCATAAATAACATTAAATTGATAAATAAGGATAAATCAAGTTGATAATGTTTCAAATAAATTCCTAACATGTAAAAATTTTATTGGTTGGTGAGATTACAACCCTATATCATCTAATATTTGGATATGAGTCATTTTGGAAGTTTTTAATTGGGGTTGGGATTTAATATAAACTAATATTTCTTATATTTCCAAAGGTTCCCCTCTCCCCCCATATAAAAGGGCACCTCCTCCCTATCCTCCTCACACCAATTTGATTCTTCAATCTCGGACAACCCCTGCCCATTTCACTTCCCCACTTCCTTAGAAACCTACTAGAGGTACTGGTCTTCTCAAAAGGCCAACTCTAGTGCCCTAAGAGAGAGTTTAAAGGAGGCACTTTGAGAAAGAGGTAATACCTTCTACCGTTTTCTTCAAGTTACATTATTCTTCTACTCCCTCTTCTTTAGTTGTTTCATTATGAGGTAATAACATCAGTATCCCTCATATACTTATATGTTATTATAAATATGAAAAAAACCCTATTTCACCTCTTATCCATCCTACGGTAAACAAAATCACCGCGCGTGCGTACGTACGAAATACCGTCTCCATGCCGTGGTGTAAAATGTTTTCCACCACCACCTTACTTGGATGGGTATGATGGTGTAAATAAATAACTATATATGGTTATTGTAAAGTGGTATTGATTCTGAAATATTATACATACACTTCAATAAAATTCCATGATCATGGGAACGATATCATCGCTCGTGCGTACGTACGACGTACCGTCTCCACGATGTGGTGCGACTCATTCTATATTATCTTCATTGAATAATGATTATATAAATGAATTGAATGAATTAATATGATATATATTACACTAATACCATTCTTTAAATGATGTATCTATATCCTATAAAGAGGAATAAGAATTTATTCGACAAAACACGCATAAGAACATAAAGCAATAAACACCCGAATAACAAGTAGCAATGAAATATTATTAATAAGAAGCTAAGAATATGACCATATATGATATCATAAAAATGAATATGATTCTGTAATAAGTCAATGACATTATTTAAATCATTATACATGAGGTTCGGACATGTACAAATCATATCGGACCTAAGGTAAGGGAAAATCTCGCAATCTCAATTTTTATCCGAGATTGTTTATACTTCAAAATTTACTGGGGAATATTTATCATCCACATCCATGTTTCCTCAATATGTAATATTATTTCTATATTACTACAATTTTTTGAATCCAACCTTACCCTTCGGTGAGTTTTTAGTAAAAGATATGAAAGGAATATTTTGTCGTTTTTCGTATGAGGTACTTTTTGACTTTTCCGGCCAAAGTACGAGAAGAATGTTTTTTAAACTTATACGACATGAATAGATTTTTAGAAAATTATTTCCATGAATCTTCCTTTACAATTTTTCAAGTTTATTTTTAATCAACTTCTTTTAGTTTAAAATTATATGACATGTTAAGAAAGGAAAATGTTTTTGAAGTAGAAAGGATATTTTCCTCAAGAATGGAGTTCAAGCATTTTATCAAAATTATTTTCCATCTAAGATAATATAGGGTTCTGTTTCTATCCCTATTTCTACATTGTCTTGATTATGTTATGATGAAATTATTTTTATGATGTCCTTCTATCTTATATGGATTGTGTTATGATGGCATGATGTTTAAGAATCCCATTTTTATTACATGGGTTATGTTATGATGTTTGATTTATGATCTTGTGGCACACATAAGAATGGTATCATTATAAAATGGGTGGGACCTATATCTCCCTCCAATGCATTGGTTAAAGATTTTATATCTCATGAGATAGACATGGCTGGAACGGAAAGTTAAACCGGTTCAGTGATACAGGACTGAAACGAGGAGTGAACTCGGTTCAGAAATGGACTTTGTCCACTAAGATAGTCTTGGTAATGAGTCTTGACTATTAAGAAATGATTCTCTTTGATTATGTGTGTATTCCACAAAGTTTCATGCCTTATTTTATGATTATTGGGATTACATTTTACTACTATGATTTATCCCATGTGATGAAATTATGATCTCTTTTGCAGGTTAAGATTTCCAAAATGTTATGTTCTTACGAATATGTTGTGATTGATATTTATTTTGTTTACCCTTACTGAGCATTTGCACTCACCCTTTTGTATGTTTTCTCTCCCCAGTTCTGGAAGAAGGTTATTAAGTAGGATATTCCAAAAGGGACTCTAGATATGATGAAATAAATGGGAGACAATGTAGATGCTTTATGAACCAGTTGTTTATGTTTCCCAGTTTCTAAAGACACTATACCTATACGGTCCTTCCATGGTTTTGTTATATTTTGTAATAAGTGTGCTTCAATTTTGAATTATTAAAAATGTATGTAAAGAATGGGTCGTTATAGTTGGTATCAGAGGAAAGGTATAGTCAACCTTTAGAAACTAGGATGTGAAAGCCTTAGTAAGAACCCTAAGGATAAGTATAAGCATATAAAACAATCTTAGTGTTTTAGAAATTGCCATGAACAACCTATGATAAGACCTTAAGTGTGAAATTTTGATTGTGTGGTTTTCCTATTATAATTAGCGTTTCTCACATTATTCTTCTTGGTTTTAGTCAATGGCTAGAACCCGAAGGAACCATGTTAATGCGGGATGCGATGGGCAATGCAATGATTGTCCCCCTGAGCAACCAAACGATATGGGAGATGGAATGAAAAATCTTGTAGCCATGGTCACACAACTTTCTCAAGCCATGAATCATGCAGGACTTCCAAACGAGCAAAGGAAGGAGAAACATTCTGTTGAATCCTTCATGAGGAAGCGTCCACCCTCATTCAGCGGGTCTACTGATCCATTAGTTGTGGAACAATGGATTAATACTACTGAAAAGATATTTTCAGTTCTTCAATGTTCTGAACATGACAAAGTCATATTATCAGTGTATCGTTTGGAAGGTGATGTTGATCAATCGTGGAATCTAATCAAGAATACGCGGCAAAGTGATGAAATTGAGTCCATGGAATGGGATGAGTTCAGGAACTTATTTTTCAATAAGTACTTCCCTCGTATTCTTCGAAAAAAGATGGAGAAGGAGTTTCTTTAACTAAAGAAAAAGGATGATGAATCTGTTCATATCTACGAAGAAAATTTTACAAGGCTTGAAAGGTACGCTTCTGTAATTGTTATCTAACCTGAGAGTAAGATCAATCTGTTCTTTAGTGTCTTAAAACCAAGTCTTCAAAGGGTTTTAGCCATAAGGGACTTCAATAGCTAAGAAGAAATCATTTTATGTGCTCTCAAGGTTGAGATGGTGATTGGAGTAACCCATCAGTCATATTCGTTTGATAAGAAGAGGAAAATAGAATTCAAAGGAAAATATAAAGACCACATTGAAAAGAAGATGAGTTTTCCCTTATGCTCAAAGTGTGGAAAGAAACATTGAGGGAGTTGTCTTAAAGGGGTAAGTAAATGTTTCAAATGTGGAAAGGAAGGTCATTGGGCATTTGAATGCCACAATGATGGGAAGAATATATCTAGTGATTCGAGCAAAGAAAAGGCTACACATAGTGCACCTCCTACACTTCAATGTTACAAGTGCAAAGAAATGGGGAATTATGCTAATCAATGCCCTAATCCAAGGGTTTTTGATGATGATCTATGTCAACAAACTCTTAAGGCTAAAGAAAAAGGAAAGTCACATGCTATTTCTATTAGAAATGTGGAGTACGATAACGAAGTGGTGAAAGGTACACTTACCATCCACTCTAAAGTATCAAATTTTTTATTTGATTATGGATCCACCCACTCTTTTATTTCTGAAGAATTTTCTATTGGTATCACTCTTTTACCTCAACAATTAGATGTTGAGTTAGCTGTGACAACCCCTAATGGCACAATAGTCACATCAAAAGTTTACAATTATTCTCTGATTGAAGTTTGTTGGAAAGTGAATCCTGCAAATCTTGTGATCCTTCCTATAGTGTAATTTTATGTGATTCTTGGCATGGATTGGCTTTCTTTATACGGAGCTCATATCAATTTCCAAAGAAGGGAAATCACATTTAATATTCCAGATCAATCTATGATCGTCTATCGATGCAAGGATGAACATAACCTTACAGTGGAAATTTCATCCATCCTATAGGTCTTGATTCCACTAAATGAAGGTTATTTATCTCAAATGGTTGGGGAGAAACTCACGATTAAGAATATGCCCATTGTATGGGAGTTTTATGATGTATTTCTAGAGGAATTTTATGGTCTTCCACCAAATCGTGAAGTTGAGTTTTCAATAGAACTCGTACAAGGTGATTTACCTATTTCAAAGACACCTTATAGAATGGCCCCAATTGAGTTGCAGGAATTGAAGAAGCAACTCTAAGAGAATCTTGATAAAGGATTCATACGCCCTAGTGCGTCACCTTGGGGAGAACCTGTTCTGTTTGTTAATAAGAAAGATGGATCAATGAGACCCTGCATTGATTATCGAGAACTTAACAAGATCACTATCAAGAACAAATATCCTCTCCCACGCATTGATGACTTATTTGACCAACTACATGGAGCTCAATACTTTTCCAAGGTTGATCTTCATTCAGGGTATCATCGATTAAGGGTCAAAAGGGAGGATATAACAAAGACAACTTTCCGTACAAGGTATGGACACTATGAATTTATAGTGATGCCATTTGGTCTTACTAATGCCCCTGCTATCTTTATGGATCTAATGAATATAGTCTTTAGAGACTATCTTGATCAGTTTGTGGTAGTCTTTATAGAAAATATTATTGTCTATTCAAAGAGCAAGGAAGAACATGAAGATCACTTGAGAATTGTATTGAAGACCCTGAGAAAGGAGAATCTTTATTCCAAATTTACCAAGTGTGAATTTTGGCTTCAAAAAGTTGCATTTTTGGGTCACATAATCTCAAAAGAGGGGATATCTGTGGATCCAGCAAAAATAGAGGTTATCAAAAGATGGTCAAGACCAACAACAGTAACTGAGATCTGAAGTTTTCTTGGTTTGGTTGGATATTATCGACGTTTTGTGAAATATTTTTCATGATTATCCAATCCACTCACCAAGTTGACTCGAAAAGGAGTTAAGTTCGTGTGGATGGAGGAGTGTGAAGAGAATTTCAAGGAGTTGAAAAGAAGGTTATCCAGTGCACCTGTGCTCACACTGCCTTGTAGTGGAGAAAGGTTTATGATCTACAGTGATGCATCCAAGAAGGGATTGGGGTGTGTTATCATGCAGAACGATATGGTGATAGCTTATACCTCACGACAGTTGAAAATCCATGAGCAAAATTACCCAACTCATGATTTGGAGTTAGCTACGGTAATCTTTGCATTAAAGATTTAGAGGCATTATCTTTATGGAGAAAGGTGTGATATTTATATGGATCATAAAAGTTTAAAGTATATTTTCACACAAAAGGAGCTGAATATGCGTCAAATAAGATGCTTGGAGATGATTAAGGATTACGACTGCTCAATTAATTATCACCCTGGGAAAGAAAATAAGGTGGAAGATGCATTAAGTCGACAAGACCATGCTAGATTATCCATGATGAGGATAAAAAAAGATCCAATATTTATGGATTTACAAAGGATAGATCTTGGAATTATAATGGAAGGGGAGAAATCTTATCTTTCTAAAATGAATGTTCAACCATATATACATGTGAATATTAAAGAGGCACAAAAAGAAGATGTAGAATTACAAAATAAGGTGAGAAATGTTCCTGAATTCAACCTTGATTGTGATGGGATAATAAGGTTTAGGAATCAAATTTGTGTTCCTCCCATCCCAGAATTAAAGGAGCTGCTGGATAAGGCTCATAGTTCCTCATTCTCTATTCATCCTGGAAGAACGAAGATGTATAGAGACCTGAAAGAGTACTTCTGGTGGGATGACATGAAAAGAGATGTTGCTGAATATGTCTCTCGATGCTTGGTTTGTCAGCAAGTTAAAGCTGAGAGACAGAAGTCTAAGGGGATGTTACAACCATTAACCATACCAGAATGGAAATGGGAAAACATCACTATGGACTTTGTCACTGGACTTCCTAAAACATCCAAAGGCAATAATGCTATCTGGGTCGTAGTTGATCGTCTTACAAAGTTGACACACTTCATTTCTATTAGATAGGATTTATCTCTTGATCAGCTTGCCAGGATATATATAAAGGAAGTGGTAAGATTTCATGGAGTACCACTTTCCATTATACCTGATCGGGATCCGAGGTTTACCTCAAAGTTTTGACGAAGTCTTCAGCATACTCTGGATACAGAGTTAAGTTTCAGCACTGCTTATCATCCTCAGACAGACGGTCAGTCTGAGAGAACAATTCAAAATCTAGAAGACATGTTGAGAGCTTGCTCTATGGATTTCAAAGGTGGTTGGGATCAACACCTACCTTTTGTGGAATTTTTGTATAATAATATCTTTCACTCTAGCATTTAGATGGCTCCTTATGAAGCTCTCTATGGAAAGAAATGCCGATCTCCAACTTGCTGGGATGAAGTTGGGGAAAGAAAGCTATTAGGACCTGATCTTGTTGATGAGATGGTAGAAAAGTTCAGATCTATTCAACAACACATAAGAGCAGCTCAGAGTCGACAAAAAAGTTATGCTGACAACCGAAGAAAAGACCTAGAGTTTGAAGTGGGTGATAAAGTGTTCTTACGAATATCTCCTTGGAAGAGAGTAATGAGATTTGGAAAGAGGGAAAAGCTGAGCCCTAGGTATATCGGTTCTTTTGAAATACTGGATCATGTTGGAAAGGTAGCTTACCGATTGGCACTTGCACCGAATCTCTCTCAAGTTCACGATGTGTTCCATGCATCTCTCCTGAGAAAGTACATACTTGATCCTTCACATGTACTCAGCTCAGAAGTTATACCGCTGGAGCAAGATCTTTCTTATGAAGAACAACCGATAGAGATTCTGGATCGTAGAGAAAAAGTCCTACGAAACAAGACCACTTGCTTGGTGAAAGTTGTATGGAGGAACCACCAATTAAAAGAAGCTACATGGGAACTTGATGATATGACGAGGGAGAGGTATCCTCCTCTGTTTGTAATGAAGTGACGAATTTCAAGGGTGAAATTCATTTTAAGGGGGGTAGAATGTAACACCCTGAGATTTTATGAGAAATTTTTTTTTTATTTCTTTTGTTATACGCAACATCAAAGGAATCTTTCACGACACACAACACTAGCTCTGCTTGCATTACACGCAATCATGACCTTCCTCGATAGCCTGTGTAGTACGCAATACTGAGTTCCACTAAACAATGATATATTATTATAATATTATAAACTAGACATTATGAATAGTATTAACTGAATTTTAAATTTTATAACATTATTATTCGTCTTACATATTTTCTAGAACATGTTATGAGAACAAAATAATTTTTTCAGGTAAAATAAGTATTTTTCAAAAAATGCAGTTTTGCCGCCTTTTGATGGAACAACCACATTAAATCTAGTTTTTGACAAGTTTATAAGTTAAATTTAACAAAATAAAATTCTTCTTTAGAATTAGGATATAAAAATTTACTTTGGATAAATATTTCATATTATTCTGATAACTTTCATATTTTAATGAATAGTAAAAACATGATATATTTTAATTAATTTTTTTTTCATCGCAATACTTTTTATGGTTAATTAATAATATTGAATGGTTTTAAATTATAAAATAATATATTTTTACCATTTAATATAATTTATGTCATTATCATTAATTTCACATTGAATTCATAGGTAAAAACATTTCAATCTTTGGCAATGTTTTAACTTTTAAAAACCCGTTTGCTTAACAATGAGATTAATTTTAAATTAATTACTGAAACTTCTGCATTTTGAATTTTGAAAAAATGTATTCCATATTTGGATTAAGTGGGTCAAAATTATGTTAATAGGTTACTTTTATTTTTTTGAGATTATGAATAGTAACTACGGTAATTTTTATTTACTACAGTTAAAGGTAAATCAGGTAATTAAGGGTAAATATAAGATTATAAAATCACCCTAACACTTTTCAAAATCCTATTGGATGAATAAAAGTCGACCCATATCACATAAGGGTCAGACTAGATTCATTTCGTGGACTTTTGACCATGAAATAATATAATTATTATTAAAACCAAAGAAAGTGACAACATGTCACTCTCTTAAATCTTATAAGTATAATAATTTTAATTTAGTGATAAACTTCATAACAATTAGAACATGAATAGTATCCAGAAATATAATAAAATTATCTACATCATATGAATTTATTTATAATTTTTAGGTATTAGATAATTATCATTAATTATGACACAATGGTGATGTTGAAATTATTTTATTGATTGAAATATCAAATAAATGATTTTAAAAGTATTAAAATAAATATTATATGAACTATTTAATGTGATCCACTAATTTTATAGATACATATGAAATTTTATGAATCTATTAAAGCTTTTATTTAGAACATATCTTCTATATATATTTTATTTAAATTCAAATAAATGAATAGTGTCAAAATTGACACTATTGTTATTTTATAAAAATAACATATTATAAAATTGTTTAAAAATCACAAAAATATTTAAAAATTATAAATTAAAATTTATATGGTCGAAAATGTCATAAAGTGTCAAATTATGGAAAATTCACAACACATATGTAATTATTTATAATAATTTAAAATTTAGAATATTATTACCACAAATAACATTAAATTGAAAAATAAGGATAAATCAAGTTGATAATGTTTGAAATAAATTCCTAACATGTCAAAATTTTATTGGTTGATGATATTACAACCCTATCTCATATAATATTTGGATATGAGTCATTTTGGAAGTTTTTAAGTGGTGTTGGTATTTAATATAAACTAATATTTCTTATATTTCTAAAGGTGCCCCTCTCCCCCCTTATAAAAGGGCACCTCCTCCCTCTCCTCCTCACACAAATTTGAGCCTTCAAGCTCAGCCAAACCCTGCCCATTTCACTTACCCACTTCCTTAGAAACCTACTAGAGGTACTGGTCTTCTCAAAAGTCCAACTCTAGTTCCCTAAGAGAAAGTTTAAAGGAGGCACTTTGAGAAAGAGGTAATACCTTTTACCGTTTTCTTCAAGTTCCATTCTTCTTCTACTCCCTCTTATTTAGTTGTTTCATTATGAGGTAATAACATCAGTATACATCATATACTAATATGTTATTATAAATATGAAAAAACCCTATTTCACCTCTTATCCATCCTATGGTAAACAAAATCACCGCGTGTGCGTACGTACGGAATATCGTCTCCATGCCGTGGTGTAAAATGTTTTCCACCACCACCTTACTTGGATGGGTATGATGGTGTAAATAAATAACTATATATGATTATTGTAAAGTGTTAATGATTCTAAAATATTATACATACACTTCAATATAATTCCACGATCATGGGAACGATATCATCGCTCGTGCGTACGTACGGCCTACCGTCTCCACGATGTGGTGTGAATCATTATATATGATATTCATTGAATAATGATTATATAAATTAATTGAATTAATTAATATGATATATATTACACTAATAACATTATGTAAATGATGTATCTATATCCTATAAAGAGGAATAAGAATTTATTCGACAAAACACACATAAGAACATAAAGCAATAAACACCCTAATAACAAGTAGAAATGAAATATTACTAATAAGAAGCTAATAATATGACCATATATGATATCATAACAATTAATATGATTCTTTAATAATTCAATGACATTATTTAAATCATTATGCAGGAGGTTTGGACACGTACAAAGAATATCAGACCTAAGGTAAGGGAAAATCTCACAATCTCAATTTTTATCCGAGATTGTTTATACTTCAGAATTTACTGGGGAATATTTATCATCCACATCCATGTTTCCTAAATATGTAATATTATTTATATCCTACTAATTTTTTTTAATCCAACCTTACCCTTCAGTGAGTTTTTAGTAAAATATATGAAAGGAATCTTTTGTCATTTTTCATACGAGGTACTTTTTAACTTTTTCAACCAAAGTACGAGAAGAATGTTTTTTAAACTTATACAGCATGAATGGATTTTTAGAACATTATTTCCATGAAGATTACTTTAAAATTTTTCAAGTTTATTTTTAATAAACTTCTTTTAGTTTAATATTATAGGACATATTAATAAATAAAAATGTTTTTGAAGTAGAAAAGATATTTTCCTCAAGAATGGAGTTCAAGAATTTTATCAAAATTATTTTCCATCTAAGATAATATAGGGTTCTGTTTCTATCCCTATTTTTACATTGTTTTGATTATATTATGATGAAATTATTTTTATGATGTTCTTCTATCTTATATGGATTGTGTTATGATGGCATGATGTTTAAGAATCCCATTTTTATTACATGGGTTATGTTATGATGTATGATTTATGATCTTGTGGAACACATAAGAATGATATCATTATGAGATGGGTGGGACATATATCTCTCTCCAATACATTGGGTAAAGATTTTATATCTCATGAGATAGACATGGCTGGAACGGCAAGTTAAACCGGTTCAGTGATACATGACTGAAATGAGGAGTGAACTCGGTTCAGAAATGGACTTTGTCCACTAAGATAGTCTTGGAAATGAGTCTTGACTACTAAGAAATGATTCTATTTGATTATGTGTGTATGACACAAAGTTTCATGTCTTATGTTATGATTATTGGGATTACATTTAACTACTATGATTTATTCGATGTTATGAAATTATGATCTCTTTTGCAGGTTAAGATTTCCAAAATGTTATGTTCTTACGAATATGTTGTGATTGATATTTCTTTTGTTTACCCTTACTGATCATTTGAGCTCACCCTTTTGTATGTTTTCTCTCCCCAGGTCTGGAAGAAGGTTATTAAGTAGGATATGCCAAAAGGGACTCTATATATGATGAAATAAATGGGAGACAATATAGATGCTTTATGAACCAGTTGTTTATGTTTACCAGTTTCTAAAGACACTATACCTATACGGTCCTTCCATGGTTTTGTTATATTTTGTAATAAGTGTGCTTCAATTTTGAAGTACTAACAATGTATGTAATGTATGGGTTGTTATATATTGAGACCTACATGGAGGTATTTATGGGTGATTTTACAGTGTATGGATCCTCATTTGATGAATGTCTAAGTAGTTTGGGAAAGGTGTTGAATATTTGTATTGAGAAGAATCTGGTCTTGAACTTTGAAAAGTGTCATTTCATGGTAGAGCATGGCATTGTCTTATTTCTTGTAGTGTCAAAACATGGGATAGAGGTTGATAGATATAAGATAGAAATTATTTTATACTTACCCTATTCTTCATGTGTGCGTGATATTAGATATTTCCATGGGAATTCAGGCTTTTATTGTCACTTCATCAAATATTTTAGTAATATTGCTCTTCCTTTGTCACAATTACTTCAAAAGGATTCTGATTTTGTGTTTGATGATTCATGCATGGTAGCATTTGATGAGGTGAAGAAGTGTTTGACCACTCCACTAATCATACAACCCCCACAATGGGACATTCTTTTTGAGCTTATGTGTGATGCCTCCAACTTCACAGTTGGAGATATCTTATCTCAAAGGGTGAAGGTACGTTCACATGTGATTGACTATGCATCAAGGACACCAGATTCAACACAATCAAACTACACAACCATAGAAAAGGAGTTTCTTAGTGTCATATTTTCTTTAGATAAATTCCGTTCATATTTATTAGGCTCTAAAGTAGTTGTTTTTTCTTTCCATGTAGATATTAGGTACCTCTTGAAGAAGCCAGATGCAAAGCCTAGACTTATCCTATGGATGCCCCTTCTTCAATAATTTGTTATTAAGATAAAGGACAAGAAGGGTTCAAAAAACCTAGTGGAATACCACATGAGTAGGCTTACTCACACACTAGAGGCTGACACCTTGGACCAAGTACAACTTCGGGACACTTCCCTCGATGAGAATCTTTATTCCATCTCAGGTACGCATCCTTGATATGTTGATTTAGTAAACTACCTTGTTGTATCTAAAATCCCTACAAATTTAAAGAAACATTAAGTCCAAAAATTAAAGAGTGAGTCAAGATTTTATGTTTGGGATGATCCATACCTCTGGCATATGTGTAGTGACCAAGTTATTAGGAGGTGTGTTCTTGATCATGAGTTTGAGTCTGTTTTACATTTTTGTCATAAACTAGCTTGTAGTGGACACTTTGGACCCCAATGGATAGTTAATAAAGTCTTAGACTCTGGATTATATTGGCCTAGCTTATTCTATGATGCTCATGTGTTTTTCAAGTCGTGCTCACGTTGCCAACATACTGGTAATATTTATAAGAGACATGAGATGCCCCAACAACCCATATTATTCTGTGAGATTTTTGATGTATGGGGCATCAATTTTATGGGACCTTTTCCTAGTTCATTTGGTTTTTTGTATATTTTGGTTTCTATTGATTATGTGAGTAAATAGGTGGAGGCTAAGGCCACTAGGACTGATTATTCTCATGTTGTAGATGACTTTGTCAAGACACAATTTTTTTGTAGGTTTGGAGTACCAAAGGCCATCATCAGTGACCAAGGGACACACTTTTGCAATCAGAATTTGTCTTCCCTCTTTTGTAAGTATTGGGTGACACACAAAACATTAGCACTATACCACCCCCAATCAAATGGCCAGGCTGAGGTTTCAAATTGTGAGTTGAAACAAATTTTGGAGAAAACCATGAATCCGAATAGGAAGGATTAGAGAAAGTGCTTGGATGATGCGTTATGGGATTATAAGACAACATACAAGATACCTGTCGCTATATCCCCATTCTGGATTGTTTTTGGGAAAGCCTATCATCTCCCTGTGGAAGTCGAACATCGGGATTATTGGGCTATAATGAAATGCAACATGGATTTGGCCCAAGATGGAATCCAAAGGAAGCTGCAAATTCAAGAGATTGAGGAGATTCAATTGTCTTAATATGAGAACTTAAGGCTTTATAAAGGAAATATAAAAAGTATCTCATGAAAAAATGATCTAGAAAATAGAATTTTAAGTTAGAGAGAAAGTCTTGCTCTATAGTTCACGACTGAAGCTGATGCCTGGTAGGTTGTGTTTTAGGTGGTTAGGTCCTTATGTTGTGAGTAATGTTTTTCCTTATGGTGTAATGAAGATCACACAAGAGGACATAGGAATGATCTTTATAGTCAATGGGAAACATTTTAAGAAATACATTGAGGGACTTCCTACTGATGCAGTAGATTTCACCACAGTGCATGACCCCATCATCACTTGAGCATATCAGACTGTTCCTAACCCTTTCACTTTTTTATTCTTTATCCTATTTAGAATTATAAATTTCATGTGCATATATCATCTCATGGGTTCACATTGAGGACAATTCAATATTTTACGTGTGGGGGAGGGAACCTTTTAGTATAGTAATTTCAATTGTTTTTTTATTTTTCAATTATTTTCAAATAAAAAAATTGTGTGATTTTTAAATTTTATGTGTTTTTTTCAATTTGTTGCGTGTTTTTGAAATTTTTTAGCTGAAATGATTCTCATCACCATTTTGAAATTCATATCAATAAGTGAAACAATTTATCCCTTGAAACCAAGCTTAAATGAATGCTGAAAATAATTTTTTTTAAGTTCAAATCTTTAGTAATTTCATGAAAAGTACACTAAATTTTGTATCCCATGACATATCTCACTATCTTTATATTTGAAATCACTTTCCTGTGAGGCTTCTGAACCATCCTTTTTCATATTCTTTACATTTAACTCACTTCTTTAGAGAAACAAACCATGCTTGATTTAACCAGAATTTGATTTATTCCTGTCAAAACTTGAGGGTTTGATGTACTTATGTTTTAAATGATTGAGGCATTTTTTTTGGTATGAAAGCCCCTATTTCAAAGAATCCTTTTTTATAATGGCCTAACTTGAACAGTTAATACTTGTAGCCCTTAGAATCCATGAACAACCTATTATGTTAGCCACATTAAAATCCAATTTTCCCTATCCAACCAACTCTTGAAGTGAAATTGCATAATCTAGTTGAAATTAAGTGTGGGGGAAGCTGTCTTGTGTTGTGATACCACATTTTGTGATCCTTTGGGTGGAAAATTAAATTCTGAAGAGATGTGTTTGATGATGAAGAAAATCATTATATTTAAAGATGTGCCTATATGGAGCTTTCATGATAAGTGGAGATATGCCTTTTTATATCTTCTAACAGAGGGAGAAAGTTGTTCCTATCTAGAGCTTTCAAGAAAATCATGTTTGAAAAGATTGACATTTTTTATACCAAAATGATTAATGGTGTGCACATTTCTTTATTTTTTATAATGATGAACATGAATTTATTATAAGGGGATTTAGGGGGATACCATACTTTAGTGACAATTAAAATAATGCAATTTTACTTCAAAAATAGTCAAGCCCTCCTCATTCAGCCTCAGAATTTTTCACATCTAAATTCTACCCACCAAGAGCCACATAACAACCCTAAAAAGTCATCATGATAGAAATATGTTATTTAATCACATAGGGTGACAATGTAGGAATTTATCAAGATTATGGCGACCCTTGTATGATTTTGGATGGGAAAGACATTGCTGAAAAATTGACATTTGTGTGATAAGAGAAAATTCAAGTGAGGTAAGTGTTTTTTACATGGGAGGATAAATGAAGTGGAAATATATTGAATTATATAAATGGAGAACTTGAAATAATGGTTTTTTATGAGGCATGATAACTTTTGTTTCTTGGTGTGGAATTATTGGATCTCAAGGATATGTGTTTTAAAATTTGTCTTGATTTGATATTATTGTTTACTTGTCACAATTTTTTAGAATACATGATATGAGGTTTTTCCTAGGAGTGAAAAAGGGTAATTGTGTGGGAGTTGATGAAATTTTTTTTATTGAATATTTTATTGATAATAAATTATAAAATTCCCTCACATTGTGTTAAATATGTTTATTTATAAAATATTTGGGATTAGATCATTCATTTGAAAATTTGATAGAAATTCCAGTTTTAGCCTTTATAGTGCACTGTAGTATTTTAGAGATAAATATTTTTTTACATTTATTATTTGAACTTTTAATTTTGTTACTGTATTCCTGACTTAATGTGATACAACCTTTGTTCAGAACATTGAAGCAAAATCGTGCATTTGGTTGGACTAAATGGACTAGGAAGTCAAATGTTGGTTGGACACGCCATATTGGACATCACTATAGTGTTTGGGCCCTATCTTCTACATAAACTCATGGATTGAGCCCAAATTTTTAGAAGAGTTCGAAAACAAAATTTAACACAAATTATCCTTCTAGAACAATAGATGGTTCACGCGTTTTGAAGGTCAAATGGGAGGTGAAAGTTGGCTTAAAATATTTGGACGAGATTCCCCAATCACACTTGAAACAACTTTGAACCTAGCCTTACCACCACTCTATAAATTGGTGTTTTCACTTTTTTGGATGGTTGGTCAAGGAATTAGGAATGTTTTTTTGAAAGAGTGTCTCTAGGGAGCCCCTTAAAACTCTCATAAAAAGTAAGGTCTTGTGAAAACATCTCTTCCAAAAAGGCTCTCCTCTCCCACCTCCTCTTTGTATTTCTTTACTTTCATGCTTGTATCTTGAATTTTTCTTCAATTAATATTCTTTTTTTTTCAATTTTAATAGTTTTATCTTCCTCTTTGGTATGGAATTCAAGAGTGTAGATGATATTGGCTTCTACCATTTCAATCCTTTGTTCATGCAAATCGTCTCCACGATGACCACACCACCCATGAAAGAGTAGTTTTATTAGTGATCGATCTACCTTCTACCATATAAATTTAATTATTTTGAATCAATGATATAATATTATCCAAATAATATGATCCATGAATTTTGTTTTTAAATTATAAGAAACTAAGTAATCAATTGAAAAATTGAAACAAAAACATGCGAGGTCGAGTATTGTGTGAATTGTGAGAGTGTGATCTTAATCGGTAATACAAGACCACACAGGATGAGTTTTTAGAGTTCAAATATAATCCCTAAACTCAATTAATACAAATTTACATAATGTATATATACTATAATTAACCACTAACCATAATATAACCTTAGAACATCAAACAAATTAGGGTGCTGCGATTGCGTATTCTGAACCAAGCCTAGGGTTTTAGTAATTTCATATTTGTGGTTAAGTTAACTTCTGCAGGGTTCGAGGGTTAAAAAATTAGGGGATCATAATTAAGTGGGTATTAATTTAAATGATAATGATTAATAAATAAATGAATAGGTAGAGTTAGATTGATTGCGTATTTAAAAAATATTTTCTAAAAAAGTATCTTCTTGTGGTGTCTTATTAATTAAACTTCATTTCAAAAAAAAATACAATATTCTTATAGAAAAATTCTTCAAGGTTTATAATTGGTAAAGAAAAACCTCATGCTTTTTTATGTAGTATGTTTTCTTCTCTTTTATTTTATTTTCATAATACCATTAATAAGTTGTTTCAATTAATGTCTCTTTGAGAGAAGACCTTGGTCAACCACTCTGCTGCACCTAAGTACGCCAAAAACCATTAATCATTTGAGGGAATCCACAACATATCCTTTTATATGTGCCCTATCATCCCACACTGGTGTCACATGATGAAACTCACATCAGAATCCATCGAAGAAAACTGTTGGGAAGGTTGGATTAAGCTGCCACCTCCTTTCTTTCCCTACTCCTCTCGCTTTATTTTATTCTCAGAAGAACTGCCAATGCCCATTCCTAATACTATCCTAGAGAAACTATACCTCCCATTTCATTTGATCTCCACCATGAAAGCTCTATAAACCACTTCAGAATATGTTTTCATCTTGAATAGGAAGACCTGGGAATAGATCTCTATCCAAAAACCCCTCTCGAACTTCTGGGCCTTCATCTTCTCATTGGAGACTATTTCCGGAGCATGCCAGACCAACTCAGCAAAATGGTTGGCATACTAAATCACTAAAAGATCCCCCTAAACAAGTTCCATAAACTCTTAAGATCGATCATATGCCAAAACTTTACAGAAGTACAGGTTGTTGAAGATAACCTTGAATTACTTCCAGCTCATCTACTCGTGCTTTTCAGCTTGAAGCACCGATTCCCACAACTTGCAGTTGGGAAACTCTAACAGGAAAGAGGCACATTTCACCCTAACCTCCTCATGTTCCAAGAACTCAAACATGTGATCGATCTTTCGAGCCACTCCTCCACTTCCTGGGGTTATGTGATACCTCAGAAAGTAGGAGGACTGTTTTTTAGAAACTCTTGGGATTTTTCCTTCCTAGTTCCGATCTCAGCTTCTCTAACAATATATGGAATGGGATCCATTCCCTTTACTAGATTTTGTACAGCCCAAACCACAACCTATACTAGCCTCTGATCAAGCGGTGAGGGAGAAATCTCTCTGGATTCCCCCTATGGATTCATGAGAGATTTTTGGTGAGGCATGTTGCTACAAAATTCAATAGTCACAAGAGAAAAAACTAGTACAACAATTATGAAAAATTTCATCAATAACATCAAATATAAATAATCCAAACAAATTATGAAAATAAAATAAACAACTACTTCACCCCCACCTGATGTCCATGCGCAGTCTACAACCCACATGTCTCACTTGAGAGTGAAGTCAAACAAACAATTCAAACATCCCATGGTTACTTGAGGTATATCACAAGTGGTACGGTCCAGAAACCCTACTTTCAACAAAAACTCGAATCCCCAATAATCCTATCTCCTATCTAGCCGTAATCATCCCAAAATAATAATATAACCCAAGAACATTAACCTCATCTGGTACCATTTTGTCACGAACCGAATCTGGTCACAAAAAAAAAACTAGCACCTGACCCAGCCCATGGCAAGGACCAAAGGGCATTCACTATCCCCATGGGCTGGAAAAAGTGCCCAGGTATCTTAAATATTGGTTTGGAAAAGATTTACCTGATTTTAGAATAATTTAACAACCAATGATAATCAATAAACTAAATCTGAAAATTAACAACCAAACAAACCTTAAATAAAATTCAGAACAGAATACATGGTCTTAAACATGAAACAATAAGTCCAAATATATATAAAAGTATTAGAAAAATATCCCAATTAATACCAAATGACAATGGTTAATCACCCACGAGCCATCTCCACAACACCACACCATGGAAGGAAACTAACAACCTGAACCATCATCACCCAAGGCCTTGCCTTTACCTATGTCAAACATGATCAAGTCTACTTAAACCCAAAGGTGTAAGTAGGGTGTGATCCTAATACCAATTTTATATCACTGAAATATTCCATATAGTAAGAAATACAAGATAAAAATCATGCATGTTTTAATAAACAAGAAACAGTGGCTATAATTTCTAAAGAATTGAACATTTAAAAGTAAAAAGTTTTCAGAGGATGATTTCAAAGGATGAAAACATTTCAATAAAAATTTTAAGATACTGAATTTTCCATCCAAACACACCGTAATCCAATGATAAATACAAAATATCAAATGAGCACTAATCATGGGAACATCCCTTGGCACTAGTTTGTTTCGGGACTCATGTACCTAATATATCGATGTAAAGCAACCATAACAATATCTGTTATGATGAACGGGTCACTAGTATAGAACATACCAATAACCTAGTGGTTTCCAATCATCATCATTATAGTTTTTTAGTGTTTTAAATGTCCAACTTTCTAAGTGACATATGGAAAAAACCACTCCGGATCACTAGCATACTAGTACACGTCCACCAACCTAGATACCCAAGTTTACCCCTTTGTGCTCAAACAATTTCACAATGTTAAAAAATTATATTTTCATATAAAAATATAATTTATAATCATACAAACTCAAAATATCAGCTTCACATGCTTTTCACCATTTATATAACTCAATAAACCATTTAGAATTTCCATAAAACATTTTCAAGGAATATAACCAAAATTTGCACTTAAAATCCATCTAAAATCCCTTTTGAAAACCAAATTCATACCAATATGACCCCAATATATAATTTTAAATAGAAAAACATTTTAATAATACCCTCCCATGAATTATAAAATATCCCCAAATGGTACAACATGAAATGCACATGTAAAACACCCATTTTCACACAAAAATGGCAGTTAAAGATCAATTTCTTAACAAATACCACCACAAATAATTTTTTCAGAAATAAAAATGATTTAGGAATAGGCTAATAATATAAATAAAACAAGGCTAACTCATCCAGTAGTTCTTTAACACGGAATCTCCTACCAAGTGCGTCAAAAACACCAAAACCTTGTGTGAAAGTTCAACCGCACCACCACCGCACCACATGGGAGTTAAAACAAACCTAAAACCACAAGATTATACCAAGAAACAAAAAATAAAACCCTAGGTTAGATTCCCTACTTACTGGACATTATTAACTTCAAGAAAAATGGAAGAAACCCTAAGAAAATGGAAGGAGGAAGGAAGGAAACCCACTTACTTGAGAGATCTTGAAGAAATCGCCACAAATACAAGAATAGGTGAATCTATAAGCATCCAAATATGACATGGAAGTTTTAATAAGGCTGAGGAGGTCAAGTAAGAACTGAAATGGGGGGAAAATAGTAAAAAATTAAGGAGTTATGAAAGAAACAAATTACCTTTTCAAATCTGGATGATTTGAGAAATCCTAAGAATTGTTTCCCTAATACTTGATGAAGATATGCTCCAAAGAGGGAGAAATGAACATGGGGGTGCACCTAGGGTTAGTGGTATTGAGATAGAGGGGTAATCACTGAAAAATATTAAAAATTTAATGATATATGAAAGAAATATTTAAAAAAAAACAGGAAATGGGCTCATCGGTTGGCCCAATTCCATAATAAATAACCCAAATCCATCATGATTATGGATTCATAAGGGATCAAAATGGGTATGGTAGTTTTAACAGGATAGGGGATTCCAAGTTGGAATTGGAATGAGTGAAAAATGTTGAAAAATAGAAGATTTATAAAATAAACAAAATTTATTTTTAAATCTGGAAATGGGTTCACAGTTTGGCCCAAATCTTGAAAACTCACCCTTTCCTCCAAAAATGCATGAGAAACCCCTACAACAAAGAAAGAATGGAAATTTCATGAAATATAACTTTAAAATAAGTCATTTATGTGACAAAAAAACACATTTTTTTTGATAAATACAAACTCAAAAATAATAGAGAATTGATGAAACTATAAGTAGATTTACATGATGGAAATGGGAAAATAGTTTTTGCATTGGACATCAACACTTATGATTTATGTCAACCTAGTAGATTAAACCTAGAATTGGAATTTATTTTTTATAATTATCCTTTCTTAAATAGAGATTTAATTTCTATATATTTATAAATAATAAAGTATTTTTATTCATTATTAAGAACAAGATTTTTTTATATATACATGAATGAAATGTATTATGGCATTAGGAATATGGTGAATTGTTTATATATTCTAGATATGGATAATCCAATATATAACATTCAATATAAGTAGGACAGGGTTTATTATAACATAAAAAATCTTTGTAATTGTATCCTTAGTAAAATAAATGGTAAACAAATCCAAAGACTCCATATAGATGGATTATTGATCTCATTCGATTACGATTTTTTTGATGAAAATGAATATTTTTATTAGAAAAAACGAATAAATCATATTTTAGTAGAACATTTTGGAGGGTTAGTGGAATATTTAATGTTATACATAGTGATATATATTGTCTAATTATCACTCAATAATGTGGTGGTTATAGGTACTTTATAACCTTTACTGATGATTTCAATTGGCATGGTTATATGTCTTTTGTGAGTTATAAGTTTGAAACCTATGAAAAATTCAAAGAGTTTAGAAAAAAATTATAAAATCAACTTGAAATGTTTTTTTAATATTCTACTATCATATTGAGGTGTTGAATACGTGATCCAAGAATTTACTTATCATCTGTGATATTATGAATTTAATCCATAACTTACTCCTCTTGGAATACTATAACAGAATGACATGTCTAAGAAGTGGAATTTTACTATTTTAGACATAATTAGATTGATAAAGATTTAATTTGAACTTTTTATATAATTTTGGAGATATGATCTGGAAACTACTATATATATTTCTACCTAAACTCATTCTATTTAAAGCAGTCATAAAGACACCATATAAGATATGGATTAGGAGGCATCACAATTTGTATTTTATGAGTATTTTGGGTTATAAAAGATATGTATGATGTTTCTTAACATATAAACTTAACCCCAAATTAGAAAAGTTCTTCTTTGTAATTTATCCTAATAGAATTAAGAGATATTATTTTTATAATCCTATTGAATACAAAATATTTGTAGATTAAGCTACTATTTTTATTATGAAGGAGTATATCAATCACAAATCCAATGGGAGGAAAATAAAACTTTTAGAAGTTAAAAACAAATAAATAGGAAGTTTTCATGATATTTAAAGTTATTTAGTTCCACAAAGGGTTGTGGAAAGAGAACCAACCCATGTTTCATAAAGAATCTCAAAGTTATGATAGAATTTTTAAAGAGCTCAAGGGATATAGATTTATTATGGAAAATTTATAATAATTCAATATTTATAGATGATGAACCTACTAATTACCAAAATTCCATTGAGTTTTCTGATTCTGATAAATGGTTAGAGGCTATGAGATCAAAGATAGACTTAATGTAGTCTAACCAAGTTTGAAACTTCAAAGATTCACCTGAATGGGTGTGGTCTATAAAAATCAAGTGGGATTTCCTTATAAAAAATGTAACAGATTGTAGATAATATACCTAAAAAGTATTCTTAGTATCTAAGAGTTATAAAATAATTCATCATACTAACTATGTAGATAACTTTTCACCAATTGTGATAATAAAGTCTATTCAGATATTGTTTTCTATAACATCTCATTATGATTATAATATATATTAAATAGATATTAAAATCACATTAATTAATGATAATTTAATCAATTATGTGTAAATTATATATCCTAAAGGTTTTGAAGTTCCAAATAATACAACAATCATTTTCAAGTTGCAATATCCCATTTATGGATTGAAGGAAGATTCTTGGAGTAGAAGAATTTGGTTTGATGATGCAAAGAATGTTTTTGGTTTCATTAGGAAAACATTTTATTTTTTGTGTATATATGTGGATTAATGGGAGTGTTGTGGTATTTATGGTCTTGAATATAGATGAAATACTACTCATCAAAATGATATCCTGATATTAAATTCTATAAAGGTATGGATGGTAAAATAAATCTCAATGAAAGACATTAATGAAATAATCTACATACCATATATAGATGTTTATAGATATAGATCAAATAGATTTATTGGATTGAGTTAGAATGAATATATTGGTAAATTTATAAATAGGGTTATCTTATAAAACTCCAAGAAGAGTTATTTACCGGTGATTCATGATATGAGTCTTTTGAAGTCTCAATTCCCTTATAAAGAGTTATAAATAGAAACATGTATATGATTCCTTATACTCCTTCTATTGGATATATCATGTATCCCATATTGTGTACTCAATATGACATCTCTTATGTTTTAAGATTAATAATTATACATCAATCTAATCCTGGTGAGATTCATTGGATTATTATCAAGAATATCCCTAATTACTTGAGAATAAGAAAGGACTTGTTCTTAGACTTTATAGGTGAGAATAATCCCATTTTTAGGGGTTAAAATGATTCTATTTTACTAAATAAAAAAGATGATGTGATATATTCATATGATTTAGATATATGATATCAAATATAATTGTTATTTTCAATGTAAATGTATCATGGTTTTATAATAAAAAAAATCTCTATCTATCATTCATTTAGGTTTTCCATGTATATTACATGAATATTGTAATGATATAATCCCATTAAAGTATGACTTTGAGTACTCCCTAATCAATAATCATCATGGATAATTATGGGTTTTTATAATATTCTAAGATTATCATGAGTATAATCTTGAATATGATATAAAGTAAACTCATGAGATAATAAATGATGACTTCTTATCTATACTAACCCATTAAATAATAATTCATGTAATTTCATATGGTAATTAATATACTTAGGAGTGTAACATTTAAATTAAATCCCATTTATTGATTTTGAAAAGATAATTAGTATTAAAAATTTCAAAATTTGATACCTTTATGACACTATCCTTGAGGATGTGCTAATTGGGGGGGGGGGGGGGTAGTTGGGTATGTTTCTAATCATTATATTAGTTTAGTTTAACCAAGATTAATTTTTTTCATCTTGTATGGAAAGTATAACATCCAAGCTCTTGATTGAATTATATAGGGTAAATATTCCCATACTTAGTTGAGTAATGTGATCAACTACTTGGTTTCATGACATGTGATATATTCATTCAAATTGGTTGGTCTATTTCAAAGAATCATGAATGTATTAGATGTACTATAATAAATTAACATATTCCATGTCTAGTGGTCACTTGATGTCTTGGTCAAAGGAATTATATAAGAAGGCATTAAATGTATAGAGATACATCTTGTGGAGTACATATTCATATAGAGATATGAGTGTGTTTGATCAAGATCATGCTAGGACCCTTTATATATTGAGTAATAGTGACATTTTTCTATAGGAATCTCTTTTCTTACAATAATGGATTGGGGACTTCATAATTTTCTTAATGATACAAATGCCCATAGGATTACACAATAGGTCTTATAATAAGGATTAATTTTGGTACCAAGTGTTTGTCCAAAATTTGAGAGAGTTTATATGATAATCATATCTAAATGAGTTGGTATAGGTTTATAAATAATTGTAAAGTTTTGAATAAAGTATATGAGTATTTAGTGAAAGTGGTAGATCATTAGATTCATGTACTAAAGTATAAACCATGATGTGGTTATAATAACCACTCCATGGTTTATATTTGATCATAGTTCATGAAACTATATCATGGTGCATATATTAGAATTATATAGGATATTATTTGAAAAATATTCATACAATGATTATCATTATCATTTGACTTATTGATACATCATGTGGTAATGTTTAGATAAATTATTATTTTTTAAAATGAGTTTAACAATTGGATTACTTAAATGACGAATTGTTTTAAGAGTTATAATAGTGTAATCCAAAAGTTTCCCATTTTATAAAATTCAAAATATTTGACTCTAACAGTTTAATTTATTCAATAAAGGATACCTATATATTGGATTTTATAGAACCCATTCGAGTACACTGGAGTTTATTGTCATTAATTTGAATTTCTATCTATTTTAATTCTCTTCATTTACCTTCTAGGATGAGGTTTCAGAAAATCTATATTTATAAGATGCCCAACTAAAGCATTTAGTGATTCCAATGGCCAGTGGATACCTTTAGAAGAAGAAACCCATTGGTTGCTACCGAGATAACTCAATAATTAAACTCACCACTGGTCCATATCAAATCAGGGATAATTAGGTACTTTTATTATATATATATATTTATTTCATCTTGTCATTTCATATAATGGTTGATCTTATGTGAGGGTTTTGTGTCCTCTTCCAATACTTATGGGAATAAATATGTCTTATAAACCCTTTATTATTTAGATATTATAGTATAAGTAACATTGGGATTTTAAGTATGGTTATTGTTTTTCAAACTAATGTTATATGTATGTGAACCATTTGTTTGGAGACTAACACTCAAAATAAACTAATTTTGAAAAATGATTGACATGTCGCATAGGTTTGTTTGAATCTTATTTCTTACAGTTTTCATGATAATGATAGTTTTTTAATACATTTTAGGATGTATATTGTAATATTTATAAAATTTATTTAGCTATGGATTAAGGTAATAAGTAATCAGGTTTCTATGGGACAATACCTTATATTTATTTTGATACTAGTTGTGTTGTTGAGTGTAGTGATTCTTCAGAACTACGACACAAGAAAATCTATCATATTATTGAGAAGGGAATTATTATTTTTACAATAAAAATTTTATTTTACTTTGAAATGTGTCTAATTAGACACATGTGATCATTTTTCGACTAATAATAGAGTAAGTTATATTTTAGGGGTCATCATCCATATAAAGAATCATAAAAAATTTAATTTCTACATCTTGGTGTTTAAATTTATATGAAAAATAAAACTTTTAGTGGTATATTTCATTTTTTAACTATCATTTATGATTATTCATGCAATATTTGGGAAAATTATTTAAATACAAAAAATTTGATGCTTTGAGTTTTTATGTACTATTATATTTCTATTAAGAGATAAATAGGTAAAAAGTTGTAATATATTCTCATCAATAATGAGGGAGAATATTGTGGTCATTTTGTTGAATATTTCTAGAAAGAAGGTATTTGGCATAAAAATATACCTCATAAGACACCTCATCTTAATGGTGCAACTAAGTAAATGAACAAAATTTTTAGGAAAATATTTTCATGACTAATTTCTGAATAAAAATTTCTTAGACACTTTTGGAGTGAAGTTTTATTTATATAAATATATACTATCATATGTCACATATTATAGGTTTTAAGGATAAAACTATAAAAATATTTTTATGAGGTAAAATTATCAAATATGATAATTTGTATTTTCTAGATGTAAATAATTTTTTCATGAGCTAAAGGGTAAAATATAAAAATTACATAGTAATACATGGAAATATACTTTCATTGGATATAGACATGATGAGTTTAGGTAAAAGATTTATGATTTTATTTTAAAAAAACTTGTTAGAAGTCATGATGAAATATTTCTAGAGGATTGGACCATTATAAACATTTATAAGGGTGAAAAATCAATATAATTACATTTTTATATTATTTTAAATCTTGATCTAGTTTCTGATTCAAATTTACCACATTTTGTTGATTTTAATTATTGTGTTGATGTGAAAAATAATGTTTATGGTGAATATGATGGAGTTGATATTTTTGATGCCCTAATGTCTCTGATGATCAAATTCTATGGGTTATTAGTATAGTTATAATTCCACATAGAAGATATGTTAGGTCCTAATGTGAGAATGATAGAGTGGTCAATAGTGGGGGTGGAATTACCATTTAAAATATTTTTAAACACTTATCAAAGTTGAGTTAATTTTTATATTATAAATAAAAATAAAATGAACACAATGATTATTATTTTAGTTTAGATCAAATTGATCCTATGTCTACTATTATCTTCTCTCAAACATAGAGATAAATAGAACCCACTAAAAATAGAGTCTTTTCCTTTTTATGGGTATTCACAACCCTTCAAAATAGCTTTTTAGTCCATAGAGGCTCAACCCAAGATTATAATTTTTCACACTTGGTGGATTAACCTGAAACTCTTCCTTTTTATCACATAGAGGCACTAACCTTTAACCTACCTTTTTAAGTAGAGGTATAAACAAACCATAATTTTAACCATACCAAGGTAAAATTTAAATTCCATTACCTTTTATCAGTTATTTCTGAACTCTCATGTACTTTTTTTGGGATTCTATAACCCAAAAGAAAGGTACTAGCTTTTAAAGGGTATTATAGCCCAAAAAATTACACATATATAAAAGGAATAAAAATAATTAGGAACCAAAAAACTATTTGAACAATTAGATCGGGAGTGTATAGGGAACAATGTTTACTTTATTAGTAAATGATTAGAATGATATACTTTAGCCAAGAGTTTTCCAATGATTGATCACGAAAGTGTGTCGCATAGTACAATTTGAAAGCATCCTCAAACTTAATTCATTTCATTGTATTTTTAATGGTTTTACTAATCTATTTATATGTAGTTCCCATATACAAAGAACTCTTAAAAAAATATAATACCATGTATAAACATTGTAGTGTTTCATTTCCCATCCAGCCACAACTCTCTTTCACTCTCTCTCTTACTAATAGAGAAAAATATCATATTTGTTTGATATGTTGATAACCTGTAAAGCTTAGAATAGATATAAAATTAGTTTTTTTAGAAAAATTGATATGAAATTTTATATTATGTAATGAGGTCCTTGGAACAATCCCTAAAATCATGAGATACAAACCCTTCAAATTCTAAGAAATTCAATTTTGGAATCACTTCGCATGAAATATATAACATGAACCTTGAACATGGATAAACCTATTTATCATTCATTTTAATCTATATAAAATACTTTAAAAAAAGTTCACAAGGAATAAATATGATTAATTAGTAATTATAGAATAATTAAAACAGTCAAAATAATCAACATAAATATAAAGTAAATATAAATATGAAATTATATAAAAAAGATAATATCTGAAATAACTATGGTTGATTTCTTAGGAAGAAGATCATGTGGTAGATCAATCCTTATAGTGGGTCAATCCATTATGGTAGGTCCATACCTTATGGTTGATTGGAATTAATGTGTAGATGATTATAATTAATGTATGGTTGATCTTTGACTTTGTAGAAATTTCATTTAGAATCAATTGAATAGTATGGATGATTGAATCTCTTCATGCGATCTATTTAGCACTAATAAATATTTTATCTATATAACTATGATGGTCACTTGTATTCATTAAGGTAAATTTTCAATCATGGGTGATTATTTTTAAATATAGTCAATCCATTATATATGAATTTAATCATTTATACATGCAATCGATACATTAGACATATGGTTGATACATTATTCATGCGGTTGATCCAATACTTAGCATTTTCTATAAAATTAAAATGAAAACATAATTAAAAAAATAGAATAAATAAACAAACATAGATTAAGATAGACTTATTTAGGATAAATAATATTATAATTATATAATAAATAATTATTATAATTATCAAAACTTAAATACACAAAGTGGTTTGAGGAGTCACTTCAACATTTTCCCCATTTTTGATAATTAGAAAACAAGTTATAATTTCAAAAAAATTCCCCTTTTGAAATTATCAAAAATAAATAAGTTTAAAATGCATCTTCCATATTTTAAGAAACATATTAAAAAATAAATAAATTTGAAATAAAAAAACTATACATTAAGGTTTGTAAAATAAAATAATAAGATAGAGGCCCCCTTAATATAACCTTTCTTCTTTTCTTGGACCATCTATAGTTTCAAGTCATTGTGGAAATTTTTATAAAACCTATTGGTATAAAGTAGTGAAACTTCAAGGATCCATGAAATATTTTCATGATATAAAATAATCATATAACATGATATAACTAGAATAAATTAGTGACCATCATTGAAATTATATTAAAAAACCAAATAAAACAGATTTAACATGCACATTGGATAAATTAAAAATTGTTTTAAGCATACGTTAGTAATCCAAAAGATCTTAAATTAATTAAGAATGTTTACAAAATAAAATGAGAGAAAAAATAGTAAAGAAACCAACTCTTCTAAATTTAATATAAAAACTGAATTCAAACCCCCTAAAAAATTCCAATTAATAATTAATTAAACTTTTATTATGCCAAGATCAAATTTAATTTTCTTAAATTTAACTTAATCTAAGGCCTAGTAAAAATTTCAGCAAGAAGATATTCTATAGAAATAGATTCTAGATTTATATTCCCTTTTTGAACATGATCTCTAAGAAAGTGAAATCTAAAATCAATATTCATAGTTCTATAATGTTGTAATGTATTTTTAGATATATAAATCATATAGGTATTTCATAATAAATAGGGATGTTTTTAAAATTAAAACCAAAATCAAAAAGAGTTTTTTAATCAATAATCATTATGAACAAAAAAATGCAGTAAAAACATACCCACTTTCAGTAGTTGATAAATCTACTGAATTTTGTTTCTTAGAACTCCATGATACTAAAAATTGACCAATAAAATGAAACATACTTGTTGTGATTTTTCTATCTTTCTTACATACTCTAAAATCAGAATCACTGTAACTGATTATATCCAAAGAAGTTCCATCAGGATAAAATAGACCAATATTTAAATATCCTTTTACATATTTTATATTCCTTTTAATAACCTTAAAATGACTATCTTTAGGATGAATTTTAAATCTAGTACACATGTAAAAACAAGACAATAAATCAGTTCTAAAACTAGTTAAGTATAATAAGATACCAATAGTGCCTCTAAAGTTTTTAACATCAACATATTTTCTATATTCATACTTTTCACGTTTACATAAAGAACTTATGAGAGTATTACTAAATTTACAGGAATATAAACTAAATATTTTGACTAATTCCATTGCATACTTAGATTGATTTAGAAAAATACCATCATTCCTTTGAAAAATTTAAATTCTAAGAAATAATTTAAGTTCTCCCATAAAACTCATATCAAATTAAATTTTCATCAAATCTAAAAATTCATTTCAATTTTTTCTCACATGAAGATAAAAAAAAATGTCATCAACATAAATTTGAAACAATAAAAATATTATTAGAATTACTCTTAATAAAAAATATAGGATTCACTTCACCTTTCACAAAACAATGTTTCTAAATAAAACTAGAAAACATTTTATACCAAACTCTAGGATCTTGTTTCAAACAATATAAGGATTTAGAAAGTTTAAACACATAATATGTATATTTTTCATGTTCATAATTGGGAGGTTTTTTTACAAAAACATCTTCTAAAATAAAACCATTTATATATTCACTTTTCACATTAATTTATAATAGTTTTAAACCTTGAAAATTGCATATTCCAATATAATTATAATACATTCAAATATAGACACATAATAAAAAGATTCATCAAAGTCAATACCTTCTTCCTATGAATACACTTGTGCAACCAATCTAGCTTTATTTTTTACAAAATTTCTAGATTCATAAAGTTTGTTTTTAAATATACATTTAGTTCTAATAACTTGACAAATATTAGGAGCATCAACCAAACTTTAAACCTTATTTCTAGAAAACTGATTTATATCTTATTCCATAGACAAAGTAAAATTTAATTAATTTAAAGATTAAATAATATCATTAGGAAAATAATAATAAATAAAATCACAAGAATAATAAATATTCATATTAGATCTCAATGTTTGAACATTTGATTCAAAATTTCCAACGATATTGTCAATTGAAAGATCTTTGTGAGTTTTCCAACTTCTAGGATGAGGTTGAGAAGATGAATTTTCATGACCCCACTCAATAGGTGCATTTATTTAATTAAGTTCATATTCTATAAAATTAAAGTCTCTAAATACCTTAACAATCTGATCCAAATCAATATTCTTTTTGATTAAATAACTTTCATCAAATTTAACATGAAAATATTTTTTAACAAACAAGGTTATTTTATTATAAACCCTATAATACTTGATTATATTTGAATGAATTTAGAAAATACCTCAATAATATTTTTCATCAAATTAATCCAAGGAATACTTGGTATTCATAATGAATACTTTCAGCCAAAAACTAAAAAATAACCATTTTTAGGGTTTCTTCCCTTCCAAATTTTATAAGGTATCTTTTTCAAAAGAGGAATTAAAAGAATTATATTTGAAATATAATAAGAATTATTTATAGATTCAAACTAAATGAATTTTGTTATATTATATTCATTTAACATTGAACTAGTTATTTCTTTAAGTATTATATTTTTCCTCTCTATAACAACATTTTTATGGTGTCCAAGGTGCTAAAAAATTATGAAAATACCCATTTTCTCCACAAAAGCATTAAAATTATAGATTTAATAATTCTCCACCTCTAGTAATTTTAATCAATACAATTAAGTTACCTTTATAATTTTAAACTAATTTTAAATGTGTCGTATACTTTTCCAAAGTTTCTGAATTTTCTGTAAGTAAATAAACCCTTATAAACCTTGTAAAATATCTAAAATGACTAACATATATTTCTATCTAGATAGACTAGTAGTTTTAAATGAAAAAAAAATCTAAATATAATATTTGAATTGGACTTATAGTGGTTACTTATTTTATAGATTTGAAATAAATTTTATTTACCTTTTATATATGACTCACAAACATAGTTTTTGTACTCCTTAAGTTCGAGTAACTACAGAATAGTTTAGTTCTCAGACATCTTTTATAGTAGATTGAAATTAAAATGACTTAATATTATATTACAAAGAACATAATTAGATTTAATATTATTTAAACATTTGAAATTTTGATTAGTTGATATAGAAAAATTGATTGAATAGATATTTTATTTTCTTTTTGAATAAAATAAAATAGATTCATTCCTTAAAAACACTTATCATTTTAAAATTTAACAAATATTCCATCATCACATAGTTAAGAAATAATTATCTTTAATAAGTAATAATTTTTAAATAATGACATAATTTTAAATTTGAACCTCTCTAAAACTTTTTACCTTCCCTTTAGAATTACCACAAAATGTAACATTACCATGATCACACTTATTAAAATATAAGAAATTTGTGATATCACTAGTCACATGTCATGGAAATCCAATATCCACGTACAATGGGTACTTTTTGATACTTTTAAGACACAATATTATAAAAACAATCTATACCAACAATTTGGAACTATTGGTATAAGTCTTCAAACCATTGGTATATACTATACTAATGGTTTGGAGGGTATTTGGCCATTATGGTGTTGGCATAGGTCATATGAAAACACCTATACTGACGGTTTTACCAAAACATTGGCATATGTAATGTAAAAATAAAATCCCGGTGGGTTTTGATCCCAACACCTCCCATTTATAATCCAAAAACCCAACTAAAAACCTAATATGACTTTTGTGAACATAATTTCATACATACATACATAAATACACACACACACACACATATATATATATATATAAGTATTTTAACATTTGATGTATTTGATGTTATTTGAAAATAGAATCCATAAAAATTATGTGTACTGACCACGCAGTCATGAAGTGGAAAATTTATTATGATTTTATGGTTTATTTATAGTATAGGGAAGACCCTAGGTCGTCTCTCAAGGAGAGTTGATGGCTTATAGTGTGTACTATTAATAAATATTACTAAAAGTGGGGGGTGATTTTGAAAACAATTTTATGAAAATAACTTAACTTAAAGAGTTTAATATTTGATTGAATAAGGTGGAGGTTTAAGAATTATGAGATAAGGAGATCACTTCAAGTTTACTACACATCTTGGATAGTTCATTATTCTAAAAATTTCACATGGTTTTGTTTAATTCTTTGGTTGAGGGTTGTCAAGATCATGATTCCCCTCTTACCTCTCTAAACGTTTCACAACGTACCAACCCTTGACACAACAATCGTGTTGTCAAGGTTTGTACTTCAAGAACAGATTAAAGGCTACCAAATCATACTAATATCTTTTGTATGTGTGAGATAAAGAGGATCCTTGTGTTTCCCAATCAGAAAAAGTCAAGTTTCCCGCTGGAAATTTCAACCCAATTGGTGTTGAAATGAAAAGTGGTTCACTTAATTAAACCCAAGAAATGAACTCAGAGGAGAAACATGTTTAGATAAAACATAAGTAAAATAATACACACACAAATTACACAAAACCAGTAGAGTATCAAGTGCCATAACTTCCTCCCAAGTATGTGTAGCTCCCTCGAAATGATTGTCCGCCGTTTAGCTCACCATTGAGAGGAGGAAAAGGCTCGGGTAGAACCCCTTCTTCATTTTTGATACCCCTATGATTATAGAGGCCTCCAAAACTTCAAGTATGAGTAGAGAACTCATTTGGGTATCAAAAATACCATATATTTGCCTCCTGGTAGAAATTTCAAATGAGGAGCCCAAGGTTCCATTTTATAGGAAAATGGGAAGGTGGTTTTGAGCACACAAAATTCATAAAACCACCTGTCACAGGTGTTTCGACCTCCAGAAAACCTTATCTCAATTTGGATAAAATAATAAAGTTGTATCCCCACATATTGGATGTCTGCACCGAATTTTTGGCATAACTTGGACACCTATAGCCTGAGATATGGATAGATCACAGCACACAACTTTTGATATCTTGCAGATCCAGTGTGCTGGACAGATCAGGTCGGTTGAGAAAATAGATGGATGAATGAGTCTTGGGTTCCTTCATAAGAAATGTATCCCAATAAAATTTGGACCATACCACAAAATATCATCCCAATTTAACTCATGGTCTAGTAGAAGTGTGCAAATTAATCCAATGGTGTGCTTAGATCCTGTGCAGTTTGGCCCATTTTTCTTAGACATCATCTTGGGCCCTCCAAATCACCTCCTCCTACAATGGAATCATCAAAAAAAGTATCATTTCCCTTTTTAGCAGTGATAAAATCAAAATAAATGATTCAAAAATGGAATGCAACTTGTCATTATTTTTATAGTTTTCAATATAAAACAAGTTCAACATAGTGGTGTAAAGGTGAAAATTACACAGTGAATCGTGGTATGATCACACCCCCACACCTAAACATTTGCACTCTGGGGAAAAGTCACATATCTAAGTAAAATGATGCATATAAATATTCCCAAAATCATGAAGATATAATATTTGAGGGAATTTTAATTCATTAAAGTAACGAGATCAATGCACGAACCGCACCAATGAGTTTGTCCTATGGAAAAAGATGTCTCATAAATCATATCACAATGAAATTCAAAGAGATTCAGGACACTGACATGAGAAAGAAATTAAAAAGTCAAACATTCCACTGACTCTCCAAGAGTGTGTGTGAAAACCATTCCATGCTATTCTTTCCACTTCCTATCCAATTAATATATGTTATTTTAAAATTATTCAGCTTTAAATGAATTTTCACCAAACTTGCCCTACATTCTTTGTAATCATATTTAAAGACCCACTCACTTAAGCATTCCCAAAAGTCAAACTGTAAGCTCCTGACCTAGATGTCCCCATATGTTGTACATTTCATCACTCCCTAATTTATTATTCTTTTAGAAGTTTCATTTGGAACAAATCTCACACTCATCTCTCAACCCTTGTTTAATCTCCTCATGACACTAATTTCAATAGTTATAACAAGATAAAAGGTTGAGGAGGAGTTGTTTTTGACCTTCCCAAGATTCAAATTTTTTTGAGGGCGTACAATAGCCAAACATTAGGTACACACACATAGGTCAATCTGGTACAGTAATGAAACAGATCGGATAAGGAACGAACGTATGAAAATATCATTTAAGGATAAAAAATATTAACCTAACATATATTTACCTTATATTAATTATGAAATATTCATAATTCATGGTTTGGTGCAAAAATGTATGGAGATATTAGTGACTCAATTTTCCCAAAAACTACTTACACAAGGGGAACCAATCATCTCAATTGTTTCATAGTGATACAATCATTTATATCATTGACAGAAAACCAATTCACTAAAAATCACCCCTTGATGTTAACTTCATACAAAAATTCTTTTTCACCATTCTTTATGGTATTTTTACTTTCCCCCCTTTATGGTCACCGAATCATGGAACTTTGAAATTTTTGATGGGGAAAAAAATGAAAATACCATAATGAAGGCAAAATTGAGAAGAAATAATAAAGAAAATGGAAAGCCTAATAAACTCAAAAAAATGGGAAAAAGTGAAAATACCATAAAGAAGGTAAAAAAGAGAAGAAATAAAGAAAAAAAATGATGAAAATTCCTATCTAACCCAGGAATGTACCCATCCCCCACACCTATAATGTGTAGTTTCCTCACTATAAAAATTGAGAAGGTGAGAAGGAAGGATAAAACCTGGTGTGTTTCACTGGTATGTAGCTTCTTTAACATGGAGTTACTTCCTTGGGAACTCCAAAAGGGCTTCATGGAAGTGCTTCAACCGCTTCCCATTGACAGTGAAGGTTTTCTTGGTTTCTTCATTTTGAAACTGAACAACAAAAAATGAGGATACATTAATAACAGTGTATGGGCCAAAGCAGTGGGAATGAAGCTTTCCTAGATGCAACTTCAGCCTTTCATTATAAAGGAGTACCTTTTTCCCAATGTGGAACTGATGATGAAGGATAAGATGGTTGTGGGAATCCTTGGTTCACTTTTTATAAATCCTGGAGTTTTCATATGCATCTCTTCTCATTTACTGCAACTCCTGAATCTGCAGATTCCTTTGGGCACCCACACCAGAAAGATTAGAATTGCATTGTTTGATGACTCAGTAGGCCTGATGCTCAATCTCAATAGGTAGGTAACAACTCTTTCCAAACACAAGATGATAAGGTGACATTCCAATGGGATTTTTGAAATTAGTATGGTAGGCCCATAATGATCATCAAGTCGAAGACTCCAATATTTTCTATTGGGTTGAACCATTTTTTCAAGAATCTATTTTACCTCTCTATTTGACACCTCAGCTTAAACATTGGTCTATGGATGATATGCATCAGAAACTCTATGACCGAACCCATAACGACGCAAAAGTTATTTCATTGTTTGGTTTCAGAAATGAGAACCCTGGTCATTGATGATTAACCTAGGAAAGCCAAACCTACAGAAGATTTGGGTTCTAAAAAATTCTACAACTACCTTAGAATCATCAGTCCTTGTAGCTCGTGCCTCTACCCATTTTTACACATTATCAACTTCCAGAAGAATGTACAAGTTTCCAATGGAATTGGGAAATGGACCCAAAGTCAAAGCCCCAAACATAAAAAATGTCATGAAAGAGCAATGATTGTTGTGGAATTTCATTTCTTTTAGAGACATTCCCCATTCTTTGACAATGAGGACAAGATTTTCAAAAATCATGGGCATCCCAAAAAAGTGTTGGCAAAAAGGGACTAGAATCAAGGACCTTGCGAGCAATCCGTTGGGGGCCAAAGTTCCCCCCACAAGCAAGAGTATGGCAGAATCTAAGGACAGACTGAAACTCACAATCGGGAATAAAATGCATAAGGACTTGATCGCTAAATGTGAACCAGAGATAAGGGTCATCACAAATGTACCAACAAGACTCATGTTTTAGACGACTAGCTTGGTTTTTATAGAAATCAGTAGGAATGAAGGATACTACCAAATAATTTACAATTTCAGCATACAAAGGAAAAACATCTTGCACTTGGTACAATTGATCATCAGGAAACATGTCATTAATGGGAATACAGGGGGATGCGTCAATTACCATGGATGGGGGAATCCTACTTATATGGTCAGCCACCACATTATTTGATCCTTTTTATCTCTAATTTCTTTATTAAATTCCTAAAGGAAGAGCATCCAATGAATGAGACGTGGCTTGGCTTCCGGTTTCTTAAGGAGATACCGAAGGGCTGCATGGTCTGAGAAGACAATGACTTTGGACCCAAAAAGGAATGATCTGAATTTTTCTAAGGCAAAAACAATGGCAAGGAATTATTTTTCAGTTGTCATGTAGTTTTCTTGGGCATGGTCCAAAGTACGTGAGGCATAGGCAATGACATGTGGACTCGATCGACCCTTTGTGAGAAGACTGCCCCAACTGCATAGTTAGAGGCATCACACATGAGCTCAAATGGTAAATACCACCAAGGTGGTTGGATTACTGGGGGTGACATGAGACTCCATTTTAACTTATTAAAAGCTTCCTCACATTCTTTATCAAAAACAAATTATTTTTCTTTTTGGAGTAATCTGGAGAGGGGGAGTGCAATTTTACTAAAGTCACGAATGAAACGACGGTAAAATTCAGTATGACCTAGGAAAGACCACACATCCTATACATTTTTGGGGAATGGTAAGGAATAAATGACATCCAATTTTGATTTATCTACCTGGATTCCATCCCCAGAAATGACATGCCCCAAACCATACCTTGTCACACCATGAAATGAAATTTCTCATAATTTAATACAATATTCTTTTCAATACATTGACGTAGGACTGAACCAAGACTACTCAAACATTCATCAAAATAAGAGCCATAAACATTGAAATCATCCATGAATACTTCCATGAAATTCTCTAGGTAATCCAAAAAAATACTAATCATGCAATGTTGGAAAGTACCTGGAGCATTGCACAGACCAAATGACATCCTTCTATAGGCAAATGTGCCAAAACGACAAGTGATGGTTGTATTTTCCTGATCCTCAGGGGAAATATGGATATGAAAGTATCAAGAATACCCATCAAGGAAATAGTAGTGGGACTTACCCATTAGCCTCTCCAGTATTTGGTCAATGAATGGTAAAGGGAAATGGTCCTTCCTAGTGTGTTGGTTTAGTCGGTGATAGTCTATACAGACACACCAACTATTCTGCACATGAGTTGGAACCAATTCATTGTTTTCATTTTTGATTACTATAAGGCTGGTCTTTTTAGGAACTACTTGAATGGGACTGACCCATTGGATTTCAGATATGTGTTAAATGATTCCAGCAGCCAATAATATTGTGACCTCATTTTTTACAACTTCTAGGAGGTTTGGGTTCAGTCAACATTGTGGCTGTCTCACTGGTTTAGCCTCATCATTTAAAAGAATATGATGTGTACAAATTGATGGAATAATACTTGGAATTTCAAAAAGTGTCCATCCTAAAGCTTGTTTATACTCCCAAAAAAGTTCAAGTAGTCTCAATTCATGCTCAGGAGGGAGTGAACTAGTAATGATGACGGGAAACTTGTTTCCATTCTCAAGATATGAATATTTTAAATCTTGAGGAAATTGTTTCAGTTCCAATTTAGGTAGATTTTGGATTGATAGGGGTGCGTGTGAAAGTGAAAGGTCACTGATCTCATATAACTGCTCAATGGTATCATCCTTAATAGAGAAGTGAGCTTTTACAAGCTTAACAGTATCATCAATGGTCAGTGGATCCATAGTGTTTAATAAATAATCAATCAATGAACAAGCATGAAACTTTTTTATTCTACTACAACAATCAATGTACGAATCATTTCCTAGCATTTCTATCAGTGAAGAAAACTCAGAAAGGGGATCAAGGGAAAGAAATGTTGTTTTTTCAAGGGAAGGGAGTACATATATAGAATTAACAAAGAGAGAGTAATGTTCTTCTGATGGGTGCTTCATGGAATCAAGGATATTTAAATGGACAATTTCACCACCATAATCCATAGATAATGTACCATTGTGGACATTAATTATGGTTTTGGCAGTTTTCAATAAGGGTCTCCCCAATATAATCGGGGCATGTCTATTTATCCTATCATCCTCCATTTTAAGCACATAAAAGTCAACAAGGAAAAATTAAATTTTGAACCCTCACAAGAACATCCTTTAACACATTAAAGGAGTGCGCGGTAATCCAGTTAGCCGGTTGAAAAATAATTCCAGTGGGCTTCAGTTACTCGACCTGTAATTTAGAGTAAATAGAGTAAGGCATCACATTTATAGAAGCACCCAAATCAATCATAGCATTAGAAAAAGAATACTCCCCTATGACACACATAATTAAATATGTTTTAGGATTATTGCACTTGGTGGGAAGTGAAGGCTCTATCAATTATGAAACATTCCTCCCTAATCTCACCTTCTCATCTCCACAAATTCTCCTTCAGTGTGTACACATCTCCTTTAGAAACTTGGCATATCGTGGAATTTGTTTCACTACATCAATCAATGGGATGTTAACATGCACTTTCTTGAAAATATACAATATTTTCTTATCAAGTTAAGTTTCCTTTTGTTTTCTTGGTTGGTTGGAACTTTGAGGAAATAGAAGAGGAATGGTTTGGCTAGGTGACTCATCAATGTACACACTCTTTCCTTTGGAAGGGCTTCTCTCAGGACAAGGTTCTTCAACATTTTGAACATTTTTAATGGCTGGGACAGAGGTTTCCTTGGGAGGGGATGAATCCAATGGAAGATTTATCTTACTTTCTAGTTGTTTTTCACTCCTAAGTGTGATGTCACTAACATTTCATTTATCCCTAGGTTTAACTATTGGTTGAGAGGGAAGTTTAACTGATCTGTGATTTTGAATTTCACCCAATGAGTTAGCTAGTTGGCCTAATTGGGTTTTTAGGTCTTGAATGCCTGCTTGAGTGGTTTTTTGGAATTGAATATTTTTGGAATCCATTTATTTCATCATATCTTCTAGGCTAATATTAGGTTTTGGAGGGGTTTTTTGGAAAGGCCTTTGGGATGGTTGAGGATTTATGGGTGGTGGTGGTGGATGACTACTCTGGCCTGGTTGGTTCAGTTTTTGTTGAGGTTGTTTTAAATACCCCCTTTCCTATAGGCTTGGTTCTCCTTCCACCCAGGGTTGGATGAATAGTATGGTTCTTTCCAAAAGGGTTGTTTATAGGTGCGACCTGGAAATATTGCCTCAAAACTCTTAGATGTTTCCCTTAATTGAGGACATTGGTCAGAGTAGTGGGTGTCAGAAGAACATATACCATAATGGATGGGAGGAGGAAATTAGGATTTCCTTTGGTAAAGAGAAATTTTTTGAAGAAGGGTACTTACCTCTTCGAAATTTGTGTCCACCTTCTTCTCAAATTCAGTACTTTGTACCTCATGAACACCTTGAATGGGTATGCTAGAACTTGTACCGAATTGTTGAGTGTTTTGTGCCATGTTATCAATTAAGGTCCTTGCAGCAATTGCCATCTTATCTACCAGTGTACCACCTGTAGAAACATCAATAATATTTCTATCAATAGGGATTAAACCTTCAGAAAATTATTGTATTAAAAGTTAGTCACTTATTTAGTGGTGTGGGAAACTTAAACATAAACTTTTAAAGTATTCCCAATATTCATGAAGTGTTTCCCCTTGAGATTTTCTTATACCACATGTTTCCTTTCTTATTGTTGTAGTTCGAGAAAATGGGAAATATTTTTCAAGAAAAAGGCATTTCATGTCTACCCAACCTCTTATTGGTGAATTAACATAGTAAAACCAATATTTCACAGTGCCTTATAAAGAAAATCAAAATTATCTAAGCTTTACTTTTTCCTCATCCACATTAGAAGGTTTTAATGTTGAACAAATAGTATGAAATTATATTAAGTGCTTGTGTGGATATTCTCCAGGAAGTCCATGTAATCTTGGTAATAGATGAATTAAACCAGATTTTAATTCAAAATTGGGTGCCTCAACTTGTAATTGAATGTATGTGGGATGAATATCAACATCAGGTGAGGTTAGATCTTTTAGTGCTAGATTGTTTTTAGCCATGTTATTCACGTTAATTTCAGTTTTTATGTTAGTTCCAGAAGAAGATGAAGGATGAAGAAGAGTTTCAATATGTGGTGTGCCCTCCTTCAAAGTGTTGTCTTGTGTGTCTTGGTGCCGTTGAAGTAGGGTCCTCTTTGGTTTGGGTTCAAAAGGTGCTAAATCTCCCGAAGTAGAATGCATCATGCACCAAACCTAAACAACAAATAGATTATAAGAAAAAGGGATTGAAAATGTATAATAGAAAACAGATAAATATTCACAAAAACTAAAAAAACCTTATAAAAAACACGAACTAAAAACCAAAGCGCTCCCCGGAAATGGTGCCAAAATTTGACCGTGCTATCATGACGTGGAAAATTGATTATAATTTTAAGGTTGATTTATAGTCTAGGTCAAACCCTAGTTCATCTCTCAAGGAGCTTTGGTGGCTTATAGTGTGTATTAATAATAAAAATTACTAAAAGAGGGGGTGATTTTGAAAATAGTTTTAAGAAAATAACTTAACTTAAAGAGTTTAATAGTTGATAGAATAAGGTGGAGGTTTAAGAATTATGAGATAAGGATATCACTTAATTTTCACTACACATCTTGGATAGTTCATTGTTTTGAAAATTTCATATGGTTTTGTTTAATTCTTTTGTTGATGGTTGTCAAGATCTTGATTCCCCTCTTGCCTCTCTAAACATTGCACAAAGTACCAACCCTTGACACAACAATCGTGTTGTCAAGGTTTGGAATTCAAGAACAGATTAAAGGATACCAAATAATACTAATATATTTTGTATGTGTGAGAGAAATAGAATCCTTATGTTTCTCAATTGGAACAACTCAAGTTTCCCACTTGAAATTTTAACCCAATCAGTGTTGAAATGAAAAGCGGTTCACTTAATTAAACCTAAGAAATGAAATCAAAGGAGAAACATTTTTAGATAAAACATAAGTGAAATAATTCACACAAAAATTACACAAAACTAGTAGAGTATCATGTGCCAGAACTCCCTACCAAGTTTGTGTAGCTCCCTCGAAATGATCGTCCACCATTTATCTCACCATTGAGAGGAGGAGAAGGCTCGGGTAGAACTCCTTCTTCATTATTGATCCCCCTATGATGATAGGGGCCTCCAGAACATAAATTATGAGGAGAGAAATCCTTTGGGTCTCCAAAATACTAGAGATTTGCCTCTTGGTCAAACTTTCAAATGAGGATCCCAAGGTGCCATTTTATAGGAAAATGGGAAGGTGGTTTTGAGCACATAGAATTCTTAAAACCACTTGTCACAGGTGTTTAGACCTCCATAAAACCTTATCTCGATTTGGAGAAAATAACAATGTTGTATCCACACATCTTGGATGTCTCCATTGAAATTTTGGTATAAATTGGACATCTATAACCCGAGATATGGACAGATCACAACACATAACTTTTGACATCATGCAGATTCGGTGTGCTGGACAGATCAGGTCGATTGGGCAACTAGATGGCCTAATGAGTCTTGAGTTACTTCATAATAAATGTATCCTAATAAAATTTGGATCCTCCCATAAAATAGTAGCCCAATTGGATGCACAGTCTAGTATCATTTTTCATATTAATCCACTGGTGTGTTTGGATCCTGCGCAGTTTAACCCATTTTTCTTGGACATCATCTTGGGCCCTCCAAATCCCCTCCTCCTACAATGGAATCATAAAAAAAAGTATCATTTCCCTTTTTAACTGTGATAAAAACAAAATAAATGATTCAAAAATGGAATGAAACTTGTCATTATTTTTATAATTTTCAATATAAACAAGTTCAACACAGTGGTGGAAAGGTGAAAATTACACAGTGAATCGTGGTACGATCATGTACCTATACCAACGGTTTTGAGAACTGCTGGTATAGGTACCAAGATTATTTGAGCTATACAAATGGTTTTTGAAAAATCGTTGAAATAGGGTTGAACTATACCAATGGTTTTTGAGAAACTGTTGGTATAGGGTATCTACAAGGCACCTATACCAATGGTTTTGTCAAAAACCATTGGTATAGGGTCTCTCCATGGTACCTATACCAATGGTTTTTGTAAAAAATCTCATATAAAGTATATTTAACGTACCTATACCAACAGTTTTATCTAAAACGTTGGTACAAGTCTTCTAGTATAGATCGAATCTTTAGTAGTGACATACTTCCTAAGAAAAAAAATCAACAATGTTTTGGTACCCATTAAAACATGGGTCCAATTGGATTGGAAAAAAATTCTTGAGAACCCAAAATTATTTCAAACATTTATTTATAGATCATATAGAGGATAATGACTTAGAGATAAAATAATTGGTATAATCAAGAGATTATGGCAATCTCAAGGAACACTCATTTTCATAATGACCCTTCAAGTAACATCTAAAACATGTAACGCTTGAAACATTTCCACTTTACCCTTTAACTTCTAAAGTATTATACATTTTGGTTAAAATATTATCTTATATGAGACCATTTATCTTTTTTTTTCATTCTATTCCAAATCATAATTTTATCATATCTCTATCTTCCTTGAAAAAAAATTGGACTGACTAGTCTTTAAACTTTCAATTTCACTTTTCAACCTTTCATTATCATCATGAATATCATTGAAATATATTTATTCATATTTATTTCACTTTGATATGAAACCATTTTTCCTTTCATTTTATTCCATTAATTTTTCAATTTCACAATGTGCAAATTTTAATTAGATGTGAGTAGAATTTAAATATTAATGAGAATATTCATTGAGTTTTTCATTTTCAAAAAGAATTATATTATTTTTCTTGAAAAGTTCCTTATATTTACCTTTAATATACTTGAGTAAACAAGAAATTTTTTATATATATTGATTCAATCTCTTGATTTCATTATAATTTTTATCATCTATTAGTTTTTAATAATTAGACTCAGAGGATGAATAAAAATCAGATTCAATTACTTGATTTGACAAAGCCATTAAATATAGGTTTTACAAACCCTTTTTAGATCCAAATTCTTCACTTGAACTGGAATTCTATGTATACCTCCATCCATATTCCATGATTTTTTCTTTTATATATTATTTTCTCTTATTCTAATCATTCTTAAGTTGAGGTAATTCATATTTGATATGTCCTCTTTATATACACTCATAAAAAATAATATCAGAAGAATCATTAGATATAAAATTACCTTTCTTACTTTCTATAACATCATTTCTAGGGTAATCCATTTTATATATCCTTGAGTATCCTTTCTTACTTATACCTTGAAAAACCCATACAACTTGGTCCTTTTCACTACATTATATCTTATAATCATAATAGTAAGTAGTAACATGCAATTTATATTTAAAAGCAACTCCTTTATTTTTTGAAATCTCTTATTGAGTAATATTTTTTTAATTCCAATTAATATTAAAATAAAGACCAAATAATCTCATCTAAAGTATATTATTTTAAATTTTTACTTTCATCAATTACAACCTTCTTAGTATACCATTTGTTAGGTAATTCCATTAAAACTATTTTAACTATAACTAAATTATATAGAGTTTATCTTAAATCACTCATAAAATTTACTATATTAGTAAAAATATAAAACATTTTATTAAAATTATCTCCCTATCCCATTTTAATTTATTGATACCCAACCCTTAACATGTTGACCTTATTTTTTATTAGATTATCTGAACCAACATGAGTTACTTTAAAAAGTCACCATATTTCTTATGTATATTTACATGAAGATACATGGCTATAAACACCTCTACCAATAATATAATATAAAATTTTCATTACCCTATAGTTTATAACATATCTAATTGAGTCATTACTAGTAAATGAGTCAGGATCAACTTCAAGTACTTTATGATCCTTGACTTTTATGATCCGACTATCAATTTTTAGATTCTTAAGATAATCTTCCATGCATGACTGCCAATATCCATAATATTTTTCATTAGAGAATGGAGGTCTTTGAGTAAACCAACCATCATTTAATCTTGTTTTTTCCAACTCCAAAAAATATTTTTCCCTTGATGATTAAATTATAAATGGATAGTACAGATAAATATAAATTTACCAAACTAGGGCTTATGTTTTGATACCAATTTTTAGGTCCCAATGTGAGAATGAAAAAATGACGAAGAGTGGGGTGAATTGACCTTTTAAAATATCATTAAACACTTATTATAGTTAAGTTAATTTTTCAAATAGAAATAAAAATTAAATGAACAAAATGATTTTTATAGGAGTTATGATAAAATCGATCCAACTCATACTCTTCACTCCTCTTAAATGTAGAGATAAATTACACCCACTACAAAATTTAGTCGCTTACTTTTTATGGGGCATCACAACCCTTTACAATTGAATTTTAATCCTAGAAGTATCAAACTAAGACTATACTTCTACACAAATTGTGGAAAAACCCAAAGCCATGACTTTTACTCACTTAGAGGATCTAACCCAGAACCCACCTTTTAAAGTGGAGGTAGAACCAAACATTCCTTTTAATCAGAATAAGGCACAACTGAAATACCCTTTCCTTTTATAGATTATGGAATAACATAAATATAATTTTTGTTAGGATTGTATAACCAGACACAAAATGTCTTACCTTTTAAAGGGTAGTATAATCCAAACAATTATGCACATAGAAAAAAATAGAAAGAATTAAGAACTAAAAAAACTAGTTGAACAATTAGAGTAGGAGTATCAATGAAGAAGTGTTTAATTTAGAAACAAAGGATTAGAATGATGTACTTAAACTAAGAGAGTTCTAGTTATTGATCACAAAAGTATGTTCCAAAATACAGTTTGAAAGTACCCTTAACCTCTATATAGTCTAGTGCCTTTTTATTGGCTTTGTAAAACTCTTTATATAGAGTTCCCATATACACAATAAATCTTCAAAAATTGTAATCTCATGAATATCCATTGTAGTTTTTTTATTTCCCATGAAACCAAAATTATCTCTCTCCTATTAATACTAAAAAATATTAGAGTTTTTTGATAATTTTGATAACATGTAAATATTATAACACTTATACAAAAAAAATCATTAGAAAAAATAGTAAAACATTAAATATTTAGTATTAAGGTCCCTGGAATACTCTTTAAAATCATACAAGACAAACTCCTAAAATTATAATCAATTCAAATTTTGAATCACTTTATACTAAATATGTAGGGTGAACATTGAACATGCATGAGACTCTTTATCCTTCATTAAAATCTTCATAAAATACTTTATAAAAAGTTCACCTAGAATCAATATGATTAATGAGTAATTATAGAACAACTAAAATATTCAAAATAATAAACATAAATATATAGTAAATAGATTTATGAAATAATATAAAAATAGATAATATCTGAAATAGATATGGTTGATTTCATAGGATTAAGATCTTACAACAAATCAATCCTTAAAGTGGTTCAATCCCTTCTGGTAGGTCCGTACCTTGATCTTGATTGGAGTCAACATGTAGTCAACTATAATGAATGTATATTTGATCCACATTTTTTTATAAGTTTCATTCATGATTGATTGAGCAATATGATCGATTGAATATCTTTATATGGTCAATTAAGCACATAAAAAATATAACTCTGATGGTTTCTTGTTTTCCTTATGGTCTCTTGGCATCCATAGTCAATTATTTATACATTCATTTGATCTATTATACACACAGTCGATCATTTTTACATGATGTCGATACATTATACATGTGAATGATATATATTCATATAGTAGACCAATACTTATCATTTTCCGCAAAAATAGAATGCAAAAATAATTCACAAAAAAGAATAAAGAAATGGAGGTAAATTAAGATAGACTTTTTTAATCCATGAAAAATTATAATTATATAATAAATAATGATTTTAATTATCAAAAATTAAATAAAAAAATGGTTCAAGGAGCTACTTCAACAAGATAATCTTGGAATCATAATTTTTTCTACTCAATATTCACCCAAGGAGTATCTTCTCCTTGATAAAGGGGTAGAAATATAATCTTTTGATAAAGTGATTTAAAGTGAGAAAAAAGATAAATGGGATGCAACAATGGATGATGAGATATGATCATTACATGTCAACAACACTTTTAATATGGTAAAAATAAATAATAGTTAGAATTATTTTCAAAATAAATGGTTTTATTGAGTTAAAAATAAAAAAATTTCTTATATTATATAATAAAATGTGAAGTTAATTACTAAAGGTTATCATCAAAATAAATATATTTAATTTGAATAAAACTTCCCATATATTATTAAAATATTTTTTATTTGAGTTTATATTGGTTTAATTATTAGTTTGTATTTTCAGATTGAGAATATTGATTTGAAAATTTCTTTCCACTATATTGATTTTGAGGAGGATATTTACATGGAGTGACTAGAAGATTTTGTCAAAATATTTAAAGAATATTATATATTTAGATTAAAGAAGATCATTCCTAGTTTAAAATAATATTTGAGTTGGTGTTATGAGAAGTTTGAGTCTATTGTATTTCATCAGGGATTTATGAATTTCTTTTTTTACATTATGTATTTGTTTATAGGTTTTCTGATTATGATTTCATCATATTAATACTTTATATTGATGAAATTATTATTTTTATTGATTATGATTTATGAATTAATAGATTATAAAAGGGTTATTGTTGGTATTTTATTATAAAATATTTTAGGACGATGAGACATATCTTTGAATGATGATCACTTGGGACATGAAGTCAATTAAAATATGGTTATCATAAGTGAAATTTATTAAAAAGGTTCTTTAGATATTTTCAATGGATAAATCTAAAGTGATTAGTACTCCTCATGATTTACATTTTATGTTCAATTATAATTAGCTAATTTCTAGTGGTAAGGAGGGAGGTGAGATTCAAAACATACTTTATTATTATATAGCTAGTTGTTTGATGTATTCTATGGTGTATAGTAAACTAGATAAAGCTCATATAATTAGTGTAGATATTAATTTTCTATCAAATCCAAGTATATAAATTGGAGATCAAGGAAGTATATTTTTTGATATCTTTATAATAATTCTCATATAAGATTGTGTTTTGGAAGAAGGAAAATTATGCCTAGAAACTTTATAGATTCAAGCATGCAGGTGATATTAATTTTAGGAAATAAAATTTCAAATATTTTATCACAATTATATGGGGATTTGTGTCATGGATGTTTAGATCACAGGGGTTTGTTACTTTATCTACGAATATGTCTATGTTTATTACAACTACAGAGGATGGTAAGGATTTACTATAGATGAATACTTTTATTCACAAACTCAATTTTAATTTGGACATAATTTTTTTTAATAGTTAAACTACCATTTATTTTATAAATAATCCAAATTTTCATGGTATAGTGAAAGATATTGATGTACAATATCATTAGATATGTGATGTTCTTAATTTTAGAAATTTGGAACTCAAGTGTAACACATGGATTTTTGGTTATGTTTTGGTTTCATATTATCTTGATGTATATGGGGTGTTAGAATGTAACCTTATGTTATAGATGGTTAAGTGGTTTTTTATTACACCCTAAGATAAAGAAACTATTTTCTTTATTTGGAGATCATGTTTTTTTTGATAATATAGATTTTTAAGAGTTGGGGGATTTTTTTATGGTCTTAATGGTAAAATATACATCCCCATATACCATGATTGATAATTGTTCATTCTTAGACTTTGAGTCCAGATGGTTTTTCATGATCACTTTCCAATTATTGGGAACCATGCATTAAAACCATAAATTTTGGAAATTTATGGCTAGTAAGAAATGTATGGTTGGATACATGGTCTTAGGGACTATGCATGATGATTGTTCATTTATGTTTATGTGATGTTTTTTTCCTTTTTTTCAAAACCTCTCCAAAATTCTCCATTCTTCCCCCCAATATTCCTTCGGTGATTGTATGGGTATTTCTAGGCAAGTTTGGTGATATTTTATCATCTCTTGAATGGATAATTCTTGAAGATCATGGGTTTTTCCTGGTAATCTAACGTAATACCTAGATCTAGATTCCCTATACTATTTTCTCTTGACCTATCTCTCAAATATGGGATTTTATTGAGACTTTGGACCGTCAATTTATAGATTTTATAGAAATAATGTGTCCAGGTAGGTGGATTCAAACCCTTTTATGAGATTGAATAATCCTTTACGCCTTGTTGATTTATTTTGATGGATTTTTTTATTAAAATCACATGATTTGTATAGAATCATGAGTTTTTATACAAAAAGGATACTTTTGGAAAATATAAACTTTCTTAGAAATTGTGTTTTTAATAACCATTAATATTTTCAATTGCAAATAGAATTTATCATTGGTATTGGGTTAATTTTTACATGTGGTTTAAATTATTTTATTTAAATTTATCATATAGTTTTTGTGAATGTGTAAATGGGTTTTCGGTGATACCTTTTTTTTAAAATCTCTAAGTTTCATTTATGAAAAAATTTAGACTTAGAGAGCACATGTTAAGGTGAGAAATAGTTGGGATAACAAGGCCTGAAATGTGAAAATCACTATTGTGTGAGTTTGGACATTTGAATTTGGAATTATACCTTAGTAAATATATATATTATGAATTTATTGATTATGATCAAGGGTTACTTGACATGATGGATTTTTGGTAAATGGGGAGAAAAAATTATATTTAGTAAAATATGGATTTTTTATCATATTAGTAATAACTGGTAATTTTCATTAAACATGGAATAATGATTGGATTTTTGAAATGGCATCTTAAAGGAGAAAATATTATTTTAAAACTATTTAAAATGAAATTATTTGATTTTATATTTTTTAGAAAAATTTTAAATTTCTGAAATAAATTTTATTCTTTGTATTGGAAATATGGATTTTTCAAATGTTTGGATAAATATAAATTTTTGGTGACTTTTTTTTGATTTATCATTTTTAATTGAAATTTTATATTTATATTTATTGATATAACCCATATGTAACATAAATATATTTTACATCATTTTACATGATAATAATTTATAACTCACAAATAAAATGAACTCCTAGAACCCAAAAACTCAGTGTCTTTAGAGATCAGCTACATAACCATTTTATTTTACAACACAATTTATATTTAATCCATAAAATTGACCACAATTTAATACCTTATAGATATATCATACAAAAAAGAATTCTTTATTACCTTGGTAAATGGAAAACATAAGAAAAAGGGTGATCTCAAATAACCTATAAGGGGTAAAACATATGAGATATCACTAAGAGAAACATAGGTGATACTGACCAATCAGGATAAAATAACAAAAAATTAATCAAAAGATATAACATAATTAACTAGTGAAAATAAAAGGGTTTATGTAATTATTTCCATGATTTATAAAATAAATCATCTATACCAATAAAATGTATGATACCATGAAATTATATCCACATAGAGATATAAGATAAATCAAAGGAGTATAACATGTAAGCTTATTATAATAGATTACAAATTCTTCAAAATAAGAAAAGAAATTGTATAAAAATCAAGTATAAATATACTTTTATTTTTTTGAAGTATTTTATATAAAAATATTAACTCTCACTTAATTTTTAATTGATATGAAAGAAGATTAATAACACTTAATGTTTAACAACATCATTTTTCTATAAAAATAATATTTTCTATATATTTTATGTTTTCATTTAAAAGTTAAATTTCTCATATTTAGAAATTGAATTTGATTTAATGGATTAAATTTTTTAATCATAATATTAAAATTATTAAAGAGTATAAATATCATTTTTTGGAAAGAAAATTACCGAGGTAAAAATTTATTTTTTATGGTAAATCTAAAATGATGTAAAAAGGCTAAATTATGTGATAAAGGCCTAAAATCACTCTAAAATTGCCTCTAAATTGTGTGCATGAGGGTATTCAGCACCCAAATTTATTATTTTTTGAATTTGGATCCAATTTACATGTAAAATGACAACCTCACACCTTAGGGGATGAGTATTTATAGAAATGCCACTCAAAATTCAATTATAAAAGGAACCCTCCACTACCCCACCCAAACCAATATTTATGTTTGGTTATCTCTTCAATACCAACCCTTATTACCTCTATAAAATCATTAGTACACATTTAGTAGTCTCAGGTTCTAATAAAGTGGCATAAATCCATTATTCTAAAATAACCCATTTTGAGAGGGAGAAAATTTATGTAAGTATGTAGTTCTCCACCCTATTCTTCAATTACCTTCTCATATCAACTCTTTATAAATATAATTATAAAATATAATAATATTATATTAACATCATTATGATTCTGTGAAAATTATAATATCCTTATTTAACTCTATACTCCTACTGATTCATTAGTATAACATGTTTTTATTTGGGTCGGTTCAACCACCTATATGAACTATGTTATACCCACACTATAATTTTCATCATGGATGAGTATAAAGACATTTATACTGGTAATATATGATATTAAATAGTAATTTATGTTATGAATATATTACTTTAAGGGTTATACAAAATTTAATGGTCATTATAAAGTAACTTGGTGTTATCATTAAACTAGACGAAACATGCTCATCATAAATTATTTCCCCAAAACCCATACCCATAAATTTCATTAAATGAACATGGTACTATATCAATAATTTAAACACAATGAACCCTATACCTTGAATAATCTAGGAATGGTTAACATCTTACAAAAGAAAGGGGATTTACATCGCAATTATGAAACTTGTATGAAACAATCAGAATCACAAACATGCAATGATGAAAATAAAAAATAACTAACTAATATATGCGTACTAAATTATTATAATAAATTTAATTGATATGAAAATGGTTATTAAAAAATTTATTTAGATTTTTATAATTTTTATATGGGAGGTTGAATCACCTTTATAGAAGTCAGAAGTAAAGTTAAGGGTTTCTTATCTCAATTTCCCTTTATTGATATATGATCCATATTTACCACTTGTTTTAATTTGTGTGATATATATAATTCTTCATTTATTTATTTTACCCTACTTTTCATTCAATTTAATATATTTATAAATTCATCTCAAGATGTCTCTTTTGAGGGATTTTGATTCAAAATTTATTAAATCCATAAGGGTTTCTTTTCTGATCTCATTTTGAAATTGAGATTGTTTATGATAAAATTTATATTAGGGAAAATTTTATGTTATTTCTCTCTAAAACCCCATATAATTTATTATTCTCTAATTATTTTTTTACTTTCATTTCTATAATTTTCACCTCCCAATGGTTCATAATTCAATTTAAAGTATTCTTGTAATTGGAGGTGACCTTGTCTTTTCTTTTTGGTCGATAATATTTCTCCACCATCAACATGTTTTTCATATAATTTTATGGTTATCCTTACCCCTAATTATATGATTTATTAGGGTTATTTTCTATTAATTTTTTTTTCTCTTACAAAAGTGTAAAACTGTTTTTTAAATATTTTTTCATGGTCACTTCATGCTACCAATTTCTTCAATTTTCTTTAAGAAGTTTCATTTTTATGTTTTCATAATTCATCAAAGTAATTTTTATTTCCTGCTATAATTTTTTTTTGTAATTTAAAAATTACCAATTTTATGCGGTAAAGTGGGTACCAATAGAAATTAATGACTTGGTAAAAAAATATAATCCAAAAACCTGTTAATTTTTTTAAAATTAAAATAACTAGGCTAATAAATACTTTTATTATTTCAGAAATCACTTTTAAGGAAAAATTGAGAAACCAACAGGTTCAAAATTCAAGAAAAGTAAAACCTCATATGAAATAGTTAGGTCATTCCAGAACAAATTAAAGCGATTAGAATCCTTTACCTTGACTAGACGCCATTTGTTGGAGGTGGCCTTCATATCAGGGTTGTCCTTAATGAGATCCTCAAAGTGGGATACCATCCTGTCCCAGGTTTGCACATGCTCCTCTAGACTTGTTTTTCCCTCATTGAAACCACGTATCAAAATCCTATTCTGTTTATCAATCCAAGATAATTGGTCTTCACTCAAATCAACATGCAGTGATCTTTCGAACATTCTATGTGCATCCTCCTCTGAAATCTTGATCAAGAAATATTCCTCTAGAATTTCTTCATTAGAGTGTAAGAGAATCTCATCAAGGATGTTTGATTCAACATCCTCCTTATTCTTTGGGATGTTTGCAGCAACTTCAAAACTATTTTGAGGGACTTTTACTTTACTATAAGACCTTGTAACTGGAGGAATAAGTAAGGTTGAGTATTCCTTTCATCTCCTCAGCCTCCGACTGTGCTGGATAAGTCCATCTGAATCCACAAGGGTGTTATTTCCTTTCTTTGAAGAGGACCGAATGTAATATTCTGCAATTTCTGCTTCCTTGGGCTCTGGGGACCAGAGTTCTGAGGCAGACTCATTATGTTATGCTATAACATCTGACCTGCCTTGTAGAGGATAGAGATCTACATGCCCATCCTCCTCAAGAGTCACTTCTTCAAATGGAGGAGGATCATCAACACTCTACACCCCAAAACGGTTCTGAGAGCCATCAGAAAATCCAGCTAAACCTATGCAAACATGAGAGGGAGGCTTCAATCCCTCACTATGGACCTGTTTTGTTGATATTGGCATCTTAATAGGGAATGGGCAGTAAATTGTACTCATGCCAGCCCCCTGATCAGCAAGAACCCCCAGACAACAGGAAGGACTGTCCTTACCTGATCCAGGGGCCGTAACCTCTTGGGGAGAGTTGAAAATGGATCTCACAGCCTCTACATACGAAGGAGGGTTCCTTGGGCCCACCATAACCCCCTCAACCTCCCCTGAACTACCTCAGAACAACCTTTGTGAAGGGTTAATACCTAAATCCTGCCTCATACGACCAAAAACATTCACAACCCTCGGCTCTGGAAAACTCGGTCCCGTTTCCTTCTAGGTGGCAGTAGGAAATATCACCTCCCCAATACCCCGATTGTCCACTTCAGGAGAAATACAAGCAGAAACAGGGATCAAGTTTTTGGGATCATCCTTCATAGCGACCCGTAAAGACTAATCCTCTCCCAAAACATGCCGGCATCTACCAGAGTCACGACCAAGCCTCTTGTAAAATCAATAGAAAGGAACCCATGATTCATAGAACACCTTTTGGTACCAATGTAATTACCTTTCAACCTAGATTCAGATGGAATCCCATAGGTTCTTGGATACGTCAACTTCAACGCAAATCCTTGGGGAAACTGGATGGCACATAGCGCGAGTATGAAGATCCGAGCAGATAAAATGCCCCACCATATTTCAGATCAAACAAAGAACCGCCAGATTTTGAAAAGGAAAAGGGAGACCAGGAAAGAAAATCCAAATTTCTATAATGGGGTATTCATGCTATAGATGAAAATCAAACGACCGCCAAAAGAGAGAAAAATGGAAACCTGGAAGAAAACGGGGAGCATGAGCCAAGGTAGAGATAAGATCAACTTTATTCGTGAACTGGATCAAAATGTGCCTCGAATCCATAAGCCCTAAAATTGTGTGATCCTGAAACTTCCAAGAATAGGACACATATCTATCAAAGGAATCCACAGAGGGGCGATGCTTCCTGAAGTGAGAAACCAAAGATATATTCAACATCGCCGATTGAACTCCAGGGAAGAAAGCGGTACCGATAGAACTCCATGCTCGAGCGACTAGACCTTAGGGCAGACTTCGATTGGGGGAAAGCTGGGGAGGGTAGCCGGGTCAGTGAAAGGGGAAAATGAGGGAGTGAAGAGAGTCGATGAGGGAAGGGGAGGACCATCCTCCCCCCAGGCCTGGAAGGGCCAGGGAGGGGAGGCGGTGGCGCGACCATGACCTAGGCCATGAAAGGTGTGTTTATGGTGATGCCCAAGCCCAATAATACTTAGGTATCCTGAAGACCGATATCCATCTTGAGCCCATTGATTTAAACCTAATATTTCCACCTTTTAATCCAAATTAATTTTCCACCATGATACCAACCTACCAAAATCATTCTTCCAGAACTGCCAACAACAAACCAATCATCATCATCATTGACCAAATCAATTTTATAAATTTCTTTAAAAATAATATAAATTTTATAAATTTTATTTAAAAATTATTTCATTTTAAAATAAAAATCATCAAAATATAAAGGATATTTCTTCTTATTTTTCAATACATTTTTCTAATTCTCTTATAAAGTGTTTTTCATATATGAAAATATCCTTTAATATTTCTTGTGATTAATTGGGGATATTATCTAATGATACCATCCACCTTATTTCTTTGGATGACTTATGATATTATCTTAGGGAAATTTGAATGAAAATTGTTTCTTTCTTATGGGTTATTTATGTATGGTTGATTTATGAATGTGATCATGTTCATGTGGAAGACATATGTATAGTTTTTCATTATGTGACAGGTAAATGCAAAATTAAACAATCCTTTAATGCATTGGTTAAATATTTATATCTCATGAGATGAAATATATGGGACTAGGGAGTGAACCAAATCCACTAAGTCTATGGAAATCAGAAGTGAATCTAATCCCCTATGTTATGTGACTATTTCCCCTATGTAATGACGGTCTTGTAAGTGAGCCTTGATATAAGAACCAATTTTATATGATTTTTTAAGTACCATGTTTTTATGATACATTTATATATTATGCCACCATCCTATGTTATATTTATTTGGATTATGTTAATTGTATAATGATTCCACATTCCTATACATTATTTCACATGTTATGTTGAAACCCTTATGTCATTATTCCTTGTTTATAATCTATATTTTATTGGGTATTATTTCCTTATGTTATGATCATGAATATTGATTATGTTTTCATACCCACATGTTCATCTTATAATCACCCATGATATTTTATTTATATCTATTATGTTCACCCATTATTAAGAATCTAATATCATCCTTTCTTATGTTTAAATTACATAGAAAATAAAGAAGAGTATTATGTGTGATATTCTTATAAGGGTATCATGTGTAAAGACTATTTATGGTATATGTTGAATATTTTTATAAAATAAGTTGTTTATACACCTAATATCCAAATACACTAAACCTACATGTTACGGGGTGTGATTTACTATGATATGTAATGATTATTTTGTAAAATGATGTAATATGTATATATGATATGGTTAGTTCAAATTAGTTTGTACCAGAGTGAAGTTTAGTTATTTTTGTGAATTAGGTTAAGAAGTATAAGAGAACCAAACATAAATCAAACGAGATTCTACAGGAAGTGATATAGGTTAAACCTAAAGTATTATAAGTTTAAATGAAGATGTCATAGGTTAGTATATATTTGGATTGATTTTAATTATCATTTGATTGTTTCCTATGGATATTTTTTTTCTAATACTCACAATAACAATTTTTGGTTTTAGTATGGGATGAAAGAAAATATCATGCAATTGGAGTGATGACATTTAAACTCATTATTGAAACCTTCTTATTTGAAACTAATTATATGAATTCATTATTATCTTGAAATGTCTCTAAGACTATTAATTCATATCCCCAATTATTAGATATTTAATAATTATTGAAAATCCTAGTTGTATAATGATTGAATCACATATTCATAACTCCTCTCTAATAGAAGTATGGGGGGATATTCTTCTTGTAAATATTATTATTCTTCCTTTAGTTGAATTTTATATGATTTTGGTCATATGTTGACTCTATCAACATAAATACCATATTAGTTTATAGGATAAGGAAACCAAATTTCATATCCCAAATCAACCCATGATCTTCTATCAATGCAAGACAGGATATGAAATCCCTATGGAGGTTACTTCTATTTTATGGGTAATATTACATAATAATGAAGGTTATTTTGCTCAAATGGTTTGAAAAAAACACAATATTGAATATATGTATATTATAAGGTAATATGTCGATGTATTTCTAGAAGAGTTTCCTAGTCTTCCCCCAAATCATGAGGTCTATTCAATATAACTCATACCAGATTCTATAGACATATCAAAGACTCCTTATAAAATAGATATAACTAAATTAGAATAATTTAAGAAGTAACCCAAATAGAATCTAGATAAGGGTTTTATATTTTTAAAGTGTTTCATAATAGGGTGAATCATTCCTCTTTATTAATAAGAAATATAGATCAATGCATCTCTATATTTATCATCATGAACTTAACAAGATCATGATCAAGAAAAAGTATATTTTACACTATATTAATGAATTATTTGATCAATTATGAGGGTATTAATACTTATAAAATATATAAATTCAGTACATATATCATTTATTATCAGTGAAAATAGAGTATATAACAAATAAATCCTTCCGTACAAGATATAGACACTATAAATTCATAGTGTTACCTTTGTGACATACAATTTACCCTATTATCTTCATGGATTTTTTGAATAGATTATTTATAGATTACCTCAATCAATTTGTGTTAGTATTTATAGATAAAATTATCATATATTATAATATTAAGTAAGATCATGAATATCATTTAAGGATTATACTAAAGATATTGGTGAAGGAGAAACTGTATGAAAAATTTAGAAAGTCTAAATTATAGCTGTAAAACGTATCATTTTTGGGTCATGTAATAACAAGTGAAGGAATATCAATAGATCCTTAAAAGATAGATGTGACTGAATAATGTCCAATACCAACCATTTTAATAGATAAAAATAGTTTTCTTGGATTGGATGGATACCATAGATTCTTTGTGAAAAATTTCTTGTAATTTTAAAATCCACTATCTATGTTTACTAAGATGGTATTCATGTTCCTTTGGATAGATGAATGTGAAAAAGAAATTAAAGATGCTTAATAAAAGGTTTTTCACTATACCTTTACTTTCACTAACTTATATCAAATAAGGGTTTGTGATATATAAAGATTCATAAAGTAAGGGATTAAGATGTTTCCTCATGAAAAATACATGGTGGAATCTTATGCCTCATATCAATTAATGTTTCATGAGAAAGATTAGCCAACAAATGATTTGGTGCTAACTGCTAAAATACATAGATTAAAGATATAGAGGAATTATATTTATACTAAAAAGTGTAAAATATATACTAATCATAATATCTGGAAATATATATTCATATAGAAGGGGTTTATCATGTTCCAAATGATATGGTTAGAGTTGATCAATGTAATGTCCATATATTTATTAGGTGCATTAGCCTTTATTCATATGTTTTTGAACCATGAATTATTAGGTTGAGTTCTAGGGGGTTTCTCATTGGTTTTGGAGAGTTTTTTAGGATTTTACTAGGAATAATGATTAAGGTTAATTGGTTGAAAAACTATGAAATTTTTTTAAGGTAACCATGAATATCAAAAAAGTGGTAAAATAATGGTAGGTTGATGGTTTGAAAAAAGTTTGACCAAATAGTGTGCGCATGAAATTCGTGCTCCAAATTCTTCCTTTATGGATCAAAAAATATATTTTTTTCTCTTATTCATCCTCCTATACTTATGGATATGAAACCTAGGGACTCTAGAGGCTCTCTTTTAAAAACTCCATCTCTTCTAAGTCTAATTCTAGAGGATCTAGATTCATTAGCTCGTGGGAAATCAAGGCGTGATATCTATACTCTTCTATTATTTGTTTTTATTCTAGATATACCATTATAAGCTTGAAATTAATTATATATATGTAATATAATTTATATATCCATGGATTCCAATATTATAAAATGATAAAATCTTAGACTGTTGATAGATCAGTGACAAATCTAGTGTGTTATAAGATTTAAATTAATCAATATCATATATATAAATATAGGTAGATCCCATGAGTTATATTTGTGCTGACCCAATCCCCTTGACTTAGAATATTCTTAGATTTAAAATCATAACCTCTTTCTTGATGAATTAAGATAGATTATATGAGATCTTTTTCACGTGGGTTAGATCAGGTTGGTGTACAATGTAGCAAGGGTTATGATTCCTTGGTGGATATTGGAATTGTATATGAATGAGATTGAGGTAGAAAGTGATTACCATATAGGGAATTTATCTAGAGTTTTCTTCCATGTTATTTTTATGTGTGTGCACAACCATCGATGCTTTGTGTGATATGGTATTCTTGTGTGTGTGTGTCCCATGAGGCCCATGATTCTTGTGTTATTTCTCAGGATACATGTGACTGATATAATGACACATTTTCCATTTAATTTATTTGGTATATACTATATTATTTTTACTGTATATGTGGTCCCAAAAAGAGAGGTGGAATCATTGTGGCTTAGTGGACTTAGAAGGGGAGCATTTCTAGATGTTGCATGTGACATGATGACATGATTGAGGTGGATGACAGGGCATGATGGCTTTTTGTGGATGAACCTAGGTGTATGATGGTCTTAAATGACCTTACTCAAGAGGTATAAGTGAAGATGAAGCATCACAACCTTATGTGGCTTGACCTTTGGCCTTAGGGATATAATGATACTGAGTGGCCTCATGGTTTTATCCTTCACTTATAACATTCCCATGACCATTCATAAATTTTTCCATAATTGAGCCAAATAAAGTATGGTTGGGGTTTATGGAAGCTTGTTTATCACACAAATACTCAGCATGGTATTATTTTCATGTGTGTACATTAATTGTATCATTATTTCATACACCTCTATATACTTGTACACTCATGTTAAGGAAACATTGGTGGTTTCCTACTAGGTTATACTCACACCCTTCACAGGAATATCGATAAAAATGTATATTTCATGACTAGGGATGTAGTGAAGGGAAAGGGACTGATGAAAGGGATCTGAGGAGATCGAGACTTGGAGTCAAAGGTGATTCCAGGACATATTAAAGACTATTTTTGCTGCATTAATTTACTTTTTTGTTTTTTGATACTTGGTTTGAAACACCACATTGGGGGTCCATGGTACTTAACATTGTATGTTTGGATGACTTGGTGTTTGGAATATTGTTTACCTTCCTCTTTAAATATTTAAGTTGTTTACTTTTTTTACAAAGTATACAACCATTTTTAGTGAGGAAATAGTCCCCCCCCTGCACTCACAGACCCTTGTAGCTAATTGGAAGCCTATTTTGTATGAGGAGGTACACATGAGATCTTATAGAATATCCACTTGGTTTCTATTCAGAAGATACAGGTTGGGGTGTTACAAAATGGTATTAGTGCCTGAAGTTTCCTTTTTTTTCTCTTAGGTTATGGTAGAAAGGAGAGAGGATGTGTGAAAATTAGGCATGAGAGTTTCCATGTGGCTGGATAGCTCATGTGTAATAGACCTATGAGTTAACAATGATGGGATTTATATTATAGTTTTATAATATTTTGTTGATTCATGAATCATGAGTAGACACATAGGATCACATGTCATGTATATACTTGATGTTACCGCATAATAGTTCTTTAATTAAATTCCTTAATTAGTACTACTTGTTTAGTGATATTTCTATATTCGCTGTCTTTGTAATATATCTATGATAGAATTATGTAGTTTATATTGCCTATGATATTATGATATATACACATATTATTGTGACTAATATTTAGGATCTCAGGTGTTAGGTCTAGTCCCATGGAAAGTGTATGATACTACTACAGAAATTCTATGTTACCCTTGACACTAGTAATATATTCTTGCACGATTGCATATCCTGGTTTCAAAGTTTAAATGTTTTCCTTTAAAAAACCATTAAATTTTGAATGGGTTTATTTTAAAAATGGTTTCACAAAAGAAGTGAATTTTTTTTGAAATGGTCTAAAAATGATTATTTATAACGAAAATGATGTTTTGGAAAATGGTTTATAAATGAGTTTTAGTTAGGTCCATTTGACCTTGTATGGGATATATTGTTTTCCAAACCTTGTGTGGTAATGTATACCTTTCTATGATCATTTTACGTTTTCTTGACTACATTATGCCTTGATATGATCACTTTCTAATTTGAATGGTTGTGAATTTTTTGTTTTATGATTATTATATAATGTAATAGGCACTAGGTGTTCTATTTTATTATATTATACAATTACCGTATTTTCTCACTAAGGATGTGCTACCTTATTAATTTGGTGTGTAACAGTTTTAGGTTTATATATGGTGACCTCCTTGAGTTAGGAACTGGATCCCATTAAAAATTGGGAGTTTCCATAGAGACTTAGCATTGGAATGCCAAGGAGATTGGGATAGATTTATACCCTATAATAAGGATGGATTTAGATAGAGCTTGGGGTTGTGAGGTCACCTGAGGGTGACTGAATCATGGTGTGTTGAAATAGATGATGGGCTGGTTAAGAGCTTTGGGAAGTATACAGTGTGCTAGTAAGTTGCAAGAAAAGTGGTGTGCCCTGATATTGATATTGATGCATACTTAATTACGATCAACATAAAATTGAAAGGATGGGTTTGTGTATTGATATATGACCTCTTTATACTCTTAGGTATGACTCTGTATTGGGTCAGATTGTAATAGATGGTAGATATAGTTCTTTGATAGATCATCATACAATCTTAAATTCATCTACAATACTTTTCCAAATAGTATTCTTTTGACTTAAACTTGGAAAGAAGGTAGAACGTACTCAAGTATTCTCAAATTATATAGTAGTGATGACATTATATGTATACAAATGGGATTACATGATTCAAGATATGACCAGTTTAATGTCATCTTCATTATCAATTGACTAACAAGCTTTTGAGATCATATCGACTATTATAGGAGAGTGATGTTTTTACCTTTATCTATAGGAAGTAGGTCTTGACAGGAAAATAGAGACTGCAAGTAGGTAGTTTGGGACTAGACCTGAGCTAGTTTGGTTCTTTTATGGTGCAAATAACAAGTTTGTATCTCACTATATAATCTATAGAATCCTCTATATCTCCCCTTAATTGGTGGATAATTATTAGGTTGTCTTCCCAGAAGAATCCTTAAGTCTTACTCCAGATAGAGGAACTGAGTTTGAGATTGACCTTAAACCTGGGAAACTATTGATTCCTCATTATCATGTGGAACCAACTCAGTTGAAAGATTTGAAGGTACAATTAGAGAATTTTTAAGTGAAGGGATTTATTAGATTGAGAACATCTCCTTGGGGGTACTATGATGTTGTTTACCAAGAAGGTGGACAACACTCTATGGCACTATGTGTATTATAAGAAACCAAATCAGGTAACAATGAATAATAAGTACCCTTTTCCAAGGATACATGGTTTTTTTGATCAGTTATAAGAATCCCAATGGTTTTCCAAGATTGATCTTCATTTATGATACTATCATCTGTGAGTTAGCAAGGATTATATTCCCCAGACAACATTTAAGAGTATATATAGATTGTATGATTATATTATCATGAAGTTTGGGTTAAAAAAATTCTCTATTGGTTTTCATGGATCTCATGAATAGGATTTTCCATCAATACCTTGAATCCTTCATTGTTTTTTTCATCGATTATATCCCTATATATTCTAATACTTTAGAGATTGTTTCTAGGTACATTATGATCATATTAAGTACACTTAAAGAAAAATTGAATTTATTTCAAGCTGTCAAAGTGTGACTTTTGTATTTAGGAGGTGTGGTTTCTTGGGCATGTAAATTCTGAGGAAAATATTTCAGTGGACCTAGATAAGGTATAGGTTCTGAATTCTTGGGAACATCCCAAGAATGTTTTTGATATTAGGAGTTTCCTTGGGCTTTTTGGGTACTACCAATGTTTCATCCATGACTTCTCCTGCTTGTTAGCAACCAATAATACATTGAAAAAGAAAGGGTTAAAGTTTTTGTGGTCAAATCAGTGTGAAGAGGCTTTCTAATAGATGAATATGTGATTTAATACAACTCTATTTTTGAATCTTATAGAGCATGAGATTGGATATGAAATGTACTGTGATGGATTAGGTGTTGGGTTGGGACTTATGTAAATGTAGATTGGTTAGGTAGTCACCTATGGGCAGCGTCAGCTGTAACCCTATGAGTATAACTACTCAATGCATGACTTAGAGTTAGAATACATGTTTCAAGCTATGAAGTATTGTGAAATTATCTCTTTAGTGAGATGTTTATTTTCTACACGAACCATAAGAACTTACAATAAATTTTCTCCTAGTATGATCTAAATTTTAGGTAGATGTATTGGTTAGAGTATCTATATACATTAAACTTTAAAATATACTATGCACTAGGGAAATGTAATTTCAATGTAGATGATTTTAATAGGGAGGTGTAGGCGACCCACAATCTTGGAAAGTGACCTTTATAGGAGGAATGGAATTTGATGATCTTGATAGTTGAATGGCTAGTGGATGCATCTGAGGATCATGGAGTTATGAAATTTTCACCTTTGATTATCATGTATTCATTAGTAGATCAGGTGAATAATGGGAAATAGTTGGATCCTAAGAGTGTGGTGATATAATAATTTTTGGTAGGAAGTGACCCATTATTAGGATGGCCTATAGGTGATGATGATGTGATCATCATTCATGAGAGGATTGCAGTGCTAGATTACCTAAGAGAGGATTGGATAAGATACTATCATGCTTTAAAATGGGTATTTAATATAGGGTTAATAAAGATGTACCAAGACATTAAGCATCAGTTTTTGTGGCTATATATAAATAGGTACATTTCCAAGTCCATCTCATGACGCCTTAACTATAAAAGGGTAAAGTCTGAGCATTGGTTTCTAGGTGGTTTTATTAATACACTTATAGTAGCAGTACTGTAGCATACTGTAGCAATGACAATACTGTAGCAACGACGGGCACTATAGTAGTGACATGTCACTGTAGCAACGACATAGTACTGTAGCAGCAGCGGTACTATGCAATACTGTAGCAGCATGAGTACTATTATAGTACTATTCACAAAATGGTCTTTGGGCAAAAAAAATGGGCCTATGGGCCATGTAATGGGATAAATGCCCATTGGGACTTCAGGCTATGTAATGGGTCTCCCTCTACCCAGTTAAAGAGGTCTTTGCTTTACTTTAATAATAAATAAGGCTTCTGCCCCAACCTTTTAAAAAAAAATATGGAAGTTGGATGATGTGATGACAAAATTTGTGATGGGATTACCAATGACTATAAGGAGTTGTAATGCTTCTTGAGTGATGTTATATCATCTGATAAAATTAGATCATTTCTTTTTGATTAGAGAGACCTTTTCTATGGATGAGTTGGGAAAGATACATGTACCAGATATTGTCAACCTGCATGGAGTTCCTTTGAGTATAATATTTGATAGAGGCATATGTTTCATATTGTTGTTTTGGGTAGGTCTTGCAAAATTTTTGAGGTACCCAGTTGATATTAAGTAAAACATATCATCCATAGATTGATAGATAGTTAGAGATGATGATCTAGATATTAGAGGATATGCTGTGGGAATGGGTTTTGAAATTTGGCGGAGCTTGGGATGATCACTTATCCTTAGTTTATTTCACATACAAAAACATCTTCTAGGATTTAATTTAGATAACACCTTTTTAAGTTATTCATGGATGGCCATGTCACTCACTACTTCGTTGGCATGAGGTCGGTGAGGTAGCTATTATGGGCCCAAGAATAGTTTATGAGATCTCCAAGAGGGTTTTGCTGATTAGAAACTGATTTAACACAACTAAGAGAAGAAAATGATCATATAATGACAAGAGGATGTGACATTTAGAGTTCATTATGGGTGACTTAGTTTTCTTCCATGTTACTCTTCCATTAGGTAATCTATGTTTGGGGATGTAGGGGAAGTAAGCACTGAGATTTTTTGGAGCATTTGGGATTACCAAGTGTACCAGGATAGTGTCCTAACATTAATATCTTCCTACTTAGTATCGAGGTAAGCACAATTTTTCCATGTATATAAACTTTGGAGGTACATTCCCGATCCTATGCATGTGATCAACCATGAGGATGTTGAGCTAGAGACTAACACATCATTTTTGGAATTCTTGGTATAGATCATAGGCTAGAGTGAGAAAGTATTTCAGGGAATATAGTGCCATTTGTTTAGATCCTATGGTAGCATTGTTAAATATAGGAAGAATATTAGGAGTGAGAATCAGATATTCAGACTTAATAGCCGAAGTTGTTTGAGTAATATTCATAGACCTGATTATCTAGTATGAGAAGTCATTAGAGGGGGATAATGTTATGGCCTCAAAATATTCAGGTGCATTATGAGTTAATTTAAGCCTTTATTCATGTGTTTTTGAACTATTGATTTTTGGGGTAAGTTATAGGGTTGTGGTTTGGTTGGTTTTGGAGAGTTTTTAAGGCCTTTCATAGGAATAATGGTTAAGGTTCATAGTTTTAAAATACATATAGATATTTATAGGAAACCACACATCTTGAAATGATGGTAAAACCTGTTTGGTGCACAGTTTGAAAGAATGTGTGACCAAACCACGTTTACATGAAATTAATGATTCAAATTCCTTCTTTATGGACCAAAAAAATCTATTTTCTATCATTAATACTCATAATCCTAAGGATATAGAACCTAGGGACTCCAGAGGCTCTCCTAATTAATTTATATCCCTTTAAAGTTAAATTCTAGAGGATATAGAGTCATTGGATTGTGGGAAATCAAAATGATAGTTCTATCTTCACCTGTTCTTTATGTTTTGATGGTTTCAGGAACAACAGAAGTGTCAGATGGGACATGAAAAACTTGGATTTTTTTCATAATTGATGATTAATATGAGATGTACATCAATTATAAACACAATTACCAACAAAAATGAATCAAAGATTAATTTATTAGATAACATTGGAACCAAGCACATGATCATCACATATTATTTATAATTAATTTTAACAATTAAAGAATTACCTTGTGATTAATTATTTCTTAATTGATGAATATGATAATGTCTCTACATCGTACTATCATTTAATTATAGGAATAAATTATATATTCCCTCTAGTAGTGATACAAACATGCTCCATGAACTTCCGAATGTTACCATATGAATATCCAGATGCTAGCATAGTAGAACCTAATGATTGCATCCTTCATCTTTGATCAACTCAAGAATATCTTCAAGGAAGGGTTCTATTCAATATCTCTAGAATTGAGAGTGGTAGTGGAGGAGGATCAATCTCCATTCTTGAGAGAATTATTTGAGAGGGATATCTCTAGGGCTTTGATAGAATTATCTCTAGATATCATTGTGCACAACCAATGAAAAATGGAAACCCTCAAGAAAATAATATAATTGGGTTTATATACTTATAGGGTTATAAAATAATAATCACAAACACACCTTTATTATTTTTCTTAATTCCTACAGAAAACCATGTCTATAATAATAATAATATTATTATTTCTTTATATGCATAAAACTTGAGAATTAAATTGAAAATTATTTTTATTAAAATAACATTCAATATATATTATTTCTCACCATAACATTTAACTTGGTCCTCCATACCTCCATAATATTTATCAAACATTGAATAATGAATATTTATTTAATAAATAAATATCACTACTTTATTCACCAATAAGTAAATAAATATTATATTCACTAAATAGAAAATATATATTCATTAAATATTTTACTCACAAAATATTTTTTTGAATAACTAGTGACAGAATATGTGAGATCAAGAAGACATGAATAATTATTAAACCACATGTGTGAATAATATTTATAAAACTTCTTGAATACTAAATAATAATATTATTAAATCTAGGTTCTGGATACATATAGTGTGTGAACCTCTAGGCCTCTTTCTCAATGGTATTAGCCGAAGCAGCCCAAATTATAAGGTTAGTGTCTAAAAACATGACAATGAACCCATAGAGAAAGAAGTTAATGTCACAATGACCTAATATCTCACATGGATTCTTACTAGGTAATAAAATCCATTTATCATGAAACATCTAATCAAGCAGGTTGCATGATGGTGTCATCAACCTATGTGCTCGATGACTCTTTCTTTGATTTTCTAGAAATTGAACTTTCCTACAGAACAACATGGATATGGATTTATTTATGATATATCATTTCTATCAAAGGGATTAAGATATCAACTTTTGTTAAAGAATAAAAGAAAAAAACCATTCTCATATTATTCATTAATGAAATATTACTTGCAACACACCCAACACATCCTACTTTACTGTGAACATATGTCATCATGGTTTTCATCAATACATAAAACTATGTGAATCATAGTACTCATTAATAATAATATTAAGTATAAGGATCAATACAAATGTATTTAGATAAGAATATCCATTTACATATATAAATATGGATTTTCTATAGGAGGGTCTCATTCTTATAATCTCATACATTGAAAATTACCAAGGGTGTGAACCATGAAAAGGTGTCTCAGAGTCCTATGAATCTCCACCCATGATATACTATATCATTTGTGTCCCTAAAATGATTTCATCCAGACATATAACTTATATGTAAGAATACTCTCATGGAAGTTATGAGTTATTATCACAGTGGAGAACTGCTATGACCTTTCAGTGCGATAGCTACTCATAGGACATTATCACAAGCTATGTTACATAGAAGAAAAGTCATGATGTGATAAGAAGTTTATTAATATTAAATAAAATGAATACATGCAATCATAAAGTATATAGAAGTTGGTTCTAGGTCACCAAATCTAACAGACTTCCACTTGCACTAGAGACAATTGTTAATAACCTTTAGTCTGTAATATCTCACATGATACTCATGATTCTACTGAGATAATTCATTAGTCAAGGGGTCTACTATATTTTCCTCCATGTAAACTCTTCTTACTGTAACTTTACCTATTTTAGAAAAATCCCTCAAAATGTGATACTTTCAGAGTATGTTATTTATACGTTGGTTTGAACTTATATCTTTTTCAAGAGCCACCATTATAGTATTATTATAATACGATGTGATAGGGTTTTTAGTGATAGGTACCAAATAAAGATCTTGGATATAGTTTTGTATCCAAAAATAATTTTTTGGGTTCATTAAAAACCATTATATACTTGAACTCCACTATAGAATTGATGAAAACCGACTACTTTGAACTCTTTAAGCTCACTGATCCTCCATTGAGACTGAAAACATATCCTATCTGTGGATTCAGATTATTATGATCTTTTCAAAAACTAGAATTATTATAACCAAAAACTAGAATAAGTATAACCCTTGATGACTAACGCCTCACCTCCTCCATACACCTGGAATATATCCTTAGTTCTTCTCAGACACTTATGGATAACCTTAATAGAAGACAAATGCTATTCACTTGTATCAACTTGATATCCACCTACCATTATCAATGCATAGGAAACATCAAGTCTAGTATATAATACGGTGTACATGATTGATCTTATCATCAATGAATATGGGATATTACTCATTATATCTTTCTACTATTGTGTATGAGGGAAATATTTCTTGGAAAGATGCATACCATGTGACACTTGAACCAATACACTACTGTGTTGTTCTATACTAAATAAATTTAGTATCTGGTGAATGTATATACCTATAATTAGTCCAAGAATATACTTGGATCTATCATGAATGATCTTGATCCCTAGAATATAGACTGCTTCACCTATGTCCTGCATGGAGAAACACTTTTTAACCTATTCTTAATAAACTATAGGACTGGTATATCATTTCCAATAAGTAATATGTCATCAACATATACGAATAGGATAATGAACACTTTCCCACGATACTTCTTATAAACACATGGATCACATTCATTATTAATGAAACTGAATTCATTTATAGATTCATCAAATTGAATGTTCCACGACTTGGATGCTTTCTTTAATCCAAAAATGGATATCTATAACTTTTAAATATTTTTTGAATTACTAGGAGTGAAATAACCTTTTAGATATTTCATATACACATCTTCCTAAAGGTTCCCATTAAGTAAAGCTGTTTTGATGTCCATCTTCCAAATTTTACAGTCATGTTAAGCTTCTATAACAAGAATATTTTTAATGGATTTAAACATGGAAACTAGAGAAAATGTTTCATCATAGTAAATACCTTGATGTTATTTAAACCCTTTAACCACTATCCTTTCTTTATATGTACTTACTTTACCTTCTATGTTCAGTTTTATCTTGAATACCCATTTTAACCCAACAAGATTTAAATTAACTGGTGGATCAACCAGAACTAAATCTTGGTTTTGATATACAAAATCCATTTAACAATTAATGGATTATTTCCATCTTGGAGATTCTGAGATCTCTATTACCTATTTTTAGGATATTGGTTCATTATTGTGAACCAATAATGAGTTTCCATCTTTGGTAACTAGAAAATCACATATCTTTGGAAATCTTACCTTTCTGGTGCTCTTACATAGTACTTGTGTTTCAATAACAGCTTTTTAAATGGAGGCCTATGGAATATATTCCTATTAAACTCTTATGTATCTTTAGAATCAACTTCATCAAAGTCAATCTTATTCCCACTATCCTTCATGATGATCTGATCCCTCTCAAGAAATACTACTTGTCTGGTGACATTCACTTTTTTTGTATGAGGGTTTATATAGATAGTATCCATTTTTTTATTAGGATACTCTATAAAGATACATTTTGTCTTGAGGAACCAATTTATTTCCTAAAATGGGCATAAAAAATGCCTCGAAACCCCATGCATGTATATGTGATAAAACATGTGTCTTTGTACTATATAATGTGAAGGGAATTCCATTTTACACTTTAGTTGGTACTTTGTTTAATGTGTATACCATATTTTTTATTGCATATCACCCAAAGGATAATGGAAGATCTGCATGACCCATCATTGGCCTTACAATGTCTAGCAAGGTAAAATTCATCCTTTCACTAACAACATTCGACTGTGGTGTCTAAGGTGGAGTGATTTGATATAGAATCCAAAACTTATATAGAAAGTTGTTAAAATCTTAGTTAATTTATTCACCACCTCAATCATATAGAATCTTATATATCTTCTTTGGAAGTGGATTATCTACATCATTCTTGAGTTCTATGAATTTCTTAATGGACTTGAACTTATACCTCATCAAGTAGACATAACCATATCTACTCAAGTCATCGGTAAAAGTTATGAAGTAAGAATGAAGACCTCTATATTCTACTAGATATGATCAACACACATTATTTTGTACTAATCTTAGAAGAATTTGGCCCTTTCATAATGTCCACAAAATGGTGTTTTGGTCATTTTAGCTTGTAAAAAAGCATCACATCTTTGAAGTAGTTTTAGCTCAAAAAGAGTCTAAATAACCATCTTGATAGAGCCTTTTCAAATGATTCTGGTTTACATGAACAATATGGTAATGGAATAACTTGGTGTTATATGAGTTGTGTGAACATGATTCATCATCGATTTTCAATACTATGTTTTTATAATTTATTACATAAATACTATTACTTAAATGTGTCATACCATAACATATGTTGTCTTTATAAAAGAAACAATTTTTATTTTCAAATTTGAAAATAAAATAATATGTATCTAAGAAGTATACAATAATTATATTCCTAGAAACAATAATCACATTAGTAATAAAATATGTTATTCTCCAATGGCTAGAGTATCCAGTCTCACACCCTTGGTATCTCACAAATCCACCTCTCCTCTGGAAATATTTCAGAATCTACTTGGTTTCTATATTTGAATATAGATGTGAGAACCATAAGCTTTATCTAATACCCAATGCGTAGATATTTAAAGATTATACTCAATAATGAATGAAACTTTAACTTTTCCTTTCTTCAAGGTGTAGTTCCTCTTCTAGTGTACTTGATTTCAACATAAAAAACATAATGATTTTTTCATTTCCTTAGTTATGGATCCTTATCTTTTTTGAAGAATGTTGTTCAGAAGCTTTAAAATTATTGAGTCTTGGAACCCTTTTCCTTATTCTTACTTTTCTTATTCACTATAAGAAATAAAGGTTTTTCATTCTTCATGTACTTTTCCACTTGGTGAATTATAGTAATATGTTTCGAAAGACTCTTTTCGTTATTTCTCATGTTATAATTAATAATAAAATCAGATAAGGACTTGGGTAGTGAGGAAAATATATGATATATATGAAACTAATCTAGAAATTTAATCCCTAATATATATAATAATTCAATGTATCCAATAATATTGACTACATAAGGCCCATCTAGCAATGAATCTCCAAGAATGGTTGTAAACAGAGCATTAAGGATCTCATATCTCTCTTGTCTTGTCTTCTCTTGATAGAGACCCCAAATATGAGACATCATGATATATTAATCCATTTACTCATGTTTCATTATAATATCATTGTTCATGTATGATATCATGAAACACTGAATATTTAGGTTACCATTTAACTTTTTCTCATAGACAAATAACTTTTCCTCATTAGCTTCTTTATCGGGTTCTTAAGGAGTAGGTTCTTCCAGCACATACAATTTCTTTTCATGACATAGGTTAACGTGTGTTTACCTTTTCCACTCTTGAAATTTTTTACTGGTGATAAGGTTATCCTTATCAAGTATGGATCATAGATATATGTTTAAAGTCATGTTTATTTCTATTTCTACAAATAAGATGAGTAGAATTTTAGTACTTTATCTTAATATTATGTTATTTTTTAATCTCTCACTATTTTATCAAAACCTAATATTTATAACCATTAGTATCATAATATATTGTTTCTTGTACATTCTAGTGTCAATGATCTATATTCCACTTCTCATTACCCCCAACATTTTCTGGCTAAGCGATTTAAAGGGTTTTAGGTAGACATTCCAAAATCCAACTGCATTAACTCACAGTTCCTTGATCTGTTGAGTGGAATCCCCAATCATGAAATTATTAAAATGTATTTCCTCAACCTTTTTATCTTATTTACACCAAATCCGACTTTGGAAGTCAACCTATTATGTGAACTAAGTTAAGTCAACCCAAAAATTCAAGTTAGAATTCCCAAATAATTGAAAGAACCCCATCATTGGTTGGTCATGAATTTTGAAGTATGGTTTGATTTTAACTTAAGTAGTGGAAGGCTATACCAAATTAATATAATTGAGGTATTTTATATTTATGTGTAAGTTTTCCATTTGATATTTATTACATGATTGTTAATATTAAGTGGATTTACATAATTGATTAACCATGTCTTAGATAAAATTTATGCATAATTCAATTTATTTTAGTTTTATCTTACATGATCATTAATTTATTAATTCCTTTGATCATGATAAAACATCCATAATGAAATAATCTTGTAACATAATAGAAATAGAATAATAAAGTGGTATGATCATGAGATTTTAATAATGTTTATTATATCTATCAGATGATAAACCAACCGTTGAATTAGGGAAAAAATATAGGTTCCGAGCGCATCGAAAGCACCAGTGGTAGAAATAATATATTTTTATTATATATATGCTTGATACCTCGAGCAAGGAGAATTCATGTTAAATTTATAATTAATTTATTTAGATATGAAGAAAATAAATACCATGTCTCAGGATCCTTTCTTTTATGACATTGTTGATCTTCCAGAATACTTTTTTCTGGATTAGCTTCTTTATGATGTGAGGATCCAAGGGTAGAATCACTCTAGTGAATATCCACATGCTCTTCATTGATATTAAAGAAATTCCAATTTATTTATTGGTGCTAGCATAAAAAATAAATTTTCTTGCATCATTTTTAATGATCAATCATCCTTCAATCTTGAAGGAATCTCTCTTGTGTTTCCCATTCTTGAGAGGAAGAGAGAAGGAGGAGGAATTTGAGAGATAAATCTATTGTGTATAAGGATTCTCTATTTCCCAATTAACCCTACATCATAAACATAACTGTCTATTTATAGACCTTGGGTGAAAATTAAAATATTATTTTATTACATATTGACCCTTAAAAAATATTATAATCATTATTAAACCCCATATCACATAATAATAATAATATTATTATTATTATTTTATGGCCCATGCACTAACTCATACAATAAAAAATATTATTTTACTAACTTGTAAATTAATATTTATCACCAAACACAGTTTTTGTTCATTTGAACTTCTCGACATTTATTGAATACCTGAATAAACATTTTATTCATAATTAAATATTTTTATCCACAAACCGTCAAATAAATATTTATTAAATATTAACAAAATAAATAAATATATTTTATTCACAATTCAATGGATAAATATTTACTTAATTTATGAAATCAATAAAACATTAATAAAATTATTACTTGGTTTTGAGAATAATATTTATTATATTAATTAAATTCATCTAGAATTTAATTGAGATAAAAAACACTTAGTATATGAACCTCTAGGATTGTTTCTCATTAGAATTAGGCGGGTATGCCTAAAGTCCAAGATTACTGTATATTAATGGGTCAAGGCACCCAAGAGAAAGAACATAATATTGAAACATTTAAAATCACATATGAATGTTCACTGTGTAATATAATTCTTTTGTCTTAATATCTCATCAAGTATGTTTCATATTTGTGTTATCGACCTATATGTTTGATACATCTTTCTTTAACTATATGAAATAAATGTTGTTACACCATGTCCATGGAATTTAATGCGACTATTATATTTCAATCAAAGGGCCAAGATGTCAACTTCCATAATGATAGAATGGACAAATCCTTAATCGACTTATCCATTAACAACACTTCATTAATGAAGCACCCAACATACCCTAATTACCACCAACACACAACATGATGGTTTCTATTTGTAAATCTAAGTGTGTGAGTCATGAAATGAATTAAAGATAACCCTAATGTATAAGGACCATTACACACACTCATAGTTAGGAATATCCAATGAAACCAAAACATGAAAAATTCATACTAACTGGTCTATTCTCATAACCCCTCATTTTAGAGATTACCTAATGTGCACTTCATGAGATGAAGTATCATCCACTTATGAATACTCATACTTGATAGCCAATATACCATGTTCCACATCATATTATGTTATCTGACCATAGAACTATATTTTAAGAATATCATCTTGGTACTTAAAGGTTCTCATCATAGTGGTGAATTTCTATTATCGTATCAATGCTATCGATACCCTAGGAAACTATCACATTAATGTTATATAAAATAATAATAAATATGTGATAATATATTTAAATTAATATTCACTTCTTTGAGTATATATGTAATCTAAAGTACAAAGTAGTTGGTTCTAGGGAACCAAATCCAACAAACTCTCATTTGAAATAGATCCAAATAGTAACAACTATTTAGTTCTCACATATTAAACATGCTTATAATGAGTATGGATATAGTTGTTAGGCCTACCACATTTCCATGGATAGGGTTGGAAAAGCCACATGCCTATGTAGCAAATCTCTTTACTGCAACATTACTATCTTGAGAAAATCTCTTAAGTAGTGATATAGCCAAGTATCTTCCTTTTGTACCCATGTCAAAATACTGACATCCTTACTAAATCCATAGTTAAATATTATCATAAAATGATAAATCTATTTCTTTGGGTATAACCCAAAATTGGAATAGGATGTTCTCAAACTACTTCTTAAGCTGCGTCAATAGTTGTAATGAACTTAGATATTATAGATATGGCAACCAATGGTTGTAATAATCTTTTCTTGTGTATTACCTTGCCCTTTTTTTGTGATACTAGATTAAATTGAACCAAATTTAAACAAGTGTTAAATTACCTTAATTACTATTATTCTAATTTCTCTATACATTAGGAACTCATCAAATTTTACTTTTTCTAGTATTTTCGGATAGTTATTATTGGAAGTCTATGTAATTATTTTAGTTCTATTTGATATCACATATTATTCATTATGCATAAATAATATCAAACGTCAATATATATAATGGAATATGAGATAAATTACTAGCACTTGAGCCTGTGAAATTCTTTTAATATTTCTTATTATGTCCATGCATGTTCTACTAGAAGGATCATATGCTAATAATAATTAGGTCTTGAATTCATGAAACTTGTATTTTTCAATACTTATTTAATAAATTTACTATGACTAAATTGATCAATCCCATGGATCTATCTTATTGATATTTTTCTGCAGAACATAGTTTCTTCCTTATGTTATACTTGAAGAACATTCATTCCTTAGTCTTAACAAACTGGAAAGACACAACATTCATTTTCCATATGTTATCAAAATATATAACTCAAAAACTTTTATCACTCCCATTAAACAGATAGAAATACATGTCAGTAATTCATTTCCAAATGAATATTTTATGATCACTATGCACTATTTATTCGCAAATGAATTTATGTAATATTCATATCTTATTGGAATTTATTAATGTCACTGACCCCTTTAGTTATTCCTAGTAAACATATGACATAGGGTATCCTTTTGGGCACATCATATAGTCATATTATATAAGGATTCCTCTAATTTATATGGCCTTTAAAATCAATAACCCAATATGATAATCATAGAAGTATTCCTTCACAAGTAGAATTAAATGAGGATTTTAGTCATGATGAGAGGTGAATAGGTTTTATCATAGACTAAAATTTAGATAATCAATCATGGTTTATTAGCACCATATTATACCATCTATGCCCAGTTTCTATTGAATACTCACTAGTAGTATCAAGACTTAGAAACATTCAAAATACAGAGTCCCCAAATCTTGATACATGGAGTCCATTACTTGAATTTATATATACTTTTCAACCTTAGCATATTTACATTTACTGAATCTTTATAGGAATCATTATTCTGAAATAATAATACATGTATCACCCACTACGGTGAACATAAACCACATATTTGGTTATTCATTCCTATGCAATATGTTTCTTTAGAACTAATCCTCCCACTAATCATAGTGGAGTCCAATATTCCTATTCAAACTCACATGAATATAGATCCATAACCAATAGAAGTTAAATTTTATCCCACTATCTTTAAATAGATATGATTAATTTATGAAAATATAGTTGGTCTTGACTAGATGTTAATATCCATAGTGGCTTTAAGATCGTTAACTCAGATGCACCTTAGAATTTTGATATTCATTTATAGTTAAGGATGGTTTTTAACAATTGGTTTTCAACAAACACTTATGGAAGTGTTCTAATTGATTATTATCATATCACATTTGATATGATATCCATTAGACAATATAGTTGGCATATGGTTGGTTGTTACACTTCTATTTACCAAATATGTCTTGAAAGGGATAATGGAAGATTTTCAATATATATAAGATCCATCATTGATCTGCCTTTTACTACCATCATGACATTGATGTATATAAGGAAATGTGAGTTATGGATAACCTTTACTCTACATATATGACCAATTATTACTTGGATAATATATACTATGACAATCCTACTCAGATATTCCTTTTACCAAGTGCACTCATTTACTTCACTGAGCATTTCTGAAAATTTCTCATGAAGTATATAAAGTTGACTTTAGCTTTAGAACAGTACAAATGGCTATGTTAAACTAAATATAAAAGCATTTATGAAATTCATTTATTGAAAAAGGTTTCTTTATTTGAAACATGATAATTAGTTTGTTTTTATATCCAATATCTTAGATTAATTAAGACAAAATACTTTAATGGAAATATAAAAGTAAACTATTTTTAGTTTTATTTGAAAAAGAATTATATTTCCATAAGTGGGAAAGAGTCTTATAAATTATATTCCATATTCATTGAATTGGATATTTGTGATTCAAGAGTTACTGGTCCATTATTTTAGTATTAAATTACCATAACAACATTTATTCCATAAAAGAAATAATGTATCATTGTGTCTATATAGACACCAAGATAAATTTTTTTTAGTAATACTTGTTACAAACTTTTTTGATGACCACCAAATGGGCATCAGTAAATTCACAAAAGAAGAAATACATGCATATGGGTATTATCTTCACCGTAAAATAAAAGGAAGAAGAAGGTGGATAACACCCACAGATCACATGAGCCTCCAAGGGATATGTGATCATGTTACCATCATAAGACCATGCAAAGGAACCACATGTATCACATTACCTACATCAGATCCCATGGATACCCTATTGAAAGACCTTCTAATCTTGAAAAAACACCCCAGATAACTGGTACTCATGTTTTAGTATTCATATAAGCTCCCCCAAGCCATGTAGATCATCAAACAGTGGACGCCTGAAAAACCATCCAAAATTCCTTTGAAAATAGGATGAAAATGTTCAAAAGGTAGGAGCCTCTTGTGGTCGAGAAACTCAAGTGATGGATCATTGATGGGGAGAATGTTAGTCCTTGACCACATTCAAGTAAAATTGTGAGACCCTTGATCATTTGTAAATTAAAACAAAGGAAATAAATTTGGGGGAGGTGAGAGCCTCTTTTGGTTGTAAAAGTCACACGATGCTTCCCTGGTGATCCGAAAGACACCGTGAGACCCCGAGGACATGTTTGCCTAATCTCGTGAAAACCCGCTGACATATCATCCTCAGCACACAAAGTGCCTCGGACATGTCCTAGAAATGTCACACTACCCATTTGTATCTCTAAGAAAAAATGGATGGAATGTTCCATGAAATGCTCAAGCAACTCTATAGGGCCTTTTTTGGTCACGCGACACATCATCGAGAGGCAAGGTGATTGTCCTCAACAACACCCATGAAACCTCACGAACTCCCAAAACATTGTAAAATAAACAAATAAAATAAAATTGGGAAAGGTGAGGAAGCCTATTTTTTTGAAAATCTCTTATGTTGCACGAAATATGTCTGCAACATGATCTCATGAAAGTCCCTGGTCAAAGCTTCTAACATCACACAAATGCCTCTCAACAGGCATCCTGGTCACATGAAAGCTCTTGGACATGTCAATATAAAAATTTAGAAGTCCTTAGGCATTCCCACATAATTAAAAAAGTACCCATTAATTGGAAATAATACATTAAAGGAGATGTTGATGGGAGGGACTCACAGTTGCTGAAAATCAGGCGACCCCCTCAGATTGATCCATGATAGAGACTCACAAAGACACATGATGCTGAAGCCCTTCGCTAACTCTAGAATAGATTCAAACGAGATAAGACATGAAAAGAGGAGAACAACCAGGGTGTAAAGGTCCTTGAAATGAAAATTTCATGGCTGGACTCTTATATTCAAGGTATTTTTTACATTCAAATGCACTGGAGCTAGAGAAGATTTCTCAAAGTGGTTGATCCTACAACCAAAAGAGATTCCCATTAGGTAAAGGTCTGGTGAACCACAAGAGAAATCATGGGATATGAATAAACACCATGTGTGATCACATATAGACCACATGAATGACTTCTAGTAGGACATTAAAAGAACATCTCACACATCTTCTAGTTCATGCGTGACTTAAAATAGGATAACATCAAATAACTCTATAGTACTCATTATAAAAGGCTGGAATAAAAACTAAAGAAAAGGGAGACTAATGAGAAAGATATGTATGATGATCCTTATGCCCTTAACTTTAACCACCCAAGACACATGAAATCACCAAGAAATTTTGCCTATATCTCACGACACTCCTGTGGTATACAATTTGAATCATGAAAAGTCCTTTAGACATGTTAAAGAAAGTCACATGGTTCCCTCTGGGTATACTGACCTGGTGTTTCAAAGCCCTCTGGGATCCTTATCCTAGCCTTAATATATCCTTCAGGTATGTTACATGACTCATATTATGACATAGATTCATTTCATATGAATCTCATGGTAGCACCTAGGCATGTCAACTGGATCTCTCAACACCCTCCAGGCAAGCTGGCCATGTCTCATGATTCTCTTTATACATGTAAGACAATACATGAGACACCCTTAAAGACATGTTTCATCGACTCTTGTGGTTACCTCTAAGTGTTTCATCCATCACTTTCAATGACACCATATAAAGTCCACTAGATTACGCTGCACGCTCTATACAAGTCATCTGAGTCATACAATGGCTTCCAAGGTCGACCAGATCGGTCTTGAGATATCCTCTAGATTATCCATCCTTTATCATGTGATAAACCTTATAAATTCCATCTATGATATGAAACATCCCTCAGAAAATTCAATTGGATTATATGATTGTCTTTAGAAATGTCAAGAAGACACTCTCCTACACGTCGAACAAGCAATCAAGGCATGTTGAGAAAAAATCAATGCACGTTAGGTAGTAATGCAGTCCAAGCATGGAATCCTAGGATTCTATGACCTTGTCCACCATTGGTGTATAAGCCTTGATTATAGGAAACATTAGTCTGTAATCCCTGAACAAGGGAAACATAAGTTTGTAAGCCCCATGAAAGTGAAAAGTCAGTGCGTAAGCCCTGATCAAGGGAACTACGAGTACTTTGATTCATGTCATAACTAGGATACGTAGGACGCCTCTCTAAGGAATTATCTTTATATTAACCATCCAAAGGTTTGTCTCAATATATAATCCCCACATCCACAAGCAATGAGACTAATCATTTTTCATCCCTTTTTTCTCACATCGAGCATTACTCACATGAGCTTAGGGTTCTGTAATGATCATATCATATACATCACAAGCCTCTAAAATTATTAGGGAAAATTTCAGTGTGTAAGACTTGATCAATTGAACTATGAGGAATCTGATTCTTATCATAACCAGGATACATAGGATTAATTCTTTAGGTATGATCCCATGATCAAACTGATCCTAAATTGAGTCTAAGACCCACCATGTCTTTAACATTTCAACCATCAAGAACCCAATCATTCCAAAGGGATGATCGATACCTCATCTCCCTGTGGAATGAGAAACAACTCAACTTTGGTGACTTTGATTCTTGTGATAATCAGGATACTTAGTATGCCTTCATAAGGCCCAAGATCTATATTAAAGTACCAAAAGGGTCATCCCAGTTCATAATCCCCACATCCATTTGCAATTAGGTTGGTCACTTTCTATCTATTATTCCCCACACTGAGCATAGCTCACATAGGATTAGGGAATCACAATGAATAACTCATTGGAATTATGAATCTCCACCAGCTAGGGAAATCTCAGAACATAAGACCTGATAAGTGGCATGATATAAACCTCCAAAATATGAGGTATCGAGGCTTTATCTCAAATATCCGACACCCAAGTGCCCACACATATGTCCTCTCTACATGACACTAAACTTCATGGGTTTAATGAACTATATGGGTTTTGATTCCTATAATAACCAAGATATATAGGATGCCTCATAATGGATCATTACCCTCCTCGATATATTAGCTTCCTCCCTATATGGTGGAAAATCCTGAAGTATTTGGTTGTACGACTCCAGTATATAGAGAAACTATACACCACTCGAAAATGGATGAATAACCTCAGATACATACATATGGATTCACTAAAGAGTTACTCTTTCTCAAGCTCATTAACCAGATCCCCTTTCTCTTTTATATAATGAGACTTAACCTATAACTGTTTTATTAGGGTAAATGATCTTGTATCAGGGTTAGGAAGATATTCTTGAATGTGCCTTAAATTTATAAGAGTCTCAGAGTAGGAAACAATTCCCCTCAAAAGGGTATGATGAGTCTAACCTCCCATCCTCTCGACCAATGTGAGTCCATAAGTGTCATTGGGCCTGAAACCCCAAGTGACCACTTTCCTTTGGGAAGTAGGTGTGTACCCAGTTATTGATGAGGTAAATGTTAGGAGTTTTCATTAATAATGAAAATGGTGACTTGATATTACTAATTGTACAAGAGAGAAAACCCCCCACAATCAACCATTAGGTCAAACCAAACCCACCTCAGTAAGGGTTTCCCCATTTTTCTATTTCCTATCAAAGTAGAAATGGTGAACTCGATATGAATATATCAAATAAAAAATGATTAGGTCATTATCCATAGGGCCATTTTGTTTACCTAATATACACAAATAGAAATGATGAATCCAATTCGAATCACTCAAATAAAAAAATGATTTGGTTATTTTACATTCAGACATTTTGTTTTCCCACTATACGCAAACATAAATGATGAACCTGATGTGAATCTATCAAATAAAAAAATGATTAAGTTATTATCTTTCAGGACATTTTGTTTTCCCACTATACATAAACATAAATGGTGAACCCAATATAAATATCTTAAATTAAAATATTATTTGGTTATAATATGTTGGTATATTTTGTTTTTTCACACTATACACAAACAAAAATGGGGAAATCCTGACGCAAGACTCTCAAATGATTGAATGATTGGTCAATCATATGTCATACCACTTTGTTTTATATCCATACACAAACAAAGAAGTAAGACATGAATGATCATACAACTAATCCTCTATAACCAGGGTTCTCATAAAATAATTCCATCCTTGTTTTGAAAAGTCTAAATGAGTAGAATGGACAAATAAGGAATAAATGAACAATTGTGTTAACCATGTATATATGATTGAGGAAATAATTTCATGATATTGCACTAGTCATAAAACTTTTCCTTATTGTATTAATGACTGAAGATACTGCTGTCATCCACAGTGTCTCAATCCAAGATAATTTTTTCTTTATCCAGTAATTACTCTGATAAATCACCTATGACTGAAACCCCCACAGGTCACAAAATGATATCACCTACTCAATAGCATAATGCCAAGTGGAAAACATGATGGTCCAAGAGTACCACCAACATGGTATAATATTGACCTTGGAATATACCCACGAGGGTATCCAATAATTAAAAATGGAAAGTCTGCATCGCCTTAAGAAAAGTTGCACCTAGCCAGTGGTCCTCATTGGCACAACCAACCGATTTGAGAGCTTATCCCCAAAGCACAAAACTTCCACCTTCATTATCTAATAAAGATGTACTAGGAAGAAAAATACAGATCCCTTCCAGTTTGGGTGCCACTGTGAAGGGAAAATTACAATTGTCGTCACTAGCACTATCCCACCGGTACCCACCAGTCACCTATTAAGGGTACCACCTGACACACTGCTACCTATGATGCCCATGCACAACCAAAAAGGAAATATCATCAGGTGAAGAAGGCACTGAATATCTAGGAGAGGGATCATATCCCCACTCCCAATGATGAAGTCCACCAATATATTTCAATAGCAATCAGTAAACTGTCCCATATCCCTGTTCACTCAAAACAAGTTTGTGGTCATATTCCTAAAACATGAATGGAGGAGGTTCATATACCTACCCCCTTGCACAAATTCCATCAGTATATTCCTGTGGAACAAAGAGTAAATAAGTGCTCGTATATCCCTACTTCAATTGGAGACATCTTCCAGTACATAGTGGAGTACAAAAATGTGTAGGCTTATAACTAGAACAACCCTACTCTTTATTACACACTTAAACATGATTTATTACATAAATTTTCACTTAATAAAACTCTGAGGATTGAGAGCTCTAGTGTCTTGGAAAATTAGGAACATTACATGAAAAATTAAGACATAAAACACAACATCTTTATTGAAAACTTCTTTTACATGACCACAACATTCCTTCGTACTTAGCATTGCATGGGATAACTGGAGGACATACAAAAGAAAAGGGTGAGATATATATATTATTAAGAGAGTAAACAAGGAATAACATGAAGAATAAAATAAATTCTCAGAAATAGTAATATTAATGGAGCATAAGAGAAACATTAACATAAAGCCATGATATAACATGATTATCATAACTTGGAAATGTGGAAACAACATACAACATTATATTAGCATGAGCCAAGGATAATTGCACATGGATTATCATGAGTAAAATATAATTTCACTTGAATTATCATAAGTAAACCCTCATTACACATGGACTATCATGATACTAAACATCACCCAATTCATTAGAGTTCTATCAGGGCACACCCTTTATAAACATTTCATTTCATGCATAAGTGTGCCACATGAATCATATAACCTGGAATCAGTCAACATCATAAGTTATTCCATGATTAAGAAATGTTGAGTACATACATGTAAGTACCATTAAATATGTATATGTGCATAATGGTGAATACACTTGATAGAGAAATGCGTATGGTATTCACTAAACAATGATTTTGGATTGGAAAATCACAGTGCAATTTCGGCAGCATAACAACGTGACATAAAAATTCATAAAAATGGTTTATGAGAGAGAAATGGGTATATAAAAATATTTACATAAAATTTATAGTAATAGGGTCATATATAAACATTTATAAATACATTGAATTTGGAAATAGAAGGCGTAACATAATAAATAAACTTGAAGAATGAGGAGAAATGGAATAACTTTTATAGAATTTCGGCATGGTAACAGGTGTACATGGGTGATTAATGAGAGAGAAATAGGTATCTCATCATTAAAACATAAGGAGGGAGGTATGGGTTAGGTGATAAATCATACCCCAACATTTTTAATTGAAAATGAAAGGGTATAACAACATAAAGAAACTTGGAAAAAAATGATAAAGGAAGAAATCCCTTAGTTGAGTGTGTGACTTTAAGAGCTTGAGGAGGTGATTCTTGAGAGCTTGAGGAACCTTGTGAGGATTATAGAGAAAGGAGGGAAGTGTAAGGACGTTCTCCAAGGATTTTTAGTGAAGATAATTGGGATCCTTGGTGGTTTTATATAGAAAATGAGTAGGGGGATTATTTAATATTTTACAAACTTAGGTTTTGGAATCTATATAATTAAATATTCAAAACTACAAACCTTTCCATGGATTTTGCCAATGGTTTTTGCTAAAGGGAATTGTAAAAAATTATTTTATACAGACAAAGGCTGAACTTATTAAAATATCAGGCTTTCTTATGTGTAGGTGAGTCACAATCTCATCGAAATCATTTCAAAATGTTAAAATATTTCATAAGTCTTGGAGGGTTCATTAAGGCATTATAAAATTAATAAAACAAATCTAAAATCACATTATTTTAAATGTAAAACATATATTGTCTGAATATCCATTTTATATTATTTTATTACATCACTATTGGGTCATTATGATATCATAAAACACATTATATATTTATACAGTATTTAATTTTTACCCAAAAATTTGATTGTTTTAGAAAATTATGAAAAATTCACTGTTAGAGATAATTTTGAAATCCTGATTCCAAAAATAATATTCATTTTATCTAAATAGTTTTCTAAATATGTGAATTTTCACTTTTATAAATAAAACCGTCATTTGTTGAAAATTTAATGGTTTTGACAAAAACAGTTTCCAAACCTTAATAAAAGTCACATTTGACTTCCTAAAAATTATATGATAATTATAAATATAAGGCGTAACATAATAAAGAAACTTTAAGAAAGAGGATAAATGGAATAACTGTTACGAAATTTCGGCATGGTAATGGGTGTACATGGGAGGGATTAATGAGAGAGAAATAAATATATCATCATTAAAACATAAGTAGGGAAGTATTGGGGAGGTGAGAAATCGTACCCCAACATTTGTAATTGAAAATAAAAGGGTATAACTATATAAAGAAACTTGGACAAAAATTAGAAAAGAAGAAATCCTTTACTTGAGTGTGTAACTTCAAGAGCTTGAGGAGGGGATTCTTGAGAGCTTGGGGAACCTTAGGAGGATTATAGAGAGAGGAGGTAATATTAGGGACACGCTAAAATAATTTTGAGTGAAGATAGGTGAGATATTGGGTGGGTTTATATAGGAAATGAGAGGGAAATTCTTTAATATTTTAAAAACTTTGGTTTTGGAATCTATAAAATTAAATATTCAAACCCACAAACCTTCACACTGTTTTTGACCATGGTTTTTGTTAAAGGGGAGTGGAAAAAATTATTTTATAAAGGAAAAGGATGAAATTATTAAAATATTAGGCTTTCTTATGTGGAGGTGAGTCACACTCTCAAGGAAATCATTTTGAAATGTTAAAATATTTTATAAGTTTTGGAAGGTCCACTAAGGCATTATAAAATTAATCAAAAAAATCTAAAATCACAATATTTTAAATTTAAAACTTATATTGGCCGAATTTAACTTTTATATTATTTTATTACATCACTATTGGGTCATTATGAAGTCATAAAACATATTATATATTTATAAAATATTTAATTTTTAACCAAAAATTCGATTGTCTTAGAAAATTTTGAAAAATTAACCATTGGATAATTTTGATGTCTTGATTCTAAAAATAATATTTATTTTATCTAAATAATTTTCTAAATATGTGAATTTTCACTCTTAAAAATAAAACCATCATTTATTGAAAATTGACGGGTTTTGACAAAAATAGTTTCCAAACCTTAATAAAAGTTACATTTGACTTTATAAAAACTATATGATCATTTATATTTAATAAAAATTATATAATAATAATATTATATGAAAATATTTTTTATTTCAAAAATTCATTAATTTATAAAATTAATTCTTTAATAAAAAAAATACAATTTCAGTTTTATCGTATGAAAATATATTTCTTATTAAATTAAATACTTAATCATTTATTGAGTAAAAAAACATAAGAAATATAATCACCACATGTAATTAAAATAATTGTTCTTATAACACTATTATAATAAAAATATTAATAATACCTAAGTTTAATATTATAATTTATATAATTATAAAAAGTACTAGTTTACCCAAAAAATCAATTTATCTAATTCATTATATTTTTAAGAAAAACTATTCTCATAAAGGAATTGATGGAATAAGACTTTTATTTATAAAAATGGATTACATAATAAGTAACGAATTATTTATTACATAACCCCTTATAACACCTGCATAAGACCTAAGGGTAAGGTGCAAGATGGTGGTAGACTCTTTTGGCGGCTCGAATAACATTGGCTGTGTGGTAATACCTATTAACTTGAACTTGTATCAAAGATGATTCCATTCAAGATTAAAGTTTTGAAGCTTAGATTGGTCTTGGTCAAGTGTGAAGCCTAGTGATGCTACCTCCTTTCATAGCTCCGATAAATGAGCTTCATACGGTCTGAGTCTACTGGATGAGGCCATCCTCTTCTTTATCTGTGTCAAAAGGATTATTTTTAAAACCCTTAAATTTATATCAGTCATGTGATCACTGTTCAATGGTTATATTATAAATGGTAATGATACTTAATAGTCATTTGAACCCAATAATAATAATAAAAATATTTCATGTGTTTTTTATATCCATAAGACATTTAATTAAATAAAATAAAGGGAATTTTATTCATGAATTTTTGGGTCATTACAACATTACCCCATCAGAAATTTCACCCTCGAATTTGTTTTCCCACACTAAAATAGATCTAGGTAATTCTACCTCATCAATTTCTCTGGTTCCCACATTGATTTTCCAAACTTGTGGTTTCTCCACAATACTTTTACGAGGATAATTATCTTATTTCATAGAAATTTTCCCTACGATCCAAGATATTCACCAGATTCTATTCATAGAATAGGTCATTCTCCAATGATACACCTCCAGATTGAGTAAATGTGATGGGTCAGGTATGTACTTCATCAAGAGTGATACGTGGAATACATCATGTACTTGAGACATGTTTGGTGGGAGTGCTAGTCGATAGGCCACTACTCCAAGGCGATCAATGATCTAGAAAGGGCCAATGTACCTTGGAATAATATTTCCATTATTACCAAATCTCATAAATCTCTTCCACAATGATATTAAGAGGAATTCCATGTCTTCAACATCAAAATCTATGTATCATCAATGGTTGTAAGCATAGCTATTTTTTCGACTCTGAGTAGCTTTAATGTGCTGCCAGATGGTCTAGAATTTCTCCACCATTGCTTCGACCACTTCTGTACCTAGATTTCCAAAATCATCCCAACATGCCGATGTTCTGCACCTATTCCCATAAAGGGATTTATAAGGAGCAATTTGGATTATTGAGTGGAAACTCTTATTTTAAGAGAACTCAAATAGAGGAAGATGTTGGTCCCATACTCCTTTGAAGTCCATTGATCATGCTCTCAACATTTCCTATAGTGTTTGGATAGTTTGATCATATTGGCCATCGGTTTGAGGATGATATGATGTACTTAAGTTCAGCTCAGTATTCAGATCACATTAGAGACTCTTCATGAACATAGAGGTGAATCCGGGATCTTGATCGGATACAATAGATAGTGGTACTCCATGCAACCTTACCACTTCTTTGATGTATATCCATGCCAGTTGATCCAATGAGAAACCCTATTAAATTATAATGAAGCGTGCAGTCTTTGTAAGTAGATCAACAATAACCCAGATAACATTGTTTCCTTTGGATTTCTTCGGATGTCCAGTGACAAAGTCCAGGGTGATGTTTTCCCATTTCCATATTGGTATGGGTAATGGTTTCATAATCCCCTTATATTTCTACCTCTCAACATTCACTTGCTAACATTCCAGACCATTTTATGTATACTCAAAGATCTCCTTTTTCATGTTATCCCACTAATAATGCTCTCAGATATCTCGATACATCTTTGTGTTTCCTGAGTGAATGGAGAAATTTGAACTATGTGCATCATCCAAAAGTTCTTTCTTTAACTCTGGATTTGATGCAACACATAGTCTTGAACAAAATATCATAACTCCTTCTTCATTAACATTGAACTCCAAGGATTTCACTTTTCTGATAGTTTCAAATTTTTTCTGAATTCCCACATCATCCTTTTGATCATCCTTCAACCTTTCCAAAAGTGACGGTTGAGCAATCATTCGTGAAAGGATTGATGATGTTCCCTTCTTTATGATTCTCATGTCCATCTTCATCAAATCTAAAAAGATTGGATCCTTTTCCATTCTTATTAATGAAAGAGTTGCTAGATCCTTTATACTTAGAGCATCTACCACCTTTTTCGCTTTCCTAGGGCGGTAATGGATTGAACAGTCATAGTCTTTTATTAGCTCTCACCATATTCATTGGCGCATATTCAACTCTTTCTATTTGAATATATACTTGTGGCTTTTGTGATCCGTATATATTTCAGACTTCTCCCCAAAGAGTTAATGTAACAAAAATTTTAATGTGAAGATTACTATATCCAACTCCAAATCATGTGTTGGAGGTGAGTCACACTCTCAAGGAAATCATTTTAAAATGTTAAAATATTTTATAAGTCTTGGAGGGTCCACTAAGGCATTATAAAATTAATCAAAAAAATCTAAAATCAAAATATTTTAAAGGTAAAACATATATTGGCTTAATATACCTTTTATATTATTTTATTACATCACTATTGGATCATTATGAAGTCATAAAACACATTACATATTTATACATTATTTAATTTTTACCCAAAAATTCAATTGTCTCAGAAAATTTTGAAAAATTCACTATTGGATAATTTTGATGTCTTGATTCGAAAAATAATATTCATTTTATTTAAATAATTTTCTAAATATGTGAATTTTCACTTTTAAAAATAAAACCATCATTTATTGAAAATTGGCAGGTTTTGACAAAAACAGTTTCCAAACCTTAATAAAATTTAAATTTGACTTTATAAAAACTATAGGATCATTTATATATAATAAAAATTATATAATAATAATATTTTGTTAAAATATTTTTTATTTTAAAAATTCATTAATTTTTAAAAATAAATTGTTTTATAAAAAATACAATTTCAGTTTTATCGTATGAAAATATAATTCTTATTAAACTGAATACTTAATCACTTATAAAGTAAAAAAATAAGGAATATAATCACCAATTATAATTAAAAGGAGTGTTCTTATAACAATATTATAATAACAATACTAATAAGACCTTAGTTTAATATAATAATTTATATATTTATAAAATTTACTAGTTTACCTAAAAAATAAATTTATCTAATTCATTATATTTTTAAGAAAAAATATCCTCATAAAGGAATTGATGGAATAATAATTTTATTTATAGAAAGGGATTACATAATAAGTAACAAATTCCTTATTACATAACCCCTTATAACACCCGCATAAGACCTAAGGGTAACGTGTGAGATGGTGACATACTCTTGTGGAGGATCGAATAACATCGCCCGAGTGGTAATCTCTATAAACTTGAACTTGTATCAACTGTGATTCCGTTCAAGATTAACGTGTTGAAGCTTAGATTGGTCTTGGTCAAGAGTGAAGCCCAGTGATGCTACCTCCTTCCGTAGATCTGAAAAATGAGCTTTATATGGTCTGAGTCTACTGGATGAGGCCATCCTCTTCTATATATGTGTCAAAAGGATTATTTTTAAAACCCTTAAATTTATATCAGTCATGTGATCACTGTTTAGTGGTTATATTATCAATGGTAATGATACTTAATAGTCATTTAAACCCAATAATAATAATAAAAAAGATTTCATGTGTTTTTTTATATCCATAAAAAATTTAATAAAATAAAAGAAAGGGAATTTTATTCATGAATGTTTGGGTCATTACAACATTCCCCCTTCAGAAATTGCACCCTCAAAATTTCATTTTCCCACACTAAAATAGATCTAGGTAACTCTACCTCATCACTTTCTCTAGTTCCCACATTGATTTTCCAAACTTGTGGTTTCTCCACAACACGTTTACGAGGAGCATTATCTTATTTCATAGAACGTTTTTCTTATGATATCAGATCTTCACCAGATTATCTTCATAGAAGAGGTCATTCTCCAATGGTACACCTATAGATTGAGTACATGCGATGGGTCAGGTATATACTTCCTCAAGAGTGATACATGGAATACATCATGTACTTGAGACATGTTTGGTGGGAGTGATAGTAGATATGCCAGTTCTCCAAAGAGATCAAGGATCTAAAAAAAGATGATGTACCTTGAAATAATCTTTCCCTTATTACCAAATCTCATAAGTCTCTTCCACGATGATATGAAGAGGAATACAATTTCTCCAACATCAAACTCTAGGTATTGTTGATGGTTGTCTGCATAGCTCTTTTTTTGAATCTGAGTAGCTTTAATGTGCTGCCGGATGGTCTTGAATTTCTCCATCGTTTCTGCGACCACTTCTGTACCTAGAAGTTTTCACTCCCCCACATCATCCCAACATGCTGGTGTTCTGCACCTCTTCCAGTAAATGGTTTTATAAGGATCCATTTGGATGATTGAGTGGAAAATTTTATTTTAAGATAACTCAACTAGAGGAAGATGTTGATCCCATACTCCTTTTAAGTCCATTGATCATGCTCTCAATATGTCATAAAGTGTTTGGATAGTCTGCTCAGATTGACCATCAGTTTGAGGATGATAAGATGTACTGAAGTTCATATCAGTATTCAAATTGTGTTGGAGACTCTTTCTAAACTTAGAGGTGAATCTTGGATCTTGATCGGATACAATAGATAGTGGTACTCCATCCAGCCTTACCACTTCTATGATGTATATCCGTTCCATATGATCAAATGAGAAAACCTCTCGAATTGAAATAAAGTGTACAATCTTTGTAAGTCGATCCACAAGAACCCAGATAGCATTGTTTTCTTTGGATTTCTTCAGATGTCCAGTGACAAATTCCATGGTGAAGTTTTCCCATTTCCATATTGGTATGGGTAATGGTTTCATCATCCCCTTATACTTCTACCTCTCAACCTTCACTTACTGACATATCAGAAAATTTGATGTATACTCAAAAATCTTTGTGTTTCTTAAGTGAGTGGAGAAATTCGAACTATAAGCATCATCCATAAGTTATTTCTTTAACTCTGTATTTGATGCAACACATAGTCTTGACCAAAATATCACAACTCCTTCTTCATTAACATTGAACTCTGAGGATTTCCCTTTTCTGATAGTTTAAAATTTCTTCTGAATTCCCACATTATCCTTTTGATCATCATTAAACCTTTCCAAAAGTGACAGTTGAGCAATCATTTGTGAAAGGATTAGGGATGTTCCCTTCTTTATGATTCCCTTGTCCATCTTCATCAAATATAAGAAGATTGGATGCTTTTCACTTCTCATCAATGAAAGAGATTCTGGGTCCTTTATACTTAGAGTATCTAATACTTTGTTCTATTTCCTAGGGTGGTAATGGATTGAGCAGTCATTGTATTTTATTAGCTCTAACCATATTCATTGGTGCATATTCAACTCTTTCTATGTGAATAATACTTGAGTCTTTGGTGATCTGTATATATGTTAGACTTCTCCCCAAAGAGGTAATGTAACAAAATTTTTAAAGTAAAGATTACTATATCCATCTCTATATTATGTGTTGGATAGTTTTTATCATGAAATTTTAATTTCCTTGAAGCATAGGAAATGAATTTGTCATTTTGCATCAACACACAGCCCAAACCTTCTTCGAAGTATCATTGAATACAACAAAAAATCCTCCACTTATGGGTAGTGTGAGAATGAGCGCAGTGATAAACCTCATTTTCAACTCCTTAAAGATATCTTCACATTAATCACTCCAAGAAAACTTGACTCCCTTCCGATTTATCTTGGTAATACGGTTTGACACTTGTGAGAAATTTCTCACAAATCATCAATAATATCCAGATAACCCAAGGAAGCTACGGATATCCGTCACAGATGTTGGGCTCGACCATCCCTCAATTGCATTTATCTTGGAGGGATCCATATATATCCCATTTCTTATGATGATATGACCCAAGAATGAGACCTCAATTAACCAGAACTCACACTTTCTATACTTTTTATAGAGCTTCTCCTTTATCAAGGTCACTAGTACAGTGCTTAGATGATCCTCATGATCCTCCTTGGTTTTGGAGTATATTAGAATATCGTCTATAAAGACTATCACAAATTTGTTTGGGTAATATCTAAAGATTATATTCATCATGTCCATGAAGATTTATAGAGATTTAGTGAGTCAAAAATTCATTACCATGAATTCATAGTTCCCGTAACTTGTACGAAAAGCAGTTTTGGGGATATCCTCATTCTTCACCCTTACTTGGTAATATCCAGACCACAGATCCACCTTGGAGAAGTATTGTTATCCACTTAGCTGATCAAACAAGTCATCAATTGGTGAAAGAGGATACTTGTTCTTTATCATGATTTTTTTGAGCTCATTATAATCAATGCAAAGGCACATTGACTCATCCTTCTTATTGATAAAGAGGAATAGTATAGCCCATGATGAAGCACTTAGGTGTATAAAACCTTTATCTAGATTCTCATGTAGTTGTTTATTTATCTCCTCAATCTCCACAAAATCCATTATATACATAGCCTTGGATATTTGTAATGCCCTTGGTATAATATCAATCGAGAATTCAACATCTCTTATAGGTGGAAGTCTGAGAAATTCCTTTGGAAACACTTTAGTAAATTAACTCCCAATAGGCATGTCTTCAAGGATGGTTCCTTCCTTAGACTCAATCATATGATCAAGATACTTTTACTCATAGGAAAATAATATCCATGATTGAGATGATGGTACTAAAGAAGATTAATCCTCCTCCTTGTACTTGTATAGAATTGGGGGTTGATTTTCCATATGGAGAATGATTTCCCTCTCAAGGAAATTTATTTTGGATCTATATAAGGAAAGACAATACATGCTAATAATTACATAAAATTCCACCATAGGAAGTATGATGAGGTTCTCCATGAAGTTAAATACACATATTGTGATAGGGGACGAGTTATATTCATGGTAATCAATAATTTCCCCATTTTTCATTCTCACAGACATATCCACTTCCATGAATTGTGGTGGTGGTGTGATTGTTCTACTAAATTTTAAGGATATGAAAGAATGTGTAGAGCCATAATCAAAAAGTAAATTCTCAATTATTGAATGAATAACTATCATACCTATCACCACATTATTGTTTGTATTTGGTTCTGTGGTAGTGATTGAAAAATCTCTCCCTTACTACCTTGGAGGTTGTTGGCTGCCTCCAAAAATCCTTGTCATAGGGAACTAGTTTGAAATGTTCCATGGTTCATTGTAGTTTTAGGAATGAACAATGTGTTGAGTGTCAAACAGAGCATTCCTCTCAATTGTCTCAACATTTGGTTTTTCTTGTCGGCAATTAATGGCTAGGTGCCCTTCTCTACCACACCTAAAGCACTTCCTCATCCCCTTTAGGCACTTTTTGGGGTGATTCTTTCCACACTTTTGGAAAGTGGGGTGCTAGAATTTTTTAACACCATTGGATTTTTTCCATTAAAACACCAAAATTAAAGTCCACTTTCTACTTATTATCCATATGATACCCCTAAGATTCACTGATATCCATTTAGATATTGAGGGAACAGCGAACAATTTTCTCATAGCTATCGAATCCATGGATCACTTGGGACTTCCGTAGGCAAGGTTTTATCCCACCAAATAGGTGATCAGCCTTGAATTCAAGGGAAATGACAAAGATGGAGGCATATCATGAAAGGATCGTGAAGTTCTCCCCATACGCTCTGATGGATTTGTTGTCTTTTTTCTTGAGGTAATGGAAGCCCCTTTCCATATTAAGTTAGAGGGTGCAAGGAAAATATTTATCGATTTTTTTTCTGGAAATCCTTCCATTCCAATGCCTCGACCTCTTCCTTAGGTTACATATTTTTGATCAATGTCCACCATTAATAAGATTCACCCTACATTCGATAATAATTCTGAAGAACCTTCTCTTGTTCGAAACATTGAAGTATGTATAAGATCTTCTCAATGGATTTGATCCATTGTTTGGAGATTAAGGGACATATGATCCATTAAAAGTAGGAGGCCTTTGTATCATGAAGTTCTCAATTGTGACTTGTTAATTATTTAGGGGGGGGGTTTGAAATTCATCTTGACCCATTTTCTATTCAAAACATGATTTAACTGAGAGAGTATCATGGCAAACTTTGCGATTCCTACTCCCATCAGATTGGGCAACTCATTAGAATAGTCATCACATTGATATTCACATCGATTATTATTTGGAGTCCTCCTATTATTGGCCATTGGCTGGAATAAAGGAAAGTTAGGGGTAACACATAAAGGTTAATCCAATGAAAAAAGGGATAGCTTATAAATTACATTTATTTGATTAATTTATGAATTTAGAGGCTTTAATCTAAGTTATCCATGATCTAATTCCCAACATATATTATTAGAGGAATTGTTTTTATTCCATTAATAATGGTTCATACTAAGATTATGAATTTACCAAACAATATCCCCTGGGAGTGTCAAAAAAAGAGTGCATCAAGGCCCGTTTTTGTGCACCAGTCCCCATCGAGTCTAGCTCAAAGAGGTGTTTTCGGGTTTTACCCCTTGATACATCTGTGCCAGAGCCAACTCAACTTGTTAGTACCCAGAAAGGGTTGTATTTTCTTGATAAACCACTTACCCTATACTCACCAAAATTTAGGGATGTTTTTATTATACTTAGTTATATCCCTAAGGCTTTCACTAGGGGTTTCTTATCCTAATCCCAAAATAACTAAACCTATCCTTTGATACCAACTTAACAACCTTGATATTTATTACACACTTAAACATGATTTATTACATAAAATTTCACTTAATACAACTCTGAGGATAGATAGGTCTAGTGTATTGGGAAATTAATAACAATAAATGACAACTTAAGACATAAAATACAATATCTTTATTAAAAACTTCTTTTACATGACCACAACATTACTTCATACTTAGAATTTCATGGGATGACATGATGACATACATAAGAAAATGGTGAGATATAAATACTAGTAAGGGATTAAAAAATGCAGAACATGAAGAATATAACACATTCTAGGAAATAGGCATATCAATGGAGCACAAGAGAAACATGAACATAAAGACATGATAAAACATGATTATCATAACATGGAAATGTGGAAACAACATACAACATGATATTAGAATGAGAGAAGGATCATTTCACAAGGATTATCTTGAGTAAACCCTAATTTCACATGGAATATCTTGATACTAAACATTACCTAATGCATTTGAGCGCTATCGGGGAACACCCTTTATAAACATTTCATTTCATTCATAATGCATAAGTGTGCCACATGGATCATATAACAAAGAATCATTCAACCACATAAGTTATTACATGATTAATGAATGTGTAATAAATACATGTAAGTACCATTGAATATGTATATGTTCATAAAGGTGAATTCCCTTGATAGAGAAATGGGTATGGTATTCACTACACAATGATTTTGTCTTGGAAAATTGTGGTGCAATTTCAGCAGCATAATGACGTGACCTAAAAATTTATAAAAATGGTTGATGAGAGATAAAGGGGTATCTCATCATATTTACATGGAATTTAAAGTAATGGGCTCATAAATATGTATGTACCAACACATGGAATTTGGAAATAGAAGGCATAACATAATAAAGAAACTTGAAGAAAGAGGAGAAATGGACTAACCCTTACAAAATTTCAGCATGGTATTGTGTGTACATAGGAGAGATTAATGAGAGAGAAAGAGGTATCTCATCATTAAAAAATAAGGAGGGAAGTATGTGGTAGGTGAAAAATCATACCTCAACATTTTTAATTGAATATAAAAATGTATAACAACATAAAGAAACTTGGACAAAAATGAGAAAGGAAAAAATCCCTTACTTGAGTTTGTGAATTCAAGAGCTTGAGGAAGGGATTTTTGATATCTTGGGGTTAATTGGTAGGATTACAGAGAGATAAGGGTAGATTAGGGACGTGATCCAAAAATTTTGAGTGAATAGAAGTGGGATATTGGGTGGGTTTATATAGGAAATGAGAGGGGAATTATTTAATATTTTACAAACTTAGGTTTTGGAATCTATATAATTAAATATTCAAAACCAAAAACATTCCCTTGTTTTTGCCCATTTTTTTTCCAAATGGAATTGGAAAACATTATTTTATAAATCCAAAGGACGAAATTAGTAAAATATTAGGCTTTATTATGTGGAGGTGAGTCACACTCTCAAGGAAATCATTTTAAAATGTTAAAATATTTTATATGTCTTGGAGGGTCCACTAAGGCATTATAAAATTAATCAAAAAAATATAAAATCACTTCATTTCAAAGGTAAAACATACATTGTATGAATATACATTTTATATTATTTTATTACATCACTATTGGGTCATTATGGTGTCATAAAACACATTATATATTTATACGGTATTTAATTTTTATCCAAAAATTTGATTTTCTTAGAAAATTATGAAAAATTCAATGTTGGATAATTTAGACATTATGATTACAAAAATAATATTCATTTTTTCTTAATAATTTTATAAACATGTTAATTTTTAATTTTAAAATGAAAACCGCCATTTATTGAAAATTGATGGGTTTTGACAAAAACAGTTTCCAAACCTTAATAAAAGTCACATTTGACTTCATGAAAATTATATGATCATTTACATTTAATAAAAATTATATAATAATAATATTTTATTAAAATATTATTTATTCAAAAAATTATTTAATTCATCAAAATAGATTCTTTATTTAAAAATACAATTTCAGTTTTATCGTATGAAAATATAATTCTTATTGAACTTAATACTTAATCATTTATAGAGTAAAAAAATAAGGAATATAATCACCACTTATAATGAAAAGTAGAGTTCTTATAACACTATTATAATAATAATATTAATAAAACCTCAGTGTAATATAATAATTTATATATTTCTAAAAAGTACCATTTTAACTGAAAAATCAATTTATCTAATTCATTATATTTTTAAGAAAAACTATTCTCATAAAGGAATTGATGAAATAAGACCTTTATTTATAAAAAGTTATTACACAATAATTAACTAATACCTTATTACATAACCCTTTATAAAACCCACATAAGACCTAAGGGTAAGGTGTGTGATGGTGAAAAACTCTTGGGGCGACTCAAATAACATCCCCCAAGAGGTAATCACTATTAACTTGAACTTCTCTCACAGGTGATTCCATTTAAGCTTAATGTGTTGAATCTCAGCTTGGGATTGGTCAAGATCAATTCCTTGTGATGCTACCTCCTTTCTGAGCTCTAAAAAATGAGATTCGTATGGCCCGACAACTGGATGAGGCCATCCTCTCCTTTTTCTGTATTGAAAAAATTATTTTTAAAACCCTTAAATTTATATCAGTCATGTGATCAATGTTCAATGGATATATTATCAACAACAATGATAATTAAAGGTCATTTAAACCCAATAATAATAATAATAATAGTGCATTTTTTTCTATATTCATAGGACATTTAATTAAATAAAATAAATGGAATTGTATTCATGAATGTTTTGGTCATTACAACATTCCACCCTTTAGAAATTTCACCCTCAAAATTTTATTTTCCAACACTAAAAAGATGTGGGTAACTCTACCTCATCACTTTCTCTAGTTCCCACGTTGCTTATTCAAACATGTGGTTTTCTACAAAACTTTGACAAGGGGAATTGTCTTATTTCGTAGATCTTTTTCCATAAGATCTAAGATATTCACCAGATTCTATTCATAGGAGAGGTCATTCTCCAATGGTACCAAATCTATATTGAGTACATGTGATGATTCAGGTATGTACTTCTTCAAGAGTTATACATGGGATACATCATGTACTTGAGACAGGTTTGGTGGGAGTGCTAGTAGAGAGGCCACTACTCAAATGGGATCAAAGATATCAAAAGGGCTGATGTACCTTGGAATAAGCTTTCCATTCTTCCCAAATCTTATAACTCTCTTCCATGATGATATTTAGAGGAATACCATGTCTCCAAAATCAAACTCTTGGTATCAATGATGATTGTCAGTATAGCTCTTTTTTTGACTCTGAGCAGCTTTAACATGCTGCTAGATGGTTATGACTTTATCCACCATTTCTTCGACCATTTCTAGACCTAGAAGTTTTTATCCCCAAATTCATCCCAACATGCCATTGTTCTACACCTCTTCCCATAAAGGGATTCATAAAAAGTCATTTGGATGCTTGAGTGGAAAACATTATTGTAAGATAACTCAACCAGAGGAAGATGTTGATCCCATCCTCCTTTGAATTCCATTGAGCATGCTCTCAGCATGTCCTCAAGTGTTTGGATAGTCTTCTCATATTGACCATCAGTTTGAGGATGATAAGATATACTGAAGTTCAGATCAGTATTCATATCGTGTTGGAGACTCTTCCAGAACTTATAGGTGAATCTTGGATCTCAATCGGATATAATAGTTAGTGGTTATCCATGCATCCTTACCACTTCTATGATGTATATTCATGCCAGTTGATCCAATGAGAAATCCTTCTAAATTGAAATGAAGTGTGCAATCTTTGTAAGACGATCCACAACAACCCATATAACATTGTTTCCTTTGGATGTCTTTAGATGTCTGGTGACAAAGTCCATGGTGATGTTTTACCATTTCCATGTTGGTATGAGTAATGGTTTCATCATCCCATTAGACTTATGCCTCTCATCCTTCACTGCATACAACTCTATATCATGTGTTGGATAGTTTTTCTCATGAACATTCAATTTACTTGAAGCATAGGCAATGTATTTGTCATGTTGAATAAATACACAGCCCAGGTCCTTCTTCTATGCATCACCAAATACCACAAAACGTTCTCCACTTGTGGGTAGTGTGAGACCAAGCATAGATATAAGCCTCCTTTTCAACTCCTTGAATCTATCTTTTCATTCATCACTCTAAGAAAACTTGACTCGCTTCCGAGTTAGCTTGGTAAGAGGGTTTGACAATCATGATAAAGTTCTCACAAATCGTCAATAATATCCAGCTAACCCCAGGAAGCTATGGATATCCATCATAGATGTTGGACTCAACCATCCCCCAATTAAATTTGTCTTAGAGGAATCCAAATATATCACATTGCTTGTGATGATATGACCCAAGAATGAGACCCCCTTCAACTAAAACTCACACTTTATTTACTTCTCATAGAGATTCTCCTTTTGCAAGGTCTCTAGTATAGTTATTAGATGCTTCTCATTCTCCTCCTTGGTTTTGGAGTATATTAGAATATCGTCTATAAATACTACCACAAATTTATCTAGGTAATTTCTAAAGACTCTATTCATCAATTACATGAAGATTTTTAGAGCATTAGTGAGTCCAAAAGGCATTACTGTGAATTCATAGTGCTCGTACCTTGTACGAAAAGTAGTCTTGGGTATATCCTCCTTCTTCACCCTTACTTGGTAATATCCCAACCATATATCCACCTTGGAGAAGTATTGTGCTCCATGTAGCTAATCAAACAAGTCATCAATTTATGGAAGAGGATGTTGGAGTTGGTGGTCTAGAACCAACTACTTTGTACTTTATTCATTAAATAAAAGCCTTATCACATCTTGATTTTTCTTCTGCGTGACATGTCATGTGATAATGTCCTAAGAACAGCTGTTGAATTAAAGGGTCATAGCGGATCCCTGCTATGATGAGAACCCGGAAGTGCCATAACACTGTTCTTGAATGTATGTTCTATGGCCAGATGATATTATTTGAGGGACACAAATAATACAGGTCATTAGGGGTGAGGACTCATAAAACTTTGAGGCACTTTCTCATGGTGCGCGCCCTTGGTAATATCCAGGAGGATATTATGAGAACGAGACCCGCCAGTAGGAAATCCACATTTCATAGTGTCATTGGATGTTCCTATCTATGGACGTGTGTATTGATCCTTAGACTTTAAGATTATTATTAATGGGTATTACAACTCATTCACTTAGATGTATTGATGAAAACTGTGACGACACACTGTTCGCAGCGAGGTAGGATACGTTGGGTGCGTCACGAGTAATACCACATTAATAGATAATGTGAGAAAGGATTTGTCCCTCCCATTCCATAGCGGAAGTAGATATCTCAGGCCCATTTATGAAATTGATATAGCCTAAATAAATCCATGGCCATGGTAAGGTATGGGCAAGTTCAATTCCAGGAAGTCAAAGAAAGAATAATCAAGCACATGGGTTGATGGCACTAGCATGCAACCCACTTGATTGGAGATATCGAGACAAAGGGATTATATTACACGGTAAGCGTTCGTAGGAGGTAACACGTCATTGCGGCGTTAACTTCTTTCTCTATGGGTTCCTTGGCGTGTTGCTAGACGCTAACCTTGGACTTTAGGCAGGCTCAGCCTAATGCCACTGAGAAAGAGGCCTAGAGGGTCACACACTAAGTGTGTCCATGTATCTCAGTTAAATATTAATTTAACAAGTTAAATAAATATTATTCCCGACTGTGGTTTAATAATTATTTAAGGATGTATGATCGCATTTATTTTGACACTAGTTATTCAAGAGAATATATTGTGGACGAAATAATATATTTATTAGTGAGTAATGCAGTTAAATTTATTTAAGAAATAAATAGTCATTACTCAAGGTCTAATAAATGTGGTGGAGAAAATGGAAAATAAAAGTACACGCCGTGTATTAGATTATTACACGCCATGTAGTTTTTCCAGTTGGGATTTTGAGGATTTAATATTGTTTTATTAAATGATATTTATTATAATCAGCGTGGGCGCATGTCAAGGAATTAATAATTCGACATGGGGGGGTTTTCAATAAGAGTTAATGAAATAAATAAAACGCGTAACACGATTATTTATTGTCATAACTCTATTGATCTCAAACATGATTATAAATATCCTCACAAACCCAAAATTTTGGAGAGACATTGTTGTGCACAACGGATTTGGAAATACTCTCAAGCCAAGAGAGAATTCCCTTTCCACCAAGAACGCCCTCAAGTTACGAGAGCAAGATCCTCCACCGGATCAAGGCGGTCGAAGGCGGACATCGCAAGCGAAGGTTCTTCCGCGCTAGCACCCAGAGATCTCTTCGGCGACGTCCGGAGATACGTGACACACATGTGGATCACCGCTAGAGGAATACTACACTTGGATTCTATGACCCAATGACGGATCACCGAATCGTGACCGGACACATCAACGAAGAAAGAATTCCAACGAGGTAATTCTTATGCATTAATTAAATTAATTATAATCAACATATGATGATCCTCCTCAAGGGTTACAGGACTCATCTTTTCTTTTCATTCTTCGTTCTATTCCGAAGATTCGGCGTTTTATATCGTGATAGGTCTCGGATTGAACATTGTTTAACAAAAAATTAAGTTTGGAAAACCAACCAACGCGCTTCCGCTGCGCCCGGAACCTACAAGTGGTATCAGAGGGGTCATATCGTTGGTTATAATTATTTAGTTTTTCGTTGGTGATTTACGCATTTAATAATTTAGTTATTTCAATTCATGTTTAATCGTTCTGGAAATCTGAATCTCAAGATCTGTTCCTCCTCCCTTGTTTCTCGTTCACCTCACAGAAACGGTTTTTTTTCTTTTAATTTTGATTAAAATAAAATAGAGGAACTCATCCGGAGGAGCCAAACGTTTCTGTCCATATAACACCAGAATACACGGCGTGTATTCGGAAGTACACGCCATGTAGTCTAGGTTCAATGCATTGACTGATCCACCAAATCAGGCCGTGTATTGGATTCTTTCTAAGAATTTAAGACACCATGTGTTGACCAGAAACAGGTGGCACACGGTTTCCGGAATACACGCCGTGTGGTCCAATGAATACGGCGTGTAGTCCCTTCAGGTTAGGGTTGGGTCATGTACTCCGTACACGGCCTGCCGGGCTGGAAACCGTGTAACGCGGAAACTACACGGCGTGTGTCCCACTGTACACACTGTGTACTCCAAAAATTTCCGAAGTACATTAACACGCCTTATCCCCGGGCATGTACTTCGGATGGACGGTGAAGAAAAAGTACACGCCGTGTAGTTGGAACTACATGCCGTGTACTCACCCAAATTACGCAGATTTATTAAAATTTATTATTATGTTATACAAACCCTTGAGACGTGTACCATGGTGCAGGCATAAAGCTGAGGCACAACACGTGATAGGTGTTTTATATATATATGTTTAATTTAACATCTGTATAATAAATGGGAATTCACCGAGTTTCCTCCAAGGTACAAGTTACGTACAAGGATAATTTTAAATGAATTTATTTGTTTAAAATTATGATGGATGCGAATCTCAAGGAAATTCAGAAAAAGGGATTTATGATAAAAGGATTGATTAATTAAAGATAATTAATTGATTCGAGTGTGATTTATCTTAAACAAGAACGATTAAATAATTGAATGCTAGTTTTATTTATGCGTAAATATCGTTTCATGTATGGATGATCATGAGCTAGACCAAGACCTTTGTATGTGAATGATTTCTTTTAATTTATTTATTTCAATTAAATTTGTTGGCCTGCGAGCCATCTCCTCATTAATATGTAGGGCCTGCGCGCCCAAGGATTCTTTTATGTAAAAAACCCCATTTTTACCCCTCACCTGCGTGTGAGATAAATTCCTATGTAATGGATGGAGCTCCCAAGCTAGTGGAGGCGGCTCAATTCAGGAGCCAAGGTGAAACCAATCCAAGGAGATACAAAGGTGGACAGGTGTCAAGCTGTAAACACGAACCCGAAAGGTTCAAGGTGTTTCTCCCCTAGGTCTTGGGTTAGTTTATCAACCGCTAGATAAACTAACCAATAGAAAAGCTCATGATCATACCATTTATTTTATTTCTGTCAATTTCATGGTTTATTTATTGTGGGTGTGTTTTCACGATCACACAATTAATGAATTAAACGATCATGCAAGATGGAACTAAAATAAAACTGTCTTATATGTAAATATTATCTTAGACATGGTTAATCACTTAGTTATATCCCACTTAATATTAACAAGCATGTAATCAAAGATAATAAAATGGCAATTTACGTATAAGGATAAAATCCCTCAAAATAAATATTAAGTCGGCATAGCCTTCCATAATCTTGGTTAGAATCGAACCATAGTTCAAAGTGCTTGACCAACCCTAGTTGGGGTGCTTTCAATTATCGGGGAATTATAATTTTAGGTTTTGGGTTGACTTGACTTGGTTCGCATCAAGGGTTGACTGCCACAGCAGGAATTGGTGTGACCAAGAGGCAAAGATTGAGGAAATCCAAAAAGGATTTCAGGATTGGGTAGTCCACTCAGCGGATCAAGGAACTGCGAGTTAATGTAGTTGGCATTTGGAATGCCTACCTAAAACCCTTCAAGTTGCTTAACCAACCCTAGTTGGGGTAATGCGAAGGGCAATATGGATCCTTGCCACTAGAATATTCACGCGATAGAATATTCCGAAGTCAATGGTGAGGGCTATTGGATTTCGATAAAATAGTGGGAGAATAATAAGTATTAATTTATTTATTTGTCTCAAATTTTGTAATAAAGTACTAAATCTTTGCTCATCTTAATTTGTAGAAACGGCAAGAAAATGACTTCAAACATATCATTGCACACCATACTCGAAAAAGAAAACCTTCTCACCGGCACCAATTTCCAAGAGTGTCAGAGGCGTTTACGCGTCGTCCTTCGCCACGAAAGGAAATTATATGTGCTGGAAGAGCCTATTCCAGTTGCACCTGGGAAAGAGGCTAGTGATGAGGAATTATCTCTCTACATGAAACACATGGATGATGCCACAGATGTCCAGTGTTTCATGCTATCAGCCATGTCTAATGAGCTCTTGAAGCAACATGAAAACATGGACGCGTATAGAATGATGTCTCACCTTAAAGATCTCTACCAAGAGAAGGCGAGACAGGAGAGGTATGAGATCTCCAATGCTTTGTTTACCACGAAGCTTGGAGAGTCTGCACCGGCTGGGCCTCATGTAGTCAAGCTTATTGGCTACATTGAATGCCTGTACATCTTAGGGATTAAATTCCCGGATGAGTTGCGTATAGATCTCATCCTATCATCACTACCCAAGACCTTCTCTAGCTTCATTGTCAAATATAACATGAGTGGCAATGAGAAGAGTCTATCAGAGCTTCTGACCTTGATTCAACAGGTAGATAAGGACATGGGGCGTGAAAAACCCGCGGTCCTTATAGTGAACAAGAAAAGGAAGGACAAGGAAAAGGGGCCAAAGACTTATAAACGGTCTGAATCCCCCGAGCACCGTCCCTCCAAGAAAGGGAAGATCCAGAGGCAGGGCAAGGAACGGGAGGCAGTGTGTTTTGCATGTGTCAAGCAGGGCTACTGGAAGAGGAACTGCACCCAGAAGCGTGGGGATTCTAAAGGTGCGTTTGTTATCGAGTGAAATATTTCTATTTCTACACATTGGGTATTAGATACAGCTTGTGGGGATCACATCTGTATTCAAATGCAGGAACCAAGTATATTTAGAAAGATCGCCAGAGGAGAGGTGGATCTTCGAGCTGCCAATGGCGCAAGGCTGGCTGCGTTGGCTATTGGTGACTATCACCTCTCATTGCCAACTGGCATGATTTTGGTTTTACAAAACTGTTATTTTGTGCCTAGTGTTACCAAGAACATAATTTCTGTATCTTGTGTGGATATGAATGGATTTATTTTCAAGTTTGGAAATAAGGGTTGTCTCTTTTATAAGAACAATGTATGTTATGGTATGGAACATTTGAATAATGGTTTGTATGTATTAAATTACGAAAACCAAGTGTTGGCTATCGATAACGAAACAAACTCACATGACTCATACATCACCCAGTTATGGAATCATTGCCTTGGTCATGTGAACGAGAAGCGCTTGACAAAGCTCTGCAAAGATGGCTATTTAGAATCTACTGAGCTAAAACCACTTGATAGATTTCATGCTTGTTTACAAGGAAAAATGACCAAGCCGCCTTTTGGTGGACAAGGTGAAAGGGCCACATAGCTTCTAGGATTGGTACACATAGATGTGTGTGGACCATTTCCAGTAGAAGCTAGAGGTGGATATTATTACTTTATTACTTTTACTGATGATTTGAGTAGATATGGCTATGTCTACTTAATGAGGTATAAGTCAGAGTCCTTAGAGAAATTTAAGGAATTCAAGAATGAAGTAGAGAATCAACTTGGTAAGAAGATAAAGAAGCTTCGATCAGATCGAGGTGGAGAATATATGAACCAAGAGTTCATCGATCTTCTACGGGAGTCTGGGATTCTATCTCAGCTCACTCCTCCTTATACATCATAGTGGAATGGTGTTAGTGAAAGGAGGAACCGCACCTTGTTGTACATGGTGAGGTCGATGATGAGTCATGCGGATATTCCATTATCCTTTTGGGGATATGCATTACAAACTGCAGCATACACATTAAACCAAGTACCAATTGAGGCAGAAAATGGAATTACATCCGAGTTATGGAATGGAAGGAAACCCACTTTGTCGCACACACGTGTATGGGGATGCGAGGTGTTTGTTAAGGCCTTCTCAGGAAACAAACTAGCACCCTGGGGCACGAAGTGTATCTTTATAGGATATCCCAAGAAAACGAAAGGATATTACCTATATAACCCCCAAGACAAGAAAGTGACTGTCTCCAGACAAGCCGTCTTTCTTGAGAGGGAGCACATCCTCAAGAAGGATAGTGGGAGCAAGATTGACTTTGACGAAGTTGATGCTCAAGATACACAAGAGTTGGTACAGGAACAAGTTCCATAGGTCCCCGTAGAAGAGGTTCTAGAAACACAAGTACTGCATAGAAGCTCAAGAGAGGTAAGGGAACCAGAGAGATTTGGTTTCCTAGTCACCGAGGATGGTGAATCATTATTGTTGGACAATGATGAACCTCTCTCCTACAAGAAAGCACTAGAAAGCTCAGAAGCTGCAAGATGACTAGAAGCTATGAATTCTGAGATGGATTCCATGTATCAGAACCAAGTTTGGGTTCTAGTCGATGAGCCAGTTGATGTAAAGCCTGTTGGATGCAAATGGGTATTCAAAAGAAAGCTGGACATGGAAGGTCAAGTTAGCACCTATAAAGCAAGGCTAGTGGCTAAAGGATTCAGACAGCGTCAAGTAATTGACTATGATGAAACCTTCTCTCCAGTTTCCATGTTTAAATCCATAAGAATCATACTTTCCATAGCAGCTTACCATGACTACGAGATTTGGAAGATGGATGTCAAAACTGCATTCCTTAACGGGAACCTTCAGGAAGATGTCTATATGACACAACCAGAAGGGTTTCTGACACCAGGTGAAGCCAAACGGGTTTGCAAGTTGCAGAAATCCATTTATGGATTGAAGCAAGCATCCAGGTCATGGAACATTCGATTTGATGAAGCCATAAACGAATTTGGTTTCATTAAGAACGAATGTGAGCCATGTGTTTATAAGCGGTTTAATGGGAATGCGGTCGACATCCTAGTGGTATATGTTGATGACATATTGCTTATTGGAACGACGTACCAGCCTTACAGTCAGTTAAGGACTGGTTGAACAAGTGTTTCTCCATGAAGGACTTAGGAGAAACAGCCTACATTCTAGGGATCAAGATCATTCGTGATAGATCCAAGAGGCTGCTTGGACTAAGTCAGGGTACATACATTGACCAGATACTAAAGAGATTTAGTATGGAAAAATCCAAGAGGGGATTGGTTCCAGTGTCACATGGCTTACATCTTTCTAAGAAAATGTGTCCCCAGACACAAAAAGAGAAAGATAGGATGAGCAAGATCCCATACGCTTCGGCTATAGGATCTATCATGTATGCCATATTATGTACCAGGCTTGATGTTGCCTATGCACTGAGCATGGTAGGCAGATATCAAGCAGATCCAGGAGAACAAGATTGGACTGCTGTTAAGACTATCCTTAAGTATTTGAGAAGAACTAAGGATATCTTCCTGGTGTATGGAGGAGACGAGGAGCTTGTCATCAGAGGGTATGCTAATGCTGGTTTTCAAACAGATCAGAATGATCTAAAGTTGCAATCTGGATATGTTTTCTGTCTCAATGGAGGATCTGTGAGCTGGAAGAGTTCAAAGCATCCAGTTGTCGCCGATTCTACAGCGGAGTCCGAGTATATAGCGGCTTCTGATGTATCCAAAGAAGCCATTTGGATTCGGAACTTTGTCCAGGAGCTTGATGTGATGCCTAGCAGTAAAGATCCCATTACATTGTATTATGATAATACTGCAGCGGTGGCTCTTGAAAAAGAACCAAGGCCACATCAATGGACAAAGCACATACTCCGGAAGTATCACCTCTTGAGGTATTTCTATCAAAGGGGTGAAGTTGTAGTGAGCAGAGTGTCCACGGAAGAGAACGTGGCGGACCCCATGACTAAAGGCCTATCTCAGCAGAAGCATGAATATCATGTGAGATCTAGCGGGTTAAAGGTTGTTAGCAGTTGGCTCTAGTCCAAGTGGGAGTCTGTTGGAGTTGGTGGTCTAGAACCAACTACTTTGTAATTTATTCATTAAATAAAAGCCTTATCACATCTTGATTTTTCTTCTGCGTGACATGTCATGTGATAATGTCCTAAGAACAGCTGTTGCATTAAAGGGTCTTAGCGGATCCCTGCTATGATGAGAACCCGGAAGTGCCATAACACTGTTCTTGAATGTATATTCTATGGCCGGATGATATTATTTGAGGGACACAAATAATACAGGTCATTAGGGGTGAGGACTCATAAAACATTGAGGCACCTTCTCATGGTGTGCGCCCTTGGTAATATACAGGAAGATATTATGAGAACGAGACCCACCAGTAGGAAATCCACATTTCATAGTGTCATTGGATGTTCCTATCTACAGACGTGTGTATTGATCCTTAGACTTTAAGATTATTATTAATGGGTATTACAACTCGCGCACTTAGATGTATTGATGAAAACTGTGACGACACACTGTTCGCAGTGAGGTAGGATACGTTGGGTGCATCACGAGTAATACCGCATTAATAGATAATGCGAGAAAGGATTTGTCCCTTCCGTTCCATAACAGAAGTAGATATCTCAGTCCCTTTGATGAAATTGATATAGCCTAAATAAATCCATGGCCATGGTAAGGTATGGGCAAGTTCAATTCCGGGAAGTCAAAGAAATAATAATCAAGCACATGGGTTGATGGCACTAGCATGCAACCCGCTTGATTGGAGATATCGAGACAAATGTATTATATTACACGGTAAGCGTTCGTAGGAGGTAACACGTCATTGCGGCGTTAACTTCTTTCTCTATGGGTGCCTTGGTGTGTTGCTAGACGCTAACCTTGGACTTTAGGCAGGCTCAGCCTATTGCCACTGAGAAAGAGGACTAGAGGGTCACACACTAAGTGTGTCCATGTATCTCAGTTAAATATTAATTTAACAAGTTAAATAAATATTATTCACGACTGTGGTTTAATAATTATTTAAGGATGTATGATCACATTTATTTTGACACTAGTTATTCGAGAGAATATATTTTAGACGAAATAATATATTTATTAGCGAGTAATGCAGTTAAATTTATTTAAGTAATAAATAGTCATTACTCAAGGTCTAATAAATGTGGTGGAGAAAAATGGAAAATAAAAGTACACGCCGTGTATTAGATTATTACACGCCATGTAGTTTTTCCAGTTGGGATTTTGAGGATTTAATATTGTTTTATTAAATGATATTTATTATAATCAGCGTGGGCGCATGTCAAGGAATTAATAATTCGACATGGGGGGGGGGGTTTTCAATAAGAGTTAATGAAATAAATAAAACGCGTAACGCGTTTATTTATTGTCATAACTCTATTGATCTCAAACATGATTATAAATATCCTCACAACCCCAACATTTTGGAGAGCCATTGTTGTGCACAACGGATTTGGAAATACTCTCAAGCCAAGAGAGAATTCCCTTTCCACCAAGAACGCCCTCATGTTACGAGAGCAAGATCCTCCACCGGATCAAGGCGGTCGAAGGCGGACATCGCAAGCGAAGGTTCTTCCGCGCTAGCACCCGGAGATCTCTTCGGCGACATCCGGAGATACGTGACACACGTGTGGATCACCGCTAGAGGAATCATACACTTGGATTCTACGACGCAACGACGGATCACCGAATCGTGACCGGACACATCAACGAAGAAAGAATTCCATCGAGGTAATTCTTATGCATTAATTAAATTAATTATAATCAACATATGATGATCATCCTCAAGGGTTCCAGGACTCATCTTTTCTTTTCGTTCTTCGTTCTATTCCGAAGATTCGACATTTTATATCATGACGGATCTCGGATTGAACATTGTTTAACGAAAAATTAAGTTGGGCAAACCCACCAACGCACTTCTACTGCACCCGGAACCTACAAGTGGTATCAGAGGGGTCATATCGTTGGTTATAATTATTTAGTTTTTCGTTGGTGATTTATGCATTTAATAATTTAGTTATTTCAATTCATGTTTAATCGTTCTGGAAATCTGAATCTCGAGATCTGTTCCTCCTCCCTCGTTTCTCATTCACCTCACAGAAACGGTTTTTTTCTTTTAATTTTGATTAAAATAAAATAGAGGAACTCATCCGGAGGAGCCAAACGTTTCTGGCCATATAACACCAGAATACACGGCGTGTATTCAGAAGTACACGCCATGTAGTCTAGGTTCAATGCATTGACTGACCCACCAAATCAGGCCGTGTATTGGATTCTTTCTAAGAATTTATGACACCGTGTGTTGACCAGAAACAGGTGGCACACGGTTTCCGGAATACACGCTGTGTGGTCCAATGAACACGGCGTGTAGTCCCTTCAGGTTAGGGTTGGGTCATGTACTCCGTACACGGCCTGCCGGGCTGGAAACCGTGTAATGCAGAAACTACACGGCGTGTGTCCCACTGTACACACCGTGTACTCCGAAAATTTCCGAAGTACATTAACACGCCTTATCCCCGGGCGTGTACTTCGGATGGACGGTGAAGAAAAAGTACATGCCGTGTAGTTGGAACTACACGCCGTGTACTCACCCAAATTACGCAGATTTATTAAAATTTATTATTATATTATACAAACCCTTGAAACGTGTACCATGGTGCAGGCGTAAAGCTGAGGCACAACACGTGATAGGTGTTATATATATATATGTTTAATTTAACATCTGCGTAATAAATGGGAATTCACCGGGTTGCCTCCAAGGTACAAGTTACGTACAAGGATAATTTTAAATTAATTTATTTGTTTAAAATTATGATGGATGAGAATCTCAAAGAAAATTCAGAAAAAGGGATTTAAGATAAAATGATTGATTAATTAAAGATAATTAATTGATTCGAGTGTGATTTATCTTAAACAAGAACGATTAAAGAATTAAATGCTTGTTTTATTTATGCGTAAATATCGTTGCATGTATGGATGATCATGAGCTAGACCAAGACCTTTGTATGTGAATGGTTTCTTTTAATTTATTTATTTAAATTAAATTTGTTGGCCTGCGAGCCATCTCCTCATTAATATGTAGGGCCTGCGTGCCCAAGGATTCTTTTATGTAAAAAAACCCTTTTTTACCCCTCACCTACGTGTGAGATAAATGCATATGTAATGGATGGAGCTCCCAAGCTAGTGGAGGCGGCTCAATTCAGGAGCCAAGGTGAAACCAATCCAAGGAGATACAAAGGTGGATAGGTGGAAAGCTGTAAACACGAACCTGAAAGGTTCAAGGTGTTTCTCCCCTAGGTCTTGGGTTAGTTTATCAACTGCTATATAAACTAACCAATAGAAAAGCTCATGATCATACCATTTATTTTATTTCTGTCAATTGCATGGTTTATTTATTGTGGGTGTGTTGTCACGATCACACAATTAATGAATTAAACGAGCATGCAAGATGGAACTAAAATAAAGCTGGCTTATACGTAAATATTATCTTAGACATGGTTAATCACTTAAGTATATCCCACTTAATATTAACAAGCATGTAATCAAAGATAATAAAATGGAAATTTACGTATAAGGATAAAATCCCTCAAAATAAATATTAAGTCGGCATAGCCTTCCATAATCTTGGTTAGAATCGATCCATAGTTCAAAGTGCTTGACCAACCCTAGTTGGGGTGATTTCAATTATCGGGGAATTATAATTCAAGTTTTTGGTTTGACTTGACTTGGTTCGCATCAAGGGTTGACTGCCACAGCAGGAATTGGTGTGACCAAGAGGCAAAGGTTGAGGAAATCCAAAAAGGATTTTAGGATTGGGGAGTCCACTCAGCGGATCAAGGAACTGCGAGTTAATGCAGTTGGCATTTGGAATGCCTACCTAAAACCCTTGAAGTTGCTTGACCAACCCTAGTTGGGGTAATGCGAAGGGCAATATGGATCCTTTCCACTAGAATATTCACGCAATAGAATATTCCGAAGTCAATGGTGAGGGCTATTGGATTTCGATAAAATAGTGGGAGACTAATAAGTATTAATTTTTTTATTTGTCTCAAATTTTGTAATAAAGTACTAAATCTATACTTATCTTAATTTGTAGAAACGGCAAGAAAATGACTTCAAACATATCATTGCACACCATAATATAAAAAGAAAACCTTCTCACCGGCACCAATTTCCAAGAGTGGCAGAGGCGTTTACGCGTCGTCCTTCGCCACGAAAGGAAATTATATGTGCTGGAAGAGCCTATTCCAGTTGAGCCTCGGAAAGAGGCTAGTGATGAGGAATTATCTATCTACATGAAACACATGGATGATGCCACATATGTCCAGTGTTTCATGCTATCGGCCATGTCTAATGAGCTCTGGAAGCAACATGAAAACATGGACGCGTATAGAATGATGTCTCACCTTAAAGATCTCTACCAAGAGAAGGTGAGACATGAGAGGTATGAGATCTCCAATGCTTTGTTTACCACGAAGATTGGAGAGTCTGTGCTAGCTGGGTCTCATGTAGTCAAGCGTATTGGCTACATTGAAGGCATGGACATCTTAGGGATTAAATTCCCGGATGAGTTGCGTACAGATCTCATCCTATCATCACTGCCCAAGACCTTCTCTAGCTTCATTGTCAACTATAACATGAGTGGCAATGAGAAGAGTCTATCGGAGCTTCTGACCTTGATTCGCCAGGTAGATAAGGACATGGGGCGTGACAAACCCGCGGTCCTTACAGTGAACAAGCAAAGGAAGGACAAGACAAAGGGGCCAAAGACTTATAAACGGTCTAAAGCCCCCGAGCACCGTCCCTCCAAGAAGGGGAAGATCCAGAGGCAGGGCAAGGAATGGGAGGCAGTGTGTTTTGCATGTGGCAAGCAGGGCCACTGGAAGAGGAACTGCACCCAGAAGCGTGGAGATGCTAAAGGTGCGTTTGTTATCGAGTGAAATCTTTCTATTTATACACATTGGGTATTAGATACAGCTTGTGGGGATCACATATGTATTCAAATGCAGGAACCAAGTAGATTTAGAAAGATCGCCAGAGGAGAGGTGGATCTTCGAGCTGCCAAGGGTGCAAGGCTGGCTGCGTTGGCTATTGGCGACTATCACCTCTCATTGCCAACTGGCATGATTTTGGTTTTACAAAACTGTTATTTTGTGCCTAGTGTTACCAAGAACATAATTTCTGTATCTTGTTTGGATATGGATGGATTTATTTTCAAGTTTGGAAATAAGGGTTGTCTCTTTTATAAGAACAATGTATGTTATGGTATGGCACATTTGAATAATGGTTTGTATGTATTAAATTACGAAAACCAAGTGTTGGAAATCGATAACGAAACAAACTCACATGACTCATACATCACCCAGTTATGGAATCACCGCCTTGGTCATGTGAACGAGAAGCGCTTGACAAAACTCTGCCAAGATGGCTATTTAGACTCTACTGAGCTAAAACCACTTGATAGATGCCACGCTTGTTTACAAGGAAAAATGACCAAGCTGCCTTTTGGTGGACAAGGTGAAAGGGCCACATAGCTTCTAGGATTGGTACACACAAATGTGTGTGGACCATTTCCAGTAGAAGCTAGAGGTGGATATTATTACTTTATTACTTTTACTGATGATTTGAGTAGATATGGATATGTCTACTTAATGAGGTATAAGTCAGAGTCCTTAGATAAATTTAAGGAATTCAAGAATGAAGTAGAGAATCAACTTGGTAAGAAGATAAAGAATATTCGATCGGATCGAGGTGGAGAATATCTGAACCAAGAGTTCATCGATCTTCTACGGGAGTCTGGGATTTTATCTCAGCTCACTCCTCCTTATACACCACAGTGGAATGGTGTTAGTGAAAGGAGGAACCGCACCTTGTTGGACATGGTGAGGTCGATGATGAGTCATGCGGATCTTCCATTATACTTTTGGGGATATGCATTACAAACTGCAGCATACACATTAAACCGAGTACCAACTAAGGCGGAAAATGGAATTCTATCTGAGTTATGGAATGGAAGTAAACCCACTTTGTCGCACACACGTGTATGGGGATGCGAGGTATTTGTTAAGGCCTTCTCAGGAAACAGACTAGCACCCCGGGGCACGAAGTGTATCTTTATAGGATATCCCAAGGAAATGAAAGGATATTACCTATATAACCCCCAAGACAAGAAAGTGACTGTCTCCAGACAAGCCGTCTTTCTTGAGAGGGAGCACATCCTCAAGAAGGATAGTGGGAGCAAGATTGACTTTGACGAAGTTGATGCTCAAGATACACAAGAGTTGGTACAGGAACAAGTTCCACAGGTCCCCGTGGAAGAGGTTCCAGAAACACAAGTACTGCGTAGGATCTCAAGAGAGGTAAGGGAACCAGAGAGATTTGGTTTCCTAGTCACCGAGGATGGTGAATCATTATTGTTGGACAATGATGAACCTCTATCCTACAAGGAAGCAGTAGAAAGCTCAGAAGCTACAAGATGGCTAGAAGCTATGAATTCTGAGATGGATTCCATGTATCAGAACCAAGTTTGGGTTCTGGTCGATGAGACAGTTGATGTAAAGCCTGCTGGATGCAAATGGGTATTCAAAAGAAAGCTGGACATGGAAGGTCGAGTTAGCACCTATAAAGTAAGGCTAGTGGCTAAAGGATTCAGACAACGTCAAGGAATTGACTATGATAAAACCTTCTCGCCAGTTGCCATGTTTAAATCCATAAGAATCATACTTTCCATAGAAGCTTACCATGACTACGAGATTTGGAAGATGGATGTCAAAACAACATTCATTAATGGGAACCTTCAGGAAGATGTCTATATGACACAACCAGAAGGGTTTGTGACACTAGGTGAAGCCAAACGGGTTTGCAAGTTGCAGAAATCCATTTATGGATTGAAGCAAGCATCCAGGTCATGGAACATTCGATTTGATGAATCCATAAAGGAATTTGGTTTCATTAAGAACGAATGTGATCTATGTGTTTATAAGCGGTTTAACAGGAATGCGGTCATCATCCTAGTGGTATATATTGATGACATATTGCTTATTGGAAACGACATACCAGCCTTACAGTCAGTTAAGGACTGGTTGAACAAGTGTTCATCCATGAAGGACTTAGGAGAAGCAGCCTACATTCTAGGGATCAAGATCATTCGTGATAGATCCAAGAGGCTGCTTGGACTAAGTCAGGGTACATACATTGACCAGATACTAAAGAGATTTAGTATAGAAAAATCCAAGATGGGATTGGTTCTAGTGTCACATGGCTTACATCTTTCTAAGAAAATGTGTCCCCAAACACAACAGGAGAAAGATAGGATGAGCAAGATCCCATACGCTTCGGCTATAGGATCCATTATGTATGCCATGTTATGTACCAGGCTTGATGTTGCCTATGCACTGAGCATGGTAGGAAGATATCAAGCAGATCTAGGAGAACAACATTGTACTGCTGTTAAGACTATCCTTAAGTATCTGAGAAGAACTAAGGATTTGTTCCTGGTGTATGGAGGAGACGAGGAGCTTGTCATCAGAGGGTATGCTGATGCTAGTTTTCAAACAGATCAGAATGATCTGAAGTCACAATCTAGATATGTTTTCTGTCTCAATGGAGGAGCTGTGAGCTGGAAGAGTTCAAAGCAGCCAGTTGTCGCCAATTCTACAGCGGAGTCCGAGTATATAGCGGCTTCTGATGCAGCCAAAGAAGCCGTTTGGATTCGTAACTTTGTCTAGGAGCTTGATGTGATGCCTAGTAGTAAAGATCCCATTACATTGTATTGTGATAATACTACAGCGGTGGCTCTTGCAAAAGAACCAAGGTCACATCAACGGACAAAGCACATACTCTGGAAGTATCACCTCTTGAGGGATTTCTATCAAAGGGGTGAAGTTGCAGTGAGCAGAGTGTCCACGGAAGAGAACGTGGCGGACCCCATGACTAAAGGCCTATCTCAGCAGAAGCATGAATATCATGTGAGAGCTAGCGGGTTAAAGGTTGTTAGCAGTTGGATCTAGTCCAAGTGGGAGTCTGTTGGAGTTGGTGGTCTAGAACCAACTACTTTGTACTTTATTCATTAAATAAAAGCCTTATCACATCTTGATTGTTCTTCTGTGTGACATGTCATGTGATAATTTCCTAAGAACAGCTGTTGCATTAAAGGGTCTTAGCGGATCCCTGCTATGATGAGAACCCGGAAGTTCCATAACACTGTTCTTGAATGTATGTTCTATGACCGGATGATATTATTTGAGGGACACAAATAATACAGGTCATTAGGGGTGATGACTCATAAAACTTTGAGGCACCTTCTCATGGTGTGCGCCCTTGGTAATATCCAGGAGGATATTATGAGAACGAGACCCGCCAGTAGGAAATACACATTTCATAGTGTCATTGGATGTTCCTATCTACGGACGTGTGTATTGATCCTTAGACTTTAAGATTATTATTAATGGGTATTACAACTCGCGCACTTAGACGTATTGACGAAAACTGTGACGACACACTGTTCGCAGTGAGGTAGGATATGTTGGGTGCGTCACGAGTAATACCTCATTAATAGATAATGTGAGAAAGGATTTATCCCTTCCGTTCCATAACGGAAGTAGATATCTTAGGCCCTTTGATGAAATTGATATAGCCTAAATAAATCCATGGCCATGGTAAGGTATGGGCAAGTTCAATTCCGGGAAGTCAAAGAAAGAATAATCAAGCACATGGGTTGATGAAACTAGCATGCAACCCGCTTGATTGGAGATATTGAGACAAAGGGATTATATTACACGGTAAGCATTCGTAGGAGGTAACACGTCATTGCGGCGTTAACTTCTTTCTCTATGGGTGTCGTGGCATGTTGCTAGATGCTAACCTTGGACTTTAGGCAGACTCAGCCTAATGCCATTGAGAAAGAGGCCTAGAGGGTCACACACTAAGTGTGTCCATGTATTTCAGTTAAATATTAATTTAACAAGTTAAATAAATATTATTCCTGACTGTGGTTTAATAATTATTTAAGGATGTATGATCGCATTTATTTTGACACTAGTTATTCGAGAGAATATATTGTGGAAAAAATAATATATTTATTAGCGAGTAATGCAGTTAAATTTATTTAAGAAATAAATAGTCATTACTCAATGTCTAATAAATGTGGTGAAGAAAAATGGAAAATAAAAGTACACGCCGTGTATTAGATTATTACACGCCGTGTAGTTTTTCCAGTTGGGATTTTGAGGATTTAATATTGTTTTATTAAATGATATTTATTATAATCAGTGTGGGCGCATGTCAAGGAATTAATAATTCGACATGGGGGGGGGGTTTCAATAAGAGTTAATGAAATAAATAAAACGCGTAACGCATTTATTTATTGTCATAACTCTATTTATCTCAAACATGATTATAAATATCCTCACAACCCCAACATTTTGGAGAGCCATTGTTGTGCACAACGGATTTGGAAATACTCTCAAGCCAAGAGATAATTCCCTTTCCACCAAGAATGCCCTCAAGTTACAAGAGCAAGATCCTCCACCGGATCAAGGCGGTCGAAGGCGGACATCGCAAGCAAAGGTTCTTCCGCGCTAGCACCCAGAGATCTCTTCGGCGATGTCCGGAGATACATGACACACGTGTGGATCACCGCTAGAGGAATCCTACACTTGGATTCTACGACGCAACAACGGATCACCGAATCGTGACCAGACACATCAACGAAGAAAGAATTCCAACAAGGTAATTCTTATGCATTAATTAAATTAATTATAATCAACATATGACGATCCTCCTCAAGGGTTCTGGGACTCATATTTTATTTTCGTTCTTCGTTCTATTCCGTAGATTCGGCGTTTTATATCGTGACGGATCTCGGATTGAACATTGTTTAACGAAAAATTAAGTTGGGCAAACCCACCAACGCGCTTCCGCTGCGCCCGGAACCTATAGAGGATACTTATTATTTATCGTAATTTTTTGATCTCATGATAATCAATGTAAAGACGCATTCAACCATCCTTATTATTGACAAAGAGGATTGGTGCACTCCATGGTGAAGCACTTGGGTGTATAAACCCTTTATCCTGATTATCTTGTAGTTTTTTATCTCCTCAATCTCCACAAAAACCATTCTATAGGGTGTTTTGGATATTGTAAATTCCCCAGGTATAAGATCAATCAATAATTCAACATCTCTTATAGAAGGAAGACTTGGAAATTCTTTGGGAAACACTTCAGTGAATTCCCTCACAATAGGCATGTATTCAAGGATGGTTCCTTCCTTAGACTCAAACATGTGAGCAAGATATGAATGATCATAGGGCATTAATATCCATGCTTGAGATGATGGTGCTAAAGAAAATTCATCCTCTTCCTTGCAATTGTACAGAATCAGGGGTTGATTCACCATATGGAGAGTGATTTCTCTCTCATGGAAATTTATGTTGGCTCTAAATAGGGAAAACCAATCCATGATAAGAATTACATAAAATTACACCATAGGGAGTATGATGAGGTTCACCATGAAGTTAAATCTACAAGTTGTGATAGGATAGGATTTATATTCCTGGGATGTAATAATTATCCTATTTTTCGTTCTCACCAACATCTCCACTTGTATGATTTGTGGTGGTGTTGGGATTATTCTACTAATCTTTCGGGATATAAAAGAATGTGTAGAACGAGAATCAAAAATTACGTTTTCTATTCTTGAATGAATAAGTAGCGTACCTATCAACACTTCATTTTTGGGATTTGGTTCAGGGGTAGTGATGGAAAAAGCTCTCCCTTGCTACCTTGGAGGTTATTGGCTACCTCCAAAAACCCTTTTCTTAGGGCACTGGTTTGAAAATTTCCCTAGTTTTTTACAGTTGTAGAAATGAACAATGTTTTGAGGGTTGAACGGAGAATTCCTCTCATCTGTTGCAGCAATGGGTTTTTCTTGTTTACAATTAATGGTTAGGTGCTCTTCTCTTCCACAACTAAAGCATTTCCTCATCCCTTTTAGGAAATTTCCAGGGTGATTCTTTCTAAACTTTTGGCATGTGGGGTGCTGGAATTTATTATCACTATTAGATTTATCTATAGAAAATTCATAATTAAAGTCTAGTTTTCACTTCTTATCGCCATGATACCTTTGAGACTCGATGGTCTCCATTTCGACTTTGAGGGAACATTAGAAAATTTCATCATAGCTATCGAAGTCATGGATAACTAGGGATTTCCATAGGCTATGTTTTATTCGACCAAAGAATTAGCCAACCTTGCATTCCAGGGTAATTAAAAAGTCGAACATGTATCATGAAATCCTTGTGAAGTTTGCCTCATATGCTCTGATTAATTATTCATCTTTTTTCTTGAGGTTAAGAAAGTCCCTTTCCATCTTAAGTCAGAGGGTGTGAGGAAAATATTTATCAATTTTTTTTTCTAGAAATCCTTTAATTATAATGCCTCGATATCTTCCTTAGGCTTTATATTTTTGTTCAATGTCTACCATTGATCAGCTTCAACCTCCTTACTATAAGTATCCAGAAGAACCTTCTCTTATTTGAAACATTGAAGTATATAGAAGATATTCTCAATGGAGTTGATCCATTGTTCGATGATTGAGGGATTAGATGATCCATTAAAAATAGGAGGACTTTTTCTTATGAAGATCTCTATTGTGAATTGTTCTTTCTTAGGGAGGGTTGGACGTTCCTCTTGACCCCTGTTTCTATTCAAAACATGAGTTAACTGAGAGAGTATCATGAAAAAGTTTGCGATTCCCACTTCCATCGGATTGAGAATCTCATTAGAATAGTCATCAAATTGATCTTCACATCGATTGTTAGCCCAAGTCCTCCTATTACCATCCATTGGATAGAATAAAATAAAATTTAGGGGTAACGCATAAAGGGGAATCCATTTTAAAAAAGG